>OY037014.1:19793225-20405148 GCA_955831195.1 Pilophorus perplexus
AAATCCTTTACAGTTCACCCATTCACGACGCATGCGCTGTTCCATTAGCGGGCCATACATCTGCCGGGTTTTTCGTGGAAACCCGCATGATTGGCCTCACTCCTGAGAGCAGCTTAGTTCTGTATTCTGGTCCAACTTCCATAAGCCAGGACAGCTGTGTTTGGCCAATACCAGAGTTGGGATTATTCGAATAAAAATTTAGTTGAACTAAAGTTGAAACTAAAAACTAATTAGTTTTTAGTTTCGAAAGTGAAACTAAAAACTAATTTAGTTTTTAGTTTGACTTTCGAAACTACTTTTGGAACTAAATTAGTTTTAGTTTCAACTGTTGAAACTAAAACTAATTTAGTTCCACAAGTTAGTTTCGAAGTTGCGAATAAAAACTAAAGTAGTTTCATCTTTTATTCGTAGTTTCGGAACTAAAAATGAAACTAAATTTTTTTTCCTCGCAGACATTTTTTTTCCTCGCAATTTTTTTTCCTCCAGACATAATAAATGACTCATCACCCTAAATTCTTCGATACGTTTCTGAAAACGTTTGATGTTCCACTCAAAGTGGTGGGGAGGGGAGGAAACTTTAATCTATTCTTCTACGACCCTGAAAAAAAGAACTTGTTCGCACCCATCACCCACATTTCGTTGAAACACACACACGAACACTTCAAATCAGTAAAAAACGCAAGGAAAAAAAAATTAGTTTCATTTTTAGTTCCGAAACTACGAATAAAAGATGAAACTACTTTAGTTTTTATTCGCAACTTCGAAACTAACTTTTGCAACTAAATTAGTTTCAGTTTCAACAGTTGAAAATGAAACTAATGTAGTTCCAAAAGTTAGTTTCGAAAGTCGAACTGAAACTAATAGTTTCAGTTTTTAGTTCCACTTCGGAACTAATTTAGTTTTAGTTTTTAGTTTTAGTTTCAGAACTACTTTTTGCCCAACTCTGGCCAATACCCCGCCTTCCTTGTATTTTTCCTTCAAGGACTAAATGCTGGAATGTGTATCGATCTCCTTTCAAGATTTGGGCCAGGATCCTTTTCTCTTCTTCACACTCGTGAAGAGTTCACGATCCTGAAGGCAGGCTCTCTGCAAAACATCTGTGTTCCGCTGTACCCACGGGATACAAAACATTCTATGCAGGCACCACAATGTCATCTCGAACGCCTCAAGGCAGTTAATTGAAGCATCCTTCAGCATCCAGGGCTCAGCTTCGGAGAACAATAACGACCAAACATAGCATAACAGAGCTTTCATTCAGACAAAAGCTTATCTGGTCTGGCTTGTTCCGTCCGGGATCGAATTTCGACGTCCGGGTTCCATTTTTCATCTCCAGATCTCCAAGATACCTACTTCAAATTCTTGACTCGCTTCAGAAAAGGATGGAAATGTAGGTTTTTTTCTCATCAGATGCTCAGAACCGATTGGGTACGAAGGGTCACCAATGAAGAGGCGTATCATGGGGGAAGAGCAGGAAGTTGCTGCTAACATTCAGAAGGAGGAGACGCGATATTTCGACCACTTGATGAGGAAGCAGCGATATGACCTATAGGTATACCTACTTCAAGGAAGAGAAGCCGGGGGAGACGGCGGCAGAAACCGTGGATATAAGGATCGCCCACTTTCGGAAGTAGATGGCGTAAAGAGGAGAATAACAGAGAATAATAAACCAAAAATTTACGCTGATTAATTTTTAAATACACCTACACTCACTTTAGCTCTCTTTCATGTCCCAAACGGTAATATCATCAAGAAATAATTGCGAAACATCAAATGGTTCCCCACTTTAGATTAATTGGGGCATAGTTCACACGAATACCTTGAAAGCTACGGCACCGTGGAGTGGAGTACTTGAGCTTCTCTTAAGCGATATTGCATTACTTGAAGTACCCCACGAGATATCCGTTGATGGGGTTTTACTTCGTTTCAAGCCAGCGTTCATAAAAGGGAGATTACAAAAGCCGTTCACCTTTTCTTGCGGGCTAATTTGACAACTTGAAATTAATCCACCCCGTCAACGGGCCCAACTTATTGACATGACTTAATTTGTTCCCCCCTCGCCATTTTCTCGTTGGTTTACGCCGAACAATTAGTACTTATAAGCTTTCCCGGGGGAAGTTCTAATCTTGGGAGGTTCAACATTGGGAAGGGATTCGCAATTAAAATACCGTTGTATTTTCCCGAGGTAATCCTCAAAGCAGGTTTTCGGGAACTGCCGAGGAAACTAAGTCCTTTTTTAGCATTAATTTCCTCTCGGGGAATTCTACTTGTGCAGCGTTGTAGCGAGAGAATCTGATTGTTTTTGTTCGGCGGCTCAGCACGCTGTAAACAGTTAATTTAGACCATGAAAATGGATCGAAGCCATGAATTTGAATGATTAGGTCTGACGTTCAAAGAGCCTAATTCGGTGAGCTGGGCATTGTGTCAAGCTTAATAATATGTCTGTGCCATCAGCCTGGATGATTGTTGACTTGAGTGCTTGATACGGAGTGGAAACCAAAACAACTTCGAGGTTCACCTTTTGCAGGTCAATGTTGGTGTTTCTCCTAAAGGCCTGCCTGAGCCCTTCAGGACACATGTGATCCACAATGTATGTGAATGACGTAGAGAGTGATAAGGATGGCATAAAGTATCGATACTTTAAGATACCCCCCCCCCCCCCCCGCCGCTGATATATCGGAGAATTAAATCAAAATTTCGAAAATCGGCCCGATTCTTTTCATCTTGGAGGAACTTTTCTGACAATCAAGACACTCAATAACCACTGCAGCCACAAGGGAAAAGGATGCAGTAAAAATACCTCAAGAATCAAGAACACTCATCACTTCAGCCGTGACACTGCTGATTTTTAAAATCAGGGGACTAAAATTAACCAGGACTAAAAATCTAATATAATATTAATTCATTTCTCATAGTAAAATTAAACTATTTTAATAATCTTAAATTTTTAGCGTCTTAAATAAAATTCCAATTGAAAACTATTCAGCATTCTGTATGTTTGTTCCGCGATGCAGGCCTCATTTTTGGGAGTATGTGCAGATACTTGGAGGGTAGACTCCTTTCACACCCGGAATTCGCTGAATAGTTTTTTTGCGCCCTTCAGATGAGATGCGACGGCGCTAGCGCTGAAAATGTATCCGCAGACGCGCGACGCTCCCTTTTGGTTTATTATTCTTGCAATAATACACCTATGTAATCGCGACGGAGGTCGTAGACTCAGATCGGCCTCAAAATTTGACATTATCTGTTTCAAGAGGTCTAGATTCCAAAACCAAAATGTCCGTCCGCCGTCCGGGCCCGTTTTGTGCAGTAGGAATTCTTTTTAAAAGTTTGAAATTTTGACAAAATACTCGATTTACCATTTAGTTGTGCCCGCAAGGTTTTCAGCCCGATCGCCCAAACCCGTGGGGCGCTATGGGGTTAAATTGGGGCTACGGGAGGTTTTTTTTAAAGGTTTTCGGCTATGGAGTCGAGTAAGGTGTCGTTTTCGAAGTATTTTTCGACGTAGAATCCATTTTTGGGGATTCCGGAACGATTCGATTTCACTGTGAGGATCATCAGCTTTCATGGGGCTAAAAATGTAATTTTTGAAGGATTTCAAAAGCCAAACACTTTCCGAGTAAAAAGAAAAAAAAATTTAAAAAACCGTCTAGGTCCTCTGAAGTAACTTTGGGCTGAGGAAAAACCATGACGACCATGAAGATCTTGTAGAACAAGATAGGTAAATACTGTGTCTACAGTGGCTGTGGTCTGGTTGGCTACGCTGCCTGAACCTTCATCAGAATCTCTAATTGAATACTGCAAGGCAGAGTTGGGATTATTCGAATAAAAATTTAGTTGAACTAAAGTTGAAACTAAAAACTAATTAGTTTTTAGTTTCGAAAGTGAAACTAAAAACTAATTTAGTTTTTAGTTTGACTTTCGAAACTAATTTTGGAACTAAATTAGTTTTAGTTTCAACTGTTGAAACTAAAACTAATTTAGTTCCACAAGTTAGTTTCGAAGTTGCGAATAAAAACTAAAGTAGTTTCATCTTTTATTCGTAGTTTCGGAACTAAAAATGAAACTAATTTTTTTTCCCTCGCAGAGATTTTTTTTCCTCGCAACTTTTTTTCCTCCAGACATAATAAATGACTCATCACCCTAAATTCTTCGATACGTTTCTGAAAACGTTTTCCACTCAAAGTGGTGGGGAGGGGAGGAAACTTTAATCTATTCTTCTACGACCCTGAAAAAAAGAACTTGTTCGCACCCATCACCCACATTTCGTTGAAACACACACACGAACACACATCCCCTTCAAATCAGTAAAAAACGCGAGGAACAAAAATTAGTTTCATTTTTAGTTCCGAAACTACGAATAAAAGATGAAACTACTTTAGTTTTTATTCGCAACTTCGAAACTAACTTTTGCAACTAAATTAGTTTCAGTTTCAACAGTTGAAAATGAAACTAATGTAGTTCCAAAAGTTAGTTTCGAAAGTCGAACTGAAACTAATAGTTTCAGTTTTTAGTTCCACTTCGGAACTAATTTAGTTTTAGTTTTTAGTTTTAGTTTCAGAACTACTTTTTGCCCAACTCTGCTGCAAGGAAACACGGCAAAACCTGAATTCTTACATTTCGGGTATGAGAATAACGAGAACACAGAGCTAACAACACTGAGTTGGATGACACTACGTCTTGCTGATGGGCGTCGAATTGCTGTATAAACGTTGCTTGTATCCGATTATATGATCGGGTCGTCATCTCCACTGCCGGACTGTCTTTGAATATTCGGAGATGGAAATGGATGGATTGCCTTCTGATTGTGGAGGGGAAAGCTCGTTAAATCCAAATCACATTACAAATCGATTTCACCCCCCTTTCCGGCACCCGAACTGGATGCGAATCCAAGTTGAGAGCTCCTCCAAAACACCCCCCGGCTCCGGCCAAGAACAATGTGGGCTAGGAACCCGGCCTAAATGATTGGGTAGCCCTCTGATTAAGAGACAATACCTGTCGCTTCTAATAGGATTAGGGAAGGACGTCATTTGATCTTTGACGTTCCATCCCCTGTTTAGTGAGGACGTTCACCGCCCTCGCCTTTCGCCCCCGTGATAACAAACTTACGTAGTTAATATTAATTTACCTAGTTAGAGGGAGAGTTTGGCGGGCGGGATACCTCTGGGGGGCTTTTTGCTTATGCAACGCCTGCACACAATTGCCTCCGACCTGACAATTATAAGAGCGATTTAACCTCGTCGAAGGACTTTGCAACGTACGGAGGAAGCAGAACCAAGAAAGGGCAGTTTAAGATTGAATATTAGAAACCACCACCGACAGTCCAGATGACCAACCATCGTGCCAATGAGAAGCAGAAAAACGCTTTTACCCGGTGAAGAATGATACGGAGCATGAAATAGGAGAAGAAGCACCACAACAGATTGTGGCCTTTGAGACAAGCAGATCAAAAGGAAATAAAAAGAGAGAAGAGAAAAATGATAAGATCGGGAGATGAATTTTGGAAAAGGACCCTTATGCGAGACAAGACACAGAAGATAACACCTGAAGCATCATCAAAGTTACAGAGGTTAACAACGGCAAAGAGAGGAAAATGGAAAGGAAAGGGCGGAGCGAGTAACTGTGGATGATCATTGAGAACGATAGAAAGATACCAATACGAGAAATAGTAGACGATAATGAGACAATAAAATTATTTTATTGCCTAATTATTAGGATTATTGCACCGTCAATGACGGAGCTACTGAAAAAATTAACGGAAGAAGAAGGAGGGAAAGGCAGAAAAGAATTAAGAAAAAGGGCGATTGAAGATGAAAGATTAGAAACCACTACAGTCCAAGATGGCCGACCATCGTGCCAACGAGAAGCAGAGAGCCTTTTCCCGGTTAAATCACCCAAAAACCTCGGAGTGAGTTTCGGTCGGAGAGAACAGCTCCCAAACTGTATTAGGTGCAAGATATTCAACTTAACGGTCTCCCCACTCGCTAAGATGGTTCCTTGGCTGGAGCGGTTAAAGAGAAAGCGTTGAATGTTTCTTCGGGAAACTATGGAAAGAGAAAGGAACCGCGTGAAGTAGCGGAGGTGATGCGGTTTATGGGCGAACTTCTTCCTACGGGATTTTCGGGAGCCTACGGGGTGGAGGTTTTCACGGCCTGCTCCAGATGCTCTGGAATCCGGAATGTCTGCTATCTCATTCGAAGCTTTAATTCCGTAGTGAACTCCTTACATCGTGGGGTGTTTTCTGAGTGAATAACCTCAGCGAGTCGTTTTTCTTGTTTTCACACACACACACTCACACGCACACGAGAGTATGACGGGACAAAACCTAATTGATTGCCTCTTCAGTGAATCTTGATCCTTATCGAGATAAAATGGTTCAGCTAAGAGCTGTACAAAAATCTTAATCCGTTTTTCTTCGTCGCTAAACTTGTGGATAAGGATCTTTGGGGGCTCGGCGGAAACCTCTGGGTCACTTCAGGCCCGGAGAATGGAGTTTGGGAAAACCCTGGGACTAAGATTAGTAGAGGGTCCGACTCCCCAAAGGTCCCTCCCCGGGGGCTAAGAGATTTCATATAAACTTGCGGGGACTTTCCAGGGACCGTCCCAAACTGATGGGCTCCTAGTTAGGTAGGTCCTTCTATCAAGTGTGCCCCTCCAAAGTTCTGAAATTATTTGCCCTCCACGATAACGTTAAAGTTGAGCACATAAGGACCGGTGGAAGTTTCCACTGTGTTGAAGCTTCTTACATGATCTGCTGCTAGCGTTGAAATAATTCAGTCACTCGTCCGTACCCTTTCAAAACAAACTCAAACACCGGGAAACGGATGCTTTTCACCCTAAAAAGGGCCCCAATCCACTCAGCCGTTCCAGTCGGTCCCCATAATTCAAGAGGAACGTGGACAAATTACAAGGCATCAAGCTTGTCCACCTCCAAATGCTTCACGCCCTTCGGTAAAACCTCCCTTCGGGTGCTGTGGCTAAATCTCTCCTTATTGATTCCGATAGTGATTTCACCGGAAGGGGAAAAACAATTTGCGTCGAGGGCTCAATGAAAGACGAATGGAAATAGGGTAGGGACACCGTTACGAAACTATGGGACAATGAATTGTTCATTACGGCATAAACCCACTGCCTCTGTACAGTCACTTCCAACAAGTACATTTCCTGCACTCGCAAGACCACTATAAATGCCGACCAGGACGGAAAGGCGCACAAGAAGCGTCGTAAATATGGATGGCGGAGGTTGGCTGCATGCGGTACATTTGTCAAGGGGTGATATAACGCCAGCATACGTCACTGCTAATTATTGCGGGCCTTCTAAACGGCGGCAGGTGTTTTTAAGTGAATTCCAAGACGAAAGGACGAAGAGGGGAAACTGAACTTGAGCAACATATCCTGTTAACAGGCTCAACGCAGCAACTTTCACTTGAGAAGTAGAACACGGACACGAGCGAATGCGACAGTTTGCAATGGTGGGTTACATTGGTGGCGGAAGTTAAGCTCAAATCCCTTCCAAAACCATGCCACTGGGAGGAAGTGACCAAATGCTCCTAATAGTCCATGGTGTGGTTTCAGCCCAAGTGAAACTCTCTGTTATGCTGGAGAAACGAATCTCAGTCTTTAATGCAGATATAGTGCACGAGAGAGCTTGACACGAGAGCACAGACTACACCAGAATTCTCTCAGACAGTCAAGCATTGATCCAATCACTAACAGCTCCAACGGTTGGTTTTGAAACGCATGCGAGACCTGGATCTGAACTAGCTCCAGAAGCCCATGCGCCCAACAGACAAACACAAAGCCCCCCCCCCCCCCCCCGCGCGGAGCCCATGCGTGAATTGCGTATGATGATTTTGAGATACCTTTGGCTCTAGGGTGGCTCTGGGTTTGTTCAGCGCTCTTGGATCTGGCGCAAGTGTGCTACATGAAGATCACTGAGCAGTCGCTTAGATCACAAAGGTGGTTTAACTACTGACCGATTTTGACTCTCTTGCGCTCTCAATGAGAGCCTCTCATACATTAGGGGGGTTCATGGTCACTACGTTTGCACGAGGCTCAATCAGTCGAGCTTGGATGACTTTGGGTGCTCAGGAAAAGCACAATATGTCAGCGGTATGTGCTGGGGGTATCCGTCACCCCCACCCTGAACGCTTCCAAACAATACACATTTAAGTGTCAATCCGATGGTTTGTAATACTGACGAGAATGAACTCGTCACAGGTCAATACCAACAGAGCTGCTATTCTAGCATTGATCCGACTTGCCAAAACTGTTCTATCGCTGCGGCCATCTTGTTCTCAACCCACTTTCGCACATACCTCTGCTATTACCGCCAACTTTTGGGGCTAGTTACGTTGGCATGGGAACCCTCCCGACCTTTAGGGCTCTCTGTGTCGACGAGAAGGGAAACATTGATAACAACACCCGGCATGTTAGTGACCCCGTACGGTAACTCGTGACGTCAGAGAGGTCCCTGGAGGCCAAATGAAGACGGATAAGCCTCTCGAGGGTTTAAGACCCTTCCCACGTTGCTCTAGAAACCCAGCTTCTCTCCCCTATCTACTGTTTATCATCCTTTCTCTTCCCCTTTGGATTAACACTGTTGTTACGGCCCTTCCTTAGAGCAATGCTTTCACTTTGGACTTCTTCTTTCTGCTGTTTCCTTTTTTCTTCCACCGCCCGCCTTCGCCTCTTTAAGAATGACCTTCCGATCAAGCTTGGCCCACTCAGGTCAAAAGAGGCCACTCCTTTGTTGCTCCTGGGTCCCAACATTCATCTTCATCCGAGCGCTCCTTTTTTTTCTCTCTCTTTCTCTTTATGACAAACTCCCTTTCACTTTATCACAAAAGAACTCTCTTTTGGCCCTCTTCATTCTGAAATATTTCGGAAAAGTCTTCAACCGTGTTTTTAACGTGTTCATTTGGCGGGAAGAAGAAACTTCATAAAACCGCAAAATTAATTTATCATTCGCCGTCGGAATGAGATTCCTCGTCACAATTAGCCCAGCAGCCATGCAGTTTTCAAGTTGCTTGAGAGTTGAAAAAGTTCTCTTTTCATTCGCTGTAAAAATTCAGATTAATACTCGAGAATAAACTCAACCTCGAATAATCATCCGTTTGGCTCGATGTTGTCAGCCGCTTGCAGGCTGACATTGTAGCTGACATTTTAATTAGGATTTCAATTTACTTAGTTCGACCATGTTGGACAATGGACAGTGGAAATGACAATGCAACGTTCGAAAGCATGACGCATGATAGTAATTATTTGGTTGCAACGACATTCGATAACAGATCTTCTGATCTGTAGGGTTTCTGTAACATATGTACGCCACAAACGGCCATATTTTGGGAATATAACCTCTGAAACTTGACGGAAATAAGACGCTGATCACGAATATACTCCAGGTTCTATATCTAAAATTGCTTCTCAGCCGAAAAAATCTCAACAAACATGTTTTTCAGTAAATTTTCCAGTGAGAAAGCCAAGCAAGGGTTCTCACGAAGTCCGAACACGAAGGAAAGTCGTAGAGCAATACATTAAATGTATGTACACAAAATTTTTGTGTTGATTGAACACCCTAAAATTGAGAATTGCTACAAAAATAAGAGCGTAGATGATTTTGTTCGAACACCTTAATGATTTCTGATGGAACCCCGTAACATTGATGTATTCGATTGAACACCCTAAAATTGAAATTGTCTTCAAAAATATGAGATTCCCAGTAGATGAATGTGTGGAAAAACAACATCTCTGAGCTGCTGCTATCGCACAACTAAACAAGCGATTCGTGTTAGAACAAACTTTTTCCACGCGCTATGACCGGAAGGGCAGCTATGGGCAGATGATTCTCGTTTTATTCGTTGACGAACTTGTGTGAAACGAGAAGAATCCATTCCCATCTCGGAGCAAACTGGAGCTTTGTTTTTACCTCTGCCGATGATGCCCTTGAAACGAGCTAAAAAAAATTGTTTGCCCAGTTTGGCGGCTATGTCGCATAAATAGACATATTTCCGACATGGTGCCGCCAAACTGGGACAATTTCCGAGGGCTATAATAATATTACTGGGGGGCCACCCCCTGCTGGCAAAAGCCAGCCAAACCCCCGACCGTATCAGAGTTACAGGTTGAAAGTGAAAGGATTCATTTGAAAGGCAAAATCTAGTTTCAAAATTAGACAAAATACCCTTTTTTTGACATACATAATATGTATGTGGGATATTGAACTAGCAGAATAACTACTACACCAACATTCTGGAGTCAGCCATGAAAAACCTCTGTCAGGTCTATGATGAAGTGCTAACAGAACTGTAACAAACATGAAGGATCCTTCTTCGAAGAACCGGGACATGGCGTCTTGTTATTGTTGTAGTGGTGGTATTCATTCTGAAGTTTTATAACTTGCGAAAAGTAATTAAAAAGTGCATTTGAACAGTCGTTTCGATTACTAATTATTATGAGTGACCTCGGGGTGGAAGAGGAGGATGGTGGGGGTGAAGACATTACACATAATATGTGTAAAATATTATTATTAAAATAATTAAATATTATTATTAAAATATTATTTTGGTGATTTCTAACTTTTTGGCCCCAAAGATCTCTCACGATTAAAACGGATCGTTCTGGACCTCCAAACTGGATTCTACATTCAAAAGTGCTTCTAAAATGACACCTAACTCGACCCCATAGCCGAAAACCTTCATTAACCGCTCCCGTAATCCCTTTTTAATCCCTCAGAGCCCCAAGGCAGAAAACCTTGAAGGCACAACTAGATGGTAGAAAAATCGGTGTTATCAAAAGTCGTTTTGTCGACCTCATCATATCGAACGCAACTCTGGTAGTTTATGCGAGCGCCATGCGGGCGCCAACGGCACTAAGGTAGGTAGTTAGCTGCAGCATGATACCTGCAAGTTGAGACGAGACGTTGCCGACAGCCCATGAGTACAAGCAGCGCTTCATCTGCGGAGCGTGGAGGAACTAGTTACAGACGCCAGATTCGCATCGTCTACAGTTTTTTCCGTATAGATAGTTATAGTCTACAGTTTTTTCGGATAAATATTTTAGCTGAACGGGCTGTCAATATATTCCTAGGGCGTATTTTTCACCGGGATCCACTTAATTCAGAGGTAAATAATTAACCTCTGAATTAAGTGTATCCCGGCGATTACTTTTCAGGGGATACCTACTGACTCAACAGGTAAGGGAGAAAAAACGTGTGATATTTTATTGCTGTACCTACCTATTTTATCATCTATTTAATTATGAGTATTATACTCATAATCTATAATAAATATAATATTTATTGCTCAAAAAAGCTATCCTTAGAAAGGTACAAAAATATCATGCAGTCAAGAGTAGGCAGCCTTGGAGATCACAATGTGATGTCGTGGTAGTCACATTTCATGTCGTGGTTTCGATTTTAAGACTCAAATCTAATTATCACATTATGTATAATATACAATAGATATTATGTATAATGTCATATTATATTATAATAGAAAAAACGCTGCAAATTTTACACAAGGGTTTATTATTCTTTGATATACATACATTACTTGTGCAGAAATTTAACTCTGTCAATGAAAAAATTTAAATTTTTTTTTAGATTGTTATATCTCAAAAAACAATTTTTTTGGGATTTTTTTTGTTTCGAAAATTCTTTATTTTTTACTCGAAAAATATTTAACCTCCTGGGATCCTTCAAAAATCCGATTTCTAGCTCCAAGAAAGCTCTGCGGATCGCCACAGTGGTATCGGATCGTTCCGGAACCCCAAAAATTGATTCTACGTCCAAAAATACTTCGAAAACGACACCTAACCCGATCCCATAGCTAAAAGCCTTCAAAAAACCCCTCCCGTAGCCCTATTATAGCCCCATAGCGCCCCACGGGTTTGGGCGATCGGACTGAAAACCTTGCAGGCACAACTAGATGGTAAACCAAGTATTTTGTCAAAATTTCAGATTTTTAAAAAAAATTCCTACTACTCAAAACGGCCCGGACGGCGTAGGTACGGCGCACAGTGGGGCAAACGCGGCAAAAACCCTAACTCGCGTTTTGCGAACTATTTCCGATGATTTGCGACTATTTAATAGTTGCAGAAAAAAGCCTTGATAAGCTTTTCCGAAAAGACTGGGTTTGCAACCTTTTTTAGAGGCGTGAATCATGGGCTTTTCGAAATATCGGTAAATGACCGATTGAAAGCACTGACTTGAATTTTATACGTGTCACGTATTACGTGAGCCTGAACTTACATTTGAAAAAATTTGAGCTTTTTTGGCATGATTCCCTTATAATATATGGGAATCATGCCAAAAAAGCATAATATGCATAATATTATTATGTGGGTGCAATTTAAACGCCACGACGTTTTGTTTACCTATGTACATTTTTCTCAGGGAAATGACATTTCAATTATGACAGTTTTATAATTGAACGATACAATTGTTTCTGAAGCTTTTAAAAATTCCTCAGCTTTCCTCCGGTCCGGCTCAGCAATTTTCCGACTTTATGCATCAAAGTGAAACTCGTGTGAAAATTTCAGCTGCGTTCGTTTGCGTACTCGGTGCCAGTGACAGCTTGCAGTCAGAGCATTAATTAATGATAGATCTATCCACACAACGATTTTTATCCAGATTTACCAAGCAACGTCAAAGCATGTCGTGTCGGTCGGAAAATTTGGCGAAATATCTTCTCCATCATTAGTGCATGATAAAATATCTACGGAAATGACAAAATATGCGTTTGTGGTAGCTTTTTGGCCGGAAACATGGAGGGAAATCATTTTAGTTCCAAGATGTAGAATAATTCGTGATCAGCGTTGAATTTCCAATAAGAATAAGGGTTTGCGAGTTTTTGCCGGAAAATCGCGGTTTTGCCCCACTGTGCGGCGGACGGACATTTCGGATTAAGAATCTAGACCACTTGAAACGGATAATGTCAAATTTCGAGGCCGATCGGAGTTGTCGACCCCCGTCGCGAAATTATAATTAAGATTATATAATATATAATCTTAATTATAATTTCATCTAGTTGATATATTATATCAACTAGATGATCACATTATTGACGAAATAGGAACTGAAATTGAAGACAAGAGTGAGGCACAGCTGACAAGAGTGATAACATAAGTTCCTCTACGCTCCGCAGATGAAGCGCTGCTTGTACTCATGAGCTGTCGGCAACGTCTCGTCAAGTTGAGCTGTGAAGAGATGAATATACTTACAATTCATATCGACGTGTATTGTTGCGGTTAGGGGTAGAGTCCTGTTGTTGTTAGAAGCGACACAAGTCAGTTCCGACCTGAGGTCAGCTCGTCCCAGTTTGTGAAGCAGGAGGATGCTTTCGGCGGCAGGGCCGTCCGGCGTGGTGTAGTCGCTGAGCAGCTCGTCGCCCCGGTACCAGGCCACTTTTGGACGTGGATTACCTGGGAAAACAAAGCATTGAAAATAAACGCGATTGTTCCAGTGAATTACTCCTGGGGCTGGTCAAGATTCTGAACGAGGGAGAATCCTCCATTCGTTAAAGGATCCCGTTGAGCCTCGTCAGTTGAAGCATTGCTCGGCCTAGCGAAGAAGACAAAAGCAATCAGGAAATCAGTTTCGGGATTTCCCCACTCCCTGGATTTCACTCCCTCCCCGGATTATCCACGTACTCCCCTCCCGCTAAAACCCCAGTGTGTTATTGATTACAGCTTTGAACCTCTTTTCCTTCAAAACATATCTGCTTCAGCAGGATTTCGGGCTGTAGGGGAAGTGTTAGAGGCTGGATGCACCCCTAATCGTTTGATTAAAAAACCCTTCCTCAAAACCGAATAAAATCACATCAAAATACAAAAGTGAATTTTCAAATAAATTAATGAATTATTGGCCAAACGAATGAAAGAACGAATGAATTGAATGTTGAGGTTCGGTCAAAGGGGGTTCCCGAAATATTTTCGACCAAAAATCGATTTGGGGAAAAACAATTTTTTTTCGAAACTACCTACACTATATTACGCATTAAAATTTAATGCATTTAATGCCATAATCTTATATACTTAAAAAAAAAAAAAAAAAATCAACCTGTTGTAAATGACTGCGTCCAGTGATTGAGATTGGGGTCAAACAGAACTTCATCTTCTTTGCCGAGCTTGCGGTTTTATATTAAACCTTCCTCAGGATTCAAAGGAAAGAACTATAGTGTGACCACCACTGTCAAACATGGGAAAACCAGGTATTTTGATTGTTTAAATGACTGCCAAAGTGGGGTCCGCAGGAGTTCAAAATGCTTCGGGCGCGTAAGAACCTCCTCCACTTTCTGCCTTATATCCCTCCTCTTCAGGCGTGCAGCTCTTGTCATAAGTTCATCAGTGAATCTAGATTTACCTGAAACTCCAAGTTCGATGGTCCAGGTTTTCAACAAGTGAGGGGCTGACGATCATCAGGAGGTTTCACTACATGCCATCTACCAGATCACTACATGCCATCTACCAGATCACTACATGCCATCTACCAGGACCCCTCCTAGGCATACATTGGGTTGTTTACTTCTTTAAGAAGTCTTTTCGATTTGGTCATCGAAACAAGGTGAGCAGAGGCGAGATAAACGAGAACGGAAAGAAAAAAAAAAAAAAAAATGCGTGAAAAAAATAAAACTAGCCGATAACACAAAAAAGAAGAAAAACTTATCACAAATCTGATAAAAGTTGTTGTTGTTGTTGCCTTTATTAGGTCGGGGGAAAAACATGATACACGGAAAGTTTGGCGTTATTTGAGGATCAAAATCATACGAAATCCCGTCCTTTTTCAGAAAAACGCCTCTCCTGAAAAATTGACTATTTTGACACACAAAAAACCATTTATGACAAAATAGTGGACCTGAAGAGCTGACATTTGTATCACAGTTTGCTTTCATGTTATTAACGCTTTGGTGCATTGGAAATCCAAATCAGAAAACTTGGTAACACTGCGCTATTCTTCTATAAGTTGCACGGAAATGGCCGGATTTTAGGCAGTTTTGGTTTTGGATTTTATGGTGCGATTTGATAACAGTTGATGTTGACAAAATATCATACGCTCAGTCGACAGTAGGGTAAAGCCCCGTACCTCGCCCCACTTTTCAGATTTTCCTCTCTTGGGAGACCCCTAGGGCTCTGATCGAATCGTTTTTTTTTTTTACAGATCGCTAGGGAAATAAGTTGTCTTCAAGATCCAGGTGTTGAAATGGGTTATTTCAAGTTTTCGAGTTTTCTAGAGCTAAATTTCTAAAACCCTCGAAAGTGGGGCCAGGTACGAACATAGTACCTACCTCGCCCCGGATAGGCTCGTACCTTGCGTCACCTTCCCTATTTCTCGAAATTGAGCACTCAGAAGTATGGAAATTGAATCAAATACGTTTATTTTATATTGAATATAAAATTTTAATGCATTAAAAAAATTATAATTAGAAAAAATGGCTAGAAATTGGTTGGTAACCACAACCGTATCACAAAATCCTAGAATTATTGTCAAGGACGAATACTTTTCTTGTTAAGCTTAAACTTGTAAAATTTAAAATTGACTGAAGTTCATAGTGAACAAAAAAATTATAATTAGAAAAACATGGCTAAGAATTGGTTGGTAACCACAAAGGTATCACAAAATCCTAGGGGCGAGGTACGTGCATACACACCAATTTTGAAAAACGGTCGGGACACCCACAGATCCTATTTTTTTCAAAAACTTTTTTTCACTGCTTAACAGACATATTGGACAACACATTAAACAAACAATTGGACGAAAATACGACTTAACTCAGCCCTGGGACGATCAAATGTACAATCTCCACGATCACAAACTGGCACCTCAAAAACGTAGTAACCTTCTCCTAAAATAACAGTGCTAGCTATCACAAAAAAGCTCACAGCAAATTCAACCATTTTCAGAGAGCTACCGAATCAGTAGCTCAAAGTTTTTATATCCTTTATCTACCTAGGTAATATCACTGGATGGGCGAGGTAGGAGCATGGGCGAGGTACGGGGCTTTACCCTAAACAATGTGAACGTGCAGTGCTCAAAATTTTAGTAGGATTCGTCTAGTAGATCCGAATATATCGGGATACAAGGTGAGCTTATTTTACCCTATAGAAAATATTTTGGGAACCCGAGGTCAAACAGTCAACATCATCATCAACAATCAAGTGTATTTAATATACTTTATTGTTGATGATGTTGACCGTTTGAATGAGTTGACGGAACCTCAACAACTTGTAAAACTAACTAGTAGGTAGTTATTGTTAAATTTTAACAATAACTATTAGTTAGTTCTACGTGTTTTAATTAGTTTATAATTATGATCAATACTAATGAGTATAAATACTCAAGTATACTAGTATATAATAGCTATAGACCTAGGTCTATAGCTATTGACCTATAGGTAGAAGTACACGTACACGTCAGTTGTGTTACGTGTACAGGTACCTATGCTTACGTATGCAGTACCTTGAGTTTTAAACAGATTTTGTGTTAATTACAAGGGGTAATTAACTTACCTTGAGTTTTAAACAGATTTTGTGTTAATTACAAGGGGTCGATTTTTAGGACCCGTCGACGCACAATATCAGAACAGATTTCGATCCCAAGAGGCACCTTGGGAATCCCTGCTCCAGGGTGTCCTCAGTTGATTTTACTAAATAGAACTGTTACAGGCCCTCCTCCACACTTTTAAACTTCCCTAAGCCGGTTTTTGGTGGTATGGGGGGGGGGGGGGGGGGGACGAAGACGTGAGGGGCAGTTGAAAGGGAACGGAAACTTGCTCAAATCCATCTGTTGTGTTCTTGGCACCCGAGAAAATTGGAAATATCCTCTTTCGGCTTCCCCGCAGCAGTTCGCAACGCTCACGTAGATGTTGAGTTACGGTGACATTTGTTGTATTTTAGGGGGAGTTATGTCCCGTGTAGGGCTTCACTGACGTTCAGCGTGAAGTACGAAAGGGAGTAATCATCACATGGCTCGGGGAGGTTCCGACGAAATGAAACCGCCATCGCCATACAGAAAATGGGCGTAAAAGGGTTAAGGAGCGTGATGGGAGGAACGAGGGACGAAAAGGGCTAAGAGGGCAAATGGTCGGTAGTTTCATTCCTGTCCACTACCCCCTCGTTGGAGGGGTTGAAACTACCGGGTGGGGAAAGGGGGGGTAATTAGAGAAATGTTATTCCGCTCGCGGAAAAACGCCCGGGCTCCCGCGGGACGGCCATTTCCCCTCCGGTTTTTCTCTTCTCGGTCCTGCCACAAACACTGATTGAATTCATTTCCCCCTCCTCCCCCCTCATCCCTTCGGACGGTTTCCCACAACTCGGTTCGACCGGGGAAAATCATTTTCCGACGGGGAAATGTCCCTTCTCCTATTTCGTCGAACCCTGACACACGTTCTGGGTGGAAATTGTTTCTATTTTGACGGTTTTCTGAAAATTTAAAAGATGAAAACTAAATCCATGACTATTGTAGAAACATGAAATGCCATTCGGAAGCCCCATGGGGCTTCTGATTGCAATCATTTTACTGACCGTTATTCTTATTGCATAATAAGAATGTTTAAACGTAGAACATTTTCAATTCACGACCAGGCGTCCCCTGGCAACATTTCGTCTGGGGAAGCCAGGTCGTGCTGACCCAATTTTTCGTTGCCCGGGCAACCACTGTTGACAATTCATCTGTAGTCGCCGGGATTTTCGTAAGAATTGTCAGCGGGCCCAATTTGTCCAGGGAAGCCAGCTCTCTGATTCCGGAATTGCTCGAAAAACGTCACCTCGCTTGACTCTTTAAAAAGTCCCGTGAGAACCCCATGGACACCCAAAAATAGGTTCCACGTCCTTCATGAAGCAACATGAAGTGCGAAGAAGAGTATATCGGTGCGATTATCAATAATTTATTCTTAAGATATTTTTTATTTATTCTTTATTTAATTATTTATTTAAATTAATTATTAAAATGATTTCAAGAAAACATCAAAAAGACATTGCATGCGCTTAAACCATTTTAAAGTAGCTAAAGAATTAGGTATACCTTTTGATTATCATCAATGAAGTTCTGTTGGCTTTGCCACTTAGGGCGAAAAGGAATTACTTCTGCAGAAAGGCTCTCGAGTAGACTCAATTTTCCTCTTTGCCGTCTCAATTTCTATAAAATAGACTGAGACTAGGAAACGCTTGAATATACCGAACGCCCGTGTGTTTTATGATTCTGAATAATCATAACCCTTTAAATAATAGGTGGTCTTCACTGTCAAGAAAATGGTTCGTATCTACATTATCAAACTTCGTTTAAACTTTTATTAGCAAATTCTATAATGATGAAATATAAAGAATCAAATTAGGGAAGAAGGATTCGCATATTTCTGATGATTTTTGCTTACAACTATGTTACTACGGAACTTTATCTTTGCCATTTTTCATCGTAAAAAAAGTCCTTCGCCACATTTTGGAATGCTTGGTTTATCTGACCCATTACAACATCTCACGCTGCAAATTTTCCGCTCTATACATTTGTGAGAGCGCCACGGAACAAATTCTTCCTAATATCATTTCGTGTATTTAGTTATTTTGTATTAACTTTTGGGATAATCTCCCCCTTAGATTTCTCCTTTGGAGAGAGGAGCGGAAATGCGCACTGAGAGAAAAGATTTTTTTAGTGGCTAGGTTAAATCCGAAATAACCTCGAAAAAAAAATGAAACCACCTAGAATCAATTGATTCAACCTAGAAAAAAAAGGTCCAGGTTAAAGTAACATCGAAAAATATTAATACAACCTAGACCCATATAGAAACAACCTAATCCGTTATTACCCGCCCTCTGACCACAACCTGGAATAAAAAAGTGTCAACCTAGACCAAATGTGAACTTCACATTTGGTCTAGGTTGACATTGTGAAGACCTAGAAAATATATTACCTACCTTTGACTTTTAAGTGGGGTAACCTAGAATTGAATGATTAGACCTTCCATATAATTCCCCTCCATTAAAGTCTCGGTTGTACAACTGAAAACAACCGAGAGATTTAAAAGGCGAGATTGTTACTTTAGGTAACAACCCAGAAGAAAAAGTTAGACTTTCAGTCTCGGTTAAAACTACCGTAGTACCACAAATAGTTTTAGGTTTAAACAACAGTGATTGTAATTCATTCGATAAATTCCAGGTTGTTTCTACGTTACGCTAAGCGGCCGCGGAGAGCGCCACTGTAGGCGGTGGGCGTTAATTCTCGTTGTCTTGGCACCCCTGCTATTTACCCGTGGGGTTGAGGCCAAATCTCTGTCAAATTCTATTTTCTATCACGATGTGCAGTCATATTATGAAGTCACATTCAAATTGTTGTACTGAGTTGGAAACAGAGACAACCCAGAAAGATAGTTGAAGTTGATAGAACCAACCTGCAATGGAAGTGGAGCAAACCTAGAAAGAAAAGTGGACCACCTAGTAATTTATTAGGACCAACCTGAAAAGAATAGGAAGCTACCTAGAAATTTAACTGGTACAACAGGGATAGTAATTGAAACAACCTCGTAAATAAAGGGGCACAACCTAGAGAAAAAAGGGTTCTTGGTTAACGCGCCATGGCTGTAAATTGTTTGAGGTGGGGTGAGAACGTTTTTGTTTTAGGGTAAATCAACCGTCTATGAAAGTGAAAAACATTGAATACCAGGGTGAGACAACCAAGACATTAATGTTTTTAACCTAGACTGTAAATGGATGGAGGCGGCGGCACACCCCGTGAACTTAACCTAGAACTAAAGTGTGGGGGTGGCGCATTTTAAATCTTGGTTGTTTGCATTTTTAGGAAGGTAACTTCACCAGTATTTTCAATCTAGGTTAAATGATATTCAACCTAGACTAAATTGTTCCACCCTAGAATGAAAACCAAAAAAAATCTAGGTTGGCAGCATTTAACCTAGAAAAAAATCGAAAAATAACCTAGAATAGGCCCTTTTTTTCTCTCAGTGCGCCAAGATGTAAACTCAATACTCAAAATATCGGAAATGTGCCGAAATTTGAACGCAATGCACAAAATATAAATTTAAAAAAACCTAATGTCCCTGCGTATTCCTTGAACGAATTTATATATGTATTGCTGAACTGTCCCAGTTTTTCTATGGACAGATTAATGCTTTCGTTATAACACGCCTATAGAACCATAATCGTGATAGTGATGGACTTATTTGCTCTTTTCTGGAAAAGTTGCTTGGAATTGTGTCGATTTAAGACCTCTTTGCCCTATTTGATCGGGTTAACTGTCGTTTTCGAAATTTTTTTGGAAGTAGAACCTATTTTTGGGTGTCCCATAAGCTGCTTATGATAAGCATCCAATTTCACTTTGGTGACCCATGGGTTCTTACGGGATTTTTTAAGTAGTCAAACGAGGTGACGTTTTTCCAGCAATTCCGGAAGTAGAATCCGTTTTTCGGGGTCTCACGTCCGCCCATGCGTTGTACTGAAATATTCACCGTATTGAACCATAAACAGAAAAGAGCCAATTTTGAGATGTGGTTTTGGGATAAAGATAACTCCGATTCTTTCTCACGCTAGCCTCACGGGACAAATCATAATAATTAAATAAATAATTATTAATTATTTTGACCAACTTAACTAAACAAAAAATTTTTTTGTATTTAATACTGTTATACCTTTCGCGGACTCATTTGGAGCACTCTGGTGGATTAGTTGCGTTGGTGTGAGGCGAGACTTTAAATTGCCAATCTCTGACACCTCATTTCTCAATGCTAATCGCTCTAAGTAATGAGAGGTTGTTCATCAGCTCGATAGTGAAATACTACACTATGGGGGGTTCCCCTTTGTCTTTTGGCTACACTCAAAATTTCATCCCTCTCATGAAACATTCGCAACACAAAATACACCATATGACCCGGAAACAAAGGAGTTTTCCTCCTTCCCGGACGTAATCCAAACCCGCACTGTAAGGAAACAATAGGTCTGGAATTACCGTCCTCGGAGCCGGGGGAGAAATTTAATCAGGAATTAATAAAGTTTTCCCCCCCTCCCCTCAGACAACTTTACCCTCCAGTGTCAAACCAACTTGTTAACTAAACGAGGAAGTAATTTGCAAGTCCAAATAAATCGAGTTGTCAATGCGTTTAGTTTAGTTTTCGAGCAAAATTCCCTCCTCGCGTGAAATTTAATAGCGAACGTCGTGAAGGGGGGGTTTTTCAAGGCAACGCGCCGCTTTGGATGTTGGCTTGTAAAACAAACGTTGAATGTAAACATGGTGGCAACAAACTGCCAACTGAATTCCCACTCCGGGCGAAGCTGATTCAACTATAACGAGAGAAGTCGGCTTTTCATAACTAGCGGGAAGGCGCGGCGAGGCTGTTATGAGCGGACGAATTAAACTTTACTGGAATTAAATGAGCGGGTGCTTGACTAGCGAGTGAAAATATTGTTGGGTTGCAAGTTAAATTGTTGCTGAAAAGTTATACGCAATTAACAAAGCACATAGCAAATTTTAGGCAGGGTTTATTATTCTATTGTATAAATTGTGCAAATTTTAATTTGAAAACATTTACAAACGAAAAACGCGTTTCTTGCGTTGGAATCAGTAAGTACTAGAAATTTTAAGAGATGTGAACATTATCGAGAAAGAGAGATCCTACTGCCATCGGAGAAGAAATTTCAATAGCTACAAACCCTAAGGGCCGGGGTAAAATCGTTACCTATTTCTCGATGCCGATGGCGAGTTCGTTCACTTGTGGGAATGAAATAAAGTGAAACAAGTGATTTTCACCCTTATCTGACTGGCTGCTGCCAGCAGGGAGGTAAACAGGCCTAAAGTCGGAAAAAGACGTTATCTTATGTGGCCACATGGGCCGAATTCTTCTTGTTTAAATTCGCTCGCCCGCCCCGTTTTGTTCAATCGCAGGCCATAGGAAGCGCCACTTCCGACGGCGTGATCGGGAAGTCCAGCTTCTCTCGCTAACGAGAGAGCTGCTAATTACTCGCGCTGCCGGCGTTATCATTTGACTGATCAGCATTTCTTATTGTAAATATAAGAATTTCACAGCGCAGTGCATTTTTTATTGGGGCCGAGCATCGGGCCTGCCCTGGCGACATTTCGTCTGGGGAGCAAGGTCAGCTGATCCAATAAATTCGGGCGAATCCTTTGCCTGGGTAACCATTGGGGACAATCCCTCTGTGGTCGCCGTGAGATTGGATTTTCGTGAGACGGTGTCAGCGGACCCAGCCTCCCTTGGCGATAATTCTGTTAGGGATGCCAGTATCAGATTCCTGTATCAACTGGGGATCCAGGACGAACTAATGTTGATGAGGGATAAAAGTCAAGGAATAATTGTCAAGATACGTAGGAACAACGGAAAATAATTAAAGATTTTATAGGCACATTACAACTCAATGGCATAATAGAGCAACGGTAGATTCGGGTTTCCTGCATTTTGGTATATTACTGTTGGAATAATACACGTACATAATAATATTCAGTACGTACCTACATATTATGTTATCGCGACGGGGAAGAAGATCAGACAATCGACCTCAAAATACTGATAGACATTGTACGTTTCAAGATGTCCGAGCCGTTTTGGGCCGTAAGAATGGGCCGTAAGATTGGGCCGTTTTTTAAAGAAATGGCAATTGTGAAAAAATACTCGGTTTACCATCTGGTTGTGCCCGCAAGGTTTTAAATCCGTTCGCTACACCCCTTTGGGGCTGAAATGAGGCTACGGGAGGGGAATTTGAAGGTTTTCGGCTATATATATATGGGGTCGAGTTAGGTGTCGTACCTACTCTAGCGGCCGTCCAATTACAGATAGAAACGAACTTGATAATATGGGGAGTTTACTTTCTAAAGGCATAATATGCCCTTAGGCATAAAGGTACATATTACATAATATGTATTATTATATCCATGTTGGGAAAATTTTCGATTTTTAACGTTTTCCTGATCTCATGGAAGAGCTCTCTATACAGGTGCATCGATTTCTCTCCTAAACCGTTTCTACCGCACTTTAAAAGCGAACTGAAAATTGAATTTCCCACCAAAATGGCATATCCCACGTATGGAGATGGGTACCAGTATAATTAAATCGATTTTTTGGCTCGATTTTGTATCAGAACTGAAAAATTGATTCTCGAAGAATTGGGTTACCATAAAAAGAGCTAACCCCGAGAAAGCTGTTCTCTGTCACCTGAGTAAATTCACAGACTTCAGACAGAGTCAACTGAGCCCACCAATGTATCTAATGATAGTTTTCGGTAGGATGCCGTTTTGCCAGCACTGGTCGTATTCATATCGGCTATAAATTCGATCTGTTAAACAAATCCGTCCCAAATTTGCGTACGCCAGTCATGCAAATCGCTGTTTTTACAAAATTTCCCTGCTAAGCAGGGACAAAAAGTCCTCCCGGGGATTATCGTAAAAGACCATCGTCTCAGTACTAACAGCGAGTACTAATACTATTCGCATAAGATGTCAGAAGTAAGTACCTACTATAAATCACTGCTCGTTAAAGTGTCTTGGTAATAATTAAAAACTTTCGGAAGCTCCAACGAACCGCAACTTGAATTAGTTTGACTTCTCATCTTCCTTTTTTGTCAATTCGACCACTACGATCGATACCAATTTGATGATTTCCGAACTGTGCAGTGTACATGTTCATGTCTAGTATGCATATTGAACGCCATTACTTCTTCTTCTTCTTGAGTTTGATGTTTGACTGGAAAAACAAAAATGCGTCTCTACGTTGGGTCGAAACGGGCTTTGGGGAGAATTCAATGCAAACGCGCGTTGATCTATCAAGAGTCAATTTCGCGAGTTGAACACGTGATGGGGCATACACAATGGGGCCAAAGCCCGTTAGAGGTGGGGGAAGACAGTGCCAAAGGTCTCCTAGGCCGAAGGTGCAAAAAACCGGGGCGGAGGGGGAATTTCCCTCCGGGGGGAAAAGAAGAAATAAGGGAAAATCTAACATGCATCGCCCGACTTGGGTGACTCTTTCAGTTGTCGAGGTTTGAGACGGAATACCAAAATCCCTTTTGCCTCCCTCCTACCGACGTAAAGTGGCCGAGAGGGGAAACTCCTGAGGGAAATGATTTCCTCCTTTCTGCCCCCACCCCCAACCCTCACATCACTTTCTCCTCATCTCCTCCGTGCGTGCTAAAGTTTTTTTTTTTCCTTATTGTTTACCTTCCAGCCATTTGTCTTTGGGCCCGCTCGGAGAGAATTCGGCATGAAGTGAAAAAAAAAAAGGCTGCCTGAGGAGGTCTGCATTTTGAGTTGCCAGAAAATCAGAAAGACTGCACATTGATTCCAAAAACCAGACAACACCTGGGTTTTAATTATTATTCCTGGAATAATACAACTATGTATTCGCGACGAGAACAAAAATAATTTTTTTGATTTTCAAAATTATTTCAATTAAGATCAAAATTTCAAAATTATTTTGATTGGCCTCAAAATTTGTCATTTTATGTTACGAACGACGTCCAGGCCGTTTTTACTGAAAGATTTTTTTTCTGAAATCTGAATCTGAAATTTTGATAAAATACACGGTGTACCGTATGTATTTACCAAGTTGTGCATGCAAGATTTTCAGCCCGATCGCCCAAACCCATGGGGCTCTGTGGGGTTGTAACAAGGCTGCACGAGGGGTTGGTTTCGGCTATGGGGTAGAGTTGAGTGTCGTTTTCGAAGTATTTTTGAACGTAGAATCCAATGTTGGGGGTCCCAAAACCATCCGATTGCACCGTGGAGATCTATGGGGCGTTCATTGGGCTACAAATGGGATTAAAAATGAGGGGTCGTTTTGCGAGTAATTTTGAATTTACCTATTTTGCGTAGAATTCATTTTTTGGGGTCCCACATCTGTCCATACACTATTCAAAGCTCGTGAACCCTTCTTGTGGGAACAGGCTAAAAGGCAATTTTTCTTCCCCGAAAACTCACCCTCAATAATTCGAAATTTTCTCCGATGCAGTTTCATGAATAATAAACATGGTTACCTTTGAAGAGGAAGAATGAGACAGTTCAAGGACAAAGGTGTGGAAAGAAAATAGAGTAGGTACAACCTATTCACAGGGTGCATGTTGGAAAAATTTGAAACTGTCTTTCTCAGATCGCTTTTTGACTACTTTATGGCACGGACCTCCTCAATTAATGTTTTCACAATTCAGACAAAAGTATAATAGAATATCGTGTTAAATTTACAGGGGTTAAAGGTACATGGAGCTTATTTTGCCGAATAGAGTCTACGTAGTTCAGTTCATTGGATAAGTTTAGGCTCTCATGAACATATGTGATTTGTAGAGGCTCAATACATAACATATATCGATTATATTATAATCGATTGGTGCGCAGAATGCATTACAATGAGATAAAGTCGGCCACGACGACGTGAAATTGATATTAGGGTTTTACAAGGGTCTCTCTCGGATTATAGCGAGAGCTGCGGTGAGTTCAAGATGGATGCCAACCGTGAGATTAAGATTCCGAGGAGGCGCTTTCCCTTAATGATAGGTTGAAAGTCACGATCGTGTTCCCACTCTAACTCCGAAGGTGATCCCTCCCTTCGCCATTACACCCGCCACACCCCTAGAAAATATCTCAAACTGCTCCAATTTGATACGACACGTCCTCTAGTGGAAACCCCTCGTGCCTTCGCCTGGTTCCCTGACAATAATTGAGAACCACGTTTGTGCTTCAGGTCGCTGAGAGATCGAAACTTGCCGTTTGCAAGGGGTTTTATTCGGGAGAGATATAATCCAGGCGGGGGCAGGAAATGAAATGAGCTAGAAGCCGAAACCAGCGCAAGCGCATGATTACAGGTTTACTGAATATTACCTCATAATTTGAGGTGGTCTAACCAAAACTTCAAATACGGCGGAGATTCTCACTGATGACCTACTCCGAGTATAACTAACATCAAGATTTGATTTTATATGAATAGGAAAGTAAAAATCGAAACGAACATGCGACCGGGAACTCAGAAGCGAAGCAAAAACGATGGGCGAAGTATGCCTCAGGTGAGAGAATGCTCAAAGACACCATCAAAGAAGATAAGATGAGACCCTCACTCATCGTGTAGCAGGTGAACACTGCCGAACCAATGACCCAGTACCCGGTGGAGTTGATACTAAGTTTACTAGATAGGAGAAAGTAAACTAATGGAATCTCAACGTCGGATTATGACTAGTGAGGTCCCTCCGGTGGAACCGCAACCAACCCGTAAAACGTCTTCCTGGAAGTTGGGAAGGTCAGAATTCTGAGAAACCTCCACAACTTCCTTAAGAAATGACGAATAGAGGTGACGTGAATCCCGCTGAGCCCAAACCCACCAAACCAATTCACTCTCCTGACAGCCAATTCTGAAGTCGCTGATACTTCAGTGTGGGTTGCTGCACTCAGCCGGGATCGTTAGCCAGTGCCAGTTAGTGTCTGTTTGCTTAAAAATCCCTGGAACCTGTAAATCCACCAAATGAAGCAGTGGAAAGAACGCTTGGGTGAGTCTCCCAATGAACTCAGAGACTCCTCCTGTCATCAGTTGATAAACACGGCCAGCACATACTGGCGCAGGCTTCAAACCTTCACCTCTACACCTGGGGACCTCTGCTGAATGCCGCAGGATCCCACATTCGACCAGTTAAACCTCGAGTACCAGGACCTGCACCGACAAACACACCAGTAGGTTCAGTCGGTGTAGATTGTAGATTTTGTAGATTGGGGACACTCAGGCAAGAGGTTAGGAACAGCCCCAGAAGCGGCGTTGACTTTTTGCCTTCGAGTGGTCGAGGTCCATTTCCTAATGAACGACAAGTCACTACGACTGAAGGGGGAAGAGAGCCAATACTGCCCCTTCAGCTATTGCCCCAAGGCCACAGATTGCGTGGCTAGTTTAACGTTCTCGGCAAACGAAGGCATCGATTACATCCCTCAGATTTTATGTGTTGAAGAGAGATGCCTTGGATGCCTTTGCCATGGCCCCTCCAAGAATTCACATGAGCTTGAGGAGAGAGGTCTACCGGCAAGGCAGGTGTTACAAAACGTACACCACATTGCACGACCTTGCGCTTGAGCATCATTAGCACACTCTTGGCAGGTGAGAAGGCAAGCTGCCCCCTGTGTCTACAGATTCCTCCAGGATTGACCTGTGACCATTATCACGCAGGTGAATGTATTCCGAACAGCCCTTGGGCCGCACCCAATACTTTCGAATTCCACAGTTCACGACGGCTTTTGGGAAGCTGATGAAACCGTTAACTCAGGCACAGCCGGAAGATCTTCTAGCTAGCTGTGTTGAAATTTGGGCAGGACATATGGACCTGTACAAGAACCTGCCGACGGAATATTTACCAGCAGTGCCAGTTAATTATTTTCCGTCCATTCAATCGTTGTTGATGGTGGTTTATTTCAGAAACTTGAAATAGTTATCTCTCCCGAGAGCTATTTTCAACGAGCCCTAACAGCCTCCACTAAACCGTCTGACGCTCGAAGAACGCAACTATGCGGAACTGAATGCTAAGCCCGATGGGGGATTTGCTCGCGAGGGCCATAATTTTCACCGAATGCTTTAGTCCGGTGCATTAAGGGCGGAACAAGCATGGGCGGCCCAAGTCCGTGTACTTAATGATGGGAGGGAATCAATTCAATAACCCACAATGGACTTCCAAACACATGAAACGTCACTTTAGCAATTGAGTGTATTTTCCAAATGCAATAGCAAATTTCTCTTATTTTAATTTAAACAGGTACTTGATGCAATCTTTATCACTTTGATAAATTAGGCCTAACTTCCAAATGTTAGACACTTGAGGCAGTTCTGGAGGGTTTTTCCCACAGGAAGTTTCGAGAATCAGTGCTTATGTGTTACTCAAGCAACAATGTTTGCTCTTTCAGTTCATTACCGGATGCCAAGGAGGTCCTCTCCGAGAAGTTTGTCTCAAAAGGTGTGGGGTTGAAGCTCTTTCCGTCGTATTAACAACCCCGCCTCGCCCCTCGAACGCCATCTGTAAATCCTTATAAGCCCCCCGAACTCCCCGCCGGTTCAGATTGTTTGCGAAAATGTTAAGTGCGGAACGGACCTAAATCTTCGAGTTTGTAAAAGGTGGGGGAAGGAAAACCCTGGGGGGAGTTTGGAGTTGGGAATCTTCTCTGCCTTAACTATACACCCCAGCAGGACTGTACCTTTGCGTAAGAGGCCGCTCTAACATTCCACCAGGAACGGTAACCCAGGACAGGGAGTTGATTCTCCAGAGGCCTGCTTTATTCATCCCCCTCGACTAACTCGTATATACGAGGAGACTTTGACTTGTTCTGTTATCGTGAAACAACTGGAAGAAGCAGCCTGGCGACGGATTCCAAAACAGTTTGAGTAGCGGTGGCAAATGAGCCAAACAAAACGCACCAAGACCATACATGTTTTCCGTCTGAATGAAGGCCATTTTTATGGGTTCACCATACGAACAAAACACCCACAAAACATTGCCAATCACCTGGCAATAACCATACTGTTGCCTCGTATCTCGCCTCTTTTCACCAAGTTTGAAACAATATTGCGAAACTCCCAAAAAGAAAACAGGGGGAATGTGACAGGCGGGACAACGGCTTCCTAACTCGTAAGGCGCAAAACCATTATAATTTGCAATTGTAATCAAGCGAAGCCTCGAAAGAGCCGGCGAAGTTCACACATCCCTCACAAGTCCATGGTAACCCCCTGGTGCTCTCTCAACTCCTCTAAATAATGCACATAAGACCCACTTATGTTAATAAAGGAACTTAACTTGGTTGGAGGGGTGGGGGATGTCTTGTAGGCGTTGAGAGGATTTTCTCAGTTGGATGTTTGAAAGTCTTGATGTGCGAGTCTTCCCGTCACCCTTATGTTTCGCCCCTTGTTTTCCTCGACATTCCCAAGTCCTTGATTGTGCGAAATTAATATGACATCGCGACACATTCTTGACTCATTCAAATTTCATTATCAGTTTCCCATTTTTCGTCGTGTCGACCAACAAGTCGCCGCCTGTTTAGAAATAACTGATATTTCTTACTGTTTCTCTTACTGTGAGTCACAGTTACTACGAGAAAAGAGTGGAAGAGAAAAAAAAGTTTCCCCTCCCATCTTTACTTAAACTTTCCACCCTCACCTTTTAACTTCCAACGTCATACCAGCCATCTTTAACCGGCGTGTTTTTATCTCAAAAGTTTTTTTTTTTTCTAAAGAAAAGAACTTTTCTCGTTTTGCCTAATAGGAGCCGGCCAAAAGTGGGGGAGCAAACAGCTCTTAGAAAAATACGGTTAGAAGACGTACATTAAAAAGTAACTAATGCCTGCTAATTTTTTCTTGACCAAAAAAAGGAAAAGACCTTTAAAGGACGGAATTTCAAACTTTGAGTGAAAACTTTATTCAACCACAGTCC
The DNA here is from genome assembly GCA_955831195.1 of Pilophorus perplexus. Lineage (NCBI taxonomy): Eukaryota > Metazoa > Arthropoda > Insecta > Hemiptera > Miridae > Pilophorus > Pilophorus perplexus. Next base: position 19,822,605 of record OY037014.1, read on the forward strand.
ATTGTGCATACGGCCTTCACAAAAGCGTGATTTATACTTCAAACGTTGCTTAAAAATGGTTTCTACTCAGTCAAAATAGAGTCTACTCCCTCGAAACTGGTTATTGCTCAAATCTGCCTTTTCCTCCTTCTAAACCGGTTATTCGGTCAGTTAAAACAAGGTCTACTCCCTCAAACCCGGTTTCTGCCTGTCCTCACCAAATACTGGTTTCTGCTCAGTAAAATTATTTCCTTTCCCCTCGTTTCTGCTCACCTAGACCTTTTCATCGCCCCGTGAGGCTCCGAGGGACGGCTGAACGTTGCTTTACCTTTGCAGTTATTGAATTTATCTTGGCGTAAAATGCCTCCGTAATTAAATCACGTCTCTCTCAAGCCTAATCCTGACTGTATCAATTAAGATTTAATCCTTAACCTGACGGCTGAAAATTGGAAATTATTTGAGGAACTCTCGAGTTGAACCCACTGCGGACATTTCATTTTTGAAATATAAAAAAATTTTTGTATTTAATACAAATAAGAATATATTACAAATAAATCTTGCACGCATAAATTACGCGTTTATAATTATTCATTTTACTCAAAGCTGCTCTGAATAAAACGCCCATTACAAGAGGAATGGATTGTAAACTTTAGTTTCAAAGCTGCAACAAGAAGGGATTTAGTACAATATTAGGGTTCGGTTGTTGGAGGGTTTTGCATAAGTGGCGAAGAGTCGGGGGATGGGGGAGGCACTGCTGGCCTAAGCTCCCTTCATCTTTCTATCCCGGGAAAAGTTGTATATCATGATTAATGTCACTATCCGCTCCCACTGTCAAACGGCTTCCGTTTCAGTCGGATTACGATGAATAATTTGTTTTTTTACAAGGAGAAACCATGCGGTTGCTCACTGAAACTGTAGCGTTACATCGCGTGCACGTACGCGCAAGTTACGATGTTGTGACGTTTTCGTTTCCCTCGTATCCCCCTCCGGGTTGAAATAACAAGGGGAAAGATGACCTTGTCAAGAGAGGGCAGCACGGCCGTACGTGAGGTGAATTTAGTAAATTTACAACGGGGAGAGGGATGAAGAGTCGGGCCTTAATTAAAGACCTTTAGTATGCCCGAGGACGACTACCATCCTGCAGGCCTTCGCCTCCCCACGTACAACGATGCACGTGCAATGCAGGTAGTTGAGGCAGATTTAGGTGCATGCGAAGGGAAACTGGGAAGTATACCAGAGAAATGTTGTTGTTAAATTAGTTAATTAAATTTAATTGTGAATTTTTTTCCCCCCAAACGTATGGGTTGAATAAGCGGTGGGACGAAAGCCGAGTGGCTTTTGGAATGTCCGAACTCAACAAGACGAGGTCAGATATTTGTATTCAGCGGAGTGCCTCGGCAATAGTTTCCACCTCCGAGGGAAAATTGGATTGTACAGAGGAGTTGGTCTTGTTTTGATAGTTACGACCTCTAGGGAGGTCAGTGTCGATGGAGGATTGTAGAACACGGTGTAAAACCGGGCTGAGGGGGGGGTCCGGCCTCAGAACACAGTCCAATCATTTTCCACCATTTCAAATATTCACGGGGGTAGTTCGGCGGAGTGAAGAATGAACTTTGGTTTGATAGAAAGCCCCCCCCCCCCCCCCCCTGCCACCCAGGCTAATAAAGGTGGAGCAGGTGGGGGGTCAACATGAGATATCGTGTAGCACGGGGAGGGGGTATACGCAGGCATAGACTTTAAAAGTATGGACGCTGTCGTTGAATAAAGTGAATTAGGCTACGCCCAGTACACCGCGCAATGACTATTGGCACTTTACCAGATGTCGTACACACTTATCAACCTTTTGCCAAAGATCACGACCCTATTATTTTCCAAAAAATGAATTATCCACCCTTGAAAGATTTGGCCATTTCTTGCAAGCTACCCGCCGCCCAGCCCAACTCCACACTCTGTCTTTCTATCGCCCTCTCATTACCTTCAAATCTCCCTTTAGTATTCCATCTCTTTCGCTCTATGGCGCAGCCAGGGCGGGCACGCAGCCCTGGATCAATGAACCATCCAGCTTCAAACTCCCCTTGTATTTTCCCGCGAACACGACACTAAGCGTCACCCGGGTTCAATTCCACGACCAGGTGCCGTCTCTGATTCACTGACGATCTCGCTAGTAAAGATCCCAACCTACAGAATTTGTCAAGTGAGATGTTTTGCGGGAGACTCGAATCTACTTTTCCCCCTCTCTGTCAAACTCCGTTTCCAATATGTTCTACCCGGATTTACCCTTCAGATCCTACCTCAGAACTTCCCTTAAGATCCTCTTGTGCCCCTTTCCCGCATTAGTTGGAGAAAGACCTTTGGGGCCTCCTAACGCAAGCCTGTATTCTGTCTCACTTCGCTCGGCCCATGAAGAAATGGACAAGAACCAAACTACCCAGGTGGTCTTAAATCGTGTTATTCTTAGCATTACCGTATACAAAATGAGTACCTACAAAGGAATAGACATATCAACTACGCAAGAGGAAGACAGAAAATGAAGATGATGAATGAGATAATGGAGGACAAAGACAAGTATATTAAAAGTAATTAAAAATAACAATAATAAGAAAATGAAGAAAAAAGATTATAGTCAAGTTAAGGATAATAATAAAGGTATGGAGAAAATGAAGAAAAATACGAACAAAAGAAGAGAACAAGACGAGATGATGATGATGACAAAGAAAAGCGAATGAAAAGAAAGAAAGATAAACAAATTCAAGATACCTCTTATGGAGAGAGATGAAAATACGGAAATTAATAACATCAAGAATCATATCAAGACTGGGATATGGACAAGGATAATAAATGAGTAGGAGAAGATGAGAATAATGACGACAAGGTTACAGATAGAATTCAGGATAAGGATATAAACAAATTTGTTGTTTTGTCATTATTCTCATCTTCACCTACTCATTTATTATCCTTGTCCATATCCCAGTCTTGATATTATCATATTATGATTCTCGATGTTATTAGTTTCCGTATTTTCATCTCTCTACATGGGTAATAATATTACATATTATGTATCTCCACATGGGTAATAATATACACATTATGTATTATCGTTGTCTACGGTATTACCTACATATTATTTAATATAGAAGACAAGGACCAAGATGCGAATAGGGATCAAAATAAGGACAATGATGACGATGAAACTAAAGATGAGGAAAAAGACAAGAAGAAATTGAAGAGATAAGTAAATGGCCTCGTTACACGGTATAATACTCTTCCACTTTTTCGACCGCTTCAATTTTCTTTTCCTTCCAGTCCATCTCTCCATCATCTGAGCAGTTTCCCACCGAAAGTTTCCCCCAGGTTTTCCTCCCTTAAAAAACACCCTTAAAAAGACGGTAGGTGGAGGCGGGGACTTATCTTTCGGATGCAGGCGTCTTCCCAAATATTGTCCAGGGCTTAGCGGGGACAGATCAACTGTAATAGACTTCCCCCTCCTCGGCCCTGTTATGTTTTGCCATCAGTCTTTTTTTTTTTTCTTCAAACGTCAAGATGGTGGGATCTATAACAGGATAAATTCTGTATTGAGGGATTTCCGGTATATTTCTCAACTTTGTCGTGAACAGTCTTGATGGTGATTTCACAGGGAGTTCAATTTAAATCATCATTAAACACATTAGGACATTTTATGACTTTAGTTAGTCGTTGCTAGGGAACCAACCGTAACGCTTTTTGTTAACGCTTTTTTCGTTTATGTGCCAAAGTAAAAATGTCAAGATCATAATGGCCAACAAATTTTGGTTCAAGAAAATCTGGGAAATTTTGGTTTGCTTCCAGCCGACGTTGCCATGAGAATCTAATCGAATTGATGGAATTCTACATCCCTTAACCCCCTACATTCATCTTCTCGCGTTTTCCTTCTCAACCTAAGCAGACAAGTCGACAGAAAACTCTCAGAGAAAACAAAACACGGGACTTTTTTTTTTGCTTTGGGGAAGTTAAGCTCCCGGGATAGTCCCTCCGAACTTTCTCAGAACTGGGACTTTGGCCAACACCATTGTTTTGTCAACTTATACGACATAACCCAGGAGGGAAAGGAACAATGGGGTGACGACGAGCGACGTAAAAAAAGCCAGACGGTCTCGTAATCGTGCACTTTTCAGCTCGTCGCGCGCCGGGCGGCCGTTAGCGGAAACTTTGCCACTCGGTGACTTTGAGCGTGGTAAGATTTCCGTTATAACACATATGTGACTAATTCCGATTGCTCGACGTTTAATATTCTCCCCGGGGCGTTGGAAACTCCAGCATTATGAACTTACGCCGAAAATGAAGATGTCAGATCCAACCTAAACCAACGTCAGGGCCTAATTTACAAGTGTTTATACGGGAACGGCGGAAGGGCTTACACGTACAAGGGGCACTACGGTTATACGTTGGCACTAGGAAACGTTTATACGTTGTCTTCGCCCCTCCTAACCTTCGGTACCTGCTGAATTATTAATTCCGAGCTGGAAACTCGGGCGGTATTCTTGAGAGCAAATTGGCAAACTCCGAAACATATAAATTCATGAAATTACGGGAGTCTCTGATGACTTAGTGGTATCAAACTGGAGGCAATATGCGGTCATGGGTTTCAAGTCGTTGCCAAGATATTCAATGGATGGTGGGGTGTGAAGTTTGTGATGAGGTGGAAATGAAATTGTCGTTATAGGAACTGAACCCAAGATGCGTGTGCTGTGTGTAACTAGGCGTGGTAGAGTGCCTGGAGCTTTATGACAATTTAAGTTAAATTTTGTTGTCGGCGAGATCCGAACGGGCATACTCTATGTTCTTGCTGCCGCTTGTGTGGGAGGAAGTGACTGGGTGTGCCAACGCTACGTATGAACTACGCTATAGACCTCGAGGGTGTCTCTTGGGAGGCGGAGGATCTGTTCAGAGTGTTTTCACTGGAGACGTCCTGATCCAACACTCCTTCAAGATCCTCGGCATGGACGAAGCAGATTCCCTCGGTTTAACCTGCAATTAGGTGCCTTCGTATCTTATAGTGGAATTGATTATAACGAGAGAGTCGGTGGGCCAATTGACCCCTGTGAAATGGGTCAATGTGACCCACCGACTACATCGAGTTTTCAGATTGACTCCAAAACTATGTGTGATTTTTTCCAGGTTTGAAAGAATTTTTTTTTTTTTTTTTTCGAAAAACAGCCGTTTTGCCCATTGTGGGTCCTCACAGTCGGCTTTATTAGCATTATTTGTTTGCCCCGCGGTCATTAGGATACCTATTTCGTGTGTAGACATGCTGGACTTTGTTTTTGACATTTCCAATAATTGCGGGTTTCAAGTCTTTTGGAATTTATGGGGAGGGAATTACCAACCGCAAATGGCCGACTGGGCTTGAAGAGAGAGACATTGACAAAAGAGGTCCCCCAAGACAATACCAATGATTGGGATAATGAACAGGGAACAAGAACCCCCCTCGGTGGGTTCCCGGCGACGGTCAGGGCCGTTCGAATGGACAAGGCGGTGGAGGAACCAGACAATGGGGCGATTATAATAGCTACCGGTCGAACTCCCGATTTGAGACGAAAGGAGGCGAGGGGGGGTCTTAAATGTCAATCCATTCAAAAGGAGTTTCGGGGTTTGTCCCGGGAAAAGCCCGAACGGGTATAAATTCGAGGAAACTCCTGAGAGGGGAAGTTTAAGTTGAAGCATTATCCTTACCCCACTCCATCTCACCTACAGATAACTGCGAGTCTCCCAAAACTGGAATCTGGCTCGAAACAATCGATCATGGAGATTTGACGGCTGTCGAAAGACTTGTGTACCTCATTTCTTCATTATCAACTGGGAACTTTGGAGATGATGCTAAGTTGATTGCCGTTTTTGTGAAGGGGGTCCAATAGGCTCCGGGTAGAGCAGGGCATCGCTTGGAGCCCACGATCTTAACAGGCCACTGCACAATCAATTACCACGTTAACGAGAAGGCGAGTCCACTCGCCTGTTGTCCTCTGTTACTCTGTGGGCGAGTCAGACACAGTCCCCCTGCTTTGATGAGGAGACCTTCGTACGTGCTCTGCTACCACCGGGCGTGTATAATAATGTTATGTCATATTATGTTATTATTCTTTCCGCTATCTAACCACCGTATTGATAGCTCTGGCCCAAGGGAGATGGCAGGTCGGAAAGTCAGTTGTAGGAGGTATATCTTGAGAAGGTTCAGTTACTGGTAGTCCTACTAGTTCGTTTTGCGCTAGGATATTTAAGGTAAATTTGAGTGCCAGGCATGGACCTTCATCATAACAGTAGAAAAGTCTACAGAAAATAACTGTTATTTTATTACCCAAGTCCGGCTGAAGGTAAATTAGTGATAACTGTTGTCCTTCATAAAGATATTTGCCCTCAGGGCAATGATATCCAAGGAATGCTGTCGCTACTATTACTAACAGGAGTAAAGCTCCTACTATCCAAGCCATAATTAATTTATACGATGTATATTATATTCCTCGGGCTACGTGTAAATATAAACAAATGAAAAATATGCATGCACCATTTGCATGAGATTACGCAATAGTCAGCCATTATTAACGTCTCGGCAGATATGGACTACTCTAGAGAATGACAGCTCAATACTGGCTGTACAATGTTAACCTAACAATGTAGGCTGTACAATGTTAACCTCTGTCAGTAGGTGGCCGCTGAGTGGCCAGTAGGTGAGGCCGGCGGTGGACGGTAGGTGGAACTCATATTAAGAGTATTTTGGGACGAAAAACGGATCACCTACTGGCCTACATAATAATATTATTACGGATACCAGAAAATTTAATGGCCCCTAGAAATGTCATGTTTAAAATAATATACCTACATACATGTCATGTTGTCGCTTAGCCCTAGCAATAATTTACTAAAGGTACCTAACAAAAATAGAAAACGATAACATTGTGCACAAGGGTTTGTTATTCTTTGAAATAAATTTTGCAAAAATGAATTCTACATCAATAAACAAATTTAATTTTAATAATTAAAATTATTAGGCACCTGTTTAAAAAATTTTTTCTTGTGAAGTTTGTGGACGCGGATGTATACCGAAAAATAGATTATGCGTCCAAAATTACCGAGAAAACGACGACACCGCATTCGACTTCCTGGCATCCATCAATAGCCTATGAAAGCCCCCACAGAGCCTCACGGTGAAATCCGATGGTTATGGGACCGCAAAAAATTGATTCTACGTCCAAAAATACTTCGAAACAACAATATCAATTCCAACAAGCTCGAACAGCGGGTCAGTGTGCCTCCACTGCTACGACCTGGACCTCTCAGACTCCATTGGTTCCGAATTCGCGAATGGAATTGATATCCTGCTTGCATGACTCAATTATATAACAGCGCAGGCGAGAAACAAGAGAGGGTCATCCAAACCTGGCGACGCCGTCGTGCGGGGAAGAGACGATCCCCCGCAATGATGCGACACCTGGCGACCTCGAGCATGTTTACGTAGCATGTTTACCTAGTTGCTTATCGTTTGTAGAGTTGCCACCACTAAAATAGCCACTCAGAACCTCCTTGAAGGCTTATTCCGAATTAATGTTAGCAACCGACATCGTACAACCCTGCCTGATGCCCTGGCCACTGCTTTGAGAGGACTCCACCCACACGAACCGTCTCCGTCTGCGCTTTTTAAATACAATTTAAATGCACCATCAACCATTCGTACAAATTGTAGATGCCGTACAAGAACACGTCTGCTTTTGTTCTGCGGCTATCGTATCCACGCTGATGCAGCTCCCGCAATCCTCCCTTTCCCCACCCTCAAAAATCCCCGAACGGCTTCACCCCAACAAGAACCAATCGTGCTAATGAAATTCTCCCGTTTTACATCAACCAAAGCACCGCCGGAATTCCGCAGCATACAAAATGACTCCATCTGGGCGAAATCATTTTCGAGCCCAATTCCAACCTCTGCCGCGAAGTTATAATTTGCCGGAAAAATTTCCCATCCAGCACCCTTTCCCCGGGAGAATCTAATCAATGGACTGAAAACACACCAATTAAACCTTCACCAATTTCATAACTGACATTTTTTTTTTTTTTTTTTCAGAGTTGTTCGTTGCTGACCTGCTTGATATTAATTGAAAGGGATATCGTCAAATGTTCACAGAGCAGACTTTCAACAAGAGCAGACATAGCGAAGATAACCCTCGTCGAAGGTTTTACGTGAACGTCGGTAGCTTTGAGGTTAAACAAGATTTGACGTCTGTTGGAAGGCAAAGTGTAGAACCTCACGTACTCTCTCATCACCGAATTTCCTTTTTCCTTCCAAGACTCCTTCGCCACGCCTTGCCGGAACGTGAAAGACGAAAAGAAGCGTAAAAACGCGAAATACGACGCAGAAGGTTGTTTTATCCTAAACTATTTATCACTTTTTTTCCTCGCCACTCATATTTTCTTTATCAGCTTCTCTCGTAGGGATGCGATACAAGGCCCTTTCCCAACTCCCTCTTACAAAAGAAGCGATATGCAAATGCCTTGGGATTCTTCGCCTTACTGGACATGAATTTTAAGGAGAGGTTTTTGTGGTCGAAGGAAGGGAGCACAAAAGAAACTGCAATGGGTTGGAGGTTTTCGTTCAAAATGCTCTGCTGGTAGTTACAGTGGGGACTTTAGGGGTGTCTGGGGATTTTATTGGGCAATGTTTACGAAAAAGACACAAAAGATGAGAAAGAAAAAACCATTCTTAAAATGGCTAACATGTCTCGTACAGAGATTGGTAGTGTTGTGAGTTTTATATGGATTTCACTCTACCAACCTACTTTACCTTCCACTCTATAGACTATACCACGCATTGCAACTCTATACTTCGTGCCTGAGCCTTGTTCAACTCAAGGCCGATAGGTGCCCCGCCTTCCACAATGAAGGAATTAATTGCGTGGGGGACGGGGGCGTCTCTCCATCCCTGCACAACCATGTCAATGAGTCCTGGGTGACCTCCCTTCGCGCCAATGCTCTTCGCAATTCATTTCAGAGCTGAGAGTACAACCTTGATTCCTGGTAAGTAATGCAGTTTGCTCTCCGAGACGTATCCCCCTGACCCAAACATTCAAGAAGCTCTTTGTCCGTTGAAGCTAATGCTGGATTGGAGTTTAGGCAACCAAGTCCTTTCCTCGATAAATCACTAGAACCTATGGCGGCAGCTCTTGCTATTGCGGAATAATGTCACTTTCACTCCACCAAGTAGTAGAGCGGCCCCATTTCTGTGGGGGATTCATTTTTTTAACAAACGAAGCAAATAGAGCCGAACGGACTGAGAAGAAAAAAAAAAAAAAAAAAAAAACGCTGCAAATTTTACACAAGGGCTTATTATTCTTTAATATAGGTTGAAATTGAGCAAAAATTAATTCCGTGTGTTGCAAAAAGAAAAATTTTCTATATTTAATATTTCTGAAAAAAAAAAAAAAACTGTTTTCTGTAAGTAAATTGTTTGGACAGATGTGGGACCTCGAAAAAATGGATTTTGCGTCCGAAATTAGTCGGACAACGTCACCATATTAAATAAGGAGGTCAAATTTTGACCTCCTGGGATCCTTCAAAAATCCGATTTGTAGCCCAATGAAAGCCCAACTGATCCCCACGGTGAAATCGAATAGTTCTGGGACCCCAAAAAATGGATTCCAAGTCCAAAAATACTTCGAAAACGACTCCTAACTCGACCCCATACACTAAAACCTGAAAAACCTTCCTTTAGCCCCATAGCGCTCGACGGGTTTGGGCGAGCGGGCTGAAAACCTTGCGGGCACAACTAGATGGTAAACCGAGTAATTTGCCAAAATTTCGGATTTTTAAAAAAAAACTCCTACTGCCCCAAACGGTTCGTACGGAAGTCGAATCCTCATTTGCAAAGTAATTTTGGACGTATACGTTTTATTACAGGCGTCCAACTCATCCACCTCGGGGCTCGGTGGAGCTAAAATGGGGGCTAGGGGAGGAGTTTTGGTGGGGTTTCGGCTATGGGGTTGAGTTAGGTGTCGTTTTCGAAGTATTTTTGAACGTAGAATCCCTGTTTGGGGGTCCTAGAACAATCCAATTCGATTTCAACGTGGGAGATCAAATGAGGTGTCGTTTTTCGGGAAATTAAGACGCATAGAGTTATTACTACTCCATTTTTCGAGGTCCCACATCTGTCCATACAGTGAATTGATTTTTTTTTTAAATTTTTATTCTTTTGAAAATACTTTTTGAAGACACAGAATTTAATTTTTACACGATTAACCTTTATATCAAAGAATAATAAACCCTTGGGTAAAAGTTTCACCGTTTTTGACATACTGAGGGTGTCATTCTGCCCTATATTTTTTTTTGATCCTGGAAAAGGGCGTTTCTTTGTACCCCAAGTCCATCAGGCGGGCCAGCTTTTTGGACTGCGGTGTAAAATGTATATCTAAACGCAAAATTATTGGTGACATACCTAATTAATTGTAGGTACATTGTACCGGAGAGTTTTACCTACCTACATAAGTGACCAAAAAAAAAAAAATTTTTTTTCAAACTTGAATTTCCCACTAATTTAGGGAATGCCTTACAATAATATTATGCCAGTTTCCGACTTTGTTCATGGCCCAAATTTTGAGAAAATTTGATGAAAAACAACTATTTAATCGAAAACCACTAGAATATGCGTTAATTCTAATGATCGCTGATTTATGCATTTATATGGTCGATAAATTTAAATTATGTTGGTCCCAGAGAGCTGCAAATACTAACAAATCGCTTCTTTCAATGTTAACTAGACAGAAAAAAAAAAAAATGCTAATATCTTCGAATCCAAGCCCTAGTAATGGTACGTACTGCCACCAACTACGCAGTTTCAAACGGTAAGTCAACTGTTTCTTTCGGAAACGGATAAACTGGGCTTGCTTCCCGAAAACCCGTTTCTAAAAACACTCGAGGAATTTATAAAGTGGTTCATTTTCTCCAAAATACACCCCGCCGGATCGCGTTTCAGGCACTATAAAAACGTCAACCGCGGCAGGAAAAAAAAAAAAAATGTGGTAGCGAATTCCGCGTAAAGTAAATAATGACTAAAAGCGAACCATTTATCTTTCTTCCCCCCTTTAACCCTATTTTCTTTAAGCCGTTCCTGGACCCTTTTCGAAAGAAAAAAAGGCAATTGATTCATGCTAAGGTGGGTTCCCATCAATGTATCAAATCCCGCGGGAAATCACGCGTTGAATCATAAATGAACGACGTACGATATACGTTAAACAGGTCGTATCCGTTTTTTATGAGATCGGAACGGGGCTTTCCCCGTTCCGATAAATCGCAACGTGACGCACTTAGTCGGTGGACCTGTTGAAATTTTGTCGTCCATTATAAACCGAGCCATCAGGCGTGATTATGACCCTATTCCGTCCTCGGACTTCCATCATTTCACTTCATAACCCTCCCCGGTTGTAATGGTCTCCCTCACGGCCCAGGACGTTGTAAGAGCCAAATGGTTATGGAAACTGCTTAACTGCTCCCGTTTGTTCATTGTGCGAGGTTGGGCCTCCATTAATAAGAGCCGTAACCGTTTATAAACCCGGAAAATAGGGTAAGAGTGTGGCCGTCGGGTAAAAACGTTTTCTACGGCTGGAAAAGGGAGGACATTTGTCTGTAAACACGTCGTTGTCGTTCTTTTGATTTTTTTTTTTTTTCCGTTATCGCAACGATGGAGTCTGAAAGCCTGAAAACAAGCTCTTCTGCCCGTTCGGAAAGTATTGTGATTTTACCAAAGTGACGAACGCGGTGGTCAACTTGACGGCTTGGGACACTCTGTTAGATAATATTATTTGGCAGGAGTGGGATCTCACTGGTGCTTTGCTTGATGTGAAACGGGAGAATTTCATTAGCACGATTGGTTCGGTGGACGTCGAAGGTGGCAGTCAGGTTATTCACCCGAAGCTGATTGTTTGCAATTCCACCGGACTGAGCTTATTAGTCGTAATCCAACCTTGCAATTACACTTGTTTACTGTTACATAGAGGACCTTATAATGGGCGGGTTACCGTTGTGATCGATAATATCTCATATTATGAGATATAATAGAGAATATAATATATTCTCTCATAGCCCTCTGTTGGATGCTGATTAGTACTGCCTTAACTCCCTGATGTTTTCTCAAGGGTTTTCCAAGGTTTTTCAAGGTTTTCTCAAGGCAAACCAGCAGAGGAGTCGTTCCTCTCCCTAACCACCTTATTGGATTAGACCTCTGCACCATCGACAAACAACCACTTTGCAAATATTGCCAATTAGGTACTCTTCTAATATAATAGAATAATGAACCCAAATCTAGAACATCGACGAAGAATTCAAATTGGCCGAAAATGGACGTTTCGAGAGATTAAATCTCTTAATAAAATTTATTCTAAAAAGCTGCAGCTGAAATACATGACATGTATTTGAATGAAATACATTGTATTTCATGACACTTTCGACAAAAATGCTGCAAATTTTACACTAAGGTTTATTATTCTCTGATATTATATCAGAGAATAATTATTATTCTCTGATATAATATCAGAGAATAATAGGTTTATTATAAACCTAAGGTTTATTATAAACCTTAGTGTAAAATTTGCATTTGGTGTGACGTTAGTGTAAAATTTGCATTTGGTGACCTTAGTGTAAAAGCATTGGTGACGTTTTAGAAGTATTTTTGGACGTAGAATTTTATTGACACAGAATTAATTTTCGCAGAAGTAACCTATAATAAGTTACTTCTGCGAAAATTAATTCTGTGTCAATAAAATTCTACGTCCAAAAATACTTCTAAAAGTCACCAAACTCGATCCCATAGCCAAAAGCCTTCAAAAAAACCCTCCGGTAGCCCCATTTTAGTCCCATAGTGCCTCTCGGGTTTCAAAAATTTCCCACTGCCCAAAACGGCCCGGACGGCGTACGGCGGACGGACATTTTGGTTTTGCAATCAAGACCGCTTGAAACGGATAATGTCAAATTTGAAGCCGATCGGATTCGTCGACCTCCGTCACGATTAAAAAGGTGTGTATTATTCCTTGAATAATAATCCAAAATGGAAAGTTTAGGATAAAAACCTATGACTATGACGCTCATGACTTTTTTAACGTCTCTGGTGATGATGCAAGATGCCTTTGGTTCGACACAAGCACTTATTAGGTTGTAAGCCAATCACAACAGCCACCGCTCTTTCTAGTCGGACACCAGTGTTGCAGGTTGGACTGGCACGTCCCAGCAGAAGTAGGATTGGCCACTACCACAGAGTAACAGAGAGCAATGGCCACTACCTACTTTGGAATCTCGTCCTTTCCTCTTTATAGCCTATATTGCCCGACCCGTTCACCACCACGGGCCATGATGATGCTCAGCAAGTTCTCGAGCTTGGTCTTGCTAGACATTGACCACGGAAGTGCACATAATAATATTATGTTATTATAATAATATTGTTATATTATAACAAAAGAATCAAAACGGAACAGTTTGAGAGCATTGCATGAGCACTTCGTAGTGGTCTGTCAACTCTGGTTCGACATTGCAGAAGCAGCACTCTTCGGTTTCCAATAATATTGGATAGATATATTACTTATATCTATTTTATGGTGGAGCGAATAGTGGCTCACTCCACTCGAGGTTAAAGATTTCTCAAGCACTTAATGTGGAGACTCTGATGAACAGTCTCACTTGTCTCTGACCAGGTCTTTGCAATTCCAGGAGGTGCTTCGTCTGCATCGCCTCCATTTCGGATATTTCATTCAGTAGAAAGCTCCTGATGCCCTCTTTTGCATGGGCAGTAGCAGCTCTGTTGCCCTCACTACAAGTCCCACACTCAGGCCCATACCTGCCATGATGATGTGATTAAACACGAGACCAAGCCTTTCGGGGCCAGTTGACTAACGTTTACGTGCAGGCAATAGTCGAAGTGCACCGGTGCCAACTTGCTTCCGCCTGAAATAACTGGATACTTTAAAAACTCACAACCTTATTTATCAACAGGGGTTCATCCGCTTTTCCCGCGTTATAATCCTCGTCGTTTTTTAAACCTGGTTTCGTGCAAGACGATTTCCTTCCAGTGATAAGAATTATGTTTTTTTCTCGCGAGCGAGTTGCTCGCAGGGTGCTCCAGATTTATTCAACTTTTCTCTAGCTCCTTAACTGAAATGTATGAGAGGCATAAGTAACGCGGCGTAGGTATGACGGCAGGAAGGTGTGATAAACGTGATTTGTAGGTGTAGGGTTTTATCAAGGCGCACACGGAAGAAGGTGTATTCCACCGAACAGCTGGAGGGTTGCAGAAAATAAACGGTTTAGGCCGCGGTGTGTACGACGCCGGACGCCAAACTCAAGAAGAAGAAAAGATGGAATTTTAGATGTTGTGGCACTTGTAAGTAATCCTCAGCACTCTGTTGACGATAAATAGCTCAATTTGGGCGTAAGAATTCGAACTGAGCCCATTCCACCCCCTAAAACAACCCTTTCCTCCAACAAAGGTGGTGGAGCACAGTCCATTTTCGAAGTTCTTCCGTCGGCTTCACATTCACTTGCATGTTTGGAAGTTTTCCGTTATTAGCGACAGTTTCTCTCGACTTCCTGCTCCGCACTCGATCTTCTGTGTTTACCATCTTCTTCTGTATTTGCATCCTTCACCGCTTTTCCAACCCACTTCTATTTCTCTTTTGGTCAATTCAAATTTACAGGCAACAACTTGTGTGCACCCCTGCGTAGTCTATCATGTTAGGACTATTTCGGGCTTTTGATACACTTGAAATTTTTGATATGGATGATAAATAAGTTATGTAACGTAACACTAGTTGCCTAATGGACCAGAAGTTTCTTTTGAATGAATCTATTTCCTGATTCACAAGGACATCGTTCGTGACTTGGGTACCAGTCGAGTTTAACGTTTAGTTTAAGCGAATGTTGCCTACTCATCATGTCAAACTCCTCTTCCTCTCATCAATAAAAAGTCATCTCTTTCATGCAACTTCTGATGCAACTTCTGATCCATTTTCGGAATTGGGTTTTAGGCCGCCGCCCACAGGGACGCCTTAAAATCCAATCAACCTTACATTGAAAATCACACATTCAAAGACTGCTTGAAAATCCCACATTCGATCTGGATCTCATCAAACCGGTCATTTCCTTTCTATAGGCTTGGCAAAGAAAAATAACGCCGTTTCCTCTGTCTTGGCAGCCTAAACAGCTCAGACATCCAGATGCTGAACCGTGGAGCCACATCATACCTGAAACCACTGAGTCTCCAATGGAGACTCTCCATATAAAAGAGCTGCCGATCTGTAGCAAAAGCCACAGTGTTAATGTGCCAATGGTTCTGGGGTGACAATTCAAGCGCTCAGCATCGTTCAGGGCGTCCTCACCATGCTGTTAAGCAAGCTGACTCAACAAATTGACCCTTTACTCAGTTAGCTTGAACGGAAGGAGTACCAGAGCTCTCAAGAAGACTTGGATCCTCCTGAAATATGGTTGGTTATGTCTGTCTTACTTGATACGGTCGCTGTATAGAGGGACAGAATTGGAAACCTGGATGAAACATAATATTATTACGTTTGAGGAGTGGACTTAAGCGACGTAGAAATACTACTCAGATCCTGTCACGATGGGTGTTTTGGTGATGAAATCAATTCAAGCATGAGATTGAACGATTTCTCATTTTACATGCTCTCCGATGGACGCGGATTTTCCACAATTAGAAAACTTCCATTTCAAACTGTTACTAGGCGTAGTGTGGCCTTTCACAACGTAACCGGGGAATCGACGAGGAAACGTTCGCTCTTCGGGAAAGGGAGCGAAAAAGGGTATTGGGCGGGGGATGTTCAATTAACCGAAGATTCCTGCGGCAGAGTGGTGTTGGGAAGCTTCAAGGAAAATCCTCACGGCGAAAAACGGGGAGGCGGGAAAGGCATTAATATTCAAAAAGTAAGAGAGAGATAGCAGCTCGGGCAGGGCCTCGTTCTCCCGCCGTGCCTATTACGGGGATTGAAATGGACTGGGTGGAGTCCGCAGGCCTGTCCTGATCGAATCAGGTATGTTTCATTGCGCTTTGCCCATCCACCATCACTCATACCGATTGGAGTTTTTTCCGTAACGGATTTTACGTGAAAGCACTAATGGATCTAGTTGTACTCTGTGAGCTCCAATAAGAATTTGGCCACAGGGACGGCACGGGGCGCGCAAGTCCGCACTTTTGAATATGAACTTTTTAATTGAAATAAGAAATACCCCAAAACCACTACGTGTTGAATGGCTGATTGAAGAAAGCAACATCAAGGCCCTGGCAGGTGACTTCTCCTTGCAAAGTGCACTTTGGGCAGTTCTCCATGGGGCAGTTCACCTACTTGTTTGTTCCCAGCCTCCCTCCCCCACTCCCTGGGGTCATGATGTGGAGTGGAGCCAGGCGTTAGCCAGATGGCGTGGTGACGTACTGTGTGGCTTTGTCCACAGAACTCATGCAGTTGTCCAACTACTAACAGCGTGGATGGTAGGGGCAAGCGGCAGAGGAGACCTAACTCCTGGTCAGTCGCCTTTGGTTTGCCAATGAAGGAAGTTGCATCCAAGAGCCCAATGGTCCCGTAGCCAAGGGCCTTCGGCAGGCCACCCTCGTCGTCAACTCAGGTCTGATCCATCAGGTCTGATTTCGTAAATTCCGAATTTGCTTGCGACAGGCACGTGTACATACGCGGCCGGTGTACGGGTAGGGCAGTTTGTTTTTTGAAGGAGAGATTACGTTACACTTCCCAATAAGTAATTTCAATAAATCGAAATCAAGGTAGGTACGTTGTGTGTCTCTCTGGCATAATGTCATCAAAGGGTTTGAAGGAAAGGTAAAAGGGGATGATCGGAAACTTGTAAAAAAAAATCCCCATGGTCTCAGATATAACCATTTCAGCTGCCAAATTTAACGGTGGACCCGAGTTGACAGAAACAAATCTTGACGAAGTAACACCGTAAACTCTAGCGATCTCACGTTGCGTCTATTAGCAATAAGCAAGGCTCCCCATTTAGACAGTGCAGCAATCGCCTGGCGGCATCAAGGCCCTGGCAGGTGACTGCGGGCCAGAATGGAAATACCAGCTGGTCGAACCAAGGGCTGCTCCTTCAAATTGGAGCAGATGAACGCTAACTGGCAGGAGAGGTATCCCTGGTTGTGAGCTAGGCTTATGTTCAGATAGTGCAGCAGCCACCCTGAGTTAGTTCTCGGCCTCTTTCCTGGGTCATGATGTGAAGTGAAGCCGAGCGGAGAAACCAGTAGGCACGCATAAGGAGGGGAATCCATGGCAGGGAGGGGCATTTAGCAAGAAGGGCGAAGCTCTAAATAAGCAAGCCTAACAAAGAGAGACTCACTTTCTGATAGCAACACCTCCCGTTAAAAATTGGCCAGCACTTTCAGTACCAGAATGGCAATCGATCATTGCCACGGTCCTTTTTAAACGGTGGCCCGGTTTATCGCACTTGTCCATCTACCGTGGATGTGAAATGGACGGTAGGAAGTGATACATACCTCCTGTAACTTGGCAGCGCAAATGGAGGTCCTGGCCTTCTTCATAGGGTCCCGCGAAGTTGTTCTTTTCAACCCCTTTCTCGTCGACTATAACCATCTTCTTGGGCGGAACTGAAAAAAGAAAAGAAAATGAAGTTAGCGTCAGACATTTTGGTCAATTCAAAATACGGATACCTACTTCATAAGACCGATAAATCCTATCACCAAGGCAACCGTATCCTCGAACATCTCCAAACAGCACTTCAAGAGCTTAAAAGGGAATTTTTAGACCGGAAACAGAATTGCCTTCATGTCAAGAGGGAAGGAAGAAAGGAATTCAACGTGATTGAGCAGCTTCGAACTGCCTGAACCCTTTCGTTTCCCACGTACGGCCCGTACCTACTTATTTAAACTTTTTTTTCTTATTCTAACGCAAAAAAGGTAGTCAGTCCACGAGGGAGGCCGAGAAGGTTGGAGCTGAGCGTCCCGAGGGAAATTTATGACTGCAGAATGCACCAATCTACTTTTCAACTCTCCTTCCTACCCCTTTTTTGTTCTTCGCGGGGGTTAAAGAATCTTTCTTCTTGGGTATTTTATAGAGCCTCTTAAATTCCTTAGGGTGGTCCGAGGGAGGCTCAATAAGTGAAAAGGCCGCTAGAAAGCGCGCTCGGCGGGTTCGAAGTCAACAGGTTCCCACCCTTGAAGTTACCAACTAACCTAGTGGCCTCCTTGTGTTTTCTTGGCATCCCAAACCAGACTCCATAGTCTGCGGCGTGTCTGCATTAGTTCTCATTTTATCCCCAGACGGGTAAAGTTATTACCTATATTGCAGTTGAGAGTAGTGGAGATTGACCCAATGGAGTGTAGGTATATATATATGTGTCCGAGTTTTATTGGGATAAGGCCCAAGAATGGGAAAACTCTACTTCATTTGCCGATCTTTCGAGCAGAATGTGCTCTTCATCAGGGCTATGAAGATGATATCAGGGCATGTGGTACATGAACCTGGTCGGGGAGAGAGAGGGAGATGAATGTCGGACTGTCCTCAATTGGCCAGTCTTCGTAGGGTATTTCAAAACGTATGGTCTATTTTTAACGAAAGAGGGGAGAGGATAAGAGCACCGGCCTATACTTCAAATTTAATTTAAATTGACGAAGAGCACATACTGCTCGAAAGCTCGGCAAATGAAGTAGAGTTTTCCCGTTCTTGGCCCTAACCCCAATAAAACTCGGACACATTGCAGTTGGCCATTCAAGTACAACACATAAGGCGCAGCGCACAAAACGCAAATCCAGCTGTTCAAAACCACTTCCAGTCTCAATAAAAGGACAACCGACACTGAAGGGTTTTCTTTTGTACTTCGCGTAATTGCAAAGGGCTTGGAAAAATAATGATTTTTGATAAGTAAATTTAAACATGCTAAGTCTAAATCATGCTTTTAATAATTAAAATGGTTATTAATGATTGTCTAAGTTTGGATTCCCAAAAATAGAAAGCTAGTCTTGTTTCATTTACCACCACTACACTCAAAAACTGGTTTAGCTCACAACCACACTCATCACTTGCCACTACCATGACTTAAACCCGGTTTTGCTCAATTTCACACTCATCATGGCTAGTTTACCAACGTTTGGCACACGATTATTCGTTTCATGACGCGTAGATTAAAAAAAAAAAAAAAAATCATAACATAATATATTATATTATAATATTATTATTATGTCCGTCCGCCGAGACGCCGCGGGTCCAGTCTGGGCAATAGGAATTTTCTTTAATCAGAAATTTTGACAACATACTCAGTTTACTGTGTGGAGCAAAAAAGGGGCTAACGGAGGTTTTTTTAAGGGTTTCGGCTCTGCGGTCATGTTGTCGAGTTTTATTTAAAGTATTTTTGCATATAGAATCCATCTATTTTTGTTCCAAAAACCATTCGATTTCACCATGGAGATCTATGGGGCTATCATGAGGCTACAAACGATGCTTTTGAAGGATTTAAGAAGACCGAATGAGGTGTCGTTTTCCTGGTATTTTGGAATCATAATTCATTTTTGTGGGTCCCACAACTGTCCTAACATTGTACAGATACCTAAATTTATTAATTTTTTAAATAATTTTTTCAATTTAATACATTTTTAAAATAATTTTATTGACAGAATTAATTTTGCACATATTTTGCACTCGGTACCTATATCAAAGAATAATCAATCTTTTTGTAAAGTTTGCAGCGTTCAAAAAAATTATTTAATTTTTTTTTATGTACCTAAATACTTAGGTTTTATGAGTTTTAGATTTGAAATATTAAATGGGAAACTCGCCCAACTTCTTGGTCTATAATAGAAAAAGACAATAATTGTCAAATGAGAAGCGAAAATTACATCTAATAAGGCACCAGAAAAATCTTATCGTGCTACTTGCATCTGGGGACGCGAGCTCGAATCTTCCCCGGAAACCAGTTCCTAATGAGAAGCACCTCAGATGTCTCGTGTTACACATGTTAGACGTAGAGTACATCTGCCCTTTTATTTTAAAATAAATAAAATGAACCTAAACTGGTTCAAGTTTAAAAACTTGAGAAATTTAATTGGTTAATTATTTGTGAAGAATATAATATATTCTTCACAAATAATTGAATATCAATTTACATATTATGTAAATTGATATTGAAAATTATTCAATCCTTATTATTAAATTAACTGAAATGTTTGTTAATTGGGCAGTATGGTAATAATAATAATTATTTTCTACACTCCGAATCTGATCATTAAAAATACATTATACAAGTCTCTAATTGACTGAGAAGGAAAAAAAAAAAAAACGCAAGGGACGTTGTTGGATTTTATCCCTTGAATGGAACCCCTTGGAAGGCACGTGTTGTAAAAAGATCTCGGCTTCCGATTCGAGGGGCGCCAATAAGAGAAGACGAAGAAGAAGGAGGGAGGAGAAAGAGAGAGAGAGAGGAAAAAAAAAAGACAAACCAGTTGAAATGAGGGGGTGCTCTCCTAATGACAGCCGGGTATCACTGCAATCCGCACTTTGGGATGGTGAAAAGGTGTAGTGAAAGAGTGGTGGGAAGAAGGGGGGAGAAACATTCCAAGCACGTGCTTTCACCATCGGTTCGTTAGTCAATAAAATTAACCGGCTCCTCCTCTTCCTCCAGACTATCCGGCCTTTCCCCCCTCTTGAATTTTATCTTCAAACCTTATTTCCTCCGCCCGACGAAAAGGAACCGTGTAACGTTCGGAACAAGAGATCCTTATTTCGCTCCGGATCAAAGACTCTTCATCATCTGCTGGCACAGTTTGCCGATTTCCTCTGATTTATGCGGACGAAACTCATTTTCCGATCCTGGAAATAAAAACTCAACGAAGCGGGATTTTAATTGCTGCCTCATTTGGCGAAGTCACCGGGCAAACATTTTTTTTTTTTTTTTTTTTTTTTGTCTTCCGCAAGACTCATTAGAGCTGTGTAAACACAACAAAACCCCATTTTCCACAGTGACTTCGCTCAACGCTTTCAAATCTAGCTGTTCAAAAAGCGGGGGAAAAATATAGTCCGCATTTGAGCCAAGTGAACATTCGATCGCCTGAAATCAGTGTTTAATACATTTGTCTAACCGATTTTATTCCCGCACAAAATTTATTTTTGCACAATTTACCTCAAAGAAAAAAACCTTTCACTTGTGTAAAATTTGCAGCATTAAAAAAAATCAGTTTTAATTTATTTTAGTTTGGTTAATTGAATTGTTTTTACTATTTAAAATTTTATTATTAATATAATATTGATATTTATTATTTGAAAGGGCTCCAGTATTTAGCTACACTTAGCCTACCCAGCCGAACACCGACTTGGGAAGACGGAATCCATCACTTCTGCCAAGTCGTCCAGATATTCGGCAGCTCCTCGGCAACATCTCTACTGAAGATGACCAGCACTCAGAAGCTGGTGAAATTACTTTGAACATACGTTCCGCCTTCTGCATCTCCTTTGACGTTTTCAACGCAGTGTCTGTGAAACCTGTACTGGACCAACTTGAGTGGCAATGAAATAAACAAGCCATCAATTGAATTGAATAGATGAGCGCAACCTTTCTGTTATTACAGTAGATATCTAGCGACCAAACTATGCCACACAACACATCAAAAATATCCACGTGATGCTCATTACGTAAACAACTGCACCCTAACGACCGATGCTTAAGAAAACCTTATGCCGATCAGAGGTAACGAACGGCTCAGGCTGCAAAATCGTTTTGGAGTCGTTGGAATCAGCCTAAAAAGCTCATTCCATAGACCCTTGTACCAACGAAATCGGACAAAAACTTTCGTCCCCCTTTTGAGGCCTCCTTAGTTACACATCAGAGATAAACAACATTCGTCGTGAAGGACCTCCCGAAAACCGATGAAGGGGATGAGGAAGGAAAAATCAAGGTAGCCTATAACCACCCCCCGAACTCGCTGATCACAATGAGACCACCCTCATGAAAATCTGTTGAGCCGCTCGGGCGTGATGCTGTGAAGAACAAACAAACAAACATACATGTCGAAGAGGTGAGCGCACCTTTCCATTTTTTAGCGCAACCTTTTTCCAAAAAATGGAAAGGTGCGCTCACCTCCTCGACATGTATGTTTTTTTGTTTTTTTGTGTACAGAGCATCACGCCCGAGCGGCTCAACAGATTTTCATGAGGGTGGTCTCATTGTCATCAGCGAGTTCGTGGGGTGGTTATAGGCTACCTTGATTTTTCCTCCCTCATCCCTTTCATCGGTTTTCGGGAGGTACTTCACGACGAAAGTTGTTTATCTCTGATGTGTAACTAAGGAGGCCTCAAAAGGGGGACGAAAGTTTTTGTCCGATTTCGTTGGTACAAGGGTCTATGGAATGAGCTTTTTAGGCTGATTCCAACGACTCCAAAACGATTTTTGCAGTCTGAGCCGTTCGTTACCGCTGATCGGCATAAGGTTTTATTACGCATCGGTCGTTAGGGTGCAGTTGTTTACGTAATGAGCATCACGTGGATGATGTGTTGTGTGGCATAGTTTGGTCGCTAGATACCTACTGTTTCTTAGTTTCTCTCGCGTAATAACAAAAAGGTTGCGCTCATCTATTCAATTCAATTGATGGCTTGTTGGAAAAAAGGTTGCGCTAAAAACAATCAAATTGTAGGAACAACCCTTCACCTAGATAAAAAAAACGCTGCAAATTTTACACAAGGGTTTATTATCCTTTGATATAGGTTACTTGTGCAGACATTTAATTCTGTCAATGAAAAAAAATAAAAAAAAAATTTTTTTTCGGATTTTTATATTTCAAAAAAATATTTTTTTTTTTAAATGTGTTTTTTCGAAAATTCTTTAATTTTTACTTTACAAATATTTAACCTCCTGGGATCCTATAAAATTCCCATTTTTAGCCCCATGAAAGCCCTATAGATCGCCACAGTGAAATCGGATCCATCCGGAACCCCCAAAAATGGATTCTACGTCTAAAAATACTTCGAAAACGACACTTAACTCGATCCCATAGCTAAAAGCCTTAAAAAAAAAAAAACCCTCCTGTAGCCCCATTTTAGCCTCGGAGCGCCCCACGGGTTTGGGCGATCGGACTGAAAACCTTGCGGGCACAACTAGATGGTAAACCAAGTATTTTGACGTAACTTAAGATTTTAAAAAAAGTTCCTACTGCCCAAAACGGCCTGGACGGCGTACGGCGGACGGACATTTCGGATTTAGAATGTAGACCTCTTGAAACGGATAATGTCAAATTTTGAGGCCGTTCGGAGTCGTCGACCCCCGTCGCGAAAACATAGGTGTATTATTCCAAGAATAATAAACCAAAAGGTACACCCGCGTCGGGTTAATTCCAGTTAAAATAGTTCTTCGTTCGAGAGCTGCTTTTCTATCCTGAGATTTCTTCATCTTAAACTTTTAGCAGTTAAGCCCAGTTTTCCTATTTTGAGAATTAAGATAACTTATAACAAGGACGCTTTAAAAGGTATATCAATTTCTTGCTCCGACGTCATCAGCGAACCTTTCATCGGGTCCTCGGGTAAATATCAAATTTCCATGCTGATGAGTTGGGCGAGGGTTCTTCTTTGCCCTTTTTTCCCCCTCGCCAGAAACAGATTAAAGTTTGTTGTAAGGGTCCCCCTTCCTCCTTTTCCAGTCTCGCGGGTCTCAGAGGCTTGAAATGATTGATGTGTGTTCACAAGTCACCTCGAAAGTTTGAAATGAGGTTGAAAAAAGCCGAGCTTGAGGTAACCCCGTATACGAGGGCAGTTCGGCTCTAAAATGGGTAGGTGCTTCATAGGATTTGGATAAGTATCGGAAGTGTTAATTCGTACAGTGACGAACCGCGTCGCACGAATCAGTCAATTCGACGACTTCCGAACAGCTGCGTCGAATCACGACGATTTTTCCGCAATGTACTATTATATACCTAAAGAATTAATTCTCATAAATTCGATAATAATTAGGTACTAGGTAATTACCTAATAATTATTATTACCTAGGTAATAATTATTATTACTTACGCCTCAGACAACTTCAAACCAAAATTTGGTTTATTATTATTTATTTAATAACCTCCCAAAAAAACACATTCTGCGTTGAAATACATTTTCGGTGCGTCATTGTTTTTTCTCTTCTCACATCTACCAACCCTATTTCCCATGTCTGCTACCTTCCCACAAAATTTGTGGATTTATAATCTGTTCTGCGAATCGTACGTGATATTTCAAAGGAGCTTCTCTCCGAAAAAGGCGCCTAGGTGACCTTTCACGAAACCGTACCTATAATATCTCTTAGATAATATTATAGCTTTCTTCGAAAATTCTTTTGAGGGCCCGGCACTAATGCGAAAAGAGAAAAGAAGCACGAAAAACCCCCAGAACCGCTTCTCTGCCTTTCATATGCGGAGAAACATAATATTATTATGGTGTGTGAGGAACTGATTGAATAATCTTTTTCCCTCCCGGGGCTGAATAAAAGAAGAAAACCCTGGAGCAAGCTCGCGCACCTCAGTTTTGCCCTTGCAGCAAGCTACGCTCAAAGAAAAATATCCAATGCCAAACGTGTTTTGAAATTTGGGACGAACTCCTCCTTCGGTGCCAACTTGGTCGAGGGAAAAGTCGTGGAAACTTCTTGACGGAAACGGTTGAAGAAATCCGCCTTTTTCTTTCTCCCGCGAAATGGAAAGAGAAGAAAAATGAGAGCGAAAAAGGAAAGGTGAAGACGAGGTGGAAGGGGGAAAAGTCATAAATCATTGAATTACGTGCGAATCAACAAGTTAAATCTAGTTCTATCATCCCTTTCTGTCTTCTCAAGTTATTTACGATCCTCAGTCGGCGCCTCTGCATGTCATCCGTAGAGGGCTTCTCCCGCCAATTAAGTGCTGTTTACAAGCCGAAGAATATTTCTACCGGCCTTTTTTTTTCCCCCTTGTCGGTTTTTTTTTCGCGTTCATTTCCCACGAAATTACCCAAGCGGTAACGCGATATCCTCGATTCAAAATTCTCGAGGGAGTGGTTGTTCGCCGAATTCATTCTCCAGGGAGATGAATTTCAAACATGCAAAGGAATTCCTCATGCAGGAAACTTTGGCAACTCGTTGGAAATTCACTCTCACGACGTTTTGGATTTACATACTGATTTTTTTTTTCTTATTCGTGTGAAGCGAATTGTAATAACAAATCTCCATTCTTTGTATGAAGGTATTAAAATGAAAATAGATCAAAGTGAAACGATAAAATGTGACAAAATGAATATTAGACACCTCTGCCTTAAAAGCCTGCCACGTGGGACTTGGAGATATATTGCCTGAATCCTTCGACGGTCTGGTTGAGGTGATTTGATGTGGCCTGGACTGATAAGGATCTGCCTCTCTCTCCTGCCTTGTTGCCTTTGTGGAGCCTTGATCACATGCTCGTATTCTTCCGTCATTTGGTGGAGCCACTTTGATTGGAGGTGTGTTGCGTGACTTGGTTGACCTTGACTGAAGTTGCCTAGCCTGACTTGGTGGAACTACATCAGTCGCCTGCCAAGAGTTACTTGGTGGAGCTCCCTTGACTAGAAGTCCCTTGGCCGTGTACACTGCCTCACTTTATGGATCTGTAGTGCTCGTATTCTTCCATCTTTCAGAGGCGCTACTGAGGCTGGAGTTGCCAGGGCTAATTTGGAGGATATGGTTCATTCAGCTGCCTTGGGTGGGGGTTATTAAACTGGAGGTGGCTGGAGAACCTACCTTGACTGAAATTGTTTGCTGCAGCTGCATCATTCGTCTGCCAGGCGTGACTTGTATTTCACATACCATGCGCTTCTTGGTGGAGCTTTGTGTCATTGAATGACTTGGCGGAGCTACAACATTTCCCTGCCAAGCGTGACTTCTTGGGGCATTTGATTGGACACATTGCCTGACTTGGCAGACACTGCTCTGGTGCACCTTCAACTATGAAACCCGCCATGGTTTCGTCTGACGTTGATTCTGATACTGACCACCCTCGGACATCATGCTTTGACCAGAACCTCCAGAAATTGAAGTCACGTTTCAACATCGGGCACAGCGCCCATAACTACAAACTCATTTCTCACCTGCCAGCAGCAATCGCACGGAACGTCCTACTTGTGTAGTTTGTCGTCGACTATGGAAAAATCCTCTTTAAGCACCTTAAAATACGTCTGTCGTCTACCAGCAATACCGCCATTTACCGTGCACCCAACCTCGCCGATCGAATGTATCGCTTTCAGGCACTTTCCGAATGTCAAACGCACGGTATGAAACGAGCCGGAAACGTGACATGTAAACGCTCCGGAACGCCGGCTGCTGGGAGGGGGGGGGGGGGCTTGAAATGTGAAAATTGCTCTCCAAGTGGAACGAGAAACGTCCCGTCTTACATATGAGAAAGGGTGGATTTAATACAACACAGTCGGGAGCGTAATTAAAAGCTCTATTTTCTCCGCTCCGGCGGGCCTCAGACCTCCTCTCATTCCCGACCTCACGAAATTATATTGCTGGAATGCCCAAGGTGATACATCCTGCAATCTGGCAAGAAACATCGAGTGTGCCTACGTAACTTATTAGCCTTGCGGTTTACTAATAGCCATCTGCACGCGGCATCCTCCTTCCTGTTTCTCAAACCTGAGGTAAAATTTAACCACAACAGTTGGAACATTTTTTATGTCTTGTAAATGCCGTATGAAATTCACGCCTATCCGTCAGCAATATACTCCTCACTTGTAGTAAATCTATAGATTTGGAGGGCGGGGGGGGGGGGGGGGGGGGCGCTAGAAACAAGTGGCCACCCTGAGCCACGACGGTGGTTCTGTGATTCACAAGCTTTATCTCTGTTCTTCAAACTTTTCCTTCGTCCTCGGTGACCTTTGTTCGATCAATTTTATCTATGTAGTTCTCTTGACTTTTGTAGTGGTCACACTGGCTTCGCTCGGTCTAATCGCTCGGTGGATTTCTGCGTCTAATGCGACCAACCGCACCTCGGTAAGTGCCATAGCCGATTTTTGGCGACTGTTTAAAGTTTAAAACTGGGAATTTCTAAACTAGGTCTGAACTGGGAATTTTGTGTTTTTGCCGATTTGGGTTGAAACTTTTAACAGTCGCCAAAAATCGGCAATTGCACTTACCGAGGAGCGGTTGGTCGCATTAGACGCAGAAATGTACCAAGTAGGGGAAAGTCGGGTAATATGGGGGTTCGGGTATTATGGGGAGGTGCAGAAATTATGCCACTCGAGTGTTTCCAGCTGTTCTAACATGTGACTAATCAATCAGGTGACGCCCAGCATCATTTTTAAACCTTCAATCAATCAGCAGAGTACACCAGAACTTCGCAACGAGGCAAGTAAAATTTCGATAGTTTTTTCAAAAAAATTTGGTCTCAACAAATTTTGGGTTTGCTTCTCTGTTATTGCCTGGAGCCACGAAAATATGGGACCGTTGGAAAGAGGAGGATTTCACGATTCTGTTGACATAATTATTTTTGAAAATATGGCTGTTGGGAAAGGCCGCCATTAATTTTAGTTAGAAACTACACTTCCGGGTAATATGGGGAGGTGGAGGTCGGGTATAATGGGGACATCCCCATATTACCCACCTAGTATCTTTTACATTATTATTCTCTATAGAATGAGGATTTCATCTAAATTTCATCTAAATTTATCTCATGATTAATTTAGTATAGGTAGGTACTTGATAGGTACTTCCTATTATTTTCTGGCACAAGTTATTAACGTTAATAACTCATGATTTCAGCAAGTTCTTAGCATTGTTGTCTATTTTTAAGATGGACCAAAACGTTCGCCAGAAGTGGTGCCAGTATGATATGGAAGCAGCCATAAATGCCATGAAGAGCGGACAAATGGGCTGTGTCAGAGCATCCAGTACCTTCGAAGTGCCGCAAACGACGCTCAAAAGGCAATTGGAGAATTCTAGAAATCTCGATTAGGTTATCTCAAAAAGGAAGGTGCTATCAAAAAATAAAAAAAGCTGCAAATTTTACACAAAGGTTTACTATTCTTTGATATACCTAAGTTATTTGTGCAAAAATTACTTCTATGTCAACAAAAAAAATAAATACTTTTTTTTAATTTTTTTTTTTTTTTTTTTTTTTTTTTTTTTTTTACGGAAAATATTTGACATCCTTCAAAGACCACTGATAGGGATCTATCATTTGTGAACCCCTTGAGCTGTAATATCTCTATACCCACAACGAATGTCCAGTATCCACATCCTTCAACCTCAAATGAAGCAACATCAAATTGCCATCCCTCAACGAGTGCAGTTCAACTCACCGTTGAACCTCTTCCTCCACGGAAAGCTGCACACGCTTCTTCAGCTTTTGGGATGTGATCGGGGTTCCTCATGCTGAAAGAAAGGAAACTTCTCGAAAGAAGGGACGAAGTGAGTAACTAACTGAGTCGCCGTACAAAACCCCCCCAAAAAACGCCATACAAACCCCAAAATAAGGTAGGTATGGGAAAGCTGAAAGTGAATTAACTTGTGACTATGAGGAAAGCAAAAGCTCGTAAGAATACTGGGAAAAGAGACGACGATCCAGCTGGAGACACGGCGAACACTCAGCCAAGAAAAATGAGGAAAGTTGCAGCATCCGACAGTGAGATGTCCTCAGAGGATGATTTTATCACAACCAACCCGACAAGCGCCGAACTGAGGCATCGTCTGTTGTAAACGGTTCGTTGAGGGAGGGTGGGCGAAATATGCAACGTGCAATGGGAATGCTCATGAACGGTGCATAGGTTTAATGTAAGAAGAGGAAGATTTCTTATGTGAAATGTGCCTGTCTTTGGAGAGACAACTTTATGTTCGACGTTGAATAATAATTATTTAAGTAGGTATTTATTGTTCAAAATAGAACAAATTTTAATTGTGCTCCTCTGTTATTCATAACAATTTCATCTGCACTGCTTTTCAACAGTTGCTTCAAGCAGAAAATTGGCTGTCCCCATATTACCCTACCCCTCCCCGTTTTATACGACTACTCTCCCCATACAACCCGCACAGAAGGGTAATATGGGGAGTTCGAGGATTTTGAAAAACCTCTTACCACCTCTAGTTGGAGCTGCTTATCACCAATCCAGCCATATGACTTTACATAGATACGTATTGTTAGCAACCACTCCAAATTTCGCTTTCCTAACTACATTACAGGGCGAATAATAGTCAACTGAAGTTGCGCTCCCCATATTACCCGACTTTCCCCTATATGGCGAAATTTTGTTGGTTTGGCTAAGTATTGTAGGTTTTGCAGAATCGTCAGAATAGTGAACAAAAATCTACAAGATTAATTTTTTTTAGCGCAACCTTTTTCCAAAAAATGGAAAGGTGTGCTCACCTCTTCGACATGTATGTTTTTAGCGCAACCTTTTTCCAAAAAATGGAAAGGTGCGCTCACCTCTTCGACATGTATGTTTTTTTTTTTTTTTTTTTTGTTTGTGTACAGAGCATCACGTCCGAGCGGCTCAACAGATTTTCATGAGGGTGGTCTCATTGTCATCAGCGAGTTCCGGGGGTGGTTATAGGCTACCTTGATTTTCCCTCCCTCATCCCCTTCATCGGTTTTCGGGAGGTCCTTCACGACGAAAGTTGTTTATCTCTGATGTGTAACTAAGGAGGCCTCAAAAGGGGGACGAAAGTTTTTGTCCGATTTCGTTGGTACAAGGGTCTATGGAATGAGCTTTTCAGGCTGATTCCAACGACTCCAAAACGATTTTTGCAGCCTGAGCCGTTCGTTACCTCTGATCGGCATAAGGTTTTATTACGCATCGGTCGTTAGGGTGCAGTTGTTTACGTAATGAGCATCACGTGGATACTTTTGATGTGTTGTGTGGCATAGTTTGGTCGCTAGATGTGACGGCTCCAGAAACCCTTCGCCGTCCTTCGCAGTGATGCTCAAACCTTGGATGGGATGCTGGTCTGCAGTAGACAAGATTGCAGGCTTTTCACACCTACTTCTGGGTGGCCAGTCCCTCCCCTCCTAAATGACGTCAGACCGCTATCAAGGCCAATGAATTAAGATAAGGTGAAATTAGGGCAACGTGGCAGTAACCCGGAACGAAAGTTCTGTTTTGTGTGAAGTTGGACGGATTTTGGCAGTCATTGACGGGAATAATCCATGATGCTGTGCGGCTTAAGGAAAATCCCGATATTGAGTTCAACCTAAGGTGAGCCAAATGAAGAAATAGTCCTGCAGTTTGGTGTTGGAATGCCCTAAACCCTCCCCATGGCCTGAACAAGTACTGGATCCTGTTTTGCTTCAGGTATTCTGGGATTTCGAGACCAAGAGATGCAAAGGAGCTTGTCAGGACCACGATAATTTTATTGTCTTCATCAATTTACGGTAAGGAGTCATTCAAATATCGCCAGCCATTTGTCTACCCCCCCGGAGATGTCCCCTATGACGGTGCTCCATGAATATGATCGTGTAAACTGTTTGGACAGGCCCATCGGCTTTTTTTTTTGAAAACCACGTACAAGTGTCTACACCCCCTCTACAACCTGCGCTGGGTGACTCGTAGTGGTACTTCGTTGATTCAAGCAGCCGCCAAATGTGGATTTGTTCCAGTTCATCTCGGAAAAGGTACATTAAATGCTGCGAATTTTGCAGCTTGCAGCTATCTTCATCTCAGGGCATTGTGAGCATCTAGCGGGCGTGGTGAGGTATGCTGATGCCTGGCAAATTATTGTTACAGGGCTGCTTGTGGTGCTATACACTGATTTCTCTGCTCGTACCCTACGCCGCCGCTGAGATTCTGCACACCGGTTATCGATGAGTTGATCGTCTGGTCTAAGTCCTGCACGCGAAACTAAGTTCCTAATTAAGTGTCTAGTCCCGAAAGTTTAAAGTCTTGCTGCCACTTCTAAAAATATGCCATGAATATTTTATTTTTTTTTTTGTATTGTTTTGTCCATGTAGGTATACGCTTAACTGATAAATATTAGGTACTGTGATATTAGTTATTAACTTTCACTAATCTAGTCCAGCGCTGGTTATACTTAATGCTATAAAATAATAAAAGGAAGATAGAAGGTCAATAACTTCTATCATTTAATAGGAAAATATAATCTAAACCAAAATTGTGATCTAAATCTACTAATTCTTTCTGCCTTGAAGCTTGGGCATATCTATATTTTTTATTTATTTGTGAATGCCTGGTTTGGGGTTATTAGCCATAAAAAAAAAAAAAACTCCTGGCGCTCAACAGCGTGTGCTGGAATTTACCACTTACACCTTTTATTCTGTGACAGAATAAATATAATGTGAACAAACCCAGAAGGCGTGGTACATCCAGAAGCCCACCCTGAGATTATAGCTGGCCGGGACTCGGGATGCTTTTCTCTTGGTTGCCCAGGAAAAGTAGCTACATTGGCACCCTGTAACGTGGGGCGGATTAATTTTGATGAGCCTGTCGGTTTGTTCACTACCCACACCAAGCACACGCAAAAACAAATGAATCAAATTTTTCTGTCTTTCTCTGTATAGCTCAGTATTCGTATGTGATTTACAATTTTAGTAGGCATGCTTTGTTTATATCATGGCAGTAATATTCAGCTGTAAGTGCTGATTTTTAAAATTTTTTTTTTTAATATTTTTAAAAAAATATTATTTCTCTTGTGCACTATTGATAAATTTTCACTTTCGTAAAATGGATGCCCATAAGTTGCAGGAGGATCAGATAATTTTTGAGTTGTTGTTAAGGGGCAAAAGTACCCAGGGAGATTTGAGTGTCCTCGCGAACAGGTTGAAATTACACATACTTCTTGCGACTGAATGTGGTACTGTCGAGGTCGACAACCCTTCGGGAGAGCTGGAATACTGCAGGGGTGGCCTTGAGCAGTTGACTAGGGAAACCAGTGGGCTTAAAGGAAAATCTAAGTCTAACAAAGCCAGGGCGATCCAGTCAAAAATAATCCACCTAATAAATAGGGCTAGGAACGCCAAGGGGATTGATGAGTCACTTTCCCAGCAGTCCGATGAATTCATACTCCAGGCACAGCAGCTCACGGAGAGGATAGAAGAGCTATATATGTCGACAGCTAGTGACTCCGAAGGAGAGGAGAAACAAAAAGCTCCTTCGACCCCTCTGAAGCCTCCAGAGACAATCACCGTGCCTGCTGATGCTCCCCAAGTGTTGTCGTCTCCTGCTCCTCCCCGGGAGCCTCAACCACTGTACATCCCGCCTAACGAACCCCGTGGGGAACCTATCTACAAGTGGAACATCAAGAAGTTTAATGGGTCAAACCCTGAAGGTGTTCACGACTTTTTGGCGGAGGTCGAGGAGAAGGCTCGAACCCGATCGCTGTCAAATGGACGCTTGTTTCTGGAGTCGGCCGAGCTGTTTGAGGGTGAAGCTCTCATCTGGCACCGTGATGCGGTCAAGCGGGTGCACACTTGGGCCGACCTGCGCAGGGAGCTGCTAATTTCGTATCACGGCTTTGGTCAGGACAGCCACTTGCGCGAACAGATTCGCGCCACTAAACAGAGTGACACCCAAAGCATAGATGTCTTCCTGGCTAAGATTTGTGGAATGTACAATCAACTGGAGAGGAAGATTGATGAAACGGAAATGTTAGGCGAGATCTTAAGGAATTTGAATGCATTCTTGAAAGACAAATTAATGATGATACAGTTGAGGTCTGTTGAGGATCTGCGTTCTGCGGCTCGAAGGGCTGAGTCAGGCAGAATGAGGATGGGAGGCGCACCCGCACATGCGGCTCCCTGTGCCGTCAGGAAGCAACATGACGTTGGCATTTCCGCTGTTCAGAAGTCTGTGGAAAGACCCGATGATGGCACCTCTAGAGAGACCACCTGTTTCAACTGTGGGTCAGCGGATCATGGTTTCAGGAGCTGCAAACTCCAGCTAAAAAAATTTTGTTTTCGATGTGGCCTGCCGGATGTGACCAAGTTCAGCTGTTCACGTTGCAAGCCTAAGGAAAAAAACGAATAGGCAAGCGTCGACGCCGAGGTCGGTCAACGCAATATGCCAAACACAAGACCTCCAACCAAGTTTGTGTTATTACTGCATCAGCCAAGAAAGGTGACCCAAGGCCATTTATCACTCTACGCCTTGGGCCTAATCACTCGATATTGGGCCTGGCCGACTCTGGTGCGTCTGTGTCCGTGATGGATTCTGGAGCCCTTGACCGCCTTAAGCCCCTAGATTTTGAGTATTCATCGGTTCCCCCGCAGTCCATTCAGACGGCGGATGGTTCCAGGCATCCAATTAGCCATTCAGTTAAGTTACCTGTGTGGGTTGATGGGCAGATGACGCTGTTTCCTGTCCTGATTACTGAGTCCCTTACCCCGCCCCTCATATTGGGGATGGATTTTCTACGTTCATTTGGAGTTACTATCAATTTCGCTGAAGTCATGCCAAATGGTGAACCTATCAATGGGCCAGAGATTTGTTCGTTGACTGCTGAGGACCAGCTGTCTCCTGAGTTGAAGGAATCTCTCCGTCATGTTCGGAGCAGGCTGGAAAAGCTGGCTCAGCCGGACCCTGATGGCAAGTTACGGGCTACTGGTGTTGTTGAGCACTCAATTCGCCTCCTGCCGGGAACTCTCCCCATCAAGCAGCGGGTGCGACCGGTGTCACTGCCTGTCCGGAAAGTTCTTCACGAACAGCTTGACGAATTGATTAAACAAGGAGTTGTTGAGCCCAGCACATCTCCGTGGTGTTCGCCGCTGGTTCTCCAGAAGAAGAAAAATGGCACCTGGAGACTCTGCCATGATGGCCGCAAGATAAATGAGGTCACAATCAAAGACTCCTACCCCTTACCCCACATACATTCAACCTTGGATATGCTGCGCGGAGCCAAGATTATCTCGTCAATTGATCTCAAGTCTGCATTTTTTCAGATCCCATTGGCTAAGGAGTCAAGACCAATCACCGCCTTTGCAGTCCCTGGCCGGGGTCTATGGCAATTCACCCGTATGATGTTTGGAGGCGTAAACTCTGCGGCAGCATTTCAGCGCCTTTGTGACTCAGTCACGGCCGGCCTTGAGGGAGTCTTTGGTTACCTTGATGACCTGGTGCTCGTCTCCCAGACACCTGAGGAGCATCTGCAGTTGCTGAATGCTGTGATTGATCGGCTTGAGGGGGCGAACCTCACTATAAATGCAGAGAAAACCGAGCTCTTTCGTCGCAGTCTGACATTCCTCGGGTACGTCATTGACTCAGAAGGTCTCAGAGCATCACCAGAGAAGGTGGATGCAATTGTGAGGTTCCCTCGCATGAGTACTCAGCGTGAGGTCCGTCGGTTTCTTGGGTTGTGCGGTTATTACCGTCGGTTCATGCCGGATTTTGCTAAAGTGGCCAGCCCCATTAGTGACCTCCTCCGTAAG
Organism: Pilophorus perplexus; assembly: GCA_955831195.1. Classification (NCBI taxonomy): domain Eukaryota; kingdom Metazoa; phylum Arthropoda; class Insecta; order Hemiptera; family Miridae; genus Pilophorus; species Pilophorus perplexus. The sequence continues at coordinate 19,856,944 of OY037014.1, forward strand.
GGAAAGAAGTTCTCGTGGTCTCTCGAATGCGAGCAAGCCTTCGCAAAAATCAAGACAATGCTCACTTCTGCCCCAGTTATGGCCGTTCCCGATTTTGAACAACCGTTTTTCGTGCAAACTGACGCGAGTGCGCAGGGAGTGGGGGCTGTACTCACTCAGCGGCTTGATTCTGGTGAGCGGGTGATTGCTTATGCCTCCAGGAAGCTCACAAAGTCGGAGCAGAAATATTCGGCAACTGAATGGGAACTGTTGGCTGTAATTTTTGCGGTGGAACGCTGGAGAGAGTATCTGGAGGGTTCCAGGTTCACCGTCATAACTGACCACCATAGCCTTAAGTGGTTAAAGAACCTCCAGGACCCCAACCCCCGATTAACTCGATGGGCTCTTAAGCTTCAGTCCCACGATTATGATGTGGAGTACCGTAAGGGCAGCTTAAACAAGGTACCAGATGCCCTGTCACGAGCCCCGGTGGGAGACGTTGGTGCATTCCGGGTTATATCCGACCAGATCTGCGATACCTGGTACCAAGGGATGGTGGAGAGAATTAATAACGAACCCGATAAGTTCCCACTGTGGAGGGTGGGTGATGGACTCCTGTACAAGTACATTGCCGATAAGGACGATCTTGTCAGTGACTGGAAGTTGGTGGTCCCTAAGGAAAAGCGAAAGGAGCTCTTGGAGCGGAGCCATAACACCCCAACTGCTGGTCATTTTGGTGTCTTTAAGACCTTCAGAAGAATCTCGGCAGACTACTACTGGCCTAAGATGAAACGAGATGTTCAAGCATTTGTGGCAGGGTGTGGCACCTGTATGGCATTTAAGACACCAACTACCAGCCCAGCAGGATTGATGGGAAGGCACATTGTGACTGCCCCTTGGCAAGTGATTGCGATGGACTTCACTGGGAAGTATCCAAGATCGCCAAGGCGCAACGAGTTCCTGCTATCCATCCAGTGCCTGTTCTCCAGGTTCGTGCTTCTGTTCCCAATGACCAATTCTAAGGCGTCGAGCCTGGTCAAGCTCCTGGAGGACAAAGTATTCTGCACTTTTGGGGTCCCGCAAAGTATCGTGTGTGATAATGGGTCCCAGTTCACAGCCAACGACTTTGTCCAGCTGATGCGGGACAAAAATGTGGGAATTCGATACACAGCCCTTTATCACCCCCAGGCTGACCCAGTCGAGAGGGTACATCGGGAGCTTAAGCGTATGATGGGTTCATTCATGCGGGGCAGTTCGCATGCCAGGTGGGATGAGTCAGTCCCGCAATTTCAGTTGGCTCTGAACTCCGCCGTCAGCGAGGCAACTGGGTTCCCTCCTGCCAGTATATTCTTGAATCATAGGATGACTGCCGAAAATAGGGACAAGCCTCTGGAGGAGCCTACCGATGTGGCACCTGTACAGCACTGGGTCGGTGCAAATCAGATCCGTGCGACTGAGCTGTGCTCGCAGGTTAGTGGTAACGCAGAGAAACAGTTCCGGCGAAATAAGGTCAGATATGACTCCAGGAGGGTGGATAGGGAGTTCAAAGTGGGAGATCTGGTTTGGCACCGAACCTTCCCTCAATCATCAGCGATCAACAAAATAAGCAGAAAACTCTCACCCAAGTATGTTGGGCCCTTTAAGATCGTTGCACGGCATGGCAGGCTGGTATATAGCCTGGAGGATTTGGATGGCATTCGGTCTGGCAAGTGGCACGTTCAGGATCTGCAGGCCGACAGAGTGGCCCATGGGGACCCCGATGAGGGTTGCGACTGACAAAAAAAAAAAAAAAAAATTTTTTTATTGGGAGGGAGAGGTGTGTGACGGCTCCAGAAACCCTTCGCCGTCCTTCGCAGTGATGCTCAAACCTTGGATGGGATGCTGGTCTGCAGTAGACAAGATTGCAGGCTTTTCACACCTACTTCTGGGTGGCCAGTCCCTCCCCTCCTAAATGACGTCAGACCGCTATCAAGGCCAATGAATTAAGATAAGGTGAAATTAGGGCAACGTGGCAGTAACCCGGAACGAAAGTTCTGTTTTGTGTGAAGTTGGACGGATTTTGGCAGTCATTGACGGGAATAATCCATGATGCTGTGCGGCTTAAGGAAAATCCCGATATTGAGTTCAACCTAAGGTGAGCCAAATGAAGAAATAGTCCTGCAGTTTGGTGTTGGAATGCCCTAAACCCTCCCCATGGCCTGAACAAGTACTGGATCCTGTTTTGCTTCAGGTATTCTGGGATTTCGAGACCAAGAGATGCAAAGGAGCTTGTCAGGACCACGATAATTTTATTGTCTTCATCAATTTACGGTAAGGAGTCATTCAAATATCGCCAGCCATTTGTCTACCCCCCCGGAGATGTCCCCTATGACGGTGCTCCATGAATATGATCGTGTAAACTGTTTGGACAGGCCCATCGGCTTTTTTTTGGAAAACCACGTACAAGTGTCTACACCCCCTCTACAACCTGCGCTGGGTGACTCGTAGTGGTACTTCGTTGATTCAAGCAGCCGCCAAATGTGGATTTGTTCCAGTTCATCTCGGAAAAGGTACATTAAATGCTGCGAATTTTGCAGCTTGCAGCTATCTTCATCTCAGGGCATTGTGAGCATCTAGCGGGCGTGGTGAGGTATGCTGATGCCTGGCAAATTATTGTTACAGGGCTGCTTGTGGTGCTATACACTGATTTCTCTGCTCGTACCCTACGCCGCCGCTGAGATTCTGCACACCGGTTATCGATGAGTTGATCGTCTGGTCTAAGTCCTGCACGCGAAACTAAGTTCCTAATTAAGTGTCTAGTCCCGAAAGTTTAAAGTCTTGCTGCCACTTCTAAAAATATGCCATGAATATTTTATTTTTTTTTTGTATTGTTTTGTCCATGTAGGTATACGCTTAACTGATAAATATTAGGTACTGTGATATTAGTTATTAACTTTCACTAATCTAGTCCAGCGCTGGTTATACTTAATGCTATAAAATAATAAAAGGAAGATAGAAGGTCAATAACTTCTATCATTTAATAGGAAAATATAATCTAAACCAAAATTGTGATCTAAATCTACTAATTCTTTCTGCCTTGAAGCTTGGGCATATCTATATTTTTTATTTATTTGTGAATGCCTGGTTTGGGGTTATTAGCCATAAAAAAAAAAAAAACTCCTGGCGCTCAACAGCGTGTGCTGGAATTTACCACTTACACCTTTTATTCTGTGACAGAATAAATATAATGTGAACAAACCCAGAAGGCGTGGTACATCCAGAAGCCCACCCTGAGATTATAGCTGGCCGGGACTCGGGATGCTTTTCTCTTGGTTGCCCAGGAAAAGTAGTTACATAGATACCTACTGTTTCTTAGTTTCTCTCGCTCATTAAATATTAATAACAAAAAGGTTGCGCTCATCTATTCAATTCAATTGATGGCTTGTTTTTTTTTTTTTTTTTTTTTTTTTTTTTTTTTTTTTTTTTTTTTATGTGTACAGAGCATCACGCCCGAGCGGCTCAACAGATTTTCATGAGGGTGGTCTCATTGTCATCAGCGAGTTCGGGGGGTGGTTATAGGCTACCTTGATTTTTCCTCCCTCATCCCCTTCATCGGTTTTCGGGAGGTCCTTCACGACGAAAGTTGTTTATCTCTGATGTGTAACAAAGGAGGCCTCATAGGGGGGACGAAAGTTTTTGTCCGGTTTCGTTGGTACAAGGGTCTATGGAATGAGCTTTTCAGGCTGATTCCAACGACTCCAAAACGATTTTTGCAGCCTGAGCCGTTCGTTACCTCTGATCGGCATAAGGTTTTATTACGCATCGGTCGTTAGGGTGCAGTTGTTTACGTAATGAGCATCACGTGGATGATGTGTTGTGTGGCATAGTTTGGTCGCTAGATACCTACTGTTTCTTAGTTTCTCTCGCGTAATAACAAAAAGGTTGCGCTCATCTATTCAATTCAATTGATGGCTTGTTTTTTTAGTAGTTTTCGGCAAAAAACACACGAAGGAAGCATTTTAGACCCATCAACTATCATATGGGCGCGTTCAGCGTTAGTTTTCCTGTAAGATTAGCATCTGCTATAATGAAGTTGGATATTACGTGAGTTTTTTGATCATTTGGGTACTGTACAGCGGAACCTCTGCGTCTAGGGACTAAACGGACCTCGGATTCGGATTCAGCACCCTCGAAAACCCCCAGGACCACTATCAGACCTCTAGAAGCATGAAATCGATTTTTTTTTTTTTTTTTTTTTTTTTTTTTTTTTTTTTTTTTTTTTAGAGCAGTGTTATCTATCTTTTAGCCCTGAGTGGAATATTTAATATTCCAAAATCGTGGGAAACAAAAAACGTCTCCCGCTTGTCAACAGTCCTCACCGACCTGAAGAAAGGATGGCTCCTATTATAGGTCTTATAATACACACACCATGGTATATTCTGCAGAATATATCCGAATAGCATTCCAAAATGCAGAGTTGTGTTATTGTTGCCAAATCTTGTGAGGCCGCTCTTTTCTTAATAAATAAAATTAATTTGTGGGAATGGCTACCAAACAGGGGAGAGACCACGATGTTTACCTACCAGGTAATCAAAGGAGTCTCACCTTGAAATTACGCCCGGACGACACATTGTTCACTGATATGGTACCAATGACTCTATTTGCCTTCTGGTGGTCGAGGTCCAATCCCTAATAAGAGACTTATCACTAGAGATAGTCGTAGCTACGACTGTAGGTCCGTCAACAAGCTGGGTCAGCGGCTCTCCCCCCTCAGCCGTAGATTGCTGTGGCTAGCTCTCAGAAAACGGAGGCATGTTTTGACAGGTCCACCAGAAAATTTTGCCCTGCCAGAGGACTCCCAAGAGAGGTTCGTTCATTCGATCCCTCGATCTTGTGTGTTGAAGACGGATTCCTTAGCCACCTTCGCCACGGGAGCCCCTTACTCTTTTCTTCACACTAGACGACTTTTCAATCAACTTAACCTTCTACCAGTGACAATAGGCTTCCAAAACATACTTTTCTCATTCTTAGCACCTGGGTATCAACAACTCATGAGTAGACTTTCAACCATTGGACTATTCTAGACTCACCGGCAAAGTGGTTACACAGCGTGTTGGTAACGAATTTATAAACGCAGTTTTGAAAGGGCTCTGCTTAGGGGGGAGTTGAGCACTAACCGATTCACTGTAGCATCCCAACTTCCCTTCATTAAAGTGAGGCATTACCCCGTCCTTGCCTACGCAGTAATTGAGGTTTACACGCCCTGCCCTTTTAAAGTTGTCCCGATGCAACGCCATCCCACCCTGGGAACCCCGCAAACACCCTTATAAATTTAGGTGTCATCGCTTCATCTAAATTAATACCCCGACCCCCTCTCAACTGTAACTATCTCCCTTGGCTCTCGGCTCCCACCGTTAACTTTGTCCCGCGGATATGATAACTTTCCTCGGCGGGATAAATCATATGAGAACCTCCCGTGGAAATTATGATTTGTGTACGACCCGTGTACGTTTAATGCGGTTTACGCTCTCGTACTGAGTCATAATGACGCTGCAAGACGGCATTGGGGTGCTGCCGGTGGTCTTGTCGTTCATTGTGTCTTTGATGAGCCACAAAGTTCATATCAAGCACTGGCCAAGACCGAGCAAGGAGCGTTACCAGATGCTCTGACCAGTTGAGGAGCATGATGTCGATCCTCGAAGGGTCTTTTGTACTTCTCCTTATCACAGCCCTCGTCAACAACGTGGCAACGGGAATCATCAATCTTTGGGCCAGAGGATGATTAGAACGCTCTCACCCAGAGACGGACTTTAATCCACGCGACGAAACCGATTAGGCCAACGAAAGGGAAGGGAACCGATTTGGACCTCATACTCTGGAACCTATTCGGATCGCAAATATTTCGCAGGGAACCAAAAGGGCTACACGCAGGCCGCTATACTTGGTAGCTTGCAAGGCCATACAAAAATGGTCGGCTGGTCCAGGACAGTTTGGAATTGATGAGATTTTGTGAGGACCTTGTTGACAGAGCGAGATGGCAGGCCAGCTGGTCTAAGTGGGGAAGACTAGGATCACCGTCCGTTGGGTCCAGCAGTTCAAAGGAGCACCACTCTGGCTGAATGACGGCTTTTACCGGCGGTCTCCCCTCGTCGACTCACAGCAGTAACATCCAAGTGGTTGAGGACGTCCCAAACTTTTCTCATCCTTGCCAAGAGCAATTCCGAGACAAGGGCATGCGATGCGACGGAAGAGCGGTGAAACGGCAGGACACCAAAGTTGGATGAGTCTAGCTCGATTTGGACTACTTCGAAAACGATACCTCACGCAGCTCTCGGCCAAAGACCTTCAAAAACACCACTTAGCATCCCAACAGAAACCCACAACAACCACTTCTACGCTCGAAACTGCTCGGGTTGTGGCCCTTTCGAATTCCTGTGGAGTAGTATATGAATAGAGTCAGCTCGCAGAAGTACATCTGGCTGAGGAAAGAGTTATAAAGGAGTTCGGGTTGTTAGGGGCTTTCAATAGAGGTCCGGACCGTGATATGATACATACGATCCTCCATGGTCTTCCTCAACCCTCCAGCCCTTTTGATGGATACCGCTCCACTTGACACTCTCAAATTCCACAATGCAGCCGGAGGCCGTGTCAATTCGCCTCGTTAATTCCGACAACTCCGATGACACCCCGTACACGACACGGGTCACCGTCGGAGGTCAGGTGGAGGTGACAATGTAAAATATGGATCGGAGTGAAATATCTGTAAACGAAAACCGGAGGAAACCCGGAGTGAATTGAGACAGAGTGGCAGCGGTAGGAGAGGGGGGAGTACACGAACCATACCCCTCTTCGGGATAGATTAATGACTCGATACGGCCTTTTTCCGAGAGACTCGATATTTTCTCACAGTTGGTGATTAATTAAGTGTCATGGAAAAGCTTTTATCGCTCAGCCCACGACATTTTTTCGACCCCCCCCCCCCCCCTTTCGACCTTTTAAAATTTCGGGTCATGCCGAGTTCAGCAAATCAAATTTATCAACTTACAGAATAGCCCGACTGCACCAACAACGTCAAATTCCATAAAAGTCCCTTTCAATTAGTCCCTTTCCATTTACCGCGCCTCTATCGTATTAGCTTTCGCACGAGTCGAATAATTGGCTTGGGACGACGGTTGGCGCGACAGCGAGGTGGATCCAGGGAAGGACAAAAGCCAGCAGAGCCTGCTGCTGTTTGATAACGCAATTAACTGAACGGAGTAATTGGGTATTTGCGTTCTCCGTCGCTTTCTCTATCTTATCAGATACCCTTTGTAGCCTGTTCAAGAGGGCCCCTTGAAGTTGCAAGTTCCAACTTTGATGAGCTTAAGCTATGCCGAAGGAATATTGAACTCGCTTTCCCGTCGCCACTCGAGGAAGCTGCCAGAGAGCAAGAAAAGGGATTGACAATTTATGAGCCACCTCTCAATTTAATGGTCTTAAATGTGATATTATTAAGGTGCTTAGCGTGAAAAAAGATATCCGGATCAGGAGAATTAGAGCGGGTGGTTGTGGATGGAGGAAACTGAAAGCAGGAGAGGTACGAATGTTGTTTACTAAGACAACAGCCAGAAGAAATGACCTTCCTCTTTTCCTCCCTTTCCCGGTGAGTGCCGGGGTCCATAACAACCACCCTTGGACCACCCCTTATCCTCTGACCCTTTTTTTCTCTTCCTTTTTGCCGACGCACACCCGGAAAAGATCCACCACAGTGGAACACCTACACACATAAATAGCCTCCAAAAGTCCGAGCAATCCAATCATTCCGAACCATCGGACCGAACCCCGCACACGACCTTATTCTTTCACTCTTGAAACTGGGGGGGCCTTTTCCACGTTTTTGTAAACTACCTGGAATGGACACTTGTGAACGGGGTCACGCGGTTTTTCCCTGTAAGGTCTTTACAGGTGCGTTTATGGGTGTCCAGGAATAGCAGCTATAGGTGAGGTAGTAGTTGTGGGAGCTCTCTCACACGCGCAACACTCTGTATCAGCGACCGGAAGACGGAATTGCTTCCTCCCTCACCTGCTGGATTGCGAGTGACCGCTCCTTCCCTGAACCACAATGCCGATTTGGTCAGTCTCACTCATACCTCCATTGGCTCCATGTGGCGTGTCTGAGCTCTGAAAGTAGGCCAAAATGGAGTCAAGAAAAATTGGACAACATTTTAAAAACTTTCAGTTTGGGCGTTTTCTGTTGTTCTGGTAATAAGTCCGCCCGAGCCTAAGGGCTCCATGGCAGTCTCCACAGCACTAACCTGTTCTGGTAAGTGCGCCCGAGAGATATTAGAAGCCACCATAAAGTTGCTCCATGTGGTGTTTCTGAGCTCCGAAAGTCAAAAAGGGGACAAAAAAGGTCAAAATTGGATTCTGCCATCCAAATCAATCCTTTCACTTTTCTTCTGAATTTTTTTAAGAAAAAAAAAGACTAGTAAAATTTGCCGCGTTTTTCGTTTATAGTGACTAGTCTTTAATTCTATTTTTCAGTTAAGAACCCGGTGCACTGAGAGAAAAGATTTTTTAGTGGCTAGGTTAAATCCGAAATAACCTCGAAAAGAAATTGAAACCACCTAGAATCAATTGATTCAACCTAGAAAAAAATAGGTCTAGGTTAAAGTAACATAGAAAAATATTAATACAACCTAGACCCATATAGAAACAACCTAATCCGTTATTACCTGCCCTCTGACCACAACCTGGAATAAACAAGCCATCAATTGAATTGAATAGATGAGCGCAACCTTTTTGTTATTAATATTTAATGAGCGAGAGAAACTAAGAAACAGTAGGTATCTAGCGACCAAACTATGCCACACAACACATCAAAAGTATACACGTGATGCTCATTACGTAAACAACTGCACCCTAACGACCAATGCGTAAGAAAACCTTATGCCGATCAGAGGTAACGAACGGCTCAGGCTGCAAAAATCGTTTTGGAGTCGTTGGAATAAGCCTGAAAAGCTCATTCCATAGACCCTTGTACCAACGAAATCGGACAAAAACTTTCGTCCCCCTTTTGAGGCCTCCTTAGTTACACATCAGAGATAAACAACTTTCGTCGTGAAGGACCTCCCGAAAACCGATGAAGGGGATGAGGGAGGGAAAATCAAGGTAGCCTATAACCACCCCCCGAACTCGCTGATGACAATGAGACCACCCTCATGAAAATCTGTTGAGCCGCTCGGACGTGATGCTCTGTACACAAACAAACAAAAAAAAAAAAAACAAAAAAAAAAAAAAAAAAAAAAAACATACATGTCGAAGAGGTGAGCGCACCTTTCCATTTTTTGGAAAAAGGTTGCGCTAAAAAGTGTTAACCTAGACCAAATGTGAACTTCACATTTGGTCTAGGTTGACATTGTGAAGACCTAGAAAATATATTACCTACCTTTGACTTTTAAGTGGGGTAACCTAGAATCGAATGATTTGACCTTCCATATAATTCCCCTCCATTAAAGTCTCAGGTGTACAACTGAAAACAACCGAGAGATTTAAAAGGCGAGATTGTTACTTTAGGTAACAACCCAGAAGAAAAAGTTAGAATTTCAGTCTCGGTTAAAACTACCGTAGTACCACAAATAGGTTTAGGTTTAAACAACAGTGATTGTAATTCATTCAATAAATTCCAGGTTGTTTCTACGGTACGCTAAGCGGTCGCGGAGAGCGCCACTGTAGGCGGTGGGCGTTAATTCTCGTTGTCTTGGCACCCCTGCTATTTACCTGGTGGGGTTGAGCCCAAATCTCTGTCAAATTCTAATCATCTATTTTCTGTCACTATGTGCAGTCATATTATGACGTCACATTCAAATTTTTGTACTGAGTTGGAAACAGAGACATCCCAGAAAGATAGTTGAAGTTGACAGAACCAACCTGCAATGGAAGTGGAGCGAACCTAGAAAGAAAAGTGGACCACCTAGTAATTTATTAGGACCAACCTGAAAAGAATAGGAAGCTACCTAGAAATTTAACTGGTACAACAGGGATAGTAATTGAAACAACCTCGTAAATAAAGGGACACAACCTAGAGAAAAAAGGGTTCTAGGTTAACGCGCCATGGCTGTAAATTGTATGAGGTGGGGTGAGAACGTTTTCGTTTTAGGGTAAATCAACCGTCTATGAAAGTGAAAAACATTGAATACCAGGGTGAGACAACCAAGACATTAATGTTTTTAACCTAGACTGTAAATGGATGGAGGCGGCGGCACAAACCGTGAACTTAACCTAGAACTAAAGTGTGGGGGTGGCGCATTTTAAATCTTGGTTGTTTGCATTTTTAGGACGGTAACTTCACCAGTATTTTCAATCTAGGTTAAATGATATTCAACCTAGACTAAATTGTTCCACCCTAGAATGAAAACCAAAAAAAATCTAGGTTGGCAGCATTTAACCTAGAAAAAAATCGAAAAATAACCTAGAATAGTTCCTTTTTTTCTCTCAGTGTGGTTGTGATCCGGCGTTAGGCGTGAGAAGATTTAACCCTGAGGTCACAAGATTACCTTAGAAGACAAGAAACTGCACGATCCCTCGAGAAGAGGCCTAGGGAAAGCAAACCCTTTCCCAACTCGTAGGTATAAATTCCGCCAATCACCTTCCCAAAGGCGTAGCCGGTCCCCAAAACTCTAAACTCTCAAACTTTAACGTTTACAGGCACCCTCCAAAGTGTTTACAAGAAAAGCGTTCGGCGGATCGGTAGTGGAGGGGAAAGGGTTGATCTAGTTACCTCAGCCGTTAGCTAAAGCCCCCATCCCTCCAACCATTTGGGATCGGATTTACGACGCCGGTTCCTGCAATTTATAGATCAGAGCGTCCTTCCATGGAGTGTTTCGAGACAAGAGTCTGAGCGACGCTGAAGAGAAAGGTAGGATTTTAAAAGACGAACTTTACCTTTTAGGAGGTTCCCAAACAAACTTCAACCCGATCCTTTGCATATTGATTAGTAACTTTCTCATCGTTGGCGCTTTCACTTACAATGCCGAGAATCGGAATCTAAACTCGCCCTCGAGCTCTGTTGTGATTGGGAGAAAGTTTAGTCGTTTCAAATTGTCAGAGGCAGGGCTAATTTTATAACGAGCAGACTTTTCTTTCCTTTTAAACTTTATTAAAAGATTTCATGTACATACCTCACTGATTTCCAGTTGAAAAAATCAAGAGGTTCTGGGCGCTAAACTTGCATGCTGATGAGGTCAAAGGATTTGCACATTGTTTACCGATATTGAAAATGTTGTATAAGGAGATTTTGAGAAATTTGGTAAATTGATGCTTGCAACGCCGTGTGGTTCTCACCCACAAGAGTTTTGAAGGTGGAGGTGAAGGGCACCAAATTAGGTCTCACAGGATGCGTGAGGATTCCTGCAGGATGCCTTGCAAGATTCGTTAGTGGCAGATCCTGCCTACCTATAGAATCTATTAGCCCTGGATGGTGACCTCAGTTCTGTGGTCCCACCAAAGGTGTTGCGGCATCCAGGCTGGATTTAGAAGTCCCAGTCCCTGCAACATTTATCACCTGACAAATCCAATAATAATTGGATTACAATTATTGTAATTCCGAGTTTTGCAACCCCCCTAGAGGGATTCTACGTTGGAAACGACGACACCTTACTCGAACCCCTGGCTAGGGCTACGTTCGAAGTTGCTTGGATTATTCAATCAACTTATGAAACGTACAAACTTAGTCAACTCATGGAAACGTATAAAAATGCTGTAGACATAATATGATGCCGATTATGTTGCCAACATTTCAGATTTAGCGAAATCCTGTTGCCCAAACCAGCGTGTAAGTACCGAAAGCCTTACGCATCACGGAATAGATTAGCTTCATAAAATCGACTTTAGCGAACAATTTGGATATGCTTATAGAAAAGCAATGACGACCTTCACAATCCGCCTCCAGCTGTATGAGAAATGTCACTTGTTATTTTTGGAAGGAAAAAAGTCGGTACGATCTCAATTTTGTAGTCGGGTTCAATTCAAGGCTGGCCTAATTAAAGTTCCGACTGTAAAGGGTTCTTCGAAGTTTTTATTTTTCTTGTGGTGGTCCAACTGCGGTGGTGCCTTAACTTTTAAAGCCTCCCGGGAATTCGATCCCACACGTGGAAGCCTTCGAGGAGGCGGGAAAGAGTTATCTCCACCACCACCCGGTAACCTAATTGGGCCATGGCCTGACACCCAAACCCTTCTATTCAATATAAGACCTCGCCTCCCACGTTTTCTATCTAATCAAGACCTCCGGCCGGCTGTAGCGTTTCGGAGTCGGCCGAGAGAAACGTGATGGGTTCTGACAGGATGCTGAAACCAGCAGGCTGTTCGTGGAAGGGTCCTTAATGCTCAGACGCTGGTGGATTATGTGTGTCAGAGTTGCGCTGGCCAGCTGAAAATCGATTAATTCGCGGACGAGGAGATAGTAAATTGTAAATGACGATCCACCATCACTGCTGTATGAACTATTCACACTTCCATAGGAGTTGAACGGAGTGGTTACGACCCCTGAGAGATAAATGGTTCAAAGGCCTTAAATGGCTCAAAGGAAATTTCCAAATGTACCGTAAACCCATTTTCATAGTTAATTAGCACTCCTGATTTCCCAAGAGCATGCTGTGAATTCATCAGAAGCTCCCAATCAGGGAGCTCTTACTCTTATATGATTAACATTTTGCTGTACATCAACCCTTCTTCATGAACGTGCGTTTGTATCAAACAGAAATTAAAACCATCTCTGTTTGAGTGTGTCAGAGAGTTGACACGGTATAATTTTATTCAAATCAAACTTTTTTCATGAACTGTTAAAACTGCTTGTTAGGCCGGAACAATTACTTTCGTCCCTTTCAAAGCTGAAATCTGATACCGGTGCGTAAACATGTAAATGCAGAGGAAGGGACGGAGGGACTGTTCACGACACGCACACACGAGATAACCCCAGTTGTTACACCTGTCCAATGATTAAATCCGGGGTATAACAACGATGCGAACCGAAGGGATACCCCACCCCAGTGGCGATGGGGAGATTCGTGTTCGGTCCGATCCCCGTTCGTGCAGGCGAGTGGGGATCACACTGACATGCTTGTTGCAGTCACGTTAGCGTGGGAAAAGTGTAACGGGGCCCTTCTAATCAAATCCCTCGCTATTTTTCTCCCCCACTCCCGCCAATACCGCTCGGGAGGTTTTCAATTACTGACCAATTCAATTCCCCGTACAGATCAATTCCGGTAGAAATCGTTTGTAAGCACATTGTAATTTCTGTCGAGCGGCTTGCCGATTCAGAAACACGGTTGTGGTGAATTTATCGAAAAGTTGCTTGTTGTCCACAGCAGGCGTAGTTTATGGGATACTTCAAAGGTTTTGACGTGTGCAGATTGGCTCTCTGAATTTTCCTTCATCGGAGGAGCCGCTTTGCATGTTAGTTTGTCTTACTTGGAGGAGCACTTTCGGTTACTCGTTGATGCATGCTTGTTTTGTATTTATCGGTTGGGCTCGTTGGTCGTTGGTCTTGCTTCGGAAGGTAAGCGTTAATATTTATAGCTTAGTGAAGCTGCTTTGGACGCTTAAAAAAATACAAATTGAAAATCAGGGGACATGCCCACCGCCATGATTAGCCCGTGGTGTCCTTTTGTCCTGAACAGGAGTATGACCCGCTCAGCGCCGATATTGTATTTTGATACGATATTGTATTGAATCTCACTGTAGACCCATCCATGTGTAGATTTTCCAAGTCCCTAAAGCATGTTTTATCTCTTACACATGCCAACATGAGATAGGGCCGACAGAATTACATCAGCTTCTCCCACACTAGTTCTCTTCAGTGGACTCAATGGGATCAATGGGCATTATACGATACGGCATTATACGATTCCGAGCGATGGGGTCGGAAATACGGTGGGGCTGGTGAAAGGGCTCTTCTGCCAATGTTGCCACTTCCACGCACTGATGCTAACCGTGAGAACATAATAAGACATACCTACTAAGTATATTAAACTTATGAAGGGCCAATGCCTATCCCCTAAACGTAGACCAGGCCTGCAACCATAGCCTCACGCAATAATTGATATTCCAAACAGGCCAGAAATTGACGTCATGCAAATAATTTCCCCAATTTTGGAACCTAAACAATGTCTCTCGTAAAATATTGGTCCTACGGAAATCATCATGAGGAACAAAATTGTAGTAAATGATTTCTCACACGATTTGTCTTAGTCAAAAACCTCGAGAAGAGCGTTGCTTAGCGGTTATGAGCGAAATACTTAAATATAACTGGGAGCTGGCGTTACGATAAAATGATTGCTTGCATACTTAATTAACAGATCTAGCTGGTCAAAAGGTTTCATTCGAACCTGAAGCCGTTCTGAAATTAGGCGCCTTACATCCGACTTTCATTCCATAGAGCAAGATTTGGAAACGTTGCACTCGGAATCTCCCTTTTGGTTTATTATTCTTGGAATAATACACCTATGTTGTCGCGACGGGGGTCGACGACTCCGATCGGGCTAAAAATTTGACATTATCCGTTTCAAGAGGTCTACTTTCTAAATCCGAAATGTCCGTCCGCCGTACGCCGTACGCCGTCCGCCGTCCAGGCCGTTTTGGGCAGTAGGAATTTTTTTAAAAATCTGAAATTTCGACCAAATACTTGTTTTACCATCTAGTTGTGCCCGCAAGGTTTTCAGTCCGATCGCCCAAACCCGTGGGGCGCTATGGGGCTATAATGGGGCTACGGGAGGGTTTTTTTGAAGGCTTTTAGCTATGGGATCGAGTTAGGTGTCGTTTTCGAAGTATTTTTGGACGTAGAATCCATTTTTTGGGGTCCCGGAACGATCCGATTTCACTGGGGCGATCTTTAGGGCATTCGTGGAGCTGAAAATGGGATTTTTGAAGGATCCCAGGTTGTTAAATATTTTTCGAGTAAAAAATACAGAATATTTGAAAAAACGCATTTTTGGAAAAAAAAATCAAAAAAAATTTTTTTTGAGATAAAAATCCAAAAAAAAATTTTTTTTAATTTTTTCATTGACAGAATTAAATTTTTGCACAAGTAACGTATACCAAAGAATACTAAACCCTTGTGTAAAATTTGCAGCGTTTTTGGTTTATTATTCTTGGAATAATACACCTATGTTTTCGCGACGGGGATCGACGATTCCGATCGGCCCCAAAATTTGACATTATCCGTTTCAAGTGGTCTAGATTCCAAAACCGAAATGTCCGTCCGCCGTACGCCGTCCGCCGTCCAGGCCGTTTTGGGCAGTAGGAATTTTTTTAAAAATCTGAAATTTTGACAAAATACTCGGTTTACCATTTAGTTGTGCCCGCAAGGTTTTCAGCCCGATCGCTCAAACCCGTGGGGCGCTATGGGGCTAAAATGGGGCTACAGAAGGTGGTTTTTGAAGGCTTTTGGCTATGGGATCGAGTCAGGTGTCGTTTTCGAAGTATTTTTGGACGTAGAGTCCATTTTTTTGGGGTCCCGCCGCGATCCGATTTCACTGTTGCGATCTATAGGGCTTTCATGGTGCTAAAAATGGGATTTTTAAAGGATCCCAGGAGGTTAAATATTTTTCGAGTAAAGAATAAAGAAATTTGGAAAAAACAATTTTTTTGAAAAAAAAAAAAATCCAAAAATTTTCTTTTCCAACATTTTTTCTTTTGACACCGAAATAATTTTTGCGCAACTATCCTATATCAAAGAATAATAAACCCTTGTGTAAAATTTGCAGCGTTTTCCTTTTGATACAGATCCTCTGATTTCACTCTCAACACTCGGAATCGTGTTACTTCCGCTCTGGGTAAGGAAAAGGAAAAAAGATTCTTTGGTTCGAGATAAACCTCAAACTCCAGACCTTTGAGTCGTGGGCATAGTAACCACCATCAATGGCCCCACCTAGGAGGCTTGTCTCCTTTCTCGAGGTGGAGCCAGATTGATCTTGGAGGGCTGTCTCGGTCGTCTTCTTGCTCCTCATAGCAGCTCTGCCTTGGTCCTTTGTCTTGTTTCCCTTGGTAGAGCTCCCTTGGTCGATTGGTTTGCTTCTCTAGGGCAAGCAGCCTTGGTCATTTGTCATGCTTCTCTTGGGGAAACTGGCTTGGTCTTACTTCTTTTGGGGAAGCTTGTTCACCTTGTTGGAGCTGGTTTGTTCGTTTGTTTAGTTCCTCTTGGTAGAGCTGCCCCAAGGGCTTCCACGGTGGAGCTGCTTAGCTCACCTTCCCTGCATGACTATGGAACTCCCCCACTTGCGTGCATTGCTCGACTACTTTACTTTCGGGAGTTGCATCAAAGAGGCAACCTCCTTTCAGAAAAACTTCCTCTCCCCAGAGGCGATGAGGTTTCATCTAAAAGGCGTGATGATAATTCGAAACAAGAGAGTTCTGGTAATCCGAGCCTTCTTAATCACGAGGGAGATGAAGAGTTCTCCATAGTTAAAATCAAGATGTCTCTCGAGAACAAGCTGCGAAGTGATCACCAAGTTGCGAAATACTTTCAATTAATGAACTTTCTCTTCCACGGGAAAACTTGGTCGGCTCGTCGGAATCCCATCGAGGAGCGCCCTTGTGCAGGGTAAGCAGTCCGCCTTGTCGTCGCTCATTTCTCCACCCCGGAAGGGAGAGGGAGGGGAATAAGGATCCATTTGAAACAGAAGGTTCGTTAAGGGGGTGTTGCAAGGGTTGCAAGTAGAGCTAACGGACTCCCTACGTCTCCCAGACGCCAATTACGAGGAAGTCGAGGGTTAATGGGGGCGGGTCCTCCCTTTTCTTCAAGCTTTTGTGACGTCAGCAAGGGGCCACTGCCTCGCTGAACTTGTCAAGTTGCGAGCGCTTTTCCGATCGGCGGAAATCCCGAAGCAACAGACGAATCCCTCAATAAAAATTGTGATTTTTATTTGAGGGATTTAATCCCTTCTAGTTCAAATAGTGTGTTATTTCCAGCTCAAACGTGCCAAACGATCATTTAACTTTCGGTATACAAACCCCATTGAACACCCTCGAAAATTGTAAGCGATGAATCAGTTTAAAAAAAAGGCCCCTTTAAAAAAGAGGGGAGCTTCAGAGAGATATACTCACCCGAAAAACTTCCTCCATAAGTGAATTTACTGCATGTATAAATCTTAAATGTACACACATTGCGAAAAAGCTAATAAAAACCCTTTCCCGTTTTTCCCCAACGGGGTAAAGTAGGTGTAGCTCGTGGGGAAAAAGGCAGCCGAGCAGATTAAACAGAAAAACTCGTAGAAAGGGGTTGAAGGAGCGATGAAAAAAAAAAAAAAAAAAAAACCTACGATAGGGGCCTTTTTTCCCTCTCCTCGCCCTGTCAACTACGGTCTCGCTTTCGGACCGTATTTATGGCT
The DNA here is from genome assembly GCA_955831195.1 of Pilophorus perplexus. Lineage (NCBI taxonomy): Eukaryota > Metazoa > Arthropoda > Insecta > Hemiptera > Miridae > Pilophorus > Pilophorus perplexus. The sequence continues at coordinate 19,874,265 of OY037014.1, forward strand.
TTAGATGATCTTTAATAATGAAACAAGAGCACAGACCGTCCAGAGTGGATACGGCCCTCTCAAGAGGATCGCAAACCGTTCGTTAACTACTGAATTTACAAATTGCCTCCATAAAAAGAATTCTCGTGTTCCCTCTATTTTCCCTCTCGGTTTTTGTTTTGAAAGGGGGGCGTTTTTTTTTTTGTTTTGCTTCTCACAGTTACCTAGCTAATTCAGAGTGCCAGGAGGGGGATGCTGAGGTGAAGGGCGGCCCTTGACCGTAGTGTAGTTGGAAAATATTACACCTTTCCGTGATTGAGAAACTTTGGGAGCTTTTTATTTTTTTATTTGTTCAGTTGAGTGAATTGGGAGTGGAATTTCCTAACTAACTCATGTGGAGCCTTTTAGGGGCTACAAATGGGTGTTTTGAAATGCTTTGGCCAGGGATTGGGTACCGCAGTAGGTTCAGACGACGAATACCAACATGGGGTTTCTAATAGACATTCCTACTCTGCATGAAGCGTCCAAATTGGTTCCGCATGGCCCGCACCGACAGTTGTCACTTCTCATTTACGAAGGCGGCATATGAGGATGCTGCACAGTGGGTCAAACGGCCATTTATTTTATTTTTTAAATAAAATTTTAAAACCTTTCAGGAAATTAGACGTTCATCACGAATATACCCCATGTCCATTTACCTAAAATTGCTCCTTACTCTTATTAAAAACTGTATTTTAGAACAATGCTTTAACAGATGTGGGACCCCGAAAAATTTATTTTACTTCCGAAATTACATTGACTAAAAACGACAGGTAGTTCGACCTCCTCTTATCAGACGAAAGCCCCACTTGTAGCCCTATGAAAGTCCTATGGATCCTATCGGTGTAATCGGATCGCTCTGAGACCCCCAAAAATAGATTTCACGTCCGGAACATACTTCGAAAACGACTCACTCGATGTCATAGCCGAAAAATTCAACCCCCCCACCCCTTTCTTGCCCCACGGGTTTGAGCGATCGGTCTGAAAAGCTCGCGAGTACAACTAAAAGAAGAACCGAGAACATTTCAGATTTAAAGAAAAAAATTTTTTCCTTTATCCTACCGACCAAAACGGCCTGGACGGCGGACGGGCATTTAAAAATTATAATTTTTGAAACCAGGTCCAGCTCGGAGATGAAATCTACAGAACAATTAGGATAATTGTTAGATTCGTTTCTACCTCTTTTGCTACAAAGGAAATCATTTCGAACACGCCAAATTAAAGATAAATTAGGGTGAAAATTCTTGACTCAGCTTTCAGTGTACGTAATGTACCTAATCCAGTTTGTTGCGTTTTAATTTGGCTCGTCGATATAATTAGGCCAATCATTGTTTGTGGCACTTCCACGTTTCCTCGTAAAAGGCTCAAGCCACCTCAATGTAATACGAGGTAAAATAACACCTACACACCTTTCAATGGGTGGAACTAAGTGCCAGAAGAGCCCGGGTGATATAGTAGATCACTCAATGGTTTAGAAACGCCCTGGTGATAACAGGAGGACGCCGGAGGGGATCTGATACCCGGCTAAGTGCCCCACTCCATTTGGAAGGTCCTCCGCCTCGTAGAATCGTTACATTTCGACTATGAATAATCCAGGGGTGCCTGGAAGTAGACTGGAAGAGAAGCATTAGCTCCGGCGCTCCACTTTGGGCTTTACCATCCCCTTCCTCCACCCCACCGAGACCACAATGTAATACACGCTGCGGCTACAACTCTCGAAGGGCCTTTGTTAATATTTAAAATCCTTCTTGGCCTCCGACGTGCCACCCGAAAAGGGAAAACTGTAAGTTGAGAAGGCGAAAGGGAAAGACGGACTCTTCTCTCAAAACCCAAGCTAATTGTAAACTTGGAAAAGCTCCCCAGACAGAATCTACTTTTGATCACGCCAAGTTCGCGTAATTATAAAAAACTCCCATTCAACAGAAGATTTCCAAGCTGACAAAGGAAACTACAAGAAAATCCTTATCAAACCCCGGCAGTCAGGAAACGTCTTTTTAATCCTTCCGGACCCCTAAAAATTAGACGAAGGTTTTGCTTCGTAGCCTTTTAGCCTGATCCCGAGATCAAGATTTAATTAAGAACCCGGAATGAAACTAAGCTCAAAAGATGCGAATGGAAAGAGGGGATCGGATTAGTCTAGCCGCTCTGTCGGGCAACAGAGGGTTAAACACCTCAATAATTAACGATAACGAGCGATACTTATCTAGTTAAGGCCGGGGAAATACCGATGTAATCATCGTTAGCATGCATAACACGGTGGCAGATCATCAGAAACGCATTTAGAACCGAGAAAGAAGGAGGTGCGAGAGTGGATTATGGTAATGAAAACCCCCTTTCTGGATCAAAAAAGTGTTTTTCGTTACCAAAACAAAAATAACGGCACCCTTACGAAGATTCAGAGTCAATAACAACTTTAAAAAAAGTTTCAGAAAAAATAAAACATCGTGTTTGGTAATTCATATTATGAACACTTCAAGTGACACCCTCGAGGAGTCTTCCCCCTCAACTATCAGTAGATAGTCCCCCCGATAGTCGTTTGTATAGTAATACAAAGGTAGTATGTGTAGTAGGTACCTACCTACCATTAATTTATATTCGAACAAATGAAGTTCGACAGAACGATTGATATTATTTTTATACGTGTGCCCAGCCTGTTGAATAAAACAGCTGTTCGTGATCTGCCTAATAGGCCTTTTCATCTGTTATCAGTGATCTTCCAACATGGCGGATCTTGCAACACTGCGGAACCGGGAGCCGGTCTGTCGGACCACTATCAGTTTGTTTATGTCCGTATTCAGTCAGTTTGGTAGTTTGGTCATAGTGCTTGTCGGTTTTGTCACGTCACTCAGTATTCGTAATGTCCGGAGCAAACAAACATTGTTGTTTCGGGGACTGTAATTCGGTTAGTCGACCAGGAAGACGCGAGTTTTCCTCCGAAATCACTTTTTTCTCGTTCCAAAAACCTTGCCTTGACATCCGCCACTCCAGCATTTCAGAATATCAAAATCGTGGGCGCATTCAGTGCGTCGTCTCGGACCCTCGAGCGTACATTAAAAATCATGTTTCCTCTTGCGAGGTGTGTCGGAAGTGTGAGAAGTGGGTGATGAAATGCAAGCGGAATGATGGGAAGTTCGATTCGATTGCCTACATCACAAAGGACACCTATAATAGGTATCTGTTCAAAGCACTTCCCCGGAAACTTGCAAACGCTCGACGCATTTGAACAGTTTCCTGGAGAACCAGTAAGTACAATCTGAATTCGTACGTAGGAAGGTACCAATAGTGATGAACATACCAACTTATAAGTCAAATAAAATATCAACTCCTCGGGATTGTGGCCTATCGCAACACAGAAGCCCTGAGAAAGATCATAATATTATTTTGATGAAATGACAATTCGCTGTGAAATAGATATAAACGAAAATAAATAATAAAGATATAAACGAAGTATTTTTACGAATAGGGGGAGAAGCACCCCGGGAACGCTACTTCCATCCAAGTTGTATGGCACTAATCCCGACATGGATAAGTAGGTGGTACCACCGTGGTACTACCACGGCTGGTTGAATACACGGTAGGGGCCAGGAAACGGAGACTCCGGGCCACAGAGTACAGTGCTCCGGGCTGTGACGTCACGGAGTCACCACTTCTACAGACGCCCTGCGTTGAGCTAATGCTTGACGGGTTTCAAAACTAAATCGGAGTTCCACACTAATAAAATTAGGATATTAAATATCATATTATGCTCTTTACCTACTTTATCAACAATGATGTTTCTCAAATTGGAGCACTTATATTTCGCGGAATTTGGGTGCAAATATTATGTATTGTCTGTGGAAGTATCCCAATGCTGAACCATCCGGGCATTGTTCATACGATTTTCTTTGCTTCGTGGAAAACATTGGACGGTGTACCTTCATGTGCCTGTCGTGGTTGGAACACCCCACGATCGCGCAACAGACCATTTTTAAGGGAAAATAAATTCGAGAAACGTAAAAAGCGCTGAGTTACACCCTAAATGCATAGGAATCTCGGACTGTCTGGGGACCCCGCGACGTCACTTCCCTTGGGGATTCCCCGGCGGCCACGCCTCCTGACCGTTACAGTGTATTCAACCAGCCGTGGGTAATACACACCGACTTGAAACGAAGGAAAAAGCTCAATGCTCTCAGCCAGATGCTCGTGTCATAATATGACAACAAAGGAGGTTGGTCCGACGTGTTGATAACACGTGATAACATTGACATGATAACAAGTAATGGCGCATGCGCAATGCGCGCTGATGAAAAGGTCTAATGACGTGTAATTTTAATCACCCGGTCCTGGGATAAAATTAACTTCTAAATAACATTTAAAACAAATCTAATAAATAATACATGGTGTCAGGTGAAACTAAGTTCGACTGAGTAACCTTGTGATAAAAATCCGTGACTCGCGTCGTGTTTTTATTCGCGATAAGATGATATCTCCGAAGACCTCGCCGCCGCCGACCGAAGCCGTTGGGTCAGTGTTCAAGATAGGGCCGTTAATATTCGATAAAACTCTCGCGCAACGGTGGCCGAAATGGAAGAACATGTTTAATCTTCACATGACTGCTTCGAATAAAATTGAGTCGAAAAATGAAAATCTTAAAATTGCGCTGCTGTTGACTCACATGGGCGAAGACGCGGTCGATGTTTACAATACGTTTCCAGAGGGCAGTAAGGACACTTTGGACAAGGTAATCAAACTGTTCGATACGTATTGTGCCCCCCATATCAACCTTGCGATGGAAACACATAAGTTTCATAAAATAACACACTCTCAAGGTCAGGGATTTGATAGTTACCTAACGGAGCTCAAGACGCAAGCTAAAAACTGCAGTTTCGTGTGTTCAAATTCGCAATGTGGGAAGTCGTATGTGGATCGGATGGTGCTCGATCATATAGTCACCCACATAAATGACCCCGAAATTCAACAGCAGATACTCCGCCGAACCGATAAAACCTCCCTCTCCGATGTCGAAACGATTTGCCGAGCAGCGGAAGCCGGTAAACATTATAAAGAAGAGATTTCTACCGACTTCGTCAACGCCGACGTCCAATACACCCGGAAATCCAACAATAGCCGGCGCAGGCAACGCCCCAATAATAATAATCGCAGCAAAGGGTCCAACGAGTACCTCTGCAAGAAGTGCGGAAAGCGACATGGCCCGCGTTCTTGTCCTGCTTGGGGTAAGGTTTGCTCCAATTGTTCTAAAATGAATCACTTCGCGGTTGGATGTTATGAGCGAAATAAAAAAGGTGTTCATCGAGTGGAAGCCGATGAGGATGTCAGCGACTCGGACGAGATTTTTTCTCAGGAATGTTGCACCGTGGAAATTGTTCAGAATTGCAACACGGTTTCCTCGGAGAATAAAAATGCCTGGGAGGAGGTAATTTACCTTGGTGACAAGCCCACGAATTTTAAATTGGACACAGCCAGCGATGTGAATTTGGTTCCGCTAGACTTGTTCAAAACGCTGAATGACCGACCTAAAATAACAAAAACTAATGTAAGAATAAAATCATTTGGTGGTTTTATCACCAAACCCGTCGGACAGTGCGAGCTAAAATGCACTTATAGAAATAAAAAGTTCGACTTGTGTTTCGTGATCGTCAATAAGAACTCACCACCAATTCTTGGGCTTGATTCTTGTCTAAAATTCGGCCTGCTAAAACGACTCTACGCAATAGACCGGACGACACCGCAGCACGACTTAAATGCCACTAAAACTGGAAGGCAATCCGTAAAATTGACGGAAAATTCAGAAGAAAAAGAAAAATTTATTAAGAAAAACGAGGATTTGTTCACTGGTCTTGGAAAACTGCCTTATACCGTAAAAATAAGACTGACTGAGGACGCAGTACCTGTCGTAAAACCGGCTCGACGCTTGCCGGAAATTTTGAAAATTAAATTGGGAAAAGAACTCGAACGTCTTGTCGGTCTGGACATAATAGAAAAAATCGACGAACCAACCGACTGGGTTCACGACGTAGTAATCGTGGAGAAAAAAGACGGTTCAGTTCGTTTATGTCTCAATCCCATTCCGCTCAATAAATACCTAAAGCGAGAACATTTTAGTATTCCCACACAGGAGGAGCTAACTGCGAATCTGAGTGGAAGAAGCCTGTACAGCGTACTAGACTACCGTGAAGGTTTCCATCAGTTTGTCCTGTGCGAGGAATCCAGTCGCTTGTGTACGATGAACACACCATTCGGGAGATTTCGCTACAAAAGAATGCCCTACGGATTGTCGTCATTTCCGGAAATATTTCACCGAGAAAACACTAAAATTTTCGGGGCACTAAACGGTGTACAAGTTCTTTACGACGACATAATAGTGACTGGAAGTTCAGAGCAGGAGCATGACAGAAATATGGATGCTGTATTGAAGAAGGCCAGAGAGAACAACATCCGATTTAACAAGAATAAACTGCAATACAAGCTACCAGAAGTGAACTACATGGGCTTGATATTTTCAGGATCAGGAATAAGAGTAGACTCCAACAGGATTAAGGCCATAACGAAATTGGAAGTTCCACAAAATGTGAAGCAGCTTCAGGGCTTCCTTGGAGCGATTAATTACATAAATAAATTTGTTCCAGCCTATTCCCGAGTCTCCGCACCTCTTAGAGGACTTCTAAAAAAGGACACGCACTGGGAGTGGACTTCAGAACAAGAGGATGCATTTTTGAAACTTAAGCAGCTGGTGACTAACGCCCCAACGTTGAAGATTTTTAATGCCGCAGAACCGGTGGTAATACAATGCGATTCTTCACAAGATGGCCTGGGAAGTTGCTTAATCCAGGCAGGGCAGCCGGTTGCATTTGCATCCCGAGCGCTAACGCCAAGCGAAACGCGATGGAGTCAGTGTGAAAAAGAGATGCTGGCCATTGTGTTCTCGCTATTTCGTTTCCATCAGTATGTGTATGGACATGAAAAAGTCGACATATACACCGACCATAAGCCGCTCCTACGCATAGTCAAGAACGACTTGCACAAAAATACTGTGCGCCTACAGAGAATGCAGCTGAAGATTCTGCGCTACAAATTTGATCTACACTACATTCCTGGCAGCGAAATGTACATCGCAGACATGCTTTCAAGAAACTACCTCAAGGAAACTGGACCTAGAGAGCTCGACATGACAAAAGTCGTCCACACGATAACTCTGGAAGAATACCTGCCCATTCCGGGAGAAGAAATCGCCAAACTCAAGACGTCCACAGCAACCGATCAAATTACTGCGACTCTGCTCAAGTACATCGTGACAGGATGGAGAGGAGTGAACAGAAAATTCGTCCCCGCTGAACTAAAAATCTTTTACGATCTCCGCGACGACCTATTTACCAAAGAAGGATTAATTTTTTATAAAGACCGACTAGTGATTCCACATGGGCTGCAGAAGTACATGATGAATCACGTGCATTCCCAAGCACATTTGGGTACGTCGAAAACTGTATCCCGAATGAGAAAAATCATGTACTGGCCGCACATGTCAGCCGATATTGTCAGCTTCATTGGACTCTGCGACACATGCCAGACATTTCAAAATAATAATCCCAAAGAGCCGTTGATCCCATCATCGGTACCTAAATATCCGTTCCAAAAAATAGCAATGGACATTGGTGAGCTACAAGGCAGAATTTTCTTGGTTGTAGAAGATTATTACTCACGTTGGCTGGAGATCCTTCCCTTACGTGGTAAAACAGCCAAGGAAATTATTGAAAAATTGAAATGCCTGTTTAGCACTTTTGGAGTTCCCGAAGAGATCAGGTGCGACAATAACCCATTTAACAGCACCGAAATGAGGGACTTCGCAAAAATGTGGAATTTTGGCATCGTCACGACTAGCCCGTTGTATCCCCGCTCCAACGGCCTATCAGAACGTGCAGTGGGCATCGCAAAAAAGCTCATCAAAAAAACCGTGCATTCTGGAGGAGACATCCACAACGCTTTGCTGGAGTATCGAGCAACCCCTGTCACCGGACTCGAATATGCACCGAGCCAACTTCTAATGGGCCGTTTGCTTCGCACTCGAGTTCCAACGAGCCAAAAGCTATTGCTGCCGGTAACCCCCAACAAATCAGTAGCAAACCGGATGGAGGAGCTCAAACAAAAGGCCAAAGCGTACCATGATCAGACAGCTTCCAAGGAGCAGAAGTTTGTGCCGGAGCAGCCAGTCTACCTGAAATGGCAAGATAGGTGGAAGAAGGGGTGGATCGCCAAAATACTGCCCCAACCACGGTCATACCAGGTTAGAGACGAAGACGGCAACACATACAGAAGAAATTCTATATTCATCAGACGCCGTCCGGTCTGCCATTCCGCCATTCTGCCATACTGCCAGTCTTCCCCACCTGAGGACAGCCCAGCACCGACGACCCCGCCGTCCAAGAAGAAGAGCGCCGTAGAACCAGCGCCAACGGACACGACCAGCCCAGTTCCAACACAGAAGAGCACTGGATCATCCAAGAAGAGCACTGGAGGATCAGCTTCAGGGTCGACTAATCAAGAGAAGCCACCCAAGTCAGCCACGCCTAAGTTCAAGACGAGCCGAGCTGGAAGACTCATTAAGCCACCCAAAAGACTTGATTTTTAAGCTCCCCTCAGGAGTCATTTCAGACCAGCGTTCAAAAACAGAGCTAAGACTTTATTTTCCTATAAACAAAAAACTTAGGGCAAAGGTGTAGTAGGTACCTACCTACCATTAATTTATATTCGAACAAATGAAGTTCGACAGAACGATTGATATTATTTTTATACGTGTGCCCAGCCTGTTGAATAAAACAGCTGTTCGTGATCTGCCTAATGACGTGTAATTTTAATCACCCGGTCCTGGGATAAAATTAACTTCTAAATAACATTTAAAACAAATCTAATAAATAATACAGTATGTAGATCAGGGCCGTTGCTAGGGCTTGGTCCTGAAAGAGCATTACCTCGGCAAAGACTTTAGGGTCTCCTGAAAGTACCTACTTCAAATTGAGTGTTCGCGCTCGCTATTCGCGCGGGAAATTCAAACGTTCCCTAGGTGTACTTTAAAATTTGAATAAAGATTTCCGTATGGAGGGGGTTTCAAATTTACTTTTTGCCCCAGGGCCCCCGAGGCCTACATACGGCACTGATGTAGATATCCTATTATATTGGAGCTGCAGCCCGAGGAAGACCTAGGAGGAGAATAATCTAAGGCAATTCTAGCACTCTAATTAACTAACTCTCTTCTTAGCATCTAATTCTAAGGCACTTCTAGCAGTCGGACAAATTTGAAATTGGTCTTTAAAAATTCGTCTTGGCGAGCATAGTACGATAAAAGTCTGAAACACCAAAAGGTCCGCACAAAATGGCTCAAAAATGTGTTTAAAGTGTTCCAAAAATACTGGCTGTTGGGAGAATGCTGCGGGCGGGGGTGGACGGCGATAGCCGGGTAAATAAATAAAATGTATTTAATTATTTATTATTTATTTATATTATTTATTTATTATTTAATTATTTATTTAATAAATCTCTATTGCTGCAGCATAATATGCTGCATACATATATTATATGTATCACATGCTATGTTTAGATGTTGAGCGAACGTCAGAAAGCAGGGAATCAACGATCTTGGAAATATTCCTCCACTGAATAGAGCTCCCTCCGAACCAAATACTTCTTAACTCTTCGTTTGAAGACAGATTGTGGTGCTCTAACGTCACAGACGGCCCTCTGCAGATGACACACGTAGTGGTTACCTTGTTGTGCTGAGACTCGGTCGGTGTGAAATGGAGAGGGATGATTGAACAAAGCAGTCGTGTACGTCTCTACTTCTCTTTACTTTCCGCAAGCTTTCGGTGCCATGATGGCCACCCTCATCAGGCGTAGGTGACTGTATACGCCTGATAATGGTTGCCATCATGGCACCGAAAGCTTGCGGAAAGTAAAGAGAAGTAGAGACGTACACGACTGGTTTGGTCAATCATCCCTCTCCACACGTAGGTAGGTAGTGGTTATGAAGAGAAACCGCCCTGGACGTGAAGCCTCGCTCAAAGAACCGGAGCCCGTGGCGGGGTACACGAAATTGCTCGGATCCTAATTTAGGATCGTTTAAAACGGGTATCGTGGTTATGGTCGAACGACAATTGGCCGAAACATTCAAAGTTCCGCCTGATGAACATTAGGGCCTCCAGGACGTAGTGACCGTGGATGGTAAGCAGGTTCTACTTCACGAGTTCAGTCCAGCAAAGGGTTCAATATACTACGCCGGCCAACCCCTGTCGTTCTGCCCTGACGGGGCAGTCGTTGCGGCCTGGCGGGACGCGTGGTCCGCCCTGAGGGGGCGGCCGTTGCGGGCTGGCCTGAAGATTACACGTTGCAGCTCCAATATAATACTTTATAGTTCGTGTTGCTCTTCCTCCTCCAGATTCCTTCAAATCTGCAAGAACAACCGACTGCTACCTAAACACCTACAAGCCAGAACCCACTATAATACTTGCAACCCAAGGAAGAGAATGAGGAGGAGGAGAACGACTAGAATCATCTTTATTCTAGGGTAGGTACTTCTAGAAGTCAGAAAAGTTTGAAATAAATCTTGAAAAATTCAGCTGGGCGAGTAAATAACTGGAAAAGTCTGAAAACACCACAAAGTTGGCTCAATGTGGCCAACAAAGATGGAGGGGGAGGGGGGAGCTAGTTAAGGGGAGTTAGAGCTATATAGTATGTAGCTAGTTGCGACCATAGATAGGCGAGTCGCGTATACATGGGTATGAATATAAAACTTGAGCGTCCTGTTTTTTGAGGTGAGATACCGTCGGGGGTTGGCAGGACGTCGCCGTTTTGGGCAGTAGGAATTTTTTTTTTAAATCTGAAATTTTGACAACACTCGGTTTACCATCTAGTTGTGCCCGCAAGGTTTTCAGCCCTTTCGCCCAAAACTGTGGCCCCAAATGGGGCTACGGGAGGAGTTTTTTGAAGGCTTTTGGCTATGGGATCGAGTTTGGAGTCGTTTTCGAAGTATTTTTGGACGTAGAATCCATTTTTTGGGGTCCCGGAACGATCCGATTTCACTGTTGTGATCTATAGTGCTTTCATGGGGCTACAAATGGTATTTTTGTAGGATCCCAGAAGGTAAAATATTTTCCAAGTAAAAAACAAAAAAATTTTGAAAAAAAAAAATTGTTTGGGAAAAAAAAGTCAAAAAATAAATTTCTAAATTTTTTTTTTATTGATACAGAATTAAATTTCTGCAAAAGTAACCTATATCAAAGAATAATAAACCCCAGTGCAAAATTTGCAGTGTTTTTTAATCTATATATCTTGAAACGTATAATGTCAAATAATTTTGAGGACGATCAGAAAATTTTTCTACCTCTGTTGCGTGAAATAAACCAAAAGAAGACGTTTCACAATCGTGTTTCCGTTGCCCTCGCTTTGCTCCGAAAAATTACAATTGTCGCTCGACTGGTTTCAACTTAAGCAGATGATTGTTCCCAGGATAGAAATCTTTGGGGGGGGGGGGGGGGATGTCTCATGCAGTGGGTTAGTCCTCCTCTGGGACCCAGGATGACACACGAACTTGGGCGCAGCGATTGCAACATCACGCCAAGCCATAGCCACCATAATTGGTGACTCATTTCACCGTAGTTATAGATGAGCACACAAAACGTAGGGTGAGTGGGCTATTCAATTGTTTTTTTATTTTCATTTTTTATTATTATTATTTTGAAATAATTTATAACAAATATGATATTAGCTTAAGCTCAAAGTCAAATTTGAAAAAAAAGAAAGAAAACAATCATTGTCTTACTTTCATGACATGATTGTACAAGTTGTGTTTGAGATCCGATAAGAAATCGATACATGTGTCGCGATAATCGCACCCTCTCGAAGCGCTCTTACGAAAAAAAAGGAACCGCTCAGAATCACCAAGAAAAGGCGAACCGGGATCAACAATGGAACGTTTCTCGTTTCCATTTTATTTCTTTATCCGAACAAGCTCTCAAGTTTCCATTCCACGTTCACACTTGAAGGCTCCTTTTTTTTCTTCTTTCTTCAGACTTCCGACCTCCGTCCCGCCTGAGTCGCTCGTTCCGCCTGAAGAGCGCGCAGGGGTGTAAACTCTCAAAAACCGCTGGACCGTTCGTTCAAAATTTAGCTCATTCCGGCTCTCCCCAGACGGAGAGAATGAAAGTCTCTAGAATGACGTACGCCGTGGGAATTTATTTTCATTTTTAATCGCCCCGTTTTCTCTTCTTCTTGTTCTGTTTTTACTGGCTTTGGAAAAAGAAGAGGGGGGAAGGGGGGAAATAAATTATTTATGGACCGGAAAGGTTTATAGCCCCGGGCGAGACGGTTGCAGGAATATACAGAGAAACACGATTAAAAAAGGGGATTTTATTGTGAAGCATAGGGGTTTATTAGCACGGAATGGGGTTTTCAACGCCCTTCTGAGCATGATGAAAGGCTTGAAGTGATGCTTCATGTGGAAAATCAATCTGCATCGCTGATTACCACAACCCTCCATTGAATTTCAATCGACAGTGACTTCTAAAACAATGATAGAGTCAATTCTTCAGACGTATTGATGATTTTACCTTACATAAGCCCAATAAATAAACTCTCATTCGAGCCAGTGAGGAAAGTCATACAAAACCGCACCCGTAGCCTCTTTGAAGCCACACGGTGTGGTTAGGTAGGGCAGGAATTCCCCAAAACCTGGGCCCCAACGATCTGGTAAACGGACTATCCAGAGAGAGAGAGAGAGAGAGAGAAACGAATGGTCGAAGGACTTCTGCATCGTATCCGGAGTTTCCTCCAGGTTCGGTAAAAATTCGTTGAAAGGTTTGCACTTTTCATCATGCAAAGTAGAATAGTCCTACACCATCCTACAAAACAATCCACCACTAGCCCCTTAGGAGCCCATAAAAAGTAGAAAAAATTGATTTAATAGTTTTTCGAGCTCCAAAAATCAAACCTTCGTCTGAACGCCGTTTAAAGGAAATAAAAAATATTGAAACTGAAAGAGAAGACATATACCTACCCGCTGAATCCATGACACTGAAAATCCCATAAATTGACGCAGAGTGTGGGCAAAACAATATGGTGGAACGTTCTTGGTAAAAGCACTAAGGCTCAAACTCTTCAGCAGCTAGTGCCGACAGTAAACTGGTTTGCGAGCTCGTGAAATTTTATCTACTCAAGAAAGCTCCAACTCAAAGGTTATGAAAATATGATAGTAGGAAAAGCGTATACAGTTTGAGATTCAACGGCGGCGATGAATTTTAGGGAAAGCTATGAAGTTGGGAACGTTGTACGGTTGTTTTCTGGGATGTGGTTTTGGGAGGGAGTATTGAAAAATCGGCAATAGGCCTGCAAGAGAAGGATGACACTATTGAAAAAGTGACTGTGACGATGTTGGGCGGACATCAAGAGCTTTTGCGGCCTGGCGCTGGCACGTCGGGAGAAACTGTTGTCGACATTCCTCTCTCGTCGCCATATATCAGCCATTGTGTTGGTAGCACAGGTTTCCCAGGGTTCGCGGCCTGGTGGGGAGACCCCTCTTTCCACTTCCTCCGATCGGAAGATTGATAGTTTTGCCTGGGAAACCTGCGGGTTGCCCTTTCCACGGGAAAAGCGGGGGAAATGCTTTGGCCCCTTCGTCCACCTCCGTCCGAAGGCATTGTAGGCTCCGGCGCGGGCACATTTCTCCATTTGTGTTTTCACAACCCTTCCTCTCCCCGTCCCAGATCCCTCATAGACCTTCGCCATCAGTCTGAGGTCCGTTTTGGGGGTATCCCCCACAAACCTCGGTCGCTTTTCACGTCCGATAACCCTTCCTCGTTTTGCCTTGGGGTCTACCTAGGCTCCTTTCATACGGTGATTTAACCTGTCGGGAAACACGTTCGTCCATTGACTAACAGTAATTGCTTGCTTTCGAATAGCTACCACCTGAGAGCACTTTGCCACAGCATTCACAAAAGTGACGTCGAGGAGCGTATTTAGCAGAAACCAAAGTTCTCACTCACGGTGCAGGAATAATAGCTGTATCCGACTTCTTGCCTGAGCTACAACCTCAAAATCCTTTCATTTTCCAAATAACAGCAACCACTCCGTCAACCCTTGAACCATGTGGAACATCAGAATCTTCATACCGCGCATAGCATAGAGGAAGAGAAATAGAAAAATTAAAGTTGCAACACAAAATTCAGGACTCTAATGTGCATGGTTACCTAATGTAAGAGAAGATGGATTACGAAACCTTCAAGGACGACCGAGAAGAACGGTGCACCAAACAAGCTAATTGCGAGGTTCTCTGTATTCTTTTTGTTCTCTGTGAAACTTTTTTTTTTCTTTTAATGTAGAACCTTATGCTCATTCTCAAATGAGCAGTAGTTTTCTAAAACAAAGCTTAAAAAAAAACAAAAAAAAAAAAACAGCTTTCTGATTTTCTGGGAAACATGAACTTAAAGGAGGCAACCAGCCGGTTGTGTCCGATTTGGCCCGATTTTGGAATAAGTGGATTTTAAGTCACACTAAGGGTTTGAAAAAACTACTTTTTGAGGATTGAGCTAGAAATGCGAAATATACGAAAAATACGTGTTTTGGTTAATTTATATTCCAGGTTTACTTTACAGACTTGACTTGGTCCCCCCCCCCCCCCCCCCCCCCCCTCATAGGTTGACTTTGTGACTTGTGTAACTTTTTTTACATCTTATGTTTTCATTTGGGTGTTCATTTCTGTTACCAATTTTTTAAATGTTCTGTGATATAAATAAATGTCCATCATGTGAAGTCAGATGAAGGAAAATATCATAAATTTATGATATTTTCCTTCATCTGACTTCACATGATGGGCATTATGTTAACATGGTGATTTATTTGGTAGAAATCCAGTATCCATCACAATATGTGAAAAAGAGAAAAAGTAATTACATTACATTTTTTAAAGTCTTCAATTTGTCGTCCATATAATAGACGGTTTTCCGAAAACCTGAGGACCTGGAAATATAGGGCTCGTATTTTCTCCACGTTTGGTAACAGTATTAAAATGTTGGCTCATTCCTTGAACTTGAGTGTTGTACAGACTACCAGTAAGTACGTTTAAAAAAAAAACTTAATTTTAGTATTTTGGCTTGGGGTGCATATTTTGCATATATTTTCCATTTCGTCTGCATATAATTCCCAAATGTTGTAGGTAAATACCAGTCTTTACTGATGACTGATTCAAATCCTCCTCCTTTACATCAAACAGCAAATCTTCGCCACTGAAATAATCGATACCGCCCGGATAGCGTTACACCTTGCGTTCACAACGTTTCAAAACTCTTATCCCACCTCCATCAACATCCAGATTTTAATCACTCGATTGCGGCAGCGTTATTTCATGTAAGTAATTATCCCTCAATTACGGGAATTTTCCTCTTGAACGTCACGCGAAACACCTCACGCGAAGAAGTTTGAATGGATGAAAATATTAACCAATTACGTGTTTATATTGTGAATTATCGACGCCGTCGCATGATTTCATAACTGACAAAGGGATGAATGGCGAAGAAAAAAAAAAAGTAAAGAAATCGTCGTCTCACAATTACCGGAGTGGACTAGAAGTATACTTCTGGATGGATACATCCAAGTCGTTGAACCTTCGATACGATTTTGGGGGAGAGTAATGACTGAATTCGGGAGGTGGAGAAGATTAATGCAAGTCTTTCTGCGGGCTCAGCGGACTCCGGAGTGATCGGTCATTAATCAGAACAGAGCGCGGTGGTAAACACGGGGTGTGCCGTTATAACGCGGAATGGTTAGTAGTGTCACTGGGTCGATCTCATCTCCCCAAACCTACATCCAACCCCTCAGCCAATCTTCGTGCCCCCCCTTTCAATGCTGACGATATCGTTTAACGGTAATAACCCTTTTTAACTGGGTTAGTGGGACCAATGGGATACACGGATTAACGGGGGAAAAAAACATCAAATAAATAAAAGAACGGAAAGGTGGGTGGTTAAAAAAAAAGAAAAGAAAAGAAAAAACATGTTACGAGGGATGTCCTCTACAAGATGCAAACGAATTTTTCCAAGCCTAATTTTCTATCTTGGCTCATGAAATGTGTGGAAAAATGACGGAAAATTTGATTTTTCCACACTTTTCGCAAGTTTTTTTTGTGAAAAGGGGGGTTTGGAAGCGGTGCAATGGAAAAATTATGGTGATATTCGGAATTAGCGATACATTTTACATAAGTTGCGCACCTTTGGAAGGCATTTAATTTAGAAGTGTGTCCAATGAAAAATCCTGACAATTTTGTGCACAGAAAAGTGAAAGTAATCTATATCATGGAAAAACGAGCAAAAAAAAAAAAAAAAAGCTGCAAATTTTACACAAGGGTTTATTATTCTTTGATATACGTTACTTGTGCAGAAATTTAATTCTGTCAATGAAAAAATTTAAAAAAATTTTTTTTTTGATTTTTATCTCAAAAAAAATTTTTTTTTTTTGGATTTTTTTTTCACGAATGTTTCTTTTTCAAAAATTCTTTATTTTTTACTCGAAAAATCTTTAACATCCTGGGATCCTTCAAAAATCCCATTTTTAGCCCCATGAAAGCCCCAAAGATCGTCCCAGTAAAATCGGATCGTTCCGGGACCCCAAAAAATGATTTCTACGTCCAAAAATACTTCGAAAACGACACCTAACTCGATCCCATAGCTAAAAGCCTTCAAAAAAAACCCTCCCGTAGCCCCATTATAGCCCCATAGCGCCCCACGGGTTTGGGCGATCGGAATGAAAACCTTGCGGGCACAACTAAATGGTAAACCAAGTATTTTGCCAAAATTTCAGATTTTAAAAAAAATTCCTACTGCCCAAAAGGGCCTGGACGGACATTTCGGATTTAGAATGTAGACCTCTTGAAACGGATAATGTCAAATTTTGAGCCCGATCGGAGTCGTCGACCCCCGTCGCGAAAACATAGGTGTATTATTCCAAGAATAATTAACCAAAACGGACCTCGGAATCGGATTCAGCACACCAAATAACGTAAGAAACCGACAAGCTCCGGCCGGATGCAAGACCGCCCCTGAATTCTGTAAAGTAGTGTAATTACCTTATTATTCTTTTGCATGAACTGTAGACAACATTATTAATTAACTTTTTTTAAATGTTTATGAATTATTCATAACAATTAAAAACTCGTTTCGAGGGAGCAGACCACGTTCTGGTTTATTACACTATTTTACAAAAAAAAAAAGTGATTGTCGAGTGTGAATTCTGCAAGAAAAATAATTACTTATTACTACCGTGCAGAAAGCTTGGTTTCAGTGGAGTTCTCAAGAAAATACAGTTTTCACAAAATTAACTATTACCTAATTAAATCGTGATTTCCTTTGAGATTCGCTCACGTTTTTACGCAGTTCATTTAGTATAATATAAACTTAAAACGGTTTCAAATTTGGATTTTGCGATAAAAGTTACTGTAGGAAAACTTGGTTTCATCGGAGCCCACGAGAAAATCTGAAATGTTGACAAAATACTCAGTTTACCATCAAGTTGTGCCCGCAAGGTTTTTAGGCCGATCGTCCAATCCCGTAGGGTGTTCTCCGGTCATTCATAAAATAAAACATGGAGTAAATCAAAAATTATCACATACGGCAATACAACAAGAGGCCTCATCTCATTTTTTAAATACCATTTAAGATCTTTTAAAAGTTTTTATTGTTAAGGAATCATCTACTTTGTGAAAAGTGTAATACAACAATTTAGACCGTGCTCGGGGAATTTCCCTGCCCTGGCCTACTTGCTAGGTCTCTCCAGCGTCGAGATAACACGCTGAAAAAAAAGGAGGGATGTTATTTGTTCAAGATTCTTTCACGTGGTGTCTGGTTGGGAGACTTCTATTTTTCCCTCCACCGTTTTTTTTTCTCTCTCTCTCTCTGCCGGGAAGGAAGAGCGAGGTTTCCGGTCCGGTTGGTCCGGGATTTGTTTATACAAAGGGTTTTCCTGTTGTTAAACCCCTTCCGCGAACGGGCTCGTGTGAAGCTCATTTTGCGTCAACATAGAAACGTTCTTAAGCCGGAAAAACGGTTCCGATCGAAACAGAAAATGTACGGTTTCGATCAATAGTGCGAAACTGGCCGTTTCAAAAATTGTACCTGTCAAACCTGTATTGGCCGGTTTTTCCGTTGATTTAATCATCCGGATGATCCTGTTTTTTGTCTCGAGAGATCACGCTATTAAATCACGATGGCGGGAAGCATAGAAAGAGGTGGAAAATAGAGGGAAAAACGTTTCTCCCTTTCACTTTTTGCAAGCGTTAGCATGTATAGTGTTATTACCAACAGGGATATCAAAAGGCCTCGTCGAACGGTTTCAACGGCTTTATTATAACAGCCAGAGGACTTTCCCCTCCGAATAAAATTCCAAGGTTAATTAATTTTCCGTGAAGGGGACAAAAAAGGGCGGAAATGGAGCTTTTTGGTTACTGTGCTTAATAAGTGAATCAATCACAGTTGAATAATTCGTTTCGATGAGTTTTATTTGTTTTATTTATTCAAAGTTACCAAATAGATTCAAACAGAGTTTATGGAGAGTTTTTATTGGTCTTTTTATTATTATTATTCGGACCATAGAAAACAGTGGACTTTCGAAGAGAACACGCTCGCCACTGATTACCTACTACGCCCGAGCCTCGCCTACAGGCTGCAAGGTACCGCCACCCGTTTCTACAGGAGTGATGGGGTCTTCCCCGGATGACCGTCTGGTCTGGGGAACCCCCAGCATCCTGCACCAGAATTCGCAATTCTCCCCAATCAATTTTCAATTCGTAATGGCTGACTAGAATCGCAGTTTGCCATATTCTGGCAATCGCTCGTCCTGATTGGAGATATATAGGAAATTTTCATAAATATATTGAAGACTACTTCTTGCCTGAAATTCTTTGCCAATATGGCAATATTCTGCTGGTTCATGTTGGCCATGTTCACGTACTATCGTTGTGAGGATTCTCGGGGATTTTTTAAAAAGGCCGCTTTCTTCATCATCACTTTTACTTCATTTCCCGACGTTTCGGACACGTATAAGCCTCCATCATCAGGGGTTTAGTCAAGGAACTCAATGCTATCACATTGTCGTCAGTAAGAAAACTCGTCTTTACGTTATCCTTCAGCAAGGGAAACCTCATACCAAATTAATTTCACATATTCCATTTTACTATCAGGAAGATCAGAATAACTGGCCGCACAGTGGTAATTACGTGCAATTATTATAAAAGAGCAGCACGTTTCGCAAAATTATACGAGGTTAATACTTAATACTTACTGGTGGGGACAGGGTAGCCCCGTGGACTAAGGCGTCAGCGAGACGCCTGTTTACAATCAGTCGGAGCGCTGATCAGCCTGGTTCGAATCCGGGGAAGAACACCAATGTTTGACCAAAAGTCAATTATGTGTTGTAATACCTGTCTTGTCGGTTGACAATTCACCTCTGAACGTTGGAACGTTCATGTGAATCCTAGCAGAGGCTCCCGTGACGAAGGCGGCCGAGACATCCGTCTTCAACACACAAGATCGAGGGATCGCATGAACGAACCTCTCTTGGGACCTCGAACCGGGATAAAAATCTGGTGGACCGGTAGAAAAACATTGTCTTCGTTTGCTGAGAACGTTAAACTAGCCACAGCAATCTACGACTGAGGGGGGAGAGCTGGGGGCCGCCGACCCGGCTTGTTGATGGACCTACAGTCGTAGTGATAAGTCTTGTATTAGGGATTGGACCTCGACCACCAGAAGGCAAATAGAGTCATCGGTACCATATCAGTGAACAATGTGCCGTCCGGGCGTAAGTTCAAGGTGAGACTCCGTTGATTACCTGATAGGTAAACTTCGTAGTCTCTCCTCTGGTTGGTAGCCGTTCCCAAAAATCTAAAAAAAAAAATCTAATACTTACTGACGACGATGTGATAGCATTGAGTTCCTTGACTAAACCCCTGATGATGGAGGCTTATACGTGTCCGAAACGTCGGGAAATGAAGTAAAAGTGATGATGAAGAAAGCGGCCTTTTTAAAAAATCCCCGAGAATCCTCACAACGATAATATGGCAATAATTTCGGCAGAATAATTATTGTTCTGCTGAAAACAGGAATTTTTACGAGAAAAAAAAAAAAAAAAAAAAAAAAAAAAAAACCCCGCTGCACACAAGGATTTATATTATTCTTTAACATAAATTATTCAAAAATTAATTTTATATCGTCAAAATAAATTTTTATGTAAGTATTTAAAAATATTTGTTTAAATGGTCTTGTCAAGTTTCTGAATGGATGTGGGTCCCCAAGAATTGGATTATCTGTCCAAAATTACTCGGAAAACGACACTCCACTCGTTATCATACCCGAAAACCTGACGAAAACCCTCCCGTAGGTCCTTCTTTGCACCACAGAGCCCCACGGGGTTGAGGGATCGGGCTGAAGACCTTGCGGGCACAAATAGATGGTTGACCAAGTATTTCGACTAAATTTCGAATTAAAAAAAAAAATAGCCTAGTGCCCAAAACGGCCGGACGGGGGACGGGCATTTAGTTTTTGGAATCTACACATTTTGAAACGTATGTCAAAATTTTTGACCTCCGACACGAAAACGTAGATGTATTCCAAGAAGAATAAACTAAAACACTTGGATCCCTACAAAACCAGCTCGTATCAATTTCAATTTAAAAATATTCCATCAATTTTAATATTTTAATACCAATGACCACTACTGAACAACCAACGCCTTAATTCCATAAAAGAGCAAATTTGTTCATTTAATTTGAGATGCACAGACGTGAGAAGTTTTTTCGTCTCTCCCATAGTTTTCAAAATGGAACGAGCTGGTTTCGCAACTAAACGCCCAAGGCCGAAATTTACGAGCAAATAAAAGTAGACATTTATCTTGATCAACTTTTTCAACGTCATAAACATGATAAATTTGTCACAATTTTTCAAAAAGTTTGTTAAATGAAGCTGATAAATACATTACACCTTTTGTTAATTCCGCTATCTTAACCCCTTTTAAATTATTTTTCATTAACTAAAGCTCCGTTTCACCCAGTCGCCAACATTAATAAAATTAAACGACCGAAATAACACAACGAGTTAATTTGACTTTGCACACTCTAGTTTTACGGCCTCAATAATGGAAATGCAAGAAAGGGACGTTCTTGAGGGAGAAAGTGGAATGTTCATAATTAATAAGTTAAGTTTTTAAAGGGAAGAGCTTTGGAAAATCGCGAACTTTTCATTGTGGGGGGGCAGGACGCCTTGGAGAGCGTTTTATTGTTTTATTGACTAAAAAAGCAACCTTCCATTTGGAGAGATATCGCGCCATCGAGTTATAACAACTTCCGAGGGAAATCACTTTTGTTTGATGGGTCGTTAAAAGGCGGGAGAAATGAAGGCTTCTTCTGGGAGGGAATAATTATTTTGTTGGGAGGGTTTCAGGCAGGACGTTTTGTACCAGGCGTAGCCCCGTAGAACCGTAAGGGTTCGAGGTCCCCACGAATGGAGTGTAGAGGTGCAAATTATTTCGAAAACGACACCTCATTCGACCTCCAGGTCCTTCAAAAGACTCATTTGCAGCCTCACGGCCTCGAGTACATTAATGTAATCCGAATTCTGATTCCCACAAATACCCATATAAAAAAAAGATGGCGAATTTTATCCAAAGACTACCCCCTCCCCCTTTTTTTGACTCGACATTCGAAGCGGAAAAATAACTGCCCGACAGGGTTAACCCGAGTGAAAACTTATTCGGCGAGATTCTTTCAAAGACGTCGACGTTCGGGTCAGAAAACGAAAAGACTTGGGGGAAACAACGTGTCCCTTTTTCGGGAAACATCTCCCAGACCGAAAATAGGATTCCTCCCACCGCCGGGAGAATATTTCGGTTAGGTTCGTTTCGCGTCGTGGAAGATTCTCCCGAATAAAATCGATGTTCGTAATCCCCTTTCGCAAAAAGTCCCCGAGACATGACCCAACGTGTAACATCGGTAACACACACAGAACTGTTTTTTTTTTTTTTCCCATGTTCGTTGTTCGGTGGAATTTACCGTTCGGGTAGGTACACACACCAGGACATGTTCGTATTTCCGAGGAGTCTTGCCACGTCATGTCCTTATTACCGAATATTCTTTCAAAAATGTTCATGGCTTTGGTATATCTCATAAGGAACTCATCGTATTCTTGGAGAAAAGGTTGTCGTGCTACGTCAAAAGTCTTGATGGATAAAAATTCAATTCTTCCAAATACTTCGTAATTCGAATTTCCAGACAAAGTCAGGGCAGCTGCATCAAAAACCAAGTGGTGTATGCGAGCACTTCTGACACCATTCGACTTGACAATTTTGAAATGTTCCAAATTTGGACGTTACTCGCTCAGTTCCGTACATCCTTGCTGGAAATCTCTTACTCCTCGATCCGTGTTATTGATGTATTCTATCACATGACCCTCGCAAGAATATTCGTCAATGGTGTATTATAAATAATAAGGTAGGCAGGTAGTCGTGTTGGCAATCCACAGAATGAATAGATTGCACTCCTCACTCACTGACGTTTAGGAGCAACGACGTCGATCTTCGTGGCGCACGTTGAATTCACTCACTTCATCCATGAGGGTGTGTTGGCGAACCGTCAAATACGCAAATACGTTCACTTTGACGGTTTCAAGCAAAATTCGCTAGATATTTAATATTCATTGAATTATAATTTTAATATAATACCTACCGTCGCAGGGGGTTACTTGGGGGACAGGGTAGCCCCGTGGACTAAGGCGTCAGCGAGACGCCTGTTTACAATCAGTCGGAGCGCTGATCAGCCTGGTTCGAATCCGGGGAAGAACACCAATGTTTGACCAAAAGTCAATTATGTGTTGTAATACCTGTCTTGTCGGTTGACAATTCACCTCTGAAAGTTGGAACGTTTATGTGAATCCTAGCAGAGGATCCCGTGACGAAGGCGGCCGAGACATCCGTCTTCAACACACAAGATCGAGGGATCGCATGAACGAACCTCTCTTGGGACCTCGAACCGGGATCAAAATCTGGTGGACCGGTAAAAAAACATTGTCTTCGTTTGCTGAGAACGTTAAACTAGCCACAGCAATCTACGACTGAGGGGGGAGAGCTGGGGGCCGCCGACCCGGCTTGTTGATGGACCTACAGTCGTAGTGATAAGTCTTGTATTAGGGATTGGACCTCGACCACCAGAAGGCAAATAGAGTCATCGGTACCATATCAGTGAACAATGTGTCGTCCGGGCGTAAGTTCAAGGTGAGACTCCGTTGATTACCTGATAGGTAAACATCGGAGTCTCTCCTCTGGTTGGTAGCCGTTCTCCACAAATCTAAAAAGGGGGTTACTTTGCTCCGCTTTTTTGACTTTTTTGAAAGTATTTTAGTTTTAAGTTTTCTAATTCGCTTCAAACGAGCTTGTCCTGCCTTCTCTTGATACATTATATTTGAAGCACATTTAGTATCAATAGCGTAGAAACCGTTCACATGTGATTTTTAAAAAAATTTAAAATTGGAGCAAAGTTCCCCGGGCTCAGACCTACTTTACACCATTAACAGAATCCCCTTCAAAATGCATTGGTTCGCTTTTTGGAGCAAAGTCACTGCGCTGGAAATATGAGAGGTATAGAGTCTATTATAGACTGTATAGAGAGGTATAATACCTCTCATATTTCCAGCGTCTATACTATAGACTATACCGTATAGTTCACGTATAATAACAATCACACCGTTGAGTTGGAGCTCAAGTGATTGGTGATGTGAAGACAGCTGTAGGCCACACTTTTTGTGGCGCACGATCTGCTGGGATCCACAGGTGCGCTGGAAACGAGCTAGGTAACCATGCAGAAACCTTCCCTTTCTTCTTTTTCGACTTGAGGCGTTTGGAGTAACATCTCTTCTTTTAATTTATCTCAGGGAGAGCCATGTCAGACAAAAACTGTAGCTTTGGTGGAACTTTGAACTTTTTATATTTTTGGGGTTCACCTATGATGAGCAAAGTAACCCCCTGCGACGGTACCCTAAAATATTATCAAACACTTCGTCGAGAGGAAGTTTTCATACATTATACGCCCATTTTGTAGAGAGTCGTATCGAGGATAAATTCAACCCGTCGTTGTACAACAGACGATCCAAAATAAGAAAGCTTGTGCACAAGTTGGCGATTGATGTCACGTTAATAGTGGAATCTCTGTCAAGAGGATGCGGAAGCACTAATAGTGTCTTTTCCACATCGATTGGCTATCATCGCTTAAGTTGCATCATCGCACACCCAACTTTCGCCTTCTTTGCAGGAAAGCAGTAAAACCGATTGGTCATTAGCTCTTTTCGTTTTTTCCTTTTTATTTTTCGCTCTCTCTTGATTAACAGTCTGCTACTAGATATTGCATTCAATAGTACATTCAATATTTCCTCTCATTTGTATTATGATGTACCGCACGGTTCTCTGTTGTGTCATGATGAAATGACAATACTCTGTAGATATGAAAATTAAATTCTGTGTCAATAAAGAAAATTCGGGAAAAAATTGGGGATCCTACAAAACTCTCATTGGTAGCCCCATTAAAGCACCATAGAGTCCCACAGTGAAATCGGATCGTTCCGATCAGCTGAGTGAGCTCAAATCTCTTACCGTTCAACGTTCGTCGAAATTTTACAGGGAGCCCTTCTGGGGGTACGAGAGACGAGTCTAATGACGGGAATTCTCTTGATCAGCTGAGTGAGCTAAAATCTCTCCCGATGACCTTGGTCGTTGACATTTTACAGGGAGCCTTTCTAGGACAACCATTATTGACAGACAATGAACGGGAATTTGATATTTCATGTGACGGGAATTCTCCTGATCAGCTGACTGCGCTAAAATCTCTCCCGTTTACCCTTGGACGTTGAAATTTTTAGAGCCTTTCTAGGACAACTATAGTTCTATAGAAAAGATTCAAATGACGGGAAATCTCCTGATCACCTGAGAGAGCTAAAATCTCTCCCGTTACCCTTGGATGTTGAAATTAGAATGGGAGCCCTTCTGAGAGCACCTACAAGAGATGATTCAAATAACGGGAAATGTTAAAAATCCGTAAACTGCTAAAATCTCTCCTGTTGAAATATTGAGCTTTGTTTCGTGTTCACAATAGACCGGGCGATGACCGGGTGTCCCAGCTAGTACATTAATATTTCAGTAGACGCGTGTTCATCGAGCAGTTTTCACTTTGTTGAAATTGCAACGAATGACAATGAAAAACTAAAGCAATAAAGGAACTTTTTATGAACAATTTATATTGTATTTTTCTCTCTCTAGTTAGTTACCCTGTCTAGGAGTTTCGAATGAAGAGTTGTGTACTATATTAAAAAAAAAATCGTGTACAAGTGCCTGTTGTAGTAGACGGAACCTCCTCGAATGAATGGGTTGGTCGATCTTCAACGAGAGAATCCGAGCAGAAGATGTTGGTTATGCAGACGGGGAAGGGGATTATCCGGACGGGGAACGAGAGCACTTGGGAAGGAACTCGAGTGCCCTGTTGTTGGTGGTACTCCCCCACTCTGGCTCGAGCGGAGAAAAAAAAAGTCCTTCATCGAGGATGAACTTGCCAGCATTATTCCTTACAGGCTGGTGAGGGCACTTGTCGTTCAAGTTTTGATTATTATAAGTAAAATTATTTTATTTTTGTCTTTATCCAGTCTTTTTCTTTCTTGAATTCTACAAAATTGGACCTGCCTGTTATATACGATCAATACCAGTGCTGTACACTGGGTTTCACACCCGTCTGGCCGCAAGGCTTCGCATCTAAAATCGGCGTCGGGTCACGAATGCATCGCCTCGTCTTCGCACAATGAAGGGAACGGGTCCGAGATGAGTCCCCGCTCACCACACGCCAGTTTCCTCAATTCTCGTCGAATAGAGTACACAATGTAGTGAAACGCAATTTTCTCATATCAGGAGGAAACTCCGGGTTTGAGAGAGGATTTCGAGGACCCTATTCTTTTCCAGCGAACAACTTCCCTGACCTGGAGAAAATTAGTAAGTCATTAGGGCCCATGGAAGATCTCGTATCGACGTGCCAACCTGTGGAGAACAAGGACTAAGTCTTCTCTTTGGGGTTTTGGAGATTTGTCGTATCTGAACAAATCCATTGAAAACACTCATACCAGGCTTATCACCTCCATAGAAGCAAATCCAGAACACGCCTGGGTCGGGTTCAGTTCCCAAACGTCTCTCCAAGAGACGTACCCTGAAGCCCAACGTTTCTTTGCGCATTAAAATCAGTTTTAAGCACTTCATTGATCGAGTAGCGCGAAATCCCCTACAGTGTCTCCAGGTTTAGACAGAAAAACGGAAACGGTAAAAGAAACGTCTGAATGGAGAAAATGCTGGAGAAAAGGTCAAAATTAATCTCTCCGGGTTGATTTTGTTCTCTCCCCTCCAAAAACGCAGAGGGAATATTTTCCATTGAACAATATTCGGGGAACAGGGTGAGGGAGAGAGGAGAAGACAGCTGCTATTTTTGAAGAATCACCCTCGTCGACGTTTTTCTTAATTCCATCCCGCTTTTCTTTTTCTTCTCTTTCAACTTTATTAAAATAGTATTTTTCTCAATTGAAAATTCTTTTCCCTCATGATTGAGTTATTGAAGGGATCGGTTAATTAAATTTGATTTGGGGCCCCAAGTGGGATTTGTTAGGCGGACGATTTTGTTATTTTTACGAGGAGTCATTTTCGCTGATGGAAACATTTGTACGTACTCAGACATTTCGGTAAAATCATTATCTTCAATAGTACAGAAATATTATTCGGAGAATTCACAGAGATCGTTAAATCGGGGGTGTTCCAAAACGTTAAGTAGTTAGGTTTCCGGTGGAAGTTTTTTCTCTTCATTTTTTACTTCTAATTTGGAAATAGGACGGAAAATCCTCGACCCGAGAGGCCTTCAGAATAAAAGGAGTCGGTGGGAAATGGTTGAAAAAAGAAGAAAAGTAACTCTTTTAACCCCCCCCCCCCCCCCCGTCGCTAACCTTCGTCTGAGGGTTTCTAGTTAATGGAGTCTTTCATGTATCAGATACAGAAAGGTAGATTCCACCCTTCAAAGCAAGTCCGGTGCCTTAGCTCCACCTTGGTATTTTCTCTTCAGCCGACGTTAAATTATTATTATTTTTTCCCCCACCAGGGGAGGGGGGGTGAACGTCAGAGACGCCGAATACGTTGGAAAAGAAGCCCCAAGGCGTAGAAACTGTAACTGAAGAAGATGCGCACTGAGGTACGTCAAAGAAGTTCTCGCTTAAAGGAAAAAAAAAAAAAAAAAACCTTAAAAAAATGTTATAGACCGAAAGAAGGGAGACGGGAAAATGCGTAACGAAATCCCAAAAAGCTCGAACGAGGGCCCAAATTAATCCCCCTGAAGTCTCCATCGCCTTTTTGCAAGAAAAATCGGAATTGAGCGAAATCCCGGCGCACTTCATTTTGATCGTTTCTGTGGGGGAAGTTTGAAATTATCCGTTCTAAAGCTTCAACGTTATTGGAAATGCGGATTGAGGTCCTACTGTGACGTTTAGAGAAGAAAATCCCGTCACTCCCGTACGACCCTTTTTTAAGAAGATCACGAAATAAGTATCAAATACTTATTTTATGATTGTGATTTAAATCTAAGCGAATTGAAGTGTGAAATTATGTGGTCTACCGCAAGCTGTGCCCAGAAAGGGGGAAACGGGTTTCGAAGGAACAGGAAACGGTTTTTCTCGCCATAGACTAGAAGATAACTTCCTAAGAAATAATAATGAAAAGTGTGCAAATTTTGTTCACTCTTCAGTATTATATTTTAATATAAAATTAATGTAGTAGATTTACCACTATAGTTTGATCGGTTATCACGGAAATATTCCTTCTTTCACAATTGACGTTGTATACAATTTACTGCCCATTCGAAATTCATCGAATTCCAAGTCAAAAGTGAAAAAATGACCTACCAGATTCTGTAGGAACGACACAGCCGTAGTTCCATATTTTTGCTTCTGTCAAGGCAATCGAAGTTTACGGCTCTTATAACAACGAACAATATTGCCTCGCCGTCTCTACCATTAGTGGTGACTTGTGCAAACCAATTTACCCACAGACGATCAGCAAGAACCCCGAATGGATCCCCTAATGGCACAGTAAATTAAGTTACCACTTATACCCAAAATGAATCCGCCCTAAACTTCCTTCACGTCAAAGCGAATCCACTGAAAACGTCCCCTGGTTGACCCTACCCTTGCCGGAAGGCCTAGGGGAAGTTTTCACCCACATAACAATACCACGCACACTTACCAACAGAAGGCCTTTTCTGAAAATGGCATTATACGCCCCATTTGCTCGAGCTACACCTCCTCCTAAGTGCTGGGTAACCCTCCCGACCGACACAGCCACGTCCCTGCGCCTTCTCTGGCCATAACAACTAATTATGTTATCTCTGTTATGGTCCCCCTCCATCAACTCCACATAACCCTCCCGCAATACGGATATTCTTAGGGGTTCATTTTTTTTAGGGGCGTTATTGTTGGGGGCGGAATTAGTCGGCAGGCAGAAATATTACAGTGGATGACTCACTCTCCCCCAAGTACCAATAAAAATGAATTAAAATTTCTATATAAACACAATAAATTAGGCGAAGTAAACTGAGTGGTAATTCAATACAAGTGTGGGGCTCTGAGTTTCTGGGCCTAAGCAACAGACCCTCTTGGAGGAATGACTACAATGTACAAGCAATGCCATTGTGGTGCCCGCACATTTATTTATTATAAATAACTAAAGAATGATTGAACAACATAAGCAAGTGGAAAGGAGCAGACAAATACGATGCTTGGACGCTAGAAACGGGTGGAAGCCATGGGGAGCTTCCCTATGGATCCCCCACTGGTGAGACTCAACCCTCTCCACGGGTGAGAACCCAGAGAGGGGTGAGCCCCGTAGTGGTGCTAACTGACTATATCAAGGCCGGATCCAGGCCAACTCGCTTAGTAAAATTTTGATTCTTGAATTCGCTAGTCGCTCCTCTCTACTCTCTTATGTTATCCTATACAAGTGCTTTGTTATTTCCTTCCAGTTTTAATCTTTCCTTTCAGTTAACATCGTAAGGATACCCGATTGGGTTCACGCATCCTAACCAACTCAAATCATATTTCAAACCTAAATTCAAACACATACGGATCCTCCTAGCGAGTTCACGCATCCGTAGTAAATCTAATAATTTCACATTCTAAATTCTATCTTTAACACGAACGGATCCTTTTTATGTTCGGCATCCGTTCCAAATCAATTTAATTAACTTCTCTCATCAAGAAGAACGGATCGCCACTGTGTGTTACAGCATCCAGCCAAAAAGCATTAATAATGCTTATAATAATATTCATATTTTAGTCAACTTCCTCCATCCATATATTTAATATATTAAATAAATGTTATTGTTATTTTGAGCATAACTACCAAATTTTCGACCATTGAAAGTGGCCAAAGTTCTCAGCTGTCACGTCAAGCTATGAATCTGCTCAAATCATTTGCATGGGATGCGAGGAACCGCTGCATGGTAATTCAGTCACCGGAGAACCGACGCAAAAAAGCGTAAAAATCAATAGAACAACAGTGGCCATGATAATCAGTACAAGCGTGCGAACAGGGGCGTAAATTCGCTCGGCCACCAACATATCGGCGGCTTGTTTGCTGCTCGAAACTCATGACCATAACAAAGCAATGGACATGAACAACCTCCCCGCGATCCATGCCAAATAGCGAAATATCCAAAATGTGTATCCCTAAATCGTCCCGGTTAGTGACAGCAACAGGGCCAGGTTACCTCCTGGATGCACAACGCTCAGTGCGTAGTTCGGCCGATTTAGGGGAAGGAAAATCGAAAACGAAAGTAACCAGAAAAATATTCGACTTAATGAATGAGTGCTGAATTGAGCGGGAATCAGTCGCAGGGCCTTCGATAAGCAATTGGAGGAGACTCGCACGAGCTCAAAGTGACGTTCATGAGAAGTGCCATTCTATGCATCTTCCGATGAGAGATCACTGCCGTCTAATGAGTCTTGGTTAAGTCACTGATGTTCACTCCTCATCAGGCACATCCTTTTTTTCAAATTTTTGGTTTATTATTCTTGGAATAATACACCTATGTTTTCGCGACGCGGGTCGACGACTCCGATCGGCCTCAAAATTTGACATTATCCGTTTCAAGAGGTCTACATTCAAAATCCGAAATGTCCGTCCGCCGTACGCCGTCCGCCGTCCGGGCCGTTTTGGGCAGTAGGAATTTTTTAAAAAATCTGAAATTTTGGCAAAATACTTGGTTTACCATCTAGTTGTGCCCGCAAGGTTTTCAGTCCGATCGCCCAAACCCGTGGGGCGCTATGGGGCTAAAATGGGGCTACAGGAGGGGTGTTTTGAAGGCTTTTAGCTATGGGATCGAGTTAGGTGTCGTTTTCGAAGTATTTTTGGACGTAGAATCCATTTTTGGGGGTCCCGGAACGATCCGATTTCACTGTGGCGTTCTATAGGGCTTTCATGGGGCTAAAAATGGGATTTTTGAAGGATCCCAAGAAGTTAAATATTTTTCGAGTAAAAATTAAAGAATGTTTGAAAAAACACATTTTTGAAAAAAAAATCCCCCCAAAAAATTTTTTTTGAAATATAAAAATCCAAAAAAAATTTTTTTAAATTTTTTTTTATTGACAGAATCAAATGTCTGTACAAGTAACCTATATCACAGAATAATAAACCCTTGTGTAAAATTTGCAGCGTTTTAGACACCTTTCTTGCATGCCAAATCCTCTCATCTGACTGTAGTCGAATCAGTAAGATTTAGTTTTCTTAAAATAAGCTTTAAAAAAAGTTTCACGAATAACAGTCGGATCTCTTCAGGAAACTCTTGACAAACATGTATACATATATTCGGGCAAAAGTCAGATTTGGCCCGTGCATGCTCCATTCAAAAAAATGCCTATTTAAAGTCTTGATTTGAAATCGATTAGGCCTAAAATGGCCAAAACTAGTCGGTTTTAGCACATTTTCACAGAAATTGACGTATTGCAATTTTTTAATAATATATATATATATTTCTAAGAAAGATGCTTAGATGGAGACCGGTTTCCAGCTTCAATATGCCCATGTTTTCCATTTTACACCTCTATTCCAACTCTAAATATCTGTTTTTAGGCCTGCAGATGGGCATATTATATATTACAATATATAATATATATACTTATGTTGTAGGTATTTATGATTATCTACTTATTTCACGTACGTACATAGTTATACTCTAATAATAAGTATATATGTACTATATGCATGTTATATTATAACAGTGGCACTCTGGCCCAGGAGGTGTTACAAATATTGTTCTTCATTGGCGGGCAGTGGTGGGCAGATAACAGGAAAGATCCAAAGTAATTAAGGGAAAAGCTGCGCTCTTTTTATATAGGCACCGGCCCAATTTTTCGTCCCTGCGCTCAATTTACAATCGCCCTAGGCCGAATCTAAAACTCCCAGAAATTATAAGAAAATGTCATGTTATGATGCTTGACGTGAAAAAATGTAGGCGTTATCTTGAATTTTAAATTCAGTGCTTGGCTTAAATTTGGTTTGAAATCTGATTCCAGCAAAAGAAATTGTGAATTTATCTATTCTGCACCGAACCCAGAGCAGGCAGGCGAGGGAAAATTGATTTCGAGACAGGCCACACCAGCTTTGGAAAAGAGCAACCGGGTTTGAGTGAGCAAAATTCAAAAGTTTGAGCGGTTGAGAGCTATGGAGAGCAGAATCCCGTTTTGAGGGATCGCACATTGAAGGGCAGAAACGAGTTTTAAGTGAGCAGACACGGGTTACCTACTATAAAATCAATAACAATAATTATCGATTAATAAAAATTATTGACCATCATGGTTATGGGTTTTTAATTAATGATATTTTCAATTTTTCAATTTATGAAAAAACCATAGTCGTGATTATCGGTTTCAGATTGCCTCGTTATTTCTGCGAGGCCTACTGCCGCTCTTGCAATCTCCCTTTAATTCGCCTGGTCCTGAGTTAGCAACTACGGAAAGCCCATTTGGACTAACAAGGGAGAAAGCGAACTGGGACGAGTTCGGTGTGTTTAGGGCAAGTATGAAGGGCCCGGATGGGACTAACGGAGCACAAGTGTTTGAGCCAGTTTGGGCAGAGTGAAAAAATTTCGAAGAAAACTAAGATCGGACTTTTTGGCGAAATCTTCTTTTAACAAAAAATTTAATTTGACGGTGGGAGGCGTTGGTTAGATGGTATGAGTGTGGCATGATAAGGTGGTCTAAGAAACTGAATTCTCCAAATCCCAAAGAACAAGGCACAAGGCAATGCGAGAATCCGGCCTTTGGAAGAAAACTGGCAGATAAGGGAGAGCGAGAGAGAAAAATCGAAAAACAAAAGAAAATAAAAGCACGGGAGGGGAAAAAAATCCCTGGAGAGGCTCGAGCCGAGGAAGAAAGGGGCAAGCAAACAAGGAGGATGACGTCGTACTTGGCTTGAATAGAACTTCCCTGCGTCGAGTCCTTTGGTGAAAAGAAAGAGACATAATAATCTATTAGATGGTCCCGGATCAGGGCGTCCCCTCCTTTGGCCACCTTCTCCCCCTTTTCATCCCTAATCTTCCCCCATTCCAAGGACAATGGGTGGCAGTTGTACAGATTCATCTTTTTCCCCGAGTGGAGGGGGAAGGACCCGTGGAAGGGGAAGGTTCTGAACCGGGTGAGGAAATTGTCTCCGATATCAGCCGGCTGCTTGAATGATTGCCATCAAAGGGATTTCGCTTGAAAGGATAAAATCTTCTGTGCCACCTTACAGCTTTGGAGCTAGTCTTTGCTCCGGTTCACTGGGATTTTTCTTCCTTTGTTTTCGGTCCTCTTGTCAAATTGGACTTCTCTAAACTCCTTTTTTTTCTCTCTCGTCCAAAGTTCAGAATCAGAATCATTTGTTATTAGCAGCTACCAGGTTGTGAGAGGAGGAGGGGGGAATTTTTATACGTCTGAATAAACTTCGTCGATTGGGATTCTTCGTCTTTTCAATGAAGAGAAAACGAGAAAAGTTTATCGCCAATGATCAAGACGTACCGACCTGAGAGGTTAACAGTTCAGAACTGTACCACGACAGCGACGGGTCCTTGTGGACTAGATCGAGAGAGTAACCTAAAACATTGTCCCTCTGAAGTTCCATATTGGCAAGATATTGATCCAAGGTCGGGAGGGTGACACGATAGTTCCACTAGGCAGAAAGAGTCTCCCAAGACCGAGTTTTGCCTTGCCCTATTTCGGAGAGGGTACCTACTCCGCGCACAAACTTCACGAGAGTCTGGAGGGCTCTCAAGGGAAAGAAGAGCGTTCCGAGACCGAATGACTGCCAAAAGTCCAAGAGATTGCCTCCAGGATTCCCAAGGCCAAGAAAGTACCCTAGGGACCAGAGTGTGCTCCTGAACCAAGATAGCACCGCTATTGCAAGAGGGCTCTCAAAGGCCGAGAGTGTTTTTAGACCAAATAATTGCCGAAAGAAGTCAAGAAATCACCTCCAAGACTGAAGGACTATTCCAAGACTGAGAGGTTT
The DNA here is from genome assembly GCA_955831195.1 of Pilophorus perplexus. Classification (NCBI taxonomy): domain Eukaryota; kingdom Metazoa; phylum Arthropoda; class Insecta; order Hemiptera; family Miridae; genus Pilophorus; species Pilophorus perplexus. The sequence continues at coordinate 19,907,901 of OY037014.1, forward strand.
TTCCTGGGCTGAGAGAGCACTCCCAAGGTCAAGAAAGTGTCCCAAGGATCAGAGTGTGCTCCGTAACCAAGATAATATCCAAAAACCAAGAGAGCACTCAAAGGCCAGAAGAGTGCAGGGGCAGGTCAGCCAAGAGATCACATCAAAGACTGAATGAGTGCTCAAAGACCACGAGGCTGAGATGGTGCTCCAAGGTCTTGAGTGTTCCCCAAGGAGAGATTGCTCTAGAGTCAAGAGGGCACTCCTAGGCTTGGAGGGTGCTCCAGGACACGCGGGTTCCCCAAAGCCGAGAGTTATGAAGCCACGACAGTGTTTCAAAACCTAAAGATCGCCAAAACGAAGACACTCAGCAACAGTTGCTATGCAAACGGGCGTGTTCAGAAACACCACCGCACAACACCCCTCACAAGGTAAACTTCATACGCCTGATTTAAGTCGAACCACTCGTTGAAAATTCGAAATTCTCGCGCAGCTTATACACTAGACCTTCAAGGGAACAACACATGTGAGTGCCCCAAGGCTGGAGGGATTAGCGCAAACTAACAACCCGTGGTTTGAGAGGGTTTCTGGCTGTTTATTCAATCACCTTCAGTGCGGTCGTCCACGCCCTTCAAGATAATGGGGTGATGGGCTCCGACCCCTATGGCAGGATCACATCCCAGTCCACAACTGTTGCTCAACCTGTTAGGCGAAATCACCATCAAACATTTGATAACAACGGAGTTGCGTTCGGAAAGGTCTGATTAAAAGTTAATGCAAACTCTGTTCAACAAAGAATTAATGAATAAGGCAACAGGATTTGGGTTTTCAAGTTGACTCAATGAACATAAGACTCTTCTTCAGTATCTATCAAGTTGAATGTAAATATGGTGTTTCGGTTTTGCGAGATGAAGAAAAAAAAACCCCCTCAGAGGTTTGAAGGGAAAGTTTTGAAGAAGGTGGCTTGAACGCAGTCAGGGTTCTTATAATTCCTGAATATCACTAGGGGGTGGTCTCCTCATGGGGTGGATTTACATAATGCCATGGTAATCCTCGTGGAAAGGGTTTGGGAGTTTCTGGACTTTGCCGAGCTGGCGGGGGAGGTAGAACAGAGGTCGTAGCTCGAGTAAAAAGAAGGTACGGAAAACCGCTTGGAGGGGAAGAGACGAGTAACTCAACTGTTGACGACTCGTGTACTTAGCCTGGTACATCTTGGCAGCGCAAGGATGTTATATGGATGAGGAGATGGTAGTAAATTCAGCATGAGAAACATCCGCGATAACGCTAAATTACTAATTAGAGAATCGTCTGGCTCAATAATTAAGCTACACGCTTAATACTAATTATTAATCGTCTTCCGTAATTATTCTGCTTAATATCCCTTTCGAGCCAAGGAGAACAGATGTTGTATGTTAACAATAAAAATTGTCACAACATCAGTTCCCTATGGCACGAAATTCCCCATCAATGAGATCCATCAATAATGGATTATTCGTCCTAAATTACTCGGAAAACGTCACCTCATACTACTTACTAGTGTCCTTCAAATGCCCTATTTGTAGCGCCATGAGAGTACCGTAGAGCGGTAGATCGCAACAGTGAAATCGGATCGTTCCGGGACCCCTAAAAATGGATTATACGTTCAAAAATACTTTGAAAATGACTCCTAACTCGATCCCATAGCCAAAAGCCTTAAAAAAAACCCTCCCGTAGCCCCATTTTAGCCCCATAGCACCCCACGGGTTTGGGCGATCGGGCTGAAAACCTTGCGGGCATAACTAGATGGTAAACCAAGTATTTTTTCAAAATTAAAAAAAGAAAAAAAAAGAAAGAAAAGCCTATTGTTCAAAACGGACATTTCGTTTTTGGAAACTAGACCTCTTGAAACGAATAATGTCAAATTTTTAGGCCGATCAGAATTTTCGACCACGATTACTTAATAAATTATTTTGATATCAAAACTTGCTCATCCCATTTTTGACGATGAAATAATTTTACGGGAGAAACGAAAAACCTCTCACGTCCGCAGTTTTTGAGCTAGTCTCGTTTTTCGTTTTTAAGCTAGAATAATTTCCAAGGAAGAAATACGACTTAATTAGGCTGTAAAGAGCTGGTTTTGACGCAAAACTTAGACAGTTGAGTTCAAAGTCACCACGAGATTTTCCATTTTCATGTCTGGACGTCATCAACGTGATGCCAACGGGACCTTTGACAACAATGCATTATGCATGGAGCTCTTTTATGCATAATGCATTTCTGGGGAAAGTGTTTGGTGATCAACAAGTCATGTGAGTTGGTAGAATAGTTGGTAGAAATTATTGTGAACATTTGAACTTCAATAGGAGTTCCAAATGTTGATGGAGGTTTGAAGATGGTGGGTGGTGAGAGAATACACAGCAGGGGGAAATGGCCCTTTCAAGGGGTTTCCCGGGGTTGTACTGCAGGATTCGCCTTGTCTTTCCAAGTCTAATACCAGACTAGGGATGGCCTAAATCAGCGTTTTCCCTACCAGTTGTGTCCCCCCCCCCCCCCCCATTCACCTCGTCGTGCCCATAAGTGAACAGACAGATATTCTAGGCAGAGGGAGAGGAGTCGTCAACTCGGGGCTCCAGCAGTCTCCCCAATTTCCCGCCTCATTTGTTCCGTTCGAACGGTGTCAAACGTGAAGCGGGGAGAGAAAAAAAAAAGGCGAGGACGTCCTCCGGGGGATGGGACGAACGGGGAATCAAATGGGCGGTGAAGGGAGGTCAAATGGGAACGACAGGAGGTTTGGAGTGTCTTCGACGATTTTTTTTTTTTTGTCTCTTTTCCTTCTCTTGTGTTCAATGTGCCCTTACCCGTTTTTTCCTTCTGCAGGACAAACAAATTGTGGTAGAAGAAACAATTTTAGCCATTGAAGGTTCCTCGTCCCTCAAGGCTCTCAGGTGCTGTAGGACTATAATGCTCCCATTTTCGTTTACCGAGAATGCATATAATATATGCTACACTGAGAGAAAAGATTTTTTTAGTGGCTAGGTTAAATCCGAAATAACCTCGAAAAGAAATTGAAACCACCTAGAATCAATTGATTCAACCTAGAAAAAAATAGGTCCAGGTTAAAGTAACATCGAAAAATATTAATACAACCTAGACCCATATAGAAACAACCTAACCCGTTATTACCCGCCCTCTAACCACAACCTGGAATAGAAAAGTGTCAACCTAGACCAAATGTGAACTTCACATTTGGTCTAGGTTGACATTGTGAAGACCTAGAAAATATATTACCTACCTTTGACTTTTAAGTGGGGTAACCTAGAATTGAATGATTTGACCTTCCATATAATTCCGCTCCATTAAAGTCTCGGTTGTACAACTGAAAACAACCGAGTGATTTAAAAGGCGAGATTGCTACTTTAGGTAACAACCCAGAAGAAAAAGTTAGACTTTCAGTCTCGGTTAAAACTACCGTATTACTACAAATAGTTTTAGGTTTAAACAACAGTGATTGTAATTCATTCAATAAATTCCAGGTTGTTTCTACAGTAGGCTAAGCGGCCGCGGAGAGCGCCACTGTAGGCGGTGGGCGTTAATTCTCGTTGTCTTGGCACCCCTGCTATTTAGCCGGTGGGGTTGAGGCCAAATCTTTGTCAAGTTCTAATCATCTAATTTCTGTCACTATGTGCAGTCATATTATGGCGTCACATTCAAATTTTTGTACTGAGTTGGAAACAGAGACAACCCAGAAAAATAGTTGAAGTTGATAGAAACAACCTGCAATGGAAGTGGAGCAAACCTAGAAAGAAAAGTGGACCACCTAGTAATTTATTAGAACCAACCTGAAAAGAATAGGAAGCTACTTAGAAATTTAACTGGAACAACAGGGATAGTAATTGAAACAACCTCGTAAATAAAGGGACACAACCTAGAGAAAAAAGGGTTCTAGGTTAACGCGCCATGGCTGTAAATTGTTTGAGGTGGGGTGAGAACGTTTTTGTTTTAGGGTAAATCAACCGTCTATGAAAGTGAAAAACATTGAATACCAGGGTGAGACAACCAAGACATTAATGTTTTTAACCTAGACTGTAAATGGATGGAGGCGGCGGTACACACCGTGAACTTAACCTAGAACTAAAGTGTGGGGGTGGCGTATTTTAAATCTTGGTTGTTTGCATTTTTAGGAAGGTAACTTCACCAGTATTTTCAATCTAGGTTAAATTATATTCAACCTAGACTAAATTGTTCCACCCTAGAATGAAAACCAAAAAAAATCTAGGTTGGCAGCATTTAACCTAGAAAAAAATCGAAAAATAACCTAGAATAGGCCCTCTTTTTCTCTCAGTGTATATGCTATGCTAATCATTGTACACCTATATCAGCATATGCTGAATATACGCGTTTGTGTCAAAACTAGCTCATTCCACTATTTTCCGAAATTCAGATTCCTGCAGAAGTTCAGAAGTTCAGAGCCTGTTACACAACCTGACGGAGGGATATGCCCCAAAACCAGCTCTTTCCCATCCGAAATAAGGCTTAAAAATTTTAATGTTGCTCTCTGGATCAAAATCAGCGCATCCCTAGCTACCACCTCCTGCCACCAAGAATTAAAATTAAATTGAGATACAAGAAGTTGAATAATAAGAAGTTACATAATTAAAAAAACTTGAAAAAAAAAAAAAAATTAAAACCCTATTCACACGAATCAAGAGAGGGGCACAAAATTGGGTATCCCGAATAAGAGCAATATGAGTTTGTGTCGGTTAATGAGTGGAGATTAACTTTCGGGAGCCGAAAAACCGACATATTATGGCCATTTTTTAACTGTTCGGCTTATAACTTTAAAATCGTTTCATTCTTCGGAAACCGCCATTTTAATGTTCTACCAAATTAAAGAGAACATAATTTCCCGTCGAATGACCTCTAAAACGTCAAATTCGGGCGAGGAATTTAGTCACAGTAGATCGTAAAAAATTCAAGCCATAAAATGAGAGTTGTAGGGTATGAAATTACTCGTGATTTTTTAAATTTGCAGATTCCTACGCATATATGCGTAGGAATCTGCAAATTTAAATCTATCTTTAGATACCCAAAAGTAGTCGTAACCGCTAAGAATCTCTTTTTGAAAATTTCAATGATATTTAATATCATGACTGATTCAACAGTACGATATTTCAAAAAGAGTGTTGAACCCCAAAATCATTTATGTTCGTCTAAGTATTCGAATTTATAGATAATTTCGATTGAAGTAGCCGTTTTCTGATCACAGTCGTTTGAACCAGAGCAGAGTGGGATGGGTATAAAACCTGCTGACCGCAAAATATGTTCCAGTGGCTGCAAATGACGCCAATCGGCCCTTATTTGTAGTGAGCTGGCCCTCACTAAATAATTACTTTGCCGGCCAAAGTTTGGAAATCCGATAGTACACCTCATATTACAGCCCTTGACTATATTTTGTGATTAATGTTTACGCTCGTTCGTTATCCGGCTCCTGGGTTGGTATGTTCGGGCCACAACTCTCCTTAAATGACCCTCTTGCCGTCCCCAGGGACAAATTCTGAATTCGGACCCTCTCTCACACGGACGATCAATCGTGACAAAAGTATCGCTCTTGATACCGGAAAAAACGTTTATATCGTCGGGTTGAATCAGAGCTTTCCCGGTGTTTGGTCAATGTAAATAACCAAAGTTATTTTTAGAGATAGCGGTAAACTGACGAAATAACCAGACACCTATTGACCATTACCACGCCCCGAAGTCACTGACAAAGTTAACGGAGGGGGAGCCAAACTTTTTTTCCCTCCGTCCTTTTTGTCGTCTACTTCAAACCGATCGACCAGAGTAAACAAAGTTCTCTACTGCGCTCCCATTTTGCTATTTCGAAAGGTTTTCCTGGGAGTGTCTCCACTTCCTCTGAGAGGAAAACAGTTACTCCTAAACGCGCGTCAATCCACACAACTATTTTTAAAATGTTGAGAAATCTAGCCGAAAAAATTCCTAACCGATGGCAGGAGGGGATCTCTGGAGTGGGAAATGAGGAGAATCTGCTTTCTCGTTTAAAAGAAGTCACTACAACTCAGGCCAAAAACAGTATTGATACACTTAGGGGTGGTTCTAGTTCTGGTTTCGACGGAGTCACAGCCAGTGAGTATAGAATATAATAGAGCGGCCCTCCGAGCCCGAACGATGTGTCAAGCTTCCCCCACCCTCTGGTCACCCAACTTTCTTTGGCCCCGTCGCCTGCTACCCGACTGCGATGGCAATTTTGCTTCGTTTGATCGATTTGGATGCAATTTGAAAGATCCAGAAAATCTGCAGACACATTTCACATTTGGATCTCATCATGTGAATGTGTTCATGGACCCGTGCCATATGTTGAAACTGGTTCGCAATTCGCTCCATAATTTGAAAGAGCTTGTGGATTCAGATGGGCGACTGATTAGTTGAATATTCTTAGAAAAACTATTGAGTCTGCAAGAAAGTGATGGACTGAATTTGGGTAACAAACTTAAGAAGCAACATGTTTACTTCAAAAACCAAAAAATGCCTTCATTTTCAAGTTGGCCGCTCAACTGTTGAGTATGAGTGTCGCAGATGCATTAAAATATTGTCTGATAAAAAAAATCCCTGGTTTTCAGCAGTGTGAGGGTACAATCGAATTCATCAAAATTTTTAATGATTTCGGTGTTTTCGGTAGCCTCCGTCATTATTCAATAGTTCCAATGTTACTGGATTGAGTTCAATAAGGCCAATCAAAACCAAAGCCGTTTTATCCTTAAGCATTTTAACAGGATACTCTTACTACTATCAATGATTTTTCTGTACCTGCGGACTTCATCGTGGGCTTCACTGATACTGAGGTTGAGGATTACTCTGGTATAGTTCGATATGGCGCTATCCAATTTGTACGACCTGGATGTTTGCACCTTGAATAGCCGTCGGATTTTTCCCACAGTCCTTGATAGCGGTTAGGATTTCATGTACTTATGCTCCATCCCCCGGAGATTGGCCTTATTGAACTCAACCCATTGGAACTTTGGAACTTTTACTGATTTATTTGACGTCCTGAGTTCAAGAAGTATTAGAGAGAAGTGTTTGAAACAGGCAATTCACAAAAACAATGAAGTAGCTGTTTTTGACGTGGTCAACAAGGCCAAAACTTACATAATATGCAAGATATTTCAGACCACATATTATGTGGTCTGAAAGAAAAAAGTGGTAAACTGGTTCTTAACGGCTCCCGCAAAACTGGCAACCCGCAACCATAAGAATTGGTTGATTGAGAGCATTGGCAAGGCCTACTTCACCATCAGAATCAAAAAGCACCTCCGGGACCAGAATCAGAAAATCGAGGAACAACGTGTGAGGCAAAAGCTCAAGAAAATTATTCATTTCAAGGGACAGTAAAAAACATTTTCGCAGATTATTAATTAGTATTAGTATTATTTCTCAATAAACGTATCATAACGTAAATTTTTGTGTTATCAACCGAGTGATTGAGTGAATTCTTCCCCATGTCATCATTTCCGAAGATGAATTTTGATGTTTCGATCACATAACTCTGTTTCAATTGATTCTGTTCATTGTTTGAAACATAAATAAAATAATAATAACCAGGGTCGTAGCCGAGCTTTTGCTCCAAGTCAAAAAACAGTTGCGAGATTGATACGTCTTTTCCCATGTTTTTTACCCTTCCTCGGGCTAGGTAACCACAGTAACTGTTAATCAGGTACTATATACTCGTGAGCAGCATTAAAAAATTATCTCAACTAAAAATATACAAAAATCTGGATGAAAATTGAGGCTATCAGCGAGATTTTACGGGCGCAATAGTACTGTAGTAGCGCTCCGCAGGGCGGGGTTGGGTGACCAAGGGGTTGGGGGGTCAGAGCCCACTTTCGGCTCGGTGGCTTGCCCGTGAAGGGCCGCTCTATTATATTCTATACTCAGTGGTCACAGCAGGTGCAGGTAGTGTATTTAGAATCTTGGCAAAGACTCAGTTAGTAAGTCATTACGTACAATTATTAATCGAAGCTTTAAATGCGGAAAATTTCCTGACATTTTGAAGCCAGCTATTGTGTCACCCATCCACAAATCAGGCTTCGAAAGCAAAATTTGCTTTCGAAGCCTGATTTAATGTAACAATAATTATTATCGACCTATTAGTCTGGTCTCTTGTATTGCTAAGATTATTGAAAAATGGGTAAAATAACAGCTAGTTCTGTTCTTAGAAGCAAACCATCTGCTCACAGAAGCCCAATTTGGACTCAGGAATAACCGTAGTACGCAAGATGCAACTTGTAATTTGTATAATTCAGTTATGGAAGACTTGGACGCAGGGCGAAAACCTCTAGCAATTTTCTTAGACCAAGGCAATGCTTTTGATACCATTTCGCGTGACATTCTTGAAAAAAAAAAAAAAAAAAAAAAAAAAACCGCTTAATTTGGGCATAGTTGATACTGCACTTCAATGGTTCAAAAGATGTTGTACTTCCTAATGAATCCCTACACCTTAATCCTGAATTTCTTTATGAAAAAAACTATAATATAGTTTTTCATTATGAGGTCAGGTGGTTGGTTCGTTTTCCAGGACAACTCTTGTCGCAAGATCCATTGGACGCCATCATGGCAGACAAAATGATTATATTTCTCACTTTGTTACAAATGGATATGGAAAACGGTTGGATTGAATTCCAAAGTGACCCCAGAGCTCTGATGAGAGGACCCTGAAAATGACTATTAAGACCCGTTCTAGAGGCTGTATCGCCGGCTTTTCCAGACTAATTTGGTTTGTAAACAAGTTCCATTCCGTCTTAAGAGGGGCGTCCACCCAAGCTGATTGCAATCCAGCCATGCTAATGAAGAGAATTAATATCAGGAGTTGCTTCCCTGGGAAAATGCCCGTTCCAAACTCGTTTGACGCCTTGTCTTTGATCAAATTTGACCTAAGCTGGCGGGAGATGCGAAAGGATAAGCTTTTGCCTGGGCCTTGACGAGGAGGCGGGGAAGGTTTTGCGGTCTCAACTGCTCTGAAACTCCCAGGGTGAAACCTCCCGTGTTCCCCCCAGTTGCTTTACACAAGCCGGCGCTTAATTCGGCCACTCTTGTCTGGTTTTAACGGTGAATAATCAAGAGATGTTCTATCTGGGCGGTTTCTCACGGATCTTTCCCTCTCGCCAGGTCTGGGATTGGAGTTGGAGCAGGGAAAACTATTAGGATACCTCGGAGGATGAAATTCAAACGGGACAAACTCGGAATTTGCTCAGGTGTCAGGGAATTGTGCCGAACTTTGGGATGTTGGAAGAGGATTAAATTACTCATGAAAATGCAATTCTTGGATGAATCCCGCGTTCATTAGGGTGTACAAGGCTTCCTTCGGATGGTGATCACGTCTAGTTTTGATGGTCGTTATGCCGGGCAGGTCCTCAACTGCGGCAGTTCACAAAGGAAGGTAGGCATCTGGACGCGTAATGGGTGAATTTGGTGCGCCTGTATGATATTGTTAACCTAACTAAGTTGAATTCAAAACTTTGTTGGTGGTTTGGCGGGAAGGAGTAGGCGCTGTGTGCTTTTTTCCAGTGCCAGTGACAGATTTCCCATGTTGCGTTGGTAGCTTCCTGGGGCGCTTGCTGGAGGCATAAGGTTCTTTCAAAGTGTTTTCACTGGAAAAGTCCAGATAAGGCACTCGTAAAGAACATTCAATAATCATGTCATCGGTTCCTGAGGGTTCGCCCGTGAAAGCCGGAGCAGACACAACAGGTTCTGATGACTGGACAAGTTTTAAGGAGTCTGCCAGTATCGAAATTCCTGGGTAAGATCCGAGGGTTTACGGATCTCTGAACCAGATTCACTTTCCTTTAAATCCAATAAACGTACTTAATGTCGTTGTAGAAGTTAAAAAAAACTTGAATCAACCAGTGTCTGACCGCTGAAGCAGTGATAATATCTGGTTTTTTCAGTATTATACATAATACTGAAAAAACCAGATATTATCACTGCTGAATATTATCAATGAACATGTTCATTTCACATATTATGTGAAATGAAAATAATACTGGAAAAACCAACAACCACAATACGAAACCTGATAGAATTAGCTCGCCCCAAACATCGCTATTTTTAGATTTCACCTAATTTCTCGAAAACTATTTAGGCCTAGCCTACACCAACCTTTTTGTACTAAAATGAAAGCGTATTAAATTTCGAACCAACTTTATCCGCACAAAAGGGGCCGTAAAACACGATGTTAATGAGATATTTGTCACGGAACATTAACATGGACGATACGTTCGAAAAACGTTTTGGGAAGAATGGCCTAGAGATCTGCAACCAAAGTCAAATTGTAGAATGTTGTATCTAGTTTAAGCAAGATAGTGGTCCTTGCGCTTGCGACAGAAGTCCGAAATATCGAGGATTTAAGCGTACTCCCTGGATTAGCCTCGAGCTTTCAATGTTGGAAAATTGACTAAATACTACTGGGGCTGACCCTTATAACATAACAACAAGAAATAAACCCTACTACAGGATTTTTTTCAATGTAAATATAAAAAATTTGTCCATTGCATTAAATGCAATGGACAGCAGGTGAAGCACAACTGGTTAGGCCACTGACGTAGGGACCCCCCCCACAGACACTAGCGCTCGTATCTAGTTCGCCCTTTTTATCGCTTACCACTCAAACTATTGTGTTTACCTCAGCGAGGTCCGAAGCGGCTTAACAGCCTCTGAAAGCACTTCGGGAGCAGCTTCTGAAAACGTTGTTGGCCGCAGTGCAAATTTCTTTCCAAACTTTCCGAACTCCCTGGCTGGAATGGGGTAAAAAAACCTGGCCCTTCCAAGAGTTCCCCCGTTGATTTCAAAACTTTCCCTACCCAAGAAAAACATCTTGGGAAAATGTTTCAATTAACGGCTTCGCCCTCCGAGAAAACGCGTTTTTTTCGTAGGAGGCTGCAAACTTGCAAGACGTTTGAGATCTTTGGATCCGGTCCAGTCAGGAGTTTTGACAAAAAAGTTATGACGATCATTTTGGGTTTAACGACCTCTGATGGACTTGACGCAGGTCCCAAATGTACTTGACTGCAGCAGGATTGCGTCGAAGAAGAAATAAGCCTCGGGGAGAATCCGCCGCATGAATGCTAAATAGAACGCTCGGCGGAGTGATCCTGATAAGACCCATCAGTCGTGAAGGAGGGGGCGAGAAAAAGTCTGTATGGTTTCTAATACATATATATTGCGAGGGTATGTTACTCTTTTCTTCGGCAGATGGTATTTGTGGTTGAGCGAATACGGAGCGCGTGAAGGGTCCGGAATATTGACAAGTTGCCGGCGATATCCGCGGCACATTCATGATCTTTCTCTTTTTGTATTTTTTGTTTTGTCTTCTCGCATCCACATCGGAACCGCATTGTCATGCATTATCAGCACGTCATATGGTGGGAAAGGCTGTTAGTGTGTTCGCCCCACGTTTTTCTCCCTTCTGTTGTTCTCCAGGACTCAGCGAGGATTGGAAAAGAGAATCTTTCTTTATCGCTGCTGATTTCCGTTACGCCATGCATGAGTTGTATCTTTTAAAAATCTACCGATAAAATACCTAATTGAATAATTTATTATCTGGTATGCAGATCACTCAGCATGTGCCGGAAAGCTGGATAAAGTACACCCCTGGTTTGATATCTTGCGAGGGTAAAAAATGGGGCCATTATCCAGAATCCACCAAAAGCTTCTTGATAATAAAGCCGGGGCTGGAGGAAGAAGCAGCAAACGTATTCGGCAGCCTTATTAGCGTGCAAGAATTCCACGGAAAGACGCTGCAATTTTTACAAAAGGGTTTATCATTCTTCTATGTAAGTTAATTAGGCACAAATTAGTTCTGTGTCAGTAAAAAAAAAAAAAAAAAAAAAAAAAAAAATGTAAAAAATGGAAAGATTGAACATTTACAGATGTGGGGACCTCGAAAAATGGATTATGCGTCCACCTAATTATTAGGTACTCGGAAAACGACACCTTGTTTGAAGTCCAAAAATACTTTGAAAACGATACCTAACTCGACCCCATAGCCGAAACCCTTCAAAAACCCCTCCCATAGCCCCTGTTTCGCCCCACAGAGCCCCACGGGTTTGAGCGATCCGGCTGGAAACCTTGCGAGCACAACTAGATGGTAAACCGAGTATTTTGTAAAAATTTCAGATTTTAGAAAAGTTCCTACAACTTAAAAAGGATCGGACGGCGGTCGGACATTTCGGTTTTGAAATCTACGTGTCAAGAAACGGACAATGTCGAATTTTGAGGCCGATCAGAATTTTTGACCTCCGACACGAATGCATAGGTGTATTATTCCAAGAAAACTTAAACCTAAAGTTTTTGGAAGGAGTAACTGGAGCGGCTAACGAGAAGGGGGAGTTTGTTCAATCCAAGGTCGAGAAATCGTTTAACCCGCACAGCCAAGAAGGGTATACATACCCTTCGCTACAAAGTGGGCCCCCAAGCAGCCCACCTGCCATACACACTTTCCAGAGGGTCGCGAAAAGTAATATGGCGATTATGGACCCTTGGCCAGTGAAATTAGCCTTGAGTGGGTGGGATGTATGACAAAGTGAGCGCCCTCCTTCATATCAAATTTTACGGAAAAAAAAAAAAAAAAAAAAAAAAATCAGTGGTGAATAAGTAGTTATTCATTTCTGTTTCAAGCCTGTACCTCAACAATCTAAGTAAAACGTCATCAAATACATAAATTAGTTTATAATATAAACTATGATATTATCATTTGGGTCTCTATTGGGTTGAAAGTGAGCAGCATCAGCGAGGTGACTACTATATGAGGCGGCCAAATTAGCTGAGCGGTTCTGGGCGTTATACCCCTTTTACTATTTAATGGCACGCTTTAGACATGAAATCCCTAAAATCCAAGGGCCTGGAAGTATGCCGAGATATTTAAATAAATCCCACTTCTGATTATAATGAATCCTTAACGTTGAATTCGTACCGTTACGAATGAATCCATTGATAATCATGGGGATCCCACTTCTGATGTTAAATGAAGGGTTTTGAGGTGTCCACCGGTTCTTTCGACCCTTTTGCTGCATTTGTACCCAACGAAGCCCAGTGTAAAGACGAGAAATAGCTATGGAGAAATGAATAACGCGGTGGAGGACCTTCCCTAAAAAGCGACGAGGGTTTAATTGCTCTAGTAACGATATACATTGCAGGATAGTATCTTTTCTCCTAATGCTTTTATGATCCCGGAGTCATTTGTCTTGAGAGCCCTTTTCCTCCTCCCAGATCACCGTTTCATTAGCCCCCTCTTTCCACGTCCATTTCCCGCACTCGCTCCCTTCCCGGCCTTCCCGTTTTTGACGTTCGAAATCAATTAAAACGACGTCAGAGGTCCTTAGGTTTTTAATTAAACTAATAATTTCCCCTTCAATTCCATTTGGGATTTTTGGGAATCGCAGGAAGCGAGTTATAAAATGATTAATTCTCAGCGAAGTATGTTTGGTGCAAATGGTCCAAATTACAGTGAAAATATATAAAAATAATGTTTACCTTCTAACCATGATTAATTATTATTTCAAGTGGAAATATTTTACAATCATAAAGGGGTTCATTAACATTTCCTTTTTTTATTATTATCAAGAGTGGATTATTAAAATCAGAAGTGGGATTACCTAGAATTAAGGAGGAGGTCATTCAACATTGGAATTGGGATTTGAGTAAAGCGGAAGGACTTATTCAATTCGTTCATTCTTATTCATTCAGTTCATTGTGTCAAATGTTGACATCAGAAGAGGACATTTTATGAATATCAAGAATGGATGCATTCAACACTGGAATCAAGATTTGTATAAATATCAGAAGTGGGATCGACTCAAAATCAAGGAGGAAAATTTGCATGAATTATTAATCTATAATGACACAACTGGCATCTTGGTTTTAGCGAATACTGGAAACTCCACACTGAAATGTGGAACTTCGTGGGGCAGACTCAAATACTATGACTTACATGTTGTACTCATGTCGGAATATACTAGATATATTATGAGCTCTACATTACACTACTTCGGCCAACATCAAAATAAATACTCAAACGCTGGAAAGTAAAACCAAAAGACATTGTCATAACAAAACCACTAAAAAACAACCCTAAAAAAAAATTAATTTTACAGTGCCAAGATACTGGGTGTAATACTTGAATATTGAACGATAAGGATGAATATACACGCCCGAACAAAAAAAAATACTCCTACATTTGTGAAAAAAAAAAAAAAAAAAAATTGTTAACGCTAATTAAGGAAGGAAGAAATAGAAAACAATAGGTATTAAATATGTTGACAACACTCAGATTCTACAATATTTGTTGAGAACAGTGTTTAGATTCTAAATTAAAAACTCAAATAGTAAGCGGAAGAGTGCGGCCTAGTGATACTACTCAATTTGATAATTGGATATCCTCGTCCCTCACGATTGAGTGATTGTTTGCACTCATTTGAAACTCTTTTGCAAACATTTAGTTGTTTACTTGAAGGATATAAAACGAAAACATTGCATGAGTTCAAACCGACATATTACTAGTACCTCCACATTCCATACAGACTAGTTGTTCTGTTTGCAAAGAAAAAGGATTACCTACAATAACTCTTCGTTATCATAATTAAATATCAGAAGTTGGATTTGTGTAAGTTTTATGAATTATTATTATTTTTAAAATTTAATTTAGATAAAATATTAAGCTTAGAAAAGTCGTCCTCTTTGCACAGAAAAGGGTGTACAGTGACTCTTCATTTAGATTCGCCTCAACGTGGCGTTGAATGTTAAATTTTGGAGAATACACGTAGCGTCGAGTGAGTCCACTTAGTACAGACGTGCTTGTCGATGAAGGGTTGGTATGAAATGGATAGGTGTCTGAGTTGGGTGCCTGTCTCCTTGACATATCACAACTAAACACGTGTCAGGATATCTCTCCAGATGTAATGCTAAGCCGTCGAGAAGCTTTCCCCTTCCCATCAACAGGCCTCCAGTCCTCCCTTGTATCCCTTTTAGCTCCTTCTGCCTTGTTAGGCGCACATCCGAGTGTGTACGATGACGTGGAATATTCTCGGCTTTGATCTCCCCAGGGGGTGGGTAACCCTCGGTAACCTCGCACAATCCTCCGTCCATGTCAGAAAGCCCCTTGAGGAGTCGTGCTCTCGCAACCCTTAGCTGAGGTAGTACGTAGACGCATAAACGGATTATGTTTCAATCTGCAAATGTGAACGCGGTTTCAAATTCTGAATGGTGAGGAGTATCATATTAAGGACACCCAAAACGCAATTCACGTCTAAGTGAATGTTTCACTGTCGTCTGCCTTGGCTCTCAAATTCATCAGCTTGAACAACCAGAAGCACCTGAAAAGACCTTTATTTCCCACCTCACCAACTTGGTGAGAAACTGGAAAATTCAAGAGGGCGAGAGAATAGGCAGGTTCACTCATGGAAATGGACAGGCTTCATCCGAGTGAATGCCACAAGTTGAGAATAACGGGAAGGAGGAAGGAGTTAGTTTGAAGATACATCAGGGCTGGAGGGGGTTCAAGAAGGATTACGCTGAAAATCACCTGGAACCCCCTCCAGAGGCGAGACCTAAATGAGGTGGAAGACTTTGGGAACCCCGAGATAAGGGTGCACAACCCTTAGACCTCACACTCCAACTGCAATGTCTAAGCCCTTGTTGGGAAGCTCAACTCATTCCTTCTGACAACCCCTCTTCACCTGGAGGGAAAGGCTTCAATCAAGTTGAACTTCCCACATAGAGATACATCCGCAGACGGAAAATACACAAACCCTCCAGGGCGTTTTACTGGGCGTTTTCTAAGCCCCCAACACTTTTAAAGAAGAAGAACGACGGATTAACCTTTTAATGGGTTAGTCCTCTCCAGGGGTATTTACTGCCAAGATTAGTCTTCCTTATCTCATTTCAACTGGTTTAGGTCTTGGGATTTCACTACACTTTTAGTTCCGCACACATCAAGATAGAAACAACTTCCACATGAACTCAATTTCGCTCAAAAGCACCAGAAAAGGTTGACTCACCTATGACTGTCAAGTTCACTCGAGAATTTCGAGTTTGGCCGATTTTGAAGTCGACTCGACATCTGAAAAAAAAAGGTACGAAATTAATACACGTTTTATATTTATTTTAATAACATAATGAAAAGACTTGGGGGGAAAACGCCGGGTTATAGTGAGGAGGTGACAAGTTTCAACGAACAGGAACGGATTTTTAGAGGAAAGAAATGGGGTTTGAGGTACCAAATTCAAGTTTATATGGAGCAGAAATCAGTTCTCAGCGAGCTCATTCCAAAATGTAAGAAGCAGAAACCGGTATTTAGTGTGGAGAAACCGGTGTTGAGTTATAAGATGCCAGTTCCTAATTAGGGATCGGATCAACATGCACAAACTTGAAACGAACAAGTATTTGAAAAATAATAATTCAAAAAAAATTTTTCAAACAAAACATACTTTTTTGACATGAATGATTGTGAAGCCCTCTTTGAACGAATATAAACGTAAAAATTGTACGTTTAGTTCGAGTTTAAATGAGGGCTAAGCCAATTTTATTTAAATGTTAACAGCATTTGAACGAGAAATCCTTGAAAATGTATTTCATGAAATTTACGGATAAATAAATGACTTAAAAAAAATTGTCTCTTCAACTGCTAACTGCTTTTGGGACCAAAGGGCCTATAAGCCAAAATAAATTTTAATCTATGAATAAATTTTAATGAATACTTAAAAATACTAATAAGTTAATTTAATTAATTTAAAATACTTAATAATTCACAACAATAATTGGAATAATTATAATTATTAATTAACATCGATGTTTTTCCGAAAATAACACAGGTTTACAAAAAAAAAGGTCAATCTCAGGCGCCGCAGAAAAAACCATCAAACTCTATGTTTTTTGGGGTGCTGAATCCGAATCCGGCCCCCGTTTTTTCCGGTCACGTCCAAATTTTCAAGATATTGGCGATTTTTCGTTTTTTCGACCTTTTTCCGTTTTGGAAGTCACAGCTAAACGTGCGGATACCACAAAAACTCTCTTCTTACTGGAAATTTATCGCTGATTCCGAAAATATATATGAGTTGGTGTCTAAAACCACGAGAAATGTGTGATTTTGCCAAAAAATGTTGAAAAAACGTGGTTTTTTCAAAACCAAAGTCACGTTTTTTGATACTTTTTACCTTCTAGCGTGAAAACTAAGGCCGTTAATAAAATTTTCCCAACGAGGTCTTGTAGGTAGATTGTTTCTGCGTCGAATGGGACCAACCGTGATTCTTTACCTTCCATAATAAGGGAGCTATGGTTTTTCAAAGTTTCTACCCATTTTGGCCATGTCGTAGAACATGAACTCCTGGAGTCGGCAATGCAACTTGATCACAACAAAACTTTGTTCCAAGGAATATATTGGACTCGGAGGCATCAATTCAGACCGACTCAAAGATGGTTTTATTCATCAAGAACTCACGGAATTGCACTTGAAGCCCTGAAAAACAAGCGCCCAAAAACTTTGAAAAATCATAGCTCCCTTATTATGGAAGGTAAAGAATCACAGTTGGTCCCATTCGACGCAGAAACAATCTACCTACAAGACCTCGTTGGAAAAATTTTATTAACGGCCTTAGTTTTCACGCTAGAGGGTAAAAAGTATCAAAAAACGTGACTTTGGTTTTGAAAAAACCACGTTTTTTTCAACATTTTTTGGCAAAATCACACATTTCTCGTGGTTTTAGACACCAACTCATATATATTTTCAGAATCAGCGATACATTTCCAGTAAGAAGAGAGTTTTTGTGGAGCACGTTTAGCTGTGATTTTCAAAAAGGAAAAAGGTCGAAAAAACGAAAAATCGCCAATATCTCAAAATTTTGGACGAGCCCGGAAAAAAGGGGGTCGGATTCGGATTCAGCACCCCAAAAAACATAGAGTTTGATGGTTTTTTCTGCGGCGCCTGAGATCGACCTTTTTTTTTGTAAACCTGTGTAATCGATAAATCGAAAAGTTGAAAAAATTGATTTTTTGCAGCACTAACAGTGGCGTAATTCATTTGCCTAAGAGTGGGGGGGAGGGGGTTGGCTAACCTCAATTACGAGTAGGTGGTACTCATAATTACTTTCGATTGATGTTGATTCGGTCACAATTAAATATTTGTGCCCTTGTTCTGCCGCAACCAATTAGCCGACATTTCCATTAGGTTGGGTGAACAAATCATGAGGGGCATAGGCGTACGAACGTTCGTTTTTTAAGTATGAAGGGGGGGTCCGTGCGCTTCATGCTCTATTTATCGGTGTTGAGCGAACGAGATTTGGATTGAAAACTTATTCTTTGTCGAAACGGGGAAAATTCGAGAAATTCGTTTCATTGGCGCAGTTAACAAATTATTCAATTGCGAAGGCGTTACGTAGTTGGGAATACATGGAGTATAATAAGAATTTCGCAATTTAGCGAGTTGTGCTTCCAGCTCATCGAGCGATACAACGTTTGATGCTACAACAACGGACAAGTATTCGTGGATCCCAAGAGTTAGCTGCACAACTCCCCGTCAGCTCCATCGCGGCGGCGGTGAATTAATTAACTTGACTCTCAAACTATGCTGGATGGCGGGGGGATGTTAACCTGAATGCGCAAGTTAATGGAATTCAGAGTTCTGATACGGAAATTCGGTGCGGGAAACAAGTCGTTTTTGAAGTCACGATAACGAAAAATTTGAAAAAATTACGCGAGCTTTGAATTATTGAAAGTTTAACGTACCAGCGTCTTGGCGGAATATAACCTTCAACGTTTAAACGGGCTCGCATAACTTCGCTGTGAATCCTCTTAAGGCCGGCTCGGGTCGGTATGTGTTGTATTATAAGGAAATTTCATCTCATGGAGGATGACAGCGTTCGGAGGTCTTCTATCTAACCATTTACGACGTTGCTCAGTCATGCCAGAAATTAAGCAATACCCCCGGAACTCGCCCGGCTCACCTCCGTTTTTTTTTTTTTTTTTTCGCGAGGATAAAGGAAAAACCCCTCTTTTATGGCCACTCTTCGTTGGATCTTGTCGGAGGTGATGGAATAAAATGATGAACATCCGAGTTACGTACACAAGAGAGAAAAATTAAAGTTACTCGTAGGAATATTAGCGAGAAAAATGTGAATATTGGCCTTCGGAGCCTTACAGTTGAGTCGGGGAGTCCCCGAAAATACGTTCCGAGATCAAAATGACTTCAAACAATGTTACATGTCATGTACCCCAATTTAGTTTTATGATCAAAGCCCTTCAAACGCTTCGCTATTGGCCCCATTGAAGCCCCCATTATGCCCAATAGAGCTGACAGCCCCTGAACCCCCCAAAAATAAATTCTAAGCTCAGAACTACTTCGAAAATGACACCTAACTTGATTTATTGATCCCCTTCAAAAAGCCCAGTTGAACCTTCAAAAAAAAACCTTCAACAGCTCCTTCAGCAGCCACACAGAGCTTCACAAAGTGAGCTGATAGGTCTGAACTCCGTGAAAATAGGTTCCATGCCCAAAATTATCTAAACCCATCAAAAACCTCACGCGAAAGCCCCATTAAAGTCCCACTCCGTGGGTTCTGGGACTCCTGTAATTTACAAGCTGTAAATCTATAATAACCCTAAAACTACTTCAAAAAGGAAACCTAACTTGACTCCTTTGCCCAATCCCCTCATTAACCTCTTTAAAATCCCCGCAGAGCCACACCGTGCAATCTAACTGGTCCAAGTCCCATGCACTTTTCCCTCGAAACACTCCCCACTTGACTCTCTGGCTCAAACCCTTCAATACCACCTACCCACACGGCTGAAACCCAACCGCCAACTACCACGACAGGTCGAGCATAATAAACATTAAAAACCGCTAGATTTTTCATTACACCACATCCATTCTCTGTTTCGAACTTTTACAACTTTGACGACCCTTAAAATTCGATTACACTGAGTACCTTCATCATCTTCTCCTTGTCCTTAAATTTGAACGAGCCCGGACGGGGCAAAGGGTCAACATCATTAAATCAAATTAATAGAAGTAAACTCAAGTTAGCAAAACCTTTTGTGCTCAAAGCCTCGGACATAAATTTTATATCCGCGGCATGATGAGGGAGATGTTTGATCCTGGTAAAATCAAACTCCATTTCACTGATATAATGACGTCGGAATGCTTTCATCATTGATGAGAATGCCAGCGCTAGTCAGTTGGTTCTAATGAAGGATTAACGGGTAATGGCCGAATATCTGCTCTGCTGTAGTCGCATGAAACAGTAATCGCCTGCCATAAAAGAGGGATGTACGATGTTAAGTATATTAATTTTACTAGCCAATTTCCATCGATAGTCAAAGCCATTTAAAAAATGCGGCAAATTCCACACAAGGATTTATTAGTGTTTGACATGAATTATTGTGCACAAATTAATTCTACGTCTATGAAAACTATTTTAAAAGGAGGAATACTAACGAATTATTTTAACTGAAATTTCCTGTACAGTAGCAGGACAGATGTGGAACCCGGAAAAACCGATTAAGCGTCCAAAACTACTTGGAAAACGACACCTCATCCGACAACCTGGCATCCTTCAAAAGCCCCAGAGACCCCCGCTAGGAAATCGGAGGGTTTTGGGACCCCTAAAAAATGGATTTTACGTCCAAAAAACTTCGAAAACGACACCTATTTCGTCCCCATCGCCGAAAACCTACACAAACCTCTCCCGTAGCCTGTTTTTAGCCTCATAGAGGGGCGGGCACAACTAGATGGTGGACCGAGTATTTTGTCCAAATTTCAGATTTAAAAAAAAAAAAAAAAAAAATCCTACTTACTGCCCAAAACGGCTTTGACGGCGGACGACCATTAGATTTAAGAAATCTACACGTCATGAAACAATGAGATCATTAAATGTTGAGGCCGATCAAAATGTTTGACCCCCGTCGAGATAGGTTGATTACATATTTTGAGAATGGTAAACCAAAAGTGATTCTATTACCTGTAAATCCCAGCGTCAGACTCCCGTATGTGGTCGACCCCAAGTTCCGCCGGCTGCTTCTCAGGCATGAAGTACGCCCTGTTGGAGAAAACGTTCTCGTCCGACCATCTTTCTGCTTGCTTGAAATCCCTTTCCCGGGCGTCAACACTGTAACATGAAACAAATTATTGAGTTATATTAATTATTATAATAATTATTATTGAGTCTTGTTGTCGGGAAGTCCCCGTGACCGCTCAGTAGCTGCAGCCTGCAGCTACCTCACATGTGAGGTCTTGTGACCACCCACGGCAAGATCAGCTGTAATGAGGTAGTTACGTCACGCTCCCTCCATGGCCGTGTCCCCCCCCCCCCCCCCCCCGGCGTTTTTCAAACTCCGTAATTTTCGTTAAATTATTTAAATTTTCTGGAAACGATTTCAGGCGGCTGACTACTGTTTTCCCTACATTCTCAGGGAGTACTTTCAGGAGAAAAAAAAAAAAAAAAAATCACTGCGAACCCCCCAATTGGGGGGGGGTTTGTACGTGGGGCAGCACTGCTCAAAGGAACCGTGATATCATTCAAAGGTTCCAAAACAATGTACTGAGGTGTTTTGTTGATGCATACCGGTACACTAGAAATATCAGACTCTTCAAGGAATCGACAGTAAACTAAGTAGGTAAACAAAATTCAAGCCATAGCCAAGGGCGGATCCAGGATTTTTCTGAGGGGGGGGGCGGAAAATTTCGAAATTCTATTCGGAAGTGGGGGTCATTCCGACCATAATAATCCGAAATTCGGTCGGTTTGATCGACGCGCTTTGTAGGTAAAACACCTCAACTTCTTGATTGAAATGCCTCAATTAACTGTTTATTTTTCAATATTGTGACGGTAAAACACATCAACTCGGCAAAAATTGAAATGAGGCGTTTTTCCTTCAAATTGTTTGTCAATATTGGCTTCGAATTTGGAGTAAAGCATTCATAGAAATTCTTGAGGCGTACGTAAACGTTTCTCCTCCAAATGTTGACACAGCTGACCGATGATAGGTAAGGCGATTTTTCACAGCTGCTTTTACGACTGGATAAGGCGCTTTTCCTTAAAAAACAATGATGGGATACTCAAATTAGTAGAAGTTGAGGCGTTTCTCCATCAAACAAACCCCTTAGCCATAGTGTTATTTTTGAGGATGAAACACCCCACGGCGAGTTGAGGCATTTTAGCTTCAAAATTATACGGATAAAGTCATTGAGAAATTGAAAAAACCGCCTTAAGTACGACAAAACGATATAAAAACGCTGCAAATTTTACACAAGGGTTTATTATTCTTTGATATAGGTTACTAGTACAGAAATTTAATTCTGTCAATGAAAAAAAATTAAAAAAAAATTTTTTTTTGGATTTTTATATTTCAAAAAACATTTTTTTGGGGGGGATTTTTTTTTCAAAAATGTTTTTTTCAAAAATTATGTATTTTTTACTCGAAAAACATTTAACCTCCTGGGATTCTTCAAAAATCCCATTTTCAGCCCCATAAAAGCCCTATAGATCGCGACAGTGAAATCGGATCGTTCCGGGACCCCCAAAAATGGATTCTACGTCCAAAAATACTTCGAAAACGACACCAAAGCCTTCAAAAAACCCCACCCGTAGCCCCATTATAGCCCCATAGCGCCCCACGGGTTTGGGCGATCGGACTGAAAACCTTGCGGGCACAACTAGATGGGAAACCGAGTATTTTGTCAAAATTTCAGATTTAAAAAAAAATTCCTACTGCCCAAAACGGCCTGGACGGCGGACGGCGTACGGCGGACGGCGGACGGACATTTCGGATTTTGAATGTAGACCTCTTGAAACGGATAATGTCAAATTTTGAGGCCGATCGGAGTCGTCGACCCCCGTCGCGAAAACATAGGTGTATTATTCCAAGAATAATAAACCAAAAATCGATTTTTTCAGTATTTTAAATCGTAATTGAGTGAATTGATGTCCTATCTATGAACCCTCAAAAAATTGGGTCGCTAGAATGCACTTTTATCTACAGCTGGGAATCGACATCTGGGTTTCTGCGGAAAACTTTAGAGCTAATTTCTGCAATGTTTTGATTTTGGCGATGAGTCGTTTTTCCTTCTCACGGCAGAATCGTCACATTAAGGCTCTAACTTAAATAATTTAAGTAATTATTACAAGTTGCGCCTCCGTCTCGCTGGCACTGCCGCGCACTGCCAACTGCCATCCCCCCTCCGACCACCAAATATTTTATAGTCCATAGCATGGAGGAAAGAAAATTTCTTTCCTCCATGAGACTCATGGCATGAGTCCATAGATTCACTATACCCCTGTCGCTTGTCGTCCTGACACCTTCTCGGCACAGTGATGAACGCAGCGCAGCCAATACACAACACACAGACATTTAATCAAATTTATGTTGAGTACTTCTCTTCAAATTTAGGCGGTTATAACATTTTAAATCTCATATATTTTCTCGTTGACATGGCCCCCCGCGCCCCCCTCTGGATCCGCCACTGGCCATAGCTCATCACAAGATGCTATAAGTACACGTCAATGAAAAGGCGGTCCAGTGGGCCAAGGAACTAGGTCAGAGAAATGGGAAAATTCGGCCGAACATAGTTGAACTAGTAATGAACAAAGTACTTAGTACAGTTAGCACTGAGAAATTGGGTGTCTGAGAAGAGGCAATCACTAGTGAATATTTGGCGTTTTGAATTTTCCCGTGGTGGCACTTTTACTAATCCGCCAGAGTGCGCTAGCATAAGAAGGGAACGACGGGAATCTGCCGGAGGTGGCGGTGGAAATGGCGGCCGTGTAGCAGCCAATGAGAGAGTAGCGCCACTTTTCCCTCCAGATTCAAAGTTGAAATTTTCGACAGTGCCCTGGAAATTTGTATTACACCGTAGGAGCCCAAAACTCACTGCTATGCCTTCAAATTACGAAGTTCTTTCAGAAAAAAGTATTAGTCGACGTTCGGTTCCCGGGCCCATTGCTCGACGTTGACGAACTACTCCAACGTCTCAAGAGGAAGAATCCTCATGACCAGTTGGTGTGAGCGTGTTTTCCGAAAATAAAAGAGAAGGTATGTAGTTCCATTAAATGCAGTGAATTCCAAGTGCGGTTCCCAAGCGGCACTTCTAATATTCACAACTGACAGAGACTTAGTGAAGTATCTAAGTTTGAACTACCCATCAAAACAAATACGTCAAAAATATGTAGCTAATAAGAATTAACTTGGCGCAATAAATATAGAAGTAATATTTTAAACGCATCGCAAATTTCGAGATTTGGAAATCTTTCGGGAGCAAAATGTACCCGTTGAAAGCGTGTTTACTTTGAAGAGGGCACTTTCGGCCCTGCGGGAAATGGGAGGGTTTTCCAGAAAAGCCTGTTTGATTGAGCCGCTCAGCCCTCCATTTGGGATAGAAGTGGCCCCCGAAAACCCTCCGTCCTTCCACATGTACCAGGATATTGAGATGGAAACCTTCTCGTCGGCTCTTATCCCAGGATACGGCGAGAGGGATGTGTAACCCTTTAGCCGGTAATGTAGGTCCTCTTTTCCGGAAAGCCGAAATTTCCACCGCCTCGAAACACGTTGGATATTTTCGATTCAATGGGTAAGTTCAAAATTAACAAGGCTGATTCAGGTGCGTGTTTCTGTAGCGTTTTCCGCCTTCCAACCCTCCCCTATCGCGGCTTAAGCCTAACTAAAGGCTACGAAGTCGGTTTATCAGATTTCCCTTCGCTTTAGCTTCCAACCACCTACTGGTGTAATGGCGAAGGGGTAAGTGACAGTGAAGGGAGGATGAAAACAAAAGTCTTATCGAGCCACTAACCCTTTTACCCTCCTTCGTCCTCAACCTAGATAACATCACCCTTTCCCGTCACTGGACGATTTTCGAACCTGTCCAGACGGGATTGGCTTACAAAAAGATTGGTTTAATATTTCATGATATCAAAGAGAGGATAACAAGAGAGACACCCGAAACACTCAGCTACAGGAAATTGATTTTCTGTAGTACAGAACTCAATTCGGCTTCAACGTTGTGAATGTTCTTTCCCAAGGCGGACCTACGAACAAAAATTCTTTTTCAATTAAGTTTACCATTCATTAAGTTCAATAACTATTCATCGATAAAGGCTGAAACTGTAGCGACATTTTGCATTAAGTTTCTCACTTCGGTTACGGAATGGCCAAATTTAGCCAAACTTAGTTCCTTGAGTTGAGCCTTTTCTGTGCCGAACACGGTTCCCGAAGGCCCCTACCATTCCATTACCATTTGGACAATTACCGGTAGCCCCCTTCCCCTCCTTTTCACTGCCCCAGTTCGCCCAATTAGGGCCCTCCACCATTACACCTCCTGTAGAGAGTCTGTTAATTGTTTCAAATGGTCCAGTCTGCTCCGGTAGTCCAACTTGATTAGCTGAGAATTAGGCTTCACTGGTTACCTTCCCGGGGTGTTCACTTTGGGAGGGGCTTTTCCCCGGGCCTGTCCCTTAATGTACCCGGCTCACCTCAGGGTCGGCGCGTTAAGGCCAATGAACGGGAAAATAGGTTTTCCTTAGAAAAGCTTTCCGGTCGTTACTGGACTTGAAACTGGTGCAGTTTCGGTCTTGCGGATTATCGTTGCCGAAACGAATTTGCCATCTTCATACCACCTCTGGGCCTGTTAGGTATCAATGATTGCCACTCTATCGACGACGCCAGGAGCACCATGAATAGGAAAGCGGTTTGGGGAACGGGGACATCGCACAGTGGTCCAGAACCCCCGAAAACGTGATCGAAACTCCCAGCGACTTTAATTGTGCCACTTTTGCTTCCAAAATGAGTAGGTCTTATGTTTTTGAGTGCGTAGATTCCAAAAATCATGATTATATTCACTTTTGAGACTCACTTTACCCCGCCTGAATTATTTGGTATTTTTCGAGCAAACATCAAGCTGCGATTACACGTTTGCACAACCACTCAGCCCACTGCACGATTTAATAATCCTACTACTTACACCTAATACAATATTGATTTCATCTACCAGCCCTCCAAGTCTCGGTTCAAGTTCTATCCAGACATTTCAGTGTTTCAGTGATCCGTGGCCGTCCGAGCACGGTGCCCCTCAATTGCATCAATGATGAATTAGGAATGGAAAACGTACCAAACGTACCCTTCAATTGCATCAATGATGAATTAGGAATGGAAAACGTACCAGGCTCCAAATAATGGACTGAAAATAGGGTTAAAACTGCAAGCCGTACGAATTTATAAAATTTAAGGAAAAATTGCAATTTGAATTTTGGCGGAAACCCGAAGTAAGCTCCAATTGGTTGGCCACCATTAAAAACTAAAAACGCTATGGGGCTAAAAAGGGGCTACGGGAGAGGGTTTTCTAAGGCTTTTGGCTATGTTGTCGAGTTAGGTGTCGTTTTCGAAGTATTTTTGGACGTACAATCCATTTTCGGGGGCCTCAGAACGATCCGATTTCACTGTGGGGATTTATAGGAGTTTCATGGGGCTACAAATTGGATTTTTGAAGGATCCCACGACGTCTAATATTTTCCGAGTAAAAAGTTTGAAATTCTTTTTTCATCGAGTTTATTCTGAACTTGTAACCTATATCATAGAATAATAAACCTTTGAGTAAAATTTGCAGCGTTCTTTTTCTTATAGGTATTCCGTTTTGTTATATTCTGTTTTGCTTTATATATATGTTTGGAAATCTTAGACCATTCCGAACAGAATGAGACCAACCGCGACTCTCAAAAATCTGAAATTTTGACAAAATACTAGGTTTACCATCTAGTTGTGCCCGCAAGGTTTTCAGTCCGATCGCCCATACCCGTGGGGCGCTATGGGGCTAAAATGGGGCTATAGAAGGGGTTTTTTGAAGGCTTTGAGCTGTGGGATCGAGTTAGGTGTCGTTTTCGAAGTATTTTTGGACGTAGAATCCATTTTTGGGGGCCCGGAACGATCCGATTTCACTGTGGCGATCTACAGGGCTTTCATGGGGCTAAAAATGGGATTTTTGAAGGATCCCAGGAAGTTAAATATTTTTCGAGTAAAAAAATTGAGAATTTTTGAAAAAAAAAAAAAAAAAAAAATCCAAAACATTCTTTTCAAATTTTTCTTATTGACACAGAATTAAATTTTTGCACTAGTAACCTATATCAAAGAATAATAAACCCTTGTGTAAAATTTGCAGCGTTTTTTTTATGCACATATTGTAAAATTTGATCTAATTACGCTGCATTTTGTCCAACAAGCTCGCGAACTTGGAATTTGTATAAATACGTACCGTCAACCTACCCTGTAACCATTAATTGAATGGCTGGGAAAGGGAATAAGGAGCCCTGTCGAGCCGGTTCGTGAAATTCGAGTTGTTCACGGAAGGTTCGATTTAAAAGGGGAAGCTAAATGGGCGTTTTCCGTGCAGGGCGGTAATTCAGTTTCGAGTCTTCACGATATTCGGTGCAAAGTAGCAAATACATCAAGCCCGGAAGAGTGTCTTCGTGAGAGTGAAGCGTCGGCGTGTACGGGGAATTTATAAAATTCGCAATATCGTTAACGAATTCAAGCGTGGGAATAAAATCAAAAGCAGAGCCGAGGGGGCGGAGTGGGCAAACAAAAAGCTCCCGAGGGGACGGGTCTGTTTGGACTAGAGACATAGACTATCCCATTCATTGTGCTCAGAGGGCCTAGCAGAAGATCTCTTCATCGCCTCCTCCCTTTTCTTCATTGTTGAATTATTCAGGAGGAACTTCTGGAGCGGACAGGCACTTCCGCGAACCCCTTTGGTAACCCAGCAGGATGTATGGGCCAGGAGGGGAGGACGCGACCTTTGGGTCTTTCTGCATTCTCCAAAGGAACCGGGTTCTCAACTTTGAGCCAGAGGGAATAGCAATTCTCTGGAGGGTTATTGTCCATCGTGGAGTATTAGCGGGAAGGGGAGTGTGAGGGACGGATTGATCTAAGACAAAGGTGAATCTCAGACATTCCTTGATAACAATATTGTGGGAAATCTGCCCGCACACGGTAATCTGCATCATGAACAATCACGCGAAAGCACGAAAAGGTTCAATGCTCGTCCGCTAGATCGCGAGCACTATCTTTGCATAAGCGGGAAAACGTACCCCGTCCATCCCCGCACGTCACGATCAAGGCTAATCAGTCAGTCTTGCCAGTATCTTCACGGCTCATTTCTGGGATTGGTTTCTGATATGTCCGATGATTCTATTTTGAATGGAAAGGAGAAAACCATAGCCTGGAGCGGATGTCCGGATGGTCCCTTGTCTTATAGCTTAAACAAATGCCCAGGCCTGGACTTGGGGAACACAGGAACTTCTGAACTCTGGTCTCCATAATCCTCTGGTGATTCAACTCCTGTGGCCGCGGCAGAAAGTGTGCCGTATCTGGTCATCTTCAGAGAAAGCACTCTGCCTGCGCCGCGCACCATGGGAAAACTACCGTGGCCCATCGCTTTTCCATTCTTTGAAACACAAGCGGCGCCCGCATCACACAATACAAACGCTGCAAATTTTACCCAACAGTAAAATTGATCTTTGATATACTTAGGTTAATTATGCGAAAATTGATTCTGTTATTAAGAACATATATTTTTGAAAAAAAAAAAAAAAAAAAAAAAAAATCTGTACATAGGTAGGTACAATGTTTGGACAGAATATATCTGTCCATATATGTATTATGGGACCTTTAAAAATGGATTATGCGTCCAAAAGTACTCCGAAAATGACACCTTATTTTACCTCCTGGGATCCTTAAAAAAATCCCATTTGTAACCCCTTGAGAGCCCCAATAATCCTAACGGTGAAATCGGATCGTTCTGGGACCCCCAAAAATTGATTCTACGTTCAAAAGTACTTCGAAAACGACACCTAACTCGACCCCATAGCCAAGAACCTTAAAAAACCCTGCCGTAGCTCCTTTTTAGCCCCACAAAGCACCACGGGTTTCGGCCATCGGGCTGAAAACCTTGCGGGCACAACTAGGTGGTAAACAGAGTATTTGGTTGAAATTATAGATTTAAAAAAAAGATACCAACGGACGGTGTACGGCTTACGGAGGACGAACATTCTGTTTTTGGAATGAATCTGAATGGAATGAACCTCTTGAAACGTGAAAAATGAATTATGCGTCCAAAATTAGACGTACACCGACACGTTATTTGACCTCATCACTTCCTTCAAAAGCTCCGATGAGTCTGGGACCTCCAGAAATGGATTCTACGTTCAAAAATACGACACCTGATTCGACCACATAACCTAAACCCTTCAAAAACCCCTCCCGTAACCCCACAGAGCCCTACGGGTTTGGGCGTTCGGGCTGAAAACCTTGCGGGCACAACTAAATGGTAAACCGAGAGTTTTGTCGAAATTTCAGATTTTTAATGAAATTTCTATTGCTCGGAAGGCGGACGGACATTTCGTTTTTGGAATCTAGAAATTCATATTTTCAAATCTTGAGGCCGATGAGAATATTCTACCTCCGTCATGATAGGTGTATTTTTCAAGAACTATTCAAGTCAACTATTCCCTGCAACCGTACGGAACCAAGCAACTCAAATGTTCAGGAGATATTTCCACAATTCAGGATTTCGAAAACTACCACGTTTTGTCACACTACAGCTTATTATGGATGACTGCTCGTGTGGACCGTCTGATTCAGGATTCGCTTCCGATGGGTCCAAGTCGTTTCCCTACTGCAGTTCAGCGTGTACAGTCTTTGGGCCAACGCTGGACGAAGCAGTCATTTACTTCTTGGGACTGGTGCTTCCAAGGCATCTGCGCGAGAGGTTCGGTGAGTCCACAAATCCTTATTATGGGATTTGGGTACAGTGTGTGAACATTGTGAATTTTCCATGCTAGGCTTGATAGAAATACCCAAGCCGCACAAGAGGGAGAAGCCCGAAGTCGACGTAGAGGAATGGCTTAGAACCGAATACCTGTCGCTTTCCCGCGAAGTAGCCAAGAGCTGCCTCAACACAAACGAAGCGACCAGGTATGTGATGCGGTTCAGGAACCAATCGTCCGGCAATGTAATAGCTACGTTACTTCCAGGTGTCCCATTGATGCATCAATGCTGGAAGCCCGACGATACGTCTTGAACCGCCTTGCCGAGCTGATGGAGAAGAAACAGATGTTGGAAGCAGAATATCGTTCCAAGGCAAAGGGCAAAGGAGATGCCACCTGTTAATAGTCATTTCTGTGACTGGTATCTCATCCTTGAATTACATCTTGTCAATGTAGTATTTATGAATAATTCGTAACAAGTATCGTTATAATATGTGTCTGTAACAGCCGTAGCCTGAGCAGAATCTGATGACGGTTTTGTGCTGCCACAGTGAAAATTTTTATGAACTGTATTTCATAGTGTGCAGTAAGGACTTGGATGTGAACCATCAACATCGACAGTGTTGCAAGATATTTTGTGGAGATTCCAAGGAAATCCATGGTCAATATAGGTGGGACGACAAGACCATGAGTTGGTCGGGGCTCCACCACTGATCCTAACGTCTGGGCTTCTTGCACTGAACCCCAATAGTTTATGTGAATAAGCGAGGTATACAATGGGCCATAGCCCATTTTAAGCTTGCTGCAGGTTCTCAGAGCATCTGCTTGCGTCCCAGCAGGGGTGAGGATTATGTGACCCTGGGGCCAGTGTTTTCTTCGCATTACCCTGATAATATAGGGGAAAGCGTAGGGTTCTCTTATCCCTTCAAAAGCTTACTGCACCTTGTTGGAGCAACCTCGGTGGTTCTACGTGGTCCTTCCTGCACATCATCTTATTAATTGAAGGGAATGCGGAAGATCTATCGTCCCGCCACCAAAGCATGCACGGCTGGTTGCAGGCCCGATAAGAGGGCGAGGGGGGGGGGGGGGGGGGGCCCCAGACCACCACTGGGCCTGGGCTCAACGCTTAGGGCTTGACAATAGTATGCGATGCTCAGGTTTTTCCCAGACCCCCAAAGGCCTATTATAGGGTATATAGGCCTATTATCTACTATAGAGTATAATACTCTAGTCCTGGGGGCTACAATTCCTACGCTTTATCCTACTAACTAAGGGGAATTCGCAAGGTCCATTGACATCCTACCAACATTGCTGCCTGTGGTCTCAGCATGCACACCCGGAGTCTGAGGTTTGTGTACAGTTCCACGACGCCTTAATCCTGGGCGTCAAGATTCCTGCATTTTATTCTCCTAAAGGGTTCTATCAATTTAGGATTAAAATCCTGGTGGATGTGCAAGATGTATAATTATTATACTATTATAGTGCTATAATATTGTGCTATAATTATTATATTATTATAGTGCTATAGTGCTTTCATCAGATCTCCAGCTGGCTCCAAGGACGCCTAACAAGAGCATCGTGGATCCCCTTCAAGACAGCCCTAACCTGCTGAGTGAGGGAGTTGTCAAGCGGCTTTAGTTTATCATTAAAATTGTTGGTCTTATAACATATGTTTTTTTCATTCATATTATGAATGAAAAGATGAACTGTTTGTGATTGGATTTCAGCGGAGTATGTTTCAGTAACTACATTAATACAAGTAGTTAACAACAAACCTTTAGTAGTTAACTGGGCCAAACCTTTTTAAAAAAACTTTTTTTAAACATTTTTCAAATTTTTTTGTTTTCTTTATTTTAAATCTTTTGAGTTCATTTTTTGTTTATTATTCTTCATTCTGTTCATTTATTTATTTATATATTTTTATTTTATAATTCTCCTAAGTTTTTGAGTTTTTTTACCCATCCCCCCCACCCTTTTGTACCTCGCTGTCGGTAAGGAAGAGTGTCCGCCATGACATCCCACACGGACAAACTGGATTCGGCGCCTTCACGATCTGCTGCCACCTACCACCGCCAGTCTTGAAAACGGATGATTCCGAAAATTTGACCCCTGAGGTATGTCCCGAATTTAATTGTTTAATCATCAAAAACGAGTAGTTAACAACATATGTTTAGAAAAAAAAAAAAAACTTCAATTGATTTTTATACAATAAACCACTACTTTACTGCTTCTACCACTCAGAAATTTCAAGGCAGTGCAGACCTATTATGACCAGTTGGATTTGAATCCCATTAGGGCGGTGATGTTGTGACTAACGACTCCTAACGGCTCAATCCGACAACTTGCGCGGGAGTTTCGAAGGAATGGCGTAATTAGGCTGCATCATCAATCCCGTTAGGGCACTTCATCCCGGATTAACGGCCCGTAGAACATTTCCCCGGGCCCTATAAAACCCCCTCGATTCCGGGCGCTTTTCCCGGTTCGGACGTCGCGGAGAAAATAAAACGGGCGAATTTTTTTTTTTTTTTTTTTTTTTTTGTTAACAAAATTGGAAAGGTGGTTCAGTACAACACTACCACGTAAAGCAATCCCTCAACCCTTTTTTCTCCGTCCTCTGCTTTTAGTTCTTCCTCCTTTTTCTCCCTTCTTCGGAAATTTCCCGCGGCGAAAATATATGTGAGGAAGTCAGGTGGCCTCTGCAGGAAGGTCGGGAGCTGTCTCAAGTTGTGGGGCCCATAACCACAAATAATGGTTATACATTATGAATCATAACAGAGAGAGTACCAGGTGCACTCTTATATTCGCAACTATAACATT
Organism: Pilophorus perplexus; assembly: GCA_955831195.1. Taxonomy (NCBI): domain Eukaryota; kingdom Metazoa; phylum Arthropoda; class Insecta; order Hemiptera; family Miridae; genus Pilophorus; species Pilophorus perplexus. Next base: position 19,940,477 of record OY037014.1, read on the forward strand.
ATTCGCGTATTTTACTTTCGTCCAACGCGGGAAAAAAACGGAAAACCCCCATTCCACTGTCTCCTTCCGTATTTTCCATGCAAACAATGGAGTTGCGGTAGTCTTGCGGTTTATTGTGGACGTATTTTCCTAAAAATCCCTAAAAATTTTACACCAACGTTATCCACCTGGCAAATCAAAGCCGGTTCGCTCCGCATTTTTCCGCCAACCGTAAATTTCTCGTTACATTATTTATTACGCTTTCAGGTAAAGCGGGATGATTAATTATTCCCACGTCAGGGTTTTACTTCCAACCGAGAAAGTGACAACGCTTTTTGGGGCCAAGACAAATAACTCGGCGTTGTTCGGGTGCCGAATATTTATACCGAGGCCGGTCAAACATTTCGCCTTTTCCTGGTTTCTTAGAGCACAGTCATCCTTTACACTCGGGGAAGTAGATCCCATTGTACAGATAAGGGAGAAGACGAAGTTTACTTTAAAACAAAAGCAACTTAAACCGCCCTATTAACTTGGCTGAATAGTATTGTTTACCCAGCGTTGATTATACCAGTTCCCTCCGGGGACAATATGCCGGAATCTTATCTGCGATCCCCCCAAACGGGGTTCGCCGCCCTTTTAGCGGTTTTGGGAAGAATTCGGGGAATGATTGTAGAAGTCTGCGAAGCCCTTTTCAAACGTCGACTACCTGGTATGTACCGAATCTACTGCAGGATGAGGAAATCTCTGATGCGCCAAATTTGGTACAAAACACACTTGAATGAAGGGGAAGGTTTAGATTGGTGGATTGGTTGAAGCCCTTGTTCGAAGAGCACCAAATGAAACGGATCTGCAACGCTGCCCCTAGTTGACAACTCAAGGGACGTGGGCACAAGAGGAGAGAAATAATTTCTCACTCACTATAATTATTATTGAAGAGAGTGAAGATAGGTTTCGCGGATACATCTAAATCTCAGGGAGCACTAGTCATATGGGATCAGTCGTCCAAATTAAATCAGTGCTTGCAACTGGATGGCAAAGTCACATTCAATTCGCCAAGTGCCACAATAACTGACACTGACGCTGGGAATGAATGGGCTCAGCACAGTGGGGCGAACTTCGCCCGGCGAAGACCGAATCTAGCGGGCCAAAAGACGACAAGTGATGGTTTTTGTTTTCCTGTAAAGTCATAAATGAACATGTTCACCTGTATTGTACAACTAGACTGACCCAGAACGAGATAATTTACAGAGCAAAATGAATTTCGGACCCCCGAGATTGTTTTTGCCATCATAATCCGTCCAAAAATAAGACAAAATTTCCGTTGCGGGACGAAATCACAGTTTCAAAATTTTTGCTAAACAACCTGAAAGATGAAAGTAGATTAGACAACAGTAACTCATTGTGAAAATGGGAATATTTGTGCAAAAATTAAAACTTTTCAATAAAATCTTTGATAAAATTGATAATTAATTTATTAAATTAACTTCGTGTCATTGATGAAATATTTAAAGAAATAAAAAAACAAAATTTCTGTACAATGTTTGGACAGATATGGAACCTAGAAAAATAGATTATGAGTAGATTACTATTAATCTACTATTATGCATAAAAAATTACTCAAAAAACGACATCATATTTTACCTCCTGGAATCCTTCAAAAGTGAAAGCCCCATGAAAGCCCCATAGATCCCCACGATGGAATTGGATAGTTCTGGGAACCCAAAAAATGGATTCTACGTCCAAAAATACTTCGAAAACGACACCCCCAATCCAGGCGCGGATCTAGAACTTTTTTTCGGGGGGGGGGGTCACAGGGTAAAATCAAAATATATATAACTCAAATATATGGGGCATTCCACGTCAAAGGTTGAACTCAAAAAAATAAAGTTCTTCGAAATCAACCATTTTTGGGTATGTTGTACCCCTAGGTGAGAAAAAATTTCCCAGAAATTTGGAGACCGATTCGTCGCATTTTCGTCGCTCCACAGGCAGTCAAAGTTAGCAAAATAGGCAGGTGTGGGTTCACTTTGCCGGCTGCTACCGCCCTTATTCCGCCATCAAAAAAATAACATCGCCAGTGTTTTGGAAAGAGAAAAACCTCCTCTTTTCTGTGGTGTAATCGTTTTTTCAATCAAAATTTTACTTCAAGTTTAAAGTCGAGTTTGAAAACTTAAAAATAAGTTTTCTACAATTTGGGCATTTTTAATTTTTTTTATTTTTGGCTTAATTTCAAGGTATACATCTGTAGAACATCCAGTTAAAAGGGAATCATGGGATGCAAAGTCGTTAAGTGTCAGCAAACAAAAGATATCACTAATATATGAGGAAAAACGCGTTTTTCCTCTTTTTACCGGGTTTTCGCGGTTGCATTGCCTCGCATCCTTTCTCTACGAGAACACAGACTATAATGGACTTCATCTGCCACTCATAAGCTTTCCCAGTAGGTTTCAATATTTTTCTATTTCAAAAACTTTTTCAATTCTTACAATTCAAATTGTCCCAATTTGTAGGCAGTTTAACACTTTCTATTCGATCCACATTCCTTTAGTTACCTACTATATTTGGGGGAGATGGTGAGAACACATGAAAACAGATGTATTCGATTTACTACCTACACGTTTATTTTACATAATTTACTAAAGGAAGATTCACTCGTTATTTTCAAGGTAAGACCATCTGGATTCGGCAGATATGCATGATAGCCCTTGGTACCATGAATTGTAAAAGAGCGAGTGAACCGCTTCTGGAGGGCTAGTCTTTGGATGTCCACCTGTTTTTTGCTGCGAAATAATATTCTGGTTTCCTTTAGGTGTTCTTTTGCCCATTGGTACAGCTCTCTAGGAGTCGTGATCCCTCTTCCTGCAGGACTGTAAGAAGAATTGTAAGAGTTGAGACAGATTTGGAAATAGAAAAATGTTGAAACCTACTGGGAAAGCTTATGAGTGGCAGATAAAGTCAATTATAGTCTGTGTTCTCGTAGAGAAAGGATGCGAGGCAATGCAACCGCGGAAAACCGGGTAAAAAGGAGAAAAACGCGTTTTTCCTCATATATTAGTGATATCTTTTGTTTGCTGACACTTAACGAATTTGCATCCCATGATTCCCTTTTAACTGGATGTTCTACAGGTGTATACCTTGAAATTAAGCCAAAAATAAAAAAAATTAAAAATGCCCAAATTGGAGAAAACTTATTTTTAAGTTTTCAAACTCGATTTTAAACGTGAAGTAAAATTTTGATTGAAAAAACGATTACACCACAGAAAAGAGGAGGTTTTTCTCTTTCCAAAACACTGGCGATGTTATTTTTTTGGTGGCGGAATAAGGGCGGTAGCAACCGGCGAAGTGAACCCACACCTGCCTATTTTGCTAACTTTGACTGCCTGTGGAGCGACGAAAATGCGACGAATCGGTCTCCAAATTTCTGGGAAATTTTTTCTCACCTAGGGGTACAACATACCCAAAAATGGTTGATTTCGAAGAACTTTATTTTTTTGAGTTCAACCTTTGACGTGGAATGCCCCATATATATATATAACTCAAAATATATCGAACTACTGAAACGATGTTCAATAAATCGATACTTTTTACGGTATGGACATCCCTAACCGGTAGTCAACATTTGATTTGCAACAGAGCACAGCAATTTCGAATGACGTCAGAGAAGTAGGTACCAAACGACCTTTTTACATGACAAAATTGGTCTTTTCGCATGGACATAACATGATTTTATTTGTCTTTCGGAAGGCTTCCTGCCAAAAAAATAGTTTTTTACGTTGTACATAATTTTTATGTAAAAATAAATATGTGAAAAATAAATTAATGTTTTCAGTTTGAATAAAGTTTGATTCTAGTCATTTGTTTAGTTTCTAATTCTTCGGCTTAGGTACTAAAACTCGTTTTTGTCAAAAAGGTTGCTCTAGTCAATTTCTTCATTTTGTTAGATTTTTGGTTTGGAAAAATTTAGTTCATCTCAAAATTTCAAAAATTTTCAAAATTCTACCTGGTATGGGGGGGTCATGACCCCCGTGACCACCCCCCCCCCCCCCTTGAATCCGCGCCTGCCCCAATCGACACTGAAAACCTCTCGCGTAGCGCCTTTTTGATCCCACAGAGCCCCACGGGTTTGGGCGATCGGGTTGAAAACCTTGCAGGCACAACTAGATGGTAGCCCGATTTTGTCAAAATCTCAGATTTAAAAAAAATTCCTACTGCCCGAAACGGCTCGGACGTCGCGGCGTACCTACGGCTGACGGACATTTCGTTTTTGGAATCTACCTACACATCTTGAAACGGACAATGTGAAATTTTGATCAGACATATCGACCTCCGTCGCGAATACATAAATGTATTATTACCGGAATAATGAACCAAAATTGAAAACATGAAATCAACAATGGGCTTGACGTACGTCTACAGGAGTGACAAACGTCTTCATTTTTTTCCAATCGTAACTTTTCTAGTCCACCAATAATTTGTTAAATTATTTATCTAGGCCTCCACCCACTCGACTCCCGTCCTTTGTTATGAAATTCCCAAACGGCTCCCGCAATTTCTGAACAGGATTCCCTCTCGGCTCCCCCACCAAGCGGAAGCTACGAGATACATAGATGCGTTGGCAAACAGAGTTATGTGAAGATGGAATTTGGAAGGCAATCGCTGTATCGAATACCTATAAGCGAATCTATGGAATATGCTAGGTCGAAATCGTTACCGCAATTGCAATGGGCATGCGCAAGTTGAAGGAGGAAGGTAAGGAATGTATTCCTTATATGGATGTGTAGACTCTGAATGCATTGCCGGAGAGCGCCCCCCCCCCCCCCCCACAACAATAATTGTTGTTCAAACGAAGCAGCAACAACAAAAAAAACAAAAAAACAATAATTATTATTACTGTGAAGCGTTTTCATGGCAGTAGAGGTAATCAGTTGCATTTCGGCGAGCAGCCTCTCCTCTTCCTTCCTTGAATCCAGTCTATGTAGATTTTCCAAGCTATTGAAACTTCGAAAATTTACTTAAATAGCATCCTCCACCAAACAATGACCATCCCCCGTCACCACCTTTCCCTTTTCAGACGTCTGGCGGGGAATCCGGTGGCGGATCGACCCCAAAACCCGAGAACGGAGGTGCCTGCCGTTGACGTAAATGGTCGCCCGAGGTTGAATCATCTGTGTCCTCCCTTCGCCCTCAATCCCAGTGATTGACTGCCGGCCTAATCACCTCGAATCCTTCAGCCGAGAGGGGAGACGCCGATATGCCAATAGCTCATCTCGGGATCCACCGTTGAGAATCCATAGACTTGAAGAAGATGGAAGCCGTTCAGACAATGTAACTTTTGGTTTATTATTCGACCTCAAAATTTGATATTATCCGTTCCAAGACCCGTAGACTCCAAAAACGAAATGTCCGGTCCGTTTTTGGCAGTAAGAATTTCTTTAAAATTTGAAATTTCGACAAAATACTCGGTTTACCATCTAGTTGTGCCCGCAAGGATTTCAGCCCGATCGCCCAAACCCCCGGGGCTTGGGCTCTGTGGGGCAAAAAAAGAGGCTACGGGAGGGTTATTTGAAGGTTTTCGGCTGCAGCCACGTGTGTGGTCGAGTTAGGTATCGTTTTCAAAGTATTTTTGGACGTAGAATCCATTTTTTGTGGTGCCAGACTGATCCGATTTCACCGTGGGGATGCATTGGGCTTTCATGGGGCTACAAAAAGGGATTTTGGAAGGATCCCAGCAGGTCAAATAAGGTGTCGTTCCGAGTAATTTTGGAAGCACAATCCATTTTTCGGGGTTCCAAATCGGTCCAAACATTGCACAGATTTTTTTTTTTTTTAATATTTTTTTTAATGACACAATTAATTAATGAGTCAATTTTTGCTCAATTAACCTGGGTATAACAAAGAATAATAAACCCTTGCGTAATATTTGCAGCGTTTTTCACTTGTAAATACTGCCAGATTTAACGTTCTTCTTTCGCCGTGCTCTATTCATTTACAACGTCACACACATCCACACTATTCATCTCTTAACGGGCCTTTTCAGTATGAGGCATCCCTTAACAGCACCTCTGGACCTTTCATTGTTTCTGTAGTAGTCCGACTACCATTATTTACTCCCTCGACTCGCTTTCTCCTTCTTTCTAATCCCTTAAGAGTCCGCTTAATCTTTAATTTGCCTTTGTTCCTTCTAGCGAAAAAAAACCAAAACCTTGTAGGCTGAAATAAATGGGCTACCGTGCTTTGAGGAACCAACGTTTAAAATGTACGCCATTGTGCAGTTACGTGTCTCCAGGTGCTTGAATGGGTTTCGGCTTTGAAAATTGTATGAAGCTCCCACTTTGGCAATTCAATAAAGGCAACGCAATTAAGCGGAACTCCCGTTCGACAAATAGGGATACCTTTTAATGGTCGTTGAGAATCGGGGTCGAGATTTTCCACCAATAATAATAATTGCAAGCGCCGAATGCTCTAAATGAATTTCCGGGCGCCCTTATTGCCAGTCATAATGAAGAGAGAGATGAAATTCACGAGAGAGGTTGAATCACTTGGCGACAAGCGTCTCACGTCAAAAACACTTTTCACGCGAATGTTTTATTTCAGTGATATTTTTGCTACGTCGGCTTTTCAATTTAAAACCTTTTCCCTCTCTTGAAGGTGTTGCCCCCAATGGGAAAAGATGAGGAGCAAAAGACCTTGAAGGCATGTATAATTTGCATGTCACTAAAAAGCTATTAGCCGGGTTGGCGAAGAGGGTGCGATGAAGAGATTGACACTGAAAAGGGGTATTGGAGGGAGGGAGAGTTCATGAAGAACGTCCTCAATTCAGCAAGTTCTTCCCCTAAGAGATTTTATCGCGATAAAAAGAGGGGAACGTTTCCTCCTCGTATTGTTTACATTTTGAATAACGTCGCAGGTGGTTGCAACGTGAGGAGACTCGAGAAACAGAAATTTCGCTGAGCGGACGGAAAATATATAACTTCACGCACCGTCATCTGGGGGTGAGAATTGCGGCTGGGGAGAGTTGCCAAATGCTCGTAATTTTCAAATTTGGCGACACCATCCTCCGGTGTTTAGTTACTGTCAAACAATTTTTTTTTTTTTTCTCAAAACTTTGACTTCAGCAGTTAGTTTTTGGGTTGAGTCATTTCATTTGATTGGCAATTCTTTTTTTTTTTTTTCTTTTGGGCAGGTACCTATATAATTTAAGAATATTTAGGTAATAATACCAAATAATTAATTTAAGAAAATTTAATAATACCCAATAATACCTGCGGGACACCCTATACGGTGATGGGTGTGTACCTACGTGAAGCAGTGTTACTACATTTGAATTTAAGTGAAGGCGGAATACCTGCGGCGTAAATCCACAATTTCGCCGCCGGTGTTTTTGTAGGAAGATGAAGGGAGTGGGGGAACTTTTTTTTCTAGGGTATCGTACGATTTGTCATAGTTTGCAGACCTAGAAGAAGCAGACACCGTTTCGAAAGATTCGCATACGCCAAGGTACTGTGGTGATGCAGAGTCTATGGTAGGGAACCGAGGGGAAGCCGATACCCAACACGTTATGTCGTGGCCGGTATCGGTTCGCACTGGGCTCGCAGTTGAACCTGGGAAAGCAGCTGCAGCTACGTCAAGTGGGCTGTCATTAAAGGTGGCCTGTTCAGCTGAAACAGTCTTATACGGGTCTGATTTCCCGGCTTCCACAAACGAAATGTCGTTAATGGAGCAACCTGTGCAACGGACCCGTACATCGGGATCGTTCCCGCCGGCTCAGCTTTTACAACCAAATTGTCGGTAATGGTAACTTGTACATTCATTGCGTGTTTACATTTTATAAATGTCGCAATATATGAACAGTAAATGGCATTTTAGTTATTAAATTCTCTCCGTCTTCGAACGGGGATATGGGCTGCCGACGGAAGAAGCGGGGTTTGCGCGGTCGCGCGGCAACTAATCCGCTACTCCGACGGGTTGGCAATACTGCCTAGAACGTGGGGGAAAAACCCCACAATACCCAAAACTATTACCGAAAATCTATAAAAATTTATAATTATTTTTGGGTATTAAAAAAATATTGTTTTTAGTATTTATTGTTATACAAGCGTTGTTTATTATTCTTTGATATAGGTTACTTGTTCAAAAATTTAATTCTGTCAATAGAAAAAATTTTGGAAAAAAAAAACTATGTCGTCGACGACGGAGGTGATTTTGATAGCCTATAACCACCCCCAGAACTCGCTGATCACAATGAGACCACCCTCATGAAAATCTATTCAGCCGTTCGGGCGTTATGCTGTGATTTAAAAAAAATAAAAATAAATAAATAAATAAATAAATAAATAAATAGGTAAATAAATAAAAACATGAAGAGATGAGCGCACCTTTCCATTTTATGAGGGAAAGGTTGCGCTAAAAATAGACCGTAAAAAAATGGGCAATGATCATAACTACGCCCTGGCAATATCTAAAAAACCAAAATGTCAGCAATTGACGGTATTTTCTATCTGATGTTTCCACCTGTAAATAGGCGTGCCGAGGTCTTCCCTGTACCACAGGACCAGCACCACAGCGTCAGGCCCTTGTTGTGGCCCAGTCGGGAGCGGTATCGAGATGTCGCATGGGAGGTACACCGGGTCACCAAAGACGGCTTGGATGTTCATCATGGGAACTGAAACAGACAATCGAAGGTGTAATTAGTCAATTGGTCTTGTGGTAAACGATGAACAAAAAATTTCATTTTTTTTTTTTTTTTTTTTTTTTTTTTTTTTTTTGGCGTATGCAACAAAATGAGTCATCTTCGTGAGATGTGATCGGGAAGTTTGGTAGTACGTAAATGTATTCCTATTCAAATCGTCATGATTTGCTCACAAACGAGCCCTATCTTCTTTTCTCTGTCGTGAAAAATGCGACGTAGGTAAAGAGCCACTTTTATGATTGTTCGATTCAACGTGTCATCGGCACGATCGACGTTCAATATTGATGACTTTATTATGTATAATATACGTATACGAAGGCTGCGAAACGATGTCCTGGCAATGCCGCAATTTGGGCTTCAGCCGGACACATGTTTTCTGAGGATGAATTGTATTCATTTACGCTAGGACGGATCTCCCACCGACATCAATACCAGTCAACATCCAACTCGCCTATTCATCCCACGCCCTTCAGTGAATACACCTCCAATTCATAAGTGCCTCCCGCGTACCTATATTAGACCCAGGCGGGGCAACGGCAGTCAGGCGGAATAGTGATTATCGATCAATGTTTACTTGAAGCTAATAAAGGGGGCGAGCTTGACACAACCGTCACGTAGATACATTGTGCGACGGGAGATAATGTACTTCATTGTTGGCGGGAAGAGAACTGCTGATGACATTGTTGGGAGGGTTTCGTCAATTCAACCAAACACTTGTGGAATCTTGATTGGCGGGGTTTCAAGTATTTAATTTGGCGGCGATCGGCGTGTAATTTTCCAGCTGGGCGACTGCTGGGATACTTGGAGTTGATTCTTAAGTAGTATTAACGTGTACAGTAATAACGTGTCATCTCATGTAATATACACGTTGAATGAGAGATAATATTAATATTAAATAGTAATAAATTTAATATTCGCTCGATGGTTATTATAATATGATCCCTTAATCGTAATATGATCAAGTAATTTATCATAATAATATTATGATAATATTATTATGCGTTAAGTACCTAATTGAGCAGGAGACACTACATCAGCGAAACACCGAATGAGGAGCCAAAGCGACTTACCCCTTGTGGACAAGTTATGGAAAATTATTCAGTTTTTTGTTTCCTCAGTTTATTGAAAATGACTTATCTCTTGCCCTAAACGATTGCTGTTACTTTGTATTTGTCATCTATGAATGAATAATAATTTTTAAAATATCAAATTATTTGAATTTTAAGCCAAAAATCATCTAATTTAGCAAGTCCGATTTCAGTATAATAAATGGATGTGGGGCCTCGAAAAATGGATTATGCTTCTAAAATTACTCGGAAAACGACACCTTATTTTACCTCCTAGGATCCTTCAAAAATCCCTTTTTATAGCCCCATGATACCCCTATTGAACCCCACGGTGAAATCGGATCGTTCTGTTATCCCCAAAAGTGGGTTTTACGTACAGAAATACTTCGAAAACGACACCGAACTCGACCCCATAGCCAAAAACCTTCAAATACCCCTTATGTAGGCCCTTTTAGCCCCACAGAGACCCTCGGGTTTGGGCGATCGGGCTGAAAACCTTGCGGGCAAAACTAGACGGTGAACCGAGTATTTTGTAACATTTCAGATTCAAAAAAAAAAAAAGATTCCTATTGCCCAAAACGGCCCGGACGACAGATGGACATTTCGTTTTTGGAATCTACGTGTCATGAAACGGATAATGACAAATGTTGCTGTTACGATTACATAGGTGTATTAATCCAAAAATTTAAAATTAAAAAAAAAAAAGAAGATAGGTACACACATAGGTACAATAGTTTTATGGTTTGTTTTTTTATTCTTCAATATTATTCCATATTATGGATACCTAAACAATTTTCATATTAAGTATGAAAAATTTTCATACCTAATAATTTAATGTTCATTGTATTTTGTCAAAGATGCATCCATTAAAGTTCTTGGAGGTCACCTTCGCCTCAAATTATTTGACAATTTCTACTATGGCGATTGGATACTTGTTACATGTACGACATCACGTCCTTATTCTCGTTGAAAGTCTCCTAGCACTGTTGTAGGAGTGTCAAGTTCTTTTCTGGCTCAAACATAGTAGGTACTGAACGTTCCTGATAGTGGGTTTCAACACGGGAGATGAAACTTCTGAACTGATCGAACAGGTGAAACGATGATAACGTTACAATAGAACAAAACATTGCAATCTGATTATGATCATGAGTGCACGTGCGGTGGAGTAGGTCTCAAGACCTTGAGACCACTTTGGCTGCCCACTTCTCCAGTCGGGCGGCCGCTGAAGCCGGCGTTGCGGTTCACCTTTGCCCGCTTGGGCTACGTGGACTGGTGGATCTAATCTCAAATACAAATGTAATATTATGTAAAATATCATCTATCTATTAAATGTTATAAAATCCTATATCTGCATGTTTGTTTGTCCAAACATCACGCCTGAACTGTTGCACCGATTTTCGTGCAGGTGGGCGCAAATTGACGAGCGAGTTCCGACTCACTCTGTTGCCGACTTGGCTATAATAGATTTCGCAAACCCTCTTCCTTCATTTTTGCCATCTTCAAAAAGACAATGTGTTTGTCATCTTCAAAAACACAAAAGACATGTCATGTCTGGTTAACAGGGGCAACCTTTTACTGTTTTCATAACAAGTCAAGTCCTCATCAACAGGTAACTTAAGTTATTATCACAATATGGAAAAAAATTCATTCGAAAAAATCTACATGAAAGTAGCAAGTTTCGACTAAATGGAACCCAAAGGCACAGAACTCATTCAAAATATGAGTGACGTAGTAGGTAAATAGAGACTTTAAAAAATGTAGGAACCTTCATAAAATATAATAGAGACAGATTGAATAGCATTTTCTAAAACCTTCAAAACTTGACGCCTCTTAATTTTCCTCATTATCTTCCTTATTTTCAGAGTATGTTGTCCATGTTATAGAATCTATAATATCTCTATATTTATCCATGTTATAGAATCTAAAATATCTGATATTTTCTTCATAGTCACGAACTCACAGCCTTCAGAAAAAAATACGTTTCACTCTGCCCTAAAGCTCGACTAGCCCATGGTTTTTCTTGAATAAATTGTACTTTTTCAAGTATTGCTGAGTCTTCTTCGCCTGTCCTTTTGGCAAGGAATAATAAACCCTAGTGTAAAATTTGCAGCGATCTCCCTATTCAGGCTCAAGATCTCATTTATCCCCATTTCATAGCCAAGTCGTAGCAGGCCAAGTCGGAGCAGACCAGTTTTGGGGAAGCAATAATTCCTTCCCCAAAATCAATTATTGATATTTAGAACCTGTTCACTACAACCAACCTGTTCAAACAACCACTTCCTGTTCACTACTTTATATTTATTTTCTATGTATGGATTTAACAAATCTAATATTATCATGGTTGGATCTTAAGAAATTCTTCTCGCTATTGCCATTATCCGCTCTAAGTGATACGCTGAACCGTGTAAACTCAGTTTTGTGATCTCACAAATCTCCCTTTTCTCACTGCAGTTATGTAATATCACATACTCGTTTGTTGACTCCTACATGTTGTTTTTTTTTTTTTTTTCAAGATTAGAATCAACATCGTGTTGTTCCATTCAAGCGAACTCGATTGTAACGATTTCGAAACCGTTGGGAGCAATCACGTAGAAAATTGAGCCACACCTTTATTTTGAAGTGGTCCTCCAAGTTCTATTCTTTAGTTTTTTCTTCAATTTTTTGTAAACCCCCCCCCCCCCCCCCCCTATCTAGCGTTTTTGCTGTTCTCCCCCGATGAAATCATTGATTAAGAAAGGGTGGGGCCTGCGACGAAGGTAGGCTTTAATTAGGAGTTCCCCTTTACTCGGAGTGAAATTCCTCTTCTGATAAGGTTTGTCGTTTGAACGCGAAATAACCGGTAATGAACGTTATAAACACAACGGGGAAGTTTCATTATTTCAACGCTTTTTCATTGCTTTAGATGGCTGCGTTCCTGATATATTTGGCAGTGTGGTGTTTGTACGATGTAAGTTGAGTATTGGTAATAATAATACACCTACGCACTCGTGTCGGAGGTCTAAATATATGATCGGCCTCAAAATGGGGTGCAGGCCAGGTCGTCCGAAATAATCGGATTACCTACGCCTAAGCCGATTTTCGGCCCATAATGAGGTCCGTATTGAGTAAAAGGTGTGTGAGAGTGTCAGGTCGTCCTACCGAGTTCGAAATCAGTCAGCTGGGCCGGCATTAGTTGTTTAACTGGGCTTGGAACATTTAGAGTGATAGGAGGACAGCCATATTTTTCATTTTTTGAGGTAGAAGACAGCTTCGACAATGATTTCACCGTGGCGAACAACCACTAGGTTAAGAACTTTGTCAACTACCTCAAGTCGACCTACCTAACGGCGAAATCCACGCCAAATTTAATCGCCAGTTTAATAGTCACCACCCGAACATTTTCAGATTAATATGAAACGAATTCGTTGAGATTCCAGACGTAGAAGTTCTGCACTTCAGACACCTACTTTTATTATCAAGATAGGTTTGTCTTCTCCCTTAACATTTCTAAGTTTTAAGCGATTCCCTTAGGACGAGTTGACACTCAAAAGTTTGAGCATGTGTCAAGCCGCCATACGAGTAGGATTATATTATATTAACTGGGGGAGTACGAGTTGACACAACCCCCTTCGGACGACTTGACACTGTAACCGGACGAGCTGACCGGAACCCTCGAAATGAGTCATTTTACGTTTCATGAAGTGTGGATTCCAAAAACGAAATGTCGAAGCCGTTTTGAGCAGTAGGATTTTTTTTTTTTTTTTGGACAAAATACTCGGTTTACTATCTAGTTGTGCCCGCAAGGTTTTCAGCCCGATCGCCCAAACCCGCGGGGCTCTGTGGGGCTAAAAAGAGGCTACGGGAGGGGTATTTGAAGGTTTTCGGCTGCAGCCACATGTGTGGTCGAGTTAGGTATCGTTTTCGAAGTATTTTTGGACGTAGAATCCGTTTTTTTGTGGTGCCAGACTGAATGGGGAGCCATGAGCGTAATCGTCAGACAAGTTCCGATCCTCCTTGAACATTCCATTTCATTTTCATTTTCCATCTTCAAAGAACAATAAACCCTTGAGTGAAATTTTCAAATTTTTTAAACGTTTTTGCTGGTTTAGGGTGACGGTGCGGTGGTCCCTAAAAATAACCCATTGGAGGACAATGCTTTGAATTGGATACAACAAAAGGAGATGAAAGCAACAGATGAGCTAACGAGCGCTAAGCAACTTTTGGACGAAACTGTCAGGAGGCTCATAGACGATGGAAAAATCGAAATTGACAGTTCGGTGGATAAAGCGTTGCAAGTTAGTTGAGTGATAACGTGTGAAATAATTCGGGAGGTGCAGGAGTTTTTGATGGTTGGTTTTGTCGCAGGATATCGCTTCGTTCCAGACAGTAGTTCCACGGAGTTGTCACGAAACGACGACCAGGTCCCTCAAAGTGCTGCGGCAAACGAAAAAAGACTACTTCCTCGGGTGCGTCGCTGGATCGCCGGCCGTCCGAAAGATCGGAACTCTGAGCGAGAAATCGGACGACGTTGGCGACGGGTTTTTCACTATGACGAAACAAGGGACGGAAAAAATCGTCGAGTGTTCCCGCCTGGGGGTGTTCGGGGCTTACCAATGCGGGGCATCGGTCGTCTGGGAGATCGTCAAAAACGTCATGAACGGCTACTCCGAAATGAAAGTAAGCACACAAAAAATTAATTCAGGTAAATCCGTAGATTTTTATCTTGACGAAAGACTCAACCAATCCTTTCAACAGCATTTCATCGTCTCGTTCACCGCCCAAGGCACCCACGCCCGCCGAGACATCCACGACTGCCTCCACCCAGAAGGGATCGACATACAGGATCACGTCGACAAAATAATGGCTGATTACCATACGTGCGTCCGCATTTCCCGAACCGCAAAACCCTCTTTCTGATTCGCCCGTCCGGAATCGATATTGAATTCCTAATGAAGACGAGGAGGGGCAACTCGACTCGGGTTCTTTAAGATTCCATGAATGTCACCCCCCCGGTATCACCCTCCACCCCCTCCCCCACCAAAAGAGATCTGCTCGATACTGAGGAAAAAAAATTGGGCCCGTGATTCTTTTCGAACAATTCATACCTCGGAATGGAGTGAATTCTTAAACATTCCAAATACGTGAAGATTTCCATTTCAACAGTTTTGAATGAAAAACCACATTAAATGTGTACGTACAAGTAGGTGGATGTAAGAACTTGTTTCGAGTCTTAAAGGTTCTTGGGACCTCAAAGGACTGCTCATTTAGCCAAGGACGGATCAGATGCTACAGGATTTTAGATGACTGTGGCAGTAAGATTTTTACGAAAATAATGTAAGGTGGATGCGGCGAGATAGTGGGAATCCATCTTAAAAAAAAAAAAAAAAAAAAAAAAAGAAGATTTAAGACGAAATAGTCTATTTCCACGATAAAAATATATATAAACTTGTAGACGCGTTTCGGTTGATTAGACCATCATCAGTACAATACAGAATGAGGAAGATGTGAGAAGTTACTTATATACAAAAGTGAAATGTGCCTTCTAATGGGCGTGGCATTAGAAAGGTGGCATAAAAGGAGAAAGGTGAAAGGTAATGTGAAAGGCAAATAAGTGAAAGGAAGACTCACAAGAAAATGTCAATTAACGGAGAACGCCTAATTACATCCAGGTCATTAACAGATATTCCTAAATTGTGAATTTTCTGAATTTCCAAAGATTCTAAAGCATCTAATTTTGGACCTTTTTGGCAAACATGAGCTATCCCAATAGCTGGATTATTACTGCCTATCTCATAACTAATTCTATGGTTTTCTTCTGACAAATGTTTTTCAAAAGCTTCCCTACCCCTTCCCAACCTAAGATCATCACTATGTTCTTTCATTCTAATTTTAAATTTTCGGCCGGTTTGTCCTACGTATTGAATCCCACAATCACATTTTAGACTATTACATTTTAGGAAATAGACTATTTCGTCTTAAATCGCCTTTTTTTTTTTTTTTTTTTTTTTTTTACGAAAAATTTCGAAATGGTAGTTTTTGACCACTACCGAAATTTATAGAAAACCACCACTAGGATTCATCGGTAGTTTTGCCAAGGGTCGAAAGCTAGGTATATTTCTTTAGTAGTAACTACTAAACTGTTTCTTACGAATTTCAGAAAGTTGGCGATAGTTTCAGTTTTTAGAAGTCCAATTTCGACTTTCAGGGCCCTCCATATAACATAGTGAACGACAGAAACAATAGAGGGCGCTGTTGATCAGGAAAAGTACTGTTTTTAAGATCATGTGTTTTCGTAAATAATAATCGCACCATAATCAAACTGCAAAAACGTTAGGACAGGGGACTGTATCTGAAACGGGGAAATACGCTTAAAAGTCTATCAATTATTGATAGTTCATAGTGCAGGAGTTATACACTCTTTTATGCGTGTCTCTCTGTTCCAGATCCAGTCCCCGGTCCTAACGTTTTTGCAGTTTGAATATGGCGCGATTTGGCGTAATTTCGGCCAAATCAAGTTTGGCGAAGTTGGCAGCTTGAGGGAAACCCAATGAATCCAATAGCGATCCCTAATTTTTGTTTACGTTTTCAGCTAGTGAAAAGCCTAGTTCCTTCCTTCATAATTTACAGTCCCCTGTCCCGCAGGTGTTCATTGATGGAGTCGTTCATGGTTAATTAGTCTTGTCATTAGTGTACAATTAGGGCCTTTATATTATTACAACAAAATAGATTGAATTCTGGATGAAACGTGTATAGTCAAGGGCCTTTTTGTAGTGGTGTTTACAGTCCCTTGTCCTCTGCCATTTCTCGAGAACACAGAGGACTGTTACAGTACAGTACTGGGACGACGTAGTACTATTATTACTCGTATTTTGGAAGACATCATATTATTGATTATTAATATTTCGAGCTCGCAATATTGGTTGTTTTATCCGTGTTTAATGCTTTTGATGTGCATTACATCTTTAATATCGTCACAATTACTATTCATTTTCGAGTCCTCTGTCTCATCAGAATTTTTAAATTCTTTAACTTAAAAACGAAGAACTTCTATGAAGGGAAACTCGGGGTATTCATTCTTGGAACAACAAAATTATTATTATAATATTTAATATGATAATAATAGGGGAAAAATCGAAAAGTAGTTAACAATGATTTTCTGTGTTACTTTCTGTCCCATGACTAGGGTTGTTTTTTTTCCTCCAAAATATGTCCGGCACTTCAACCTGTTTCTCTTATCCATGAAATGAACATCCATGCACATTGTGCATCTTTAAAGTGAACGGCAGTTGTGCAACAGCTCAACTTAATTGCACTTTCGATAATATGTATAACTCTATATATGTATATGTATTCACAGCCAGTTAGTCACAATAATAATCTCAAGAATGAAGAAAATAATTTTCTTCATTCTTGAGATTATTATTGCAATGTAATTATTACATTGCCAAATTGCCAAATGCAAGCTCATCTCATTTGTTCTTCACATGAATGACAGTTATTCATTTGACAGTTAGCGTTGATTAAAAGGTTTTATGTTACATTTTAGCTTATTTCAACATTTTTCATTATTATTTTGAATTAAATTCAAATTTTGTCACATTTACCAACTTATTGCTTCATGAAAATTTGATAAAATTTTATACCCTGATAGGTATATGGCAACAACCATATCTATTCCAGAAACTAATATTTTTGTAATAAATTTATGAAAAAATGAAGAAATTATTGAATTTTGAATAATAAAAACACTGTAATTTGCATTCACAAATGCAATAAATGAACTACAGCGATGTAAATTCATCTGCCTTTACAATAATTGTGTTCATTCTGTGAATAATTATTATTATTCACAGAATGAAAGCGGATTGGGGGCCTTATTTACGAAACGTAAGTATTACCTGCAATCGTTGAATGCCGAACAGTGGACTCAACGACGTTCGGTATTTAATGGCGGTTCTTTTAACTTTTCACGTACGCCGATCCAAAAGGTAACCGATATGTCCTCTAATGTCATGGAAACGGTGATTTAAAGCCCATTTTGAGTTGGTTTCTTGCGCGTGTCTTGTAAAAATTTATATGTGCCCTTGAGCAATCAATTATTAACGACAGGAGTGACGCCGCTACGACGCAGTTGAAGATTTTGTCGTAGTTTCAGAATTATAAAAATTGTAGGGGAGACATTTTTGAAGTATAAAAGAGGGCACGTTAGGAAGGAATTAACAGACAACTACAGTCATGAAGTTAGCCGCATCTCTCCTTTTGGGGTTCATCGCCATCTCTACTGCTCAGGTAGTTTTGTTCAGAGAAGTATTTTGAAAATCATTAATTGAAAAATGTTGTAATTTTGTTAACGGAAAAATTTATACGCGCCATCAGGCAGGCGCATTGGTGGAAAAGAGGGTTGAAGAGATAGTCATTGAAGAGATCAAGCGAGGAGACGAAGTATCTGTTGTTGACAAGGAAGAGGTTAGACAGGTCATCACTGAAGAGATTGGTCAGGTCGTACCTCTCAACCAAAATACCGAACCTATAGATTTCCCTGCCTTCTTGCACAAAGTTTTGGAGGTAAGGAAGAGCCTCTTTTTCTGCTAACATCCTGAGATGCCGAAATAATTCTAATTGATTTCCACAGGAGCTCAAACATTTTATAATGGAATTCGAATGCCAGGAAAAAGCTATCAAGGAGGCTACCGCTGCTGTGAGCCAAGCCTTCGTCACTTTACCGAATTACCTCAACCTTGGAAAACTCTTAAGCGATCTTACTAATATCTTTAATGACGTCAAAGACCTCGGCATAGACGCCCAAAAAGACTTCAAGCGAATCCTTGTCGTCTGGAATAAATGCTCAGGCGTAACATGCTTTTCCGACATTTTCAAAACGTTGGAAGGCATGTTGACTTCCGAGAGACATAATATCACGGTCAGTTGAGATACCGAAGTACCTCTACCTTTAAAGATCCTTTCAACTTTGGGCCAGCCACAAGCACACTAGGCGAAGTTCGGACGTAGGAAGCATGGTTCACTTATTTCCTGGCTCTGCTTTCTTTTGCAGAAGTTCTTCCACGACGTGATGGCCATCTACCACGACATTGTATAAGGAGTCACCATGCCAAGTCACGACAGTCTCTTTTCCAGTCGATCCACGAAGATTACGAAATGTGCTAAGGCTAAGCAGACTCAAAATGAACCTGAACTGATCCTATCCATATATCAAAATAAAACCTGCAAAATCAATTTTCGCAATGTTTTGCCTTCTTTTATTCCTGCACAAATGGAGTAAATTTTAACATTTAAAATACAATAAATTACTGAAAGGTGAATTCATTTGTCTTTACAATTTTGTTACTTCATAGACTGAAAAGGAATTATGTAGACACAAGACTTTCAACTGGTGAATTTAATGTAGGTACATACGTGCGAGAGTGCATAAAGTGTTTTGTGGTGTGAATGGTGGAGTTCCGAAAGCGTTAATATTTGATTACAGCGCCCAGTGTTGTGGAGATGGATGTGCATAATAATACTAGGTGGTCGGGAGGAACAAGCGAACCCTATCCCCCCGACGGTAAACCCATTAGTCATAGTTGCAGAACGTATCGAAACTGATTTCAGCGGACTGTAGATCTATAAGCAGTGCGAATGAGGAGGAAGATCCGCCACAAGTTTGATACTTATGTGCGGCAATCGTTGAATGCAAAGAGCCACCCATATGACGAAGTAGTTGTTTGCCGATGGTGCATAGGTCTAATGCAATGAGCTGGTTAGGAGAGAAATGACTCCTCTGCTGACGATGACATTTCTCTCCCTAACCACCAACCAACTTGGAGCTCCCAACCAAATCGGCGTTCAGCATTTAATGGCGGTCTTATTCTCTTTTCACGAGCAAACCTGTTACCGAGATGTCCTATAAATTATAGGCTATAATGTCATCAGACGGTGATTTAACGCCCATTTCGAATAAATTTATTTTTCGAATATTACAGATTTTCCGAATTGTAAAGATTTAGGTATATTTGCCCTTGAAAAGTTCATAAAACCAAAATTTGGCTTCTCTTATTTAATAAGAGAAGCTACCAATTTTGTTGGAGCCTGAGGATCATACAAATAAAACTTCAAAACCTGACGCTTCTCCGCCTAATTGAATAGTTGAGTAATAATATTACTCTACTTTAGTATACTATACTACATTTTAAATCTGGATATCTCATTGTCTATGTTGAGTTGTTTTCTTTAGCTTGTCTTGACAAAATGTATCATTATATCGCACCCTCCCTTCAAAAGTGTCACAACTCAAAAATTGGTTATATTGTTCGAAACTGAAAATTGTCGTGTGCACATGTGGTAAATGCAGAAAGTGACGTCCTCACCATCTCCTCCAATGCCTACAATGCCTACAGTATGCCTACAAACTGAGACAATTTGAATTGTAAGAGTTGAAAAAGAGATTTTAAAATATAAAAATATTGGAACCTCCTTAAGTAGTTTCCAATTGGAAAGCTCGTGAGTAGCAGATGAAGTCCATTGTCGTCTGAGTTCTCGTAGAAAAAGGATGCGAGGCAATGCAACCATGGAAAACCCGGTAATATAGAAAAATCATGTCGAAGAGATGAGCGCACCTTTCCATTTTTTGAGGGAAAAGTTGCGCTAAAAAACACGTGTTTTCCTAATAATTAGGAAATAAATTATTCATAAATCAGCGATATCTTTTTTACCTGACACTTAACGACTTGGTATCCGACGGTACTTGGTATCCCTATTACCAGGATCTTCCACAGGTGTACTTAGGCCTTGAATCAGGCCAAAAATTAAATAGGTATTATATAATACACAGATATTTATAATTGCAATATATATATTATATATAATATAGGTAATATAAATGATTTAGGAAATGATTCATAATATGCAGTTGGATCCTATATAATATATAGGGCCATATAATAGGGTATATATATACAAAATAAAATGGATTCACTAACCTACGAAACTAAAAGTATTATTACATACCCTATTATATGGCATTATAAATCATTTTAATTACATAGCAATATTAAATATTTTATAAATATTATAAAAGGAAATAATTAATTATAATTAAAATTATAATTGATAATGATTATTGAAAGGATAGTAAATAACAAAATTTGTTATTATTAATAGTGAATAGCAATAGTGTCTTATAAGTGTATTTATATCAATATCGTGATACTAATTCTATTTGTTTTGCATCAATCGATGGTTATTCCAACTATTGTAAATTTTATTGCATTACTTATGAAGAACAACTTTTATTATTTCAACATTTTTTCATCCATTGGGGGTTTCCTTGAATTCAAGGTTTACGTCATTTGAATTTGTGAAATTTATCAATAATTGAACACTAATTAAAATTTTACAATTTTGACAAATTCAGAACGTACGAGCTGCAATTATTAAATGCAAAACGCCACACTTACGACTTTTAACTCGTAACCAAATCAGCGTTCAGCATTTAATTATGGTTCCTTTTCTTTTCACGTACGCCGAGCCAAAAGGTAACCGATATGTCCTCTAATGTCGTAGAAACGGTGATTTAAAGCCCAATTTGAGTTGGTTTCTTGCGCTTGTCTTGTAACAATTTATATATATATTCTATGCCATTGACCAATCAATTATTAACGACAGGAGTGACGCCGCTATGACACAGTTGAAGATTTTGTCGTAGTTTCAGAATTATAAAAATTGTAGGAGATAATTTTTTGAAGTATAAAAGAAGGCACGTTAGAAAGGAATAAACAGACAACTACAGTCATGAAGTTAGCCGCATCTCTCCTTTTGGGGCTCATCGCCATCTCTACTGCTCAGGTAGTTTTGTTGAGAGAAGTATTTTGAAAATCATTAATTGGAAAATGTTGTAACTTTATTAACGGAAAAATTTATATGCGCCATCAGGCAGGCGCATTGGTGGACAAGAGGGTTGAAGAGATAGTCATTGAAGAGATCAAGCGAGGAGACGAAGTATCTGTTGTTGACGAGGAAGAGTTTAGACAGGTCATCACTGAAGAGATTGGTCAGGTCGTACCTCTCAACCAAAATACCGAAGAGTCACCAATAGATTTCCCTGCCTTCTTGCATAAAGTTTTGGAGGTAAGGAATAGCGTCTTTTTCTGCTAACATCCTGAGCTGCCGAAATAATTCTAAATGATTTCCACAGGAGCTCCAACATTTTATATTGGAAGTCGAATGCCAGGAAAAAGCTATCAAGGAGGCTACCGCTGCTGTGAGCCAAGCCTTCGTCACTTTGCCGAATTACCTCAAACTTGGAAAACTCTTAAGCGATCTTACTAATATCTTCAATGACGTCATAGTCCTCGGCTTAGACGCCCTCAAAGACTTCAAGCGAATCCTTGTCGTCTGGAATAAATGTTCAGGCCCATCATGCTTTTTGGACGTTATCAGAACATTGGATGGCATGTGGACATCCGAGAGACAAGATATCGTGGTCAGTCGAGATACATCGACCTTTATTGCTCCTTTCAATTCAGGGCTAGCCACAAGCCCATTAGGCGAAGTTCGGACGCACCATGACTCACTTATTTCCTGCCTCTGCTTCATTTTGCAGAATTTCTTCCACGAGGTGATGGCCATCTACCACGACATTGTATGAGGAAAGTTACCTTCCTGACTCAGGACAGTCTCTTTTCTGTCGAATCCAGTCGATCCACGAAGATTATGACGTGTGCCAAGGATTAGCAGACTCAAAATGAACCTGAACCTGATCCTAACATTACAATAAAATAAAACCTACCACCAGCAATTTTCGCAATGTTTTTTTTTCTCTACAACTTCAATGGAGTAAATCCTAACATTTAAAATTCAATAAATTACTGAGAGGTGAATTCGTTTGCCTTTACAATTTCGTTACTTCATTGACTGAAAAAGGATTATGTAGACACAAGACTTTCAACGGGTGAATTTAATGTACATACGTGCGAGAGTGCGTAAAGTGTTTTGTGGTGTGAATGGTGGCGTTCCGAAAGCGTTAATCTTTGATTACAGCGCCCAGTGTTGTGGAGATTGATGTGCAGGTGGAGTTTCCTCTTGGCAGGGCCCAAAGCGTCGTGGTCTGCTCCAGAGGTTGCGACAGCCGCAAGACCTGTTGGTCTACTCACGCAATCCTCGTCAAAAGTGTCTGGGAGTATCTTCTCTTGGACCACTGGTTGCTAGATCCAGGGAATCCGCCAGGTTATTAGCAGGTCTCTCCGAGTTGTATCCTAACACCATTTGTCATCATCCGTCACAGTCGCTGAGGTTAGATGCAGATGGGGGGGGGGGGGGGGGGGGGTCAGAATTGCATAATAATAATAAGGGGTCGGGAGAACAAGCGAAGCCCATCCCCCCGACGACAGTAAATCCATTAGTCGAAGAAGGCCAAGTTTTGTAGGAGTTTCCCACAGGAGATCCAACATTTGGCATATGCAAGTGAAAAAAGCCAAAAAGGAGGCTACTGCTAACAAGGAAAAATCAACCAAGGAGGCTTCCGCTGCTTTAGTCACATTGCCGAATTGCATCTACCCGTTCAAACTCTTTATAAAGATCCCTATAGGGATCTTAAAAAGATCGTCATAGACGTTGCAGTTCTCAACGTAGACGCCCTCCACGACGTCATACTGTTCCTAAAAACCATCCTACATTGCGAACATAACCCCGAGATCAAAAAGACATGCTATTTGGATATCAACAAAAAGTACGCTAAGTTGTAACCCCAGTTATTTGATTTCTCGGTCAGTTCAGATTCTTTGACGTTTAACGCGCTGTTCAAGACTTTTAGCAAAACAAAAAATTTTAAATCTGCTCAACAACCTGGTACCGCAAAAATCCCTATGCAAGTCGTAGCAGGCGTAGCGGTTGAGTAGCTGATTGAAATACTTCCCACTCGGTGAATCGGAGCTCTTGCGTGCCTGAAGACCGAATTCTGTCCCGTAGATGCAAGGCAAAAGAAAGCTCCGACCTTAGATTGACATTAAAGTACTTGTAAGAGCCAACCACCTCCGCGACAGGCCCATGTTTCACAGATTTTCACTCTTCCATTACGGAACCCCATGATCTTGGACTTGCCAAAAATCTCCGCAGCTCCAATCCCTTACAAAACGTCTTAAGCGAGTCCTTTACGCTGAAGATCAACCACTGATTCTACAGTCATCGTCAGCGTCAATTGACTGAATTGAAACTGAATCATGAATTGCCCTATGGAAACCACTGGAATAATACTTCATCTCATCGATGTCATTAGTATTAAAATGAATCAAAACTCAAGTTTTATAGATTACACTAAGTCTTGTTTATATTTTTCTTCTGAACATCAAGACGCCGATAGAAACACATCTAAAGACTCCGATTCCATAGCCGAATCATAAAACTGTCAAAGCTGCTTTCAAATGTCAGGGATGAGAATATAAAACGTGAAGTCCAAAGACAAAAAAACATTTACAATTTGGGCATGAAGTTGGCAACATTCATCCTTTTGGGACTCGTTTCCACCTGTGTAGCTAAGGTAGGTGATTACATTGTAATCTTCTATTTTAAGCATCATAGTTTGTAGCGAATTTCCATCACGTACCAGTACCACACATTTCGCGAATAGCTGGACGGGGTCACAGCAATATTTAATTATCAATCATGGTCACATTCATCGGCGAAGGAATCCAAGAACCCTTACACAAGCCCTGTTATTTATTAATTATTTTATTTTATTTTTTTTTTCCGAGGAACCTTGTTCAGTTTCAACTCAAAACAAACAAAGCTAAGGTCTTTGGAAATTGTACGAGGGACTGGTTGATTTTTTTATGAAAGACTCGCATGGGGATATTGATCAAGAGATTGATCACATCGGACAGCACCCTGTGGACCTTACTGGACGCATGAACCTCAGAGCAGACACATCCCTGTGTTGATTCAAGTCCTTAAGCCAGGTTTTATCTCATACAGATGTCATGATATTGCCGCCAGAATTGCATTTTGACACTTTTAAAGTTACTGTATTATCAGGAGTCCCGACATTCGTGGAAGTGTCATGCGGGGTCCTGGTACTGGGAGAGGGCTTTGATATAAATCGTCCTCTAGCGAAATGTTTAAAGCCTGATGATTCGGCTTCCCCGTTCCAATGTGTTGGCATTGACGGGAGGTGCGATAAGGAAAAGGACAAAATAATCCTCGATGCGAGACAAACGCTAATGCCAGACTTGTGTCACGAACAGGAGTGACAGTGGACACTAACCTTACGCTTCACCGACCATGTCACGGAAACCTCAGCTAAGCTTAACTCAGCCTGCTTTGCGCTCCGAAAACTGCGTCTAGTGGTCCCTAAACCGTTCTCTTGACTGTCTACCATGCGTTCTCCTGACTGCCTACCATGGCCTCTTCGTCTCAAAAGCCAGGTACGGCATTCTATCCTGGGTCACTCCCCAAATCTACTTTCCGAATTCATCCTTCAAAAACGGTCTATTCGCATCATTCTTGGCCGGCCACCCAACTCGTCATGCAAATTTGCACATTTATGTCTCTTCAGAAATTAGGGTTATTATTATTACTAGATCTGAGCATCTGATGCTCCGGCACGCTTTGCTCGCCTCCGCACCCAGCTGGGGGGCTCCCCCCCCCAGACCCCCCCCCCCCCCTAGTGGGTGTGTTGCCGCTTGTGGGTGTATTGCCGCCTGGGAACCCCTGCCTTTATGGGAACCCCTTCACTAGTGATGGATATCGATATCCGATATTTCGAAATATCGATATTTGGGTAGGTATCGATGTCGCTGAAACACATGTTGGCAGTTAAAAACTTGAAGAGCAACCACTACGGTTTCATTCAGCAGCACACATCTCAATGCAACTCACGTTAAGGAGACATTTGGAGCTCAAAGATCTGTTAACGATCCGGCGTGCTTCACTTTAGAGTAGAATTTTCGCACCCTAGGAAACAAAATCTGTAAAACTCTTAGCAAAATTTGCTAAGAGTTTTACAGAATTTAATAATTAAATAAATCGCAATTATTCCGAACCACAAAACGTGTTGAAGCATACGAGTCAGCAAAACATTATAACATTAAATATAACATATAATTTTTATGTCTTTAGTTTAGTCGTTGCTAGGGAACCAACTTAACGCTTTTTTCGTTTGTGTGCCAAAGTAAAGACATGAATATAGAGTGAAGAAATATAGATATAGAGTGAAGAATATAGAAATATGAATATAGAGTGAAGAAATAAATTCCCTATCCAAATGGCGGGCGGTACACTGAGAATTAGGTCACTCAGCAGATCAGGTTGGAGCCCGTCATGTCAATCGTCTCATTCTGTCTCAGGGAGGATCCCTATCGAATTTCACCTTTCTAGAGTCCCCAAGCTCTGCTGTTTTAGCTAAATTAGCTAAATTAAATAAAGTTGAAGGCACGATTTTTCACCTTTCTAGAGTCCCCAAGCTCTGCTGTTTCAGCTAAATTAAATACAGTTGAAGGCACGATTTTAGCACCTCACCAAGCAGTCTGGTGGTGCCTCCCACTATTACAGTGGGATGTATTGTATCTTGACTATAATAGTCAAGATACAATACATGTATCAACCAGAAACGAAACCAAGCAAGAACACGTTTTTCCAATGGTAAAAACCAATTTTCCGATTGATAGGATTGGTTCGCGGGCCATCTGAAGGATGCTGCTGTAAAAAAGTCTACGAAGTATGTCACGATTGCTGCCCTCGAAGCCATTAAATTAGCTGGAATCGAACTTCCCGCCTTCATCTTGGATCACTTGGTGAGTTTTGAGGTGAAAATGTCACCCACACTAGTCCATAAATTCATCCATGACTTGTAAGTCTGTGACATTCACAACAGAATCCTGACGACCTAGGAGTTAAGGCTGTATGTTTGGTCAATGCCGCCGAAAAAATTACACCCGTGACTACCAAAATGATGGAGGATGTGGCCCAGTCCAAAGCTCTTCGTGACGTTAAGGAGATCCTCACGAGCACCGCCAACGACCTCCAGAACATCTTCAAGCACAGAGACCTCAGTGCCGGCTTCCCGGCGCTCATAGTCAGTTCCTGTTTTGGTTAGCACATTAAATGTGCTTCTTAAATTTTTTGGTTAGCACATTAAATGTGCTTCTTAAATTTTAAGAACAAACTACAAACGTGTTATTTCATTTTCCGTCACTTTTCCTTTTGCAGAACTTCCTCAAGGGCATGAATTCTTTCATCTTCAATTTGATAACCCAGAACAGTCGGAGTCAGCAAGATAACCAACAGCCATCAATTGCCGAAGAATTGAAGTTGATCTTTATCGAAATCAGCAAGTGCTCATTAAGTCGTGCAAATATATAATATATATTATATTATCATTAAATATGCCTCTTTCTAAAACTGTGTCAAATATTATGATGAAATTCCCCGCAGTTATAGAAATCAAACCCGAAGGAGGTGTCATTTGTGAACTTAGGTATGTTTTTATAGCATGCCTACAACTTTATTCGAATTTAAAAAAGCACACAAGCGCGTTCTGTGAAGCGGAGAAAAGTTGAAGGAGCTGTGTAAAAGTTCTTGCAGAGCTCGTGTAATGACTGGCAGTTCTAGGGTAGGTTTCCCTGACACCATGGTGAAAAACTTCAAAACCAGAAGCTTCTCCGCCTAATTGAATAGTTGAGCAATACTTTATAAATCTGGATGTTTAGCCTCAATCGCGTGACTGAGTTGATGTCTTTTGCGTCTTGTAAAACTGTATCATTATGTCGCACCCTTCCTTCAAAAGTGCCACAACTCAAAAATTGGTTATGTAGTTTCCCATGTTCGAAGGATGGCTCATGAGCCATAGTCATGCATGACTATGAGAAAACTGCCACATCTTTAGTTGTGATCTAACCTTCATAGTGGGCGTGTCATTCAATAGTGCAATACTTCGAGTTGTGGCGTTTTTCATGATTCAACAGCTGAGGATCTTTCGTTATATCTGTTCATATTTTGGTTAGAACTGTTACAGTAAATGTTTCTGCTTCATTTTTTCGAACGAGGAAAAGCGACAGTGTGGGAGAATAGCCGGAGTCAACAGATATGAGAGAAATAAAGTAGAAAATTATATAGGAATAGGAAAAATAGGAAATTGAATAGGTTGGTTTGTCTCATAGGTAGGTTGCCTCATAATATGAGGCACAACTCTGCTTATCTAAACGCTTTTTTCATCAGTTGGGTTTCTCCATGAATTCAAGGTTTACGTCATTTCAATTTGTAAAATTTATCAATAATTAAAAATTAATGAAAATTGTAAAACTTGGTCTCCTTATAGGATGAAACCGAATTGAAAACGGATTTTATTCACAAATTTAGAACGTATGAGCTGCAATTTTTAAATGCAAAACGCTACCCTTATGACTGGGAACTCGTTACTAAATCGTCATTAAATGCTGAACGCCGATTTAGTTAAGTGGTTCTTGAATTAGTTACGAGAGCTTAAATTTTATTATGGGTTTCTTATCTTTTCACGTGCACTGAGCCAAACTGTGACCGAGATGTCCTCTAATGTCGTCGGACGGTGATTTAACGCCCATTTTGAATCGGTTTCCTTTGCGTGTCTTGTAAAAATTTATGTGCGCCCTTGACGAATTCGTCCATGGAGTGACGCCAATGCGATAGAAAACAGTAAAAAACTCAAATTTTTTCGGAGCCTGAGAATCGTAAAAATTGATAAAGATTATTTTTTGAAGTATAAATGGGTGCACGTTAGTGGAGAAAAAACATAGGCAACTGCAGTCATGAAGTTAGCCGCATCTCTCCTTTTAGGGCTCATCGCCATCTCTGCTTCTCAGGTAGTTTTGTTCAAAGTACTATTTCAAAAATAAATACAGAATTGTTGATTGCAGAAACGTTGATTTTTTTTTTTTCGAAAAAAATTATAAATAATATTATGCACCCTGTTAAGCAGGCAGGCACATTAATGGATACCGCCGGTTGGGTGGAGGAGTCGGTTGAAAATGGAGTCATTGAAGAGACCATGCCAGGAGACAAGGAATTGGTTGTTGTGAGGAAAGAGGTCATCACTGAAGAGATCGTGCAGAGCGTGCCACTCGAGGAAAGCCCTGAAGAGTCAACCATAGAACGCGATATCGCTGCACTCTTGCACGAAGTTTCGGAGGTAAGGAATATCTTTTGATGCTCACAGCCAGAGACCGCTGTAATAATATGAGCGGGTTTCCACAGGAGATCCATCGTATGGAAAGTGAAGACGGATGCCAGGAAAAAGCTTCCAAGGATGCTACCGCTGCTGTGAGCCAAGCCCTTGTTCATGTGGCAAATTGCATCGATCAGTCGGATCCCGAGACTAAAAAGCTCATCAAAGACACTGTTGCCTTCCTCACAGACCTCAACGCCGACTCCAAACTGGCCTTACAGCTCATCGATGATTGCACACACAGGCGATCGATTTGTGGAAAGGAAGGATCCATTTTTATTGATAAGCTCGCTCGCCTGTTTTCTGAATGGGTGGTAAGTTGTGATTCTTCCCATAATGCACTCTACAACTCTAGGCCAGCAACAAGCATGTTAGGCAGAGTTCGGATGCCGTATGGCTCACTTATCTGGCTCCGTTTTCTTTTGCAGACTTTGTTGGACGATTTGGTTTCCATTTTGGGCACGAAGCAAAGTTTCCTTGCCGAGTCACTACAGTCGGTTTCCCATCAAATCCAGTCCATCCGCAAAGAATACGACATGTGTCAAGGTTCAGCTGACTCGAATTGGTTCAGATTCTGAATCATTGAAGAGGCAGCGCCATGAAAACCATCATGCTAATAGCTGGAAAAATATGTTATCTCATCGTCGTTAACAATATTAAACGAAATCGAACCTAGTGACTGTCTTGATTTGAACAATACACCACTGTTTTGATTTATTATTCTTGGGATATTACACCTAAGTATTCGTGACGGAGGTGGAAAATTCTGATCGGCCTCAAAATAAATTTGATCATTATACATTAAAATTAATACATTTTCAGGATGTGTAGATTCCAAAAGTCAACATGTCTGGGCACTGCCCAGTGGGCAGTTGGATTTTTTAAATTAATTCTGAAATTTTGCAAAATAGGTACTCGGTTAACCATCTAGTTGTCCCTGCAAAGTTTTCAGCCCGATCGCCCAAACCCGTGGGGCTCTGGGTAATTTTCATTATAATTGAAAATTATTATTGAAAGGAGTTACCTAGTAAATGGTATTATTATCTTATATCTGTGCCATTCTCCCAGAAAGCGACATTTTCGAATCTCAAAGTTGAAAAAAATAAAAAATTTAATGTTCCTAGCTCTTTGAAAAAAAATAGGTACATTCAGGTTACCATCACTAATGATTATTCATGCCTATGCAATCAGGAACACTACCAAACCAGATTCCTTCCAATCATGTTTTTCCAATCATGTTGAAGAAAAAAATAAAAATGAAATCGTCCAGGACGGAGGATGACGCGGTGACTGGAGAATGACGATTCTGTCAGTTTAGAGTCAAATCGTCATTCTCCATCACCCTCCGTCGTCTTCCCTGATATAGTACGATCTATCGTACTTTACCTGATATACCTGATCGATGGGTCTTCCAAATTATCTTCCAAATTATCTTTGAATTACCATTATCAAATGATCTGTCACCAAACAGCAAATAAATTAAAAGCTAAGTGAGCTCATTAATTTTGTTTTAATAGAGCTAAGTTTGTAATTGAGCTTCTCTTTAGTTGGGAAAACCAGATTCCTTCCAATCATGTTTTTCAAAAATCCAAATTATGAAGGTTTTACGTACATACCTATACTTACCCAGATATTTTGTATTTCATAAGGTCGAAAAAAGGTATCATAAGAAGAAAAGAAATTAGAGATGAACAAGTTGAATCATCATGGGAATACTTTAATCGGTAGCGTGCGAGTTGCGGACGGAATTTTTTCCAGGCTTAGGACTGGCTGCATTGCGAAACAATAGGTACTTGTTGCAGGCGTGTTTAGAAATGTGTAAGCTCGGAAGATCAAGCTCTGCCGTCATGACATGACGGCAGAGCTCCTCACACATTATGTGTGAGGAAAACTCGCATCAATTTCCAAGATTTTGGGCGTGTGCCAACGTTTTGAGGTAGGAGTAGAGGTCTTTGGTTTCGGTAAACTTTCTGCCATGGCAGAAATCAGCCTGCAGCCTGTCAGCCTGCAGCCTGTCAGCCTGCAGCCTGCAGTCTGCTGCAGCTTCGTCGATCGACATCTTTCGAAGGATCGATCCTTTCGTCCAAGTGCACGTATACGTGCCTATTATAGGTCTTCTTCCTCTTACTGCCTGGCTCTCCGACCTCAAAAGAGCGCAACTTGAAGGTTGCCTCGGAAGCCACACCCTTCAGTTTAGAAAGAAAAACGAAAACATTAGGCTGTTTAAGCCCTACAATAGAATTGAACTTCCTGTTCCAACCTTCAACTGCGTTATTGGTGCGATGTCTCTCATCGTGAACGTTCCACTGTTGAATTGCAAAAAATTACAACAACTGTAACAAAATTTGTTATTTAATGGGGTTTAAGAAATAATTTATTATGATGCGTTACGACTACTAGTGGTACTGTTTAGGCACATAAGTAGGTAAATACCCGTGAAAAGGAAAATCAAAATTTGATTTGATAATCAAGAATCATTTAATGATTCCTAAATACGCGTGAAAAGTAAAATCAAAATTTGATTTGATAATCAAGAATCATTTAATGATTCTGAATTTCTGAAGTTAGGAAAAATACAAAATATCTAATAAAAACATAGAAACGATCCCAAAGGAACCGCAACCGGCTCATTTTTCCGTCAAAATTAAGTATTAGGTACTTATTTAACTTGTTTTCATCTATGTTGAAATTTAAACTAAATAAACGCATTAGTGATTGACAACAATAATAATAATTATTATAATCAATGCAATAATTATTATATTATAATAATCTTTTCTTTCGATAATTTTTTTTTTTTTTTTAACGCGATAAATTATTAAATAATAAATCATCTATAAATTTTATTGAAAGAAAAGTTCAATCAGAGATGAGGTAGGCAGGTATGAGTCAATAGACTTTATTTTGCCTTATTTTCACAAATTGCATTTTGAAGTATTCAAAACCACACCTAATTGTTCAAAATTCAAGTTTTTTTTTTTTGCGTTCAGAGTAGCAAAGAATTTTACAACTAAATAAAAGGTCGATCATAATAGTAATTATTATTATTTTCTTTACCGTCATCCTCCCATTCATTGCGTCATTCTCCGCCCTTCGATGAAACAGGGGTGGATGGAGAATGACGGGAACATTTGGATCTTCCTGTTTATCTTTACGTTACTTCAACATATTCTCGATTGTTTGGAGTGAAATTGAAACTATTCAACGAGCTCTATCACACCAAAACGAAGAATAAATTTAGGCCTATTTTCAAACACTTACCGTGGATTCACTGGAAGGAGGATGACGGAGGCTGATTGGACAGCCACGTCCGGGACGATACAATTTGACGCTGAGACTTTTAAAGGAACTGAAACGAACTGCCGGCTGGTGTAATAGGCAGCTGAGATGCGCGGGAATGGAATGGCGGGGGAAAATTAGCGGAAAAAAACAGCTGTGTCAGCCAAAATTCGCGAAACATCTTGGACGACGTGATTCATGCAACAGGTCCGGACAAAAATATTCTCCTCTGGATTTTCTAAGAAAATTAACTTAAAATTACAAGAACCCCTGAGGAAGAATCTCCAGAGGTTGAGCAAGGTGCTGTTTGGGCGCGAATTTTCGATTAACCCGCGAAAACCCATTTTTCAAGACATCAAAGTTGGAGAGGTCGTGCTTGGACACGGACGGAGAATGACGAATTGACTATTTAATTTTTTTTTTCTATTGAATGAACTCATTAATCGGAAAAATGAGAAAAGCGGTTCGATAAAGTCAAATACAATCATTAAAAAAAAATTTCAACTCAAAAAATTATAATGGGGCTTGGAAAACGCTCTGGACATCAAAATGTCTCTTTCTGGGAGAATGGCCCATCTATGTGTAGTTATATCAATATCGTGATAACAAATTCTACTTGTTAGGTACGCATCAGTCGATTGGGTTACTCTGACTACTGTAGGTTTTTTTGCAGTACTTATGAGGCACAACCTTGCTTAACTAAACGCTTTTTTCATCAGTTGGGTTTTGCCATGAATTCAAGGTTTACGTAATTTGAATTTGTAAACTTTATCAATAATTAAAAATTAATGAAAATTGTAAAACTTGGTCTTCGTATGAAACAGAATTGAAAACGGATTTTATTCACAAATTCAGAACGTATGAGCTGCAATTTTTAAATGCAAAACGCTACACTTGTGACTTGGGAACTCGTATCCAAATCGGCGTTCAGCATTTAAGCATGGGTTTCTTATCTTTTCACGTGCACTGAGCCAAACTGTGACCGAGATGTCCTCTAATGTCGTCGGACGGTGATTTAACGCCCATTTTGAATCGGTTTCCTTTGCGTGTCTTGTAAAAATTTATGTGCGCCCTTGACGAATTCGTCCATGGAGTGACGCCAATGCGATAGAAAACAGTAAAAAACTCAAATTTTGTCGGAGCCTGAGAATCGTAAAAATTGATAAAGATTATTTTTTGAAGTATAAATGGGTGCACGTTAGTGGAGAAAAAACATAGGCAACTGCAGTCATGAAGTTAGCCGCATTTCTCCTTTTAGGGCTCATCGCCATCTCTGCTTCTCAGGTAGTTTTGTTCAAAGTACTATTTCAAAAATAAATACAGAATTGTTGATTGCAGAAACGTTGATTTTTTTTTCGAAAAAAATTATAAATAATACATATTATGCGCCCTGTTAAGCAGGCAGGCACATTAATGGGTACCGCCGGTTGGGTGGAGGAGTCGGTTGAAAATGGAGTCATTGAAGAGACCATGCCAGGAGACAAGGAATTGGTTGTTGTGAGGAAAGAGGTCATCACTGAAGAGATCGTGCAGAGCGTGCCACTCGAGGAAAGCCCTGAAGAGTCAACCATAGAACGCGATATCACTGCACTCTTGCACGAAGTTTCGGAGGTAAGGAATATCTTTTGATGCTCACAGCCAGAGACTGCTGTAATAATATGAGCGGGTTTCCACAGGAGATCCAACGTATGGAAAGTGAAGACGGATGCCAGGAAAAAGCTTCCAAGGATGCTACCGCTGCTGTGAGCCAAGCCCTTGTTCATGTGGCAAATTGCATCGATCAGTCGTATCTCGACATTCAAAAGATCATCAAGGACGCTGGTGCCTTCTTCACAGACCTCCTCACCGACATCAAACTGGCCGTACAGGTCATCTCTGCTTGCACAACCATGAACTCTCTGGAATGCATAGCGGCCGGTTCCGAGTTGTTTAATAACCTCAATCGCCTGTTTCGTGATGCCAAGGTCAGTTGAGATTCTTACAATAATGCACTCTCCAACTTTACGCCAGCAACAAGCATGTTAGGCAGAGTTCGGATGCAGTATGGCTCACGTATTATCTGACTCCGTTTCCTTTTGCAGACTTTGTTGAACGATTTGTTTCCCTTCTCCCACGATTTGGTATCCACGAAGCAAAGCTGCCTTGCCGACTCACTACAGTCGGTTTTCCGTCACATCCAGTCCATCCGCAAAGAATACGACATGTGTCAAGGTTCAGCTGACTCGAATTGGATCAGATTCTGAATCATCGAAGAGGCAGCGCCATGAAAACCATCATGCTAATAGCTGGAAAAATACGTTATCTCATTGTCGTTAACAATATCAAACGAAATCGAACCTAGAGACTGTCTTGATTTGAACAATACACCACTGTTTTGATTTATTATTCTTGGGATATTACACCTAAGTATTCGTGACGGAGGTGGAAAATTCTGATTGGCCTCAAAACAAATTTTGTCATTATACATCAGGATGAGTAGATTCCAAAAGTCATAATGTCTGGGCACTGCCCAGTGGGCAGTTGGGTTTTTTAAAATTAATTCTGTAATTTTGCAAAATAGGTACTCGGTTAACCATCTAGATTCCCTGCAAAGTTTTCAGCCCGATCGCCCAAACCCGTGGGGCTCTCTACGGCTAAAATTGAGGGTTTTTTCAATGGTTTTCGTGTATGATATCAAGCGAGGTGTCGTTTTTGAAGTATTTTTAGTTGGTGGGAAGGGGGGTGGGGGTTGGCGGTCCCAGAACGATCCGATTTCACTGCGGAGATCTATGGGGCTTTAATGGGGCTACAAAGGAAGCTTTTGAAGGATGGGATGTGGTCAAACGAGGTGTCCTATTTCGTGTAATTTTGGACGTATTATCCTAGGTCCCACATAAATTAAGAACAGAAATGGTTTTGTTCAATTAATTTAGTCAAAGGTTAGATTAACTTTTGTGTAAAATTTGCAGCGTTTTTTGGATGGTTATTCTCTGAATAATTGAATAATCAACCTGTATTTGCGATGGGGTTCAAAAATATTGATCGGCCTCAGCATTCGTCATTATACGTTTCAAAATTCTTACATTTCAAAAACGAAATGACTTTTTTATCATTTAATAATGATTAACAGGACGTTTCCATTAAATGGAACGAAAACAAATTTTGTTTTTCGTCACGTCACGAGCGTCACGTCAAGGGGATTTTGAGAGCAACATGATCGCGAAAACTATAATCACATGGTTGGTCTCTAAGGAAGTTTAGCGGTTGGTTACAAGTAGAGGGTTGGTGTAAAATTAATCATTATTAAATGATCTGACTATAGAACCATAGGTCTACCGTCCGGTTTTTTAAATCTGAAGTTTTGATAATATTTTGTTAAAATACTTGGTTCTCAATTTTGATAAAATACCAGGTAGGAATTCAGCCCGATCTGCATTACTGTATGCGGTGATCAAAATAGGGTTTGCGGTTAGGGAAAGTTTATCATGGATTACTTCATGTGTCAGGGAAAGAAAATTGCATAGGCGGTGGGTTCCAAAACTGTCATCATTCATTTTTAGCGAAGTCAAAGTTAGCAGCGGATTTCAAAGTGTCTTGCAGCTCTCCATCGAAAAATGACTTCAGAATCTACTAAACTATTTTCTTTCCACTTTTTTTGGCCCAAAAACTTTGCTGTTTGTTCCAAAAGTCTCTACTTTCAACGAGACAGTTTAACCTACCAAAACTGCATTATAGTTTAAGTGACCACCAAATCTTTCTACATTTCAAAGGTAACCTGTGAAAGATGTAACCTTCTTCCAGTCGGCTTCTCGGCACGTTTTCGTGTTTCCTGAAAAATAGCGAAATAGAACGAAGGCAGTTTTGAATCCACCGCCTTTTTTAAAGTAATTTATTAATTTAACATTTAAATTACAATTATTTTGTCATTAAAACAACTTTTTGAAAAATCAATGAATAGTAAGAACTTAAAAGAAAGAACCGTAAGATGTTTGGACAGATTCGGATCCCCAAAAAATGAATTATGCGCCAAAAATAACTCGGAAAACGGCATCTCATTTGTCCTCATCACATCCTTCAAAAGCTCCATTAAATGCTGATTCCTCGACGATTTGTAGCCTTTCAGGGAAGTCCCATAGATCCCTCACGGTGAACACACTGCGTTATAAAAAATCTTACTGCCCAAAACGGCCTGGAAGGATTTTGGCTCCTGGAACGTATAATAACACATTTTGAGCCCAATCAAAATTTTTACCTTTGATACAAATAAACCA
This sequence comes from Pilophorus perplexus, assembly GCA_955831195.1. Lineage (NCBI taxonomy): Eukaryota > Metazoa > Arthropoda > Insecta > Hemiptera > Miridae > Pilophorus > Pilophorus perplexus. Next base: position 19,976,906 of record OY037014.1, read on the forward strand.
AAAACAGTGTTCCATTAGTAGAAAAGAACCGAAAAATTCACGGAAATAAAAAATTGAGTCAAGGAATATCCCTGAGCCATAATATTATAGCAAATGCCCGCGTTAAAAAAAAAAAAATACACTGCCAAGGCAATGGCACATGAGCTTCCTCGTGCCAAGTTCAAAATGAACGTAACAACTGTAACAAGAAAATTACGTTCCCGCATGCGCAGGGAGTACCACTGATTCAATCATGATGAAACTGATAGGGAACCATCTAGGGCTATACCCACACAATTCCTGAAAATTTGATTGAAATCCGATCAAAATTGTAGGAGTTATGGCTGTGGCAAGGAAATTACGTTCGCGCATGCGCTGAGCGTACCGCTGATTCAATCGTGATGAAACTGACAGGGGACCATCTAGAGCTATACGCACACAATTCCTGAAAATTTGATTGAAATCCGATTAAAATTGAGAAAGTTATGCCTGTTTCAAGAATTTCACGTTAGCGCATGCGCAGAGCGTACCGCTGATTCAATTGTGCTGAAATTCGTATGGGACCTCAAGGAGCCTGATCCGCATAATCCCTCAAAATTTGAGCTAAATTCATTCAAAATTGTGGAAATTATGGCTGTAACAAGGAAATGCGGACAGACCCACAGACCGACAGACACGGAACCAAATTTGTTCAGTAGGCTATGAAACGCAAAATGCGAGTGGAAATTTTAAATTCGGACAACAAAAATTTTTTTTCTCCCGAAAGTGAACACAAGGCTTCCGCTGCTTCGCAGACTCGGAAGCAAAAAGACGATTTAAGACGAAATAGTCTATTTCCACGATAAAAATATATAAACTTGTAGACGCGTTTCGGTTGATTACACCATCATCAGTACAATACAGAATGAGGAAGATGTGAGAAGTTACTTATATACAAAAGTGAAATGTGCCTTCTAATGGGCGTGGCATTAGAAAGGTGGCATAAAAAGAGAAAGGTGAAAGGTAATGTGAAAGGCAAATAAGTGAAAGGAAGACTCACAAGAAAATGTCAATTAACGGGGAACGCCTAATTTCATCCAGGTCATTAACAGATATTCCTAAATTGTGAATTTTCTGAATTTCCAAAGATTCTAAAGCATCTAATTTTGGACCTTTTTGGCAAACATGAGCTATCCCAATGGCTGGATTATTACTGCCTATCTCATAACTAATTCTATGGTTTTCTTCTGACAAATGTTTTTCAAAAGCTTCCCTACCCCTTCCCAACCTAAGATCATCACTATGTTCTTTCATTCTAATTTTAAATTTTCGGCCGGTTTGTCCTACGTATTGAATCCCACAATCACATTTTAATATATACACACCCCCTTTATCCCCTAAGGGAATCTTATCTTTCACACTCCCTAATGATTTCTTCGTAGAATTTTGTGAATAGAAACCTACTCTGAAACCCCTATTTTCTAATATACGACCCACTTTCTGAGTTATATTCCCATAAAACGGTAAACTAACCCACTTCCTATTATCTGGTTCTTTATCCTCCCTTTCCAAATTTGTGACTGCTAACTGAAATTTCTTCCTACTAATCTTTCCCCAAATTCTATCTATTGTAACCCTAGGATAACCATTACTCTCCGCTATAGAGTAAATTATTTCTTTTTCTTTCCGAAAAGCTAATTGATTCATTGGGACCGATAAAGCCCTATTAATCATACTATAAAAGGCCGCAAATTTATGAGATGCTGGATGGTTGGAACTATTATGAATAACCACGTCCGTATAGGTTGGTTTCCTAAACACTGTAAATTCATGCTTACCCCCCTCTAATTTTATAGTTAAATCCAGAAAATTCAGCTCATTCCCCCCCCCCCCCCCCCCACTTCCTTAGTAAACTGAATATGCTGATCTACAGAATTGAGTAGATTGAAGAAATTAGCTAGTTGCCTATCAGTCCCATTGAAGAGGACAATAACATCATCAACATATCGATACCAATAAACAACATTATTTTTGAATTTTGTTTCAATGATCCCTTCTAAATGGTTCATATAAACATCTGCTAATAGCGGAGACAATGGCGATCCCATAGCTACCCCTGGTTGAGTATAACAATCCCCATTAAATTTAAAATAATTTTGATCTATACATAAATTCATCATTTGGGATAGCTCATCTTTCCTTACAAAATCAAGTTGAGAATTTAAAATTAATCGGTTAATTACATCTTTACATTGTTGAACTGGAATGTTAGTAAATAAACTAGTAACATCGAAAGACACTAGTTTTGAATTACGGGGTACCTGAATATCTTTAATCTTATTTATAAGGTCCAAAGAATTTTTAACGGTGAATTTAGGATTAAAAACAACAGAATTCTTAAAAATGGTATTAAGTTTTTTAGCTAATTTATAGGCAGGTGCATTTATATAAGATACAACTGGTCGCATAGGCATTCCTTCTTTATGGATTTTAGGGAGACAAGTTAGGAGAGGAGGTCTAGGGTTCATTTCAAATATGCCACGTTTCCAAGCCCCTTGAAAAATACTACTGGAATTACTCACCATTCTTCTCACATCAGCCTGAAATTTACTTGTTGGGTCACTGCTCAACTTTTTACAATCATTTTTACTTATAAACTCCATTGTTTTTTCCACATATACATTCTTATTGATTAATACAGTAGTATTTCCTTTGTCAGCTTTCAACACAGTCACATTTTCATTCTTCAACTTTTTCTTTAAACTCCTCAGACACCGTTCCTCATCAGTTGGCACACTTGTAGGTTGTTCCCTCCTAAGAAATTCTGCACAGAGGGATTTGGTGGCTTTACCCTCTTCATTGTTGACTAGCACTGCTTCAGTGCTCATAGCGAGATCCAAGATGTCTTTTTGGTCAATTTTGGTTATTGGATTATGCTTCAATCCTTTTGATGCCAATACTTTTATGCCACCTTTCTAATGCCACGCCCATTAGAAGGCACATTTCACTTTTGTATATAAGTAACTTCTCACATCTTCCTCATTCTGTATTGTACTGATGATGGTCTAATCAACCGAAACGCGTCTACAAGTTTATATGTTTTTATCGTGGAAATAGACTATTTCGTCTTAAATCGTCTTTTTTAAGATGGATTCCCACTATCTCGCCGCATCCACCTTACATTAAAATGCCCGCGTTCCACATTTCTCCTCTTTTTGAGAAATTCGCCATCAAAAGTAGTTACCTATTTTACGAAAAATTGAGAATTGAAGTGGGGTTTGAAGGTTTCGAGTGGGGTCTCGTTTCCGAAGTATTTTTAAGCGTAAAATCCACGTTTAACAACCCACACCGTTCCAGTATCTTTTTCAAATTTTTAATTTAAAAAAATAAATGTTAATTTACATTGAATTAATTTCTGCTATTCATATCCACCAATGAATATTAAACCCGTGCGTAAAATTTTCAGCATACCTTTTTTTCTGAACATCAAGACTAATGACGCCATTACTCTTTCAAACACATCAAAAGACTCCGATTCCGAATACGACTCATAAAAACTGTCAGAGATAATTATAAAAGTAAGGGATAAGCATATAAGACGGCAGGTTTAACATAAAATTTATTAACAAATTTGGCCATGAAGTTGTTCGCATCACTCTTTTTGGGACTCGCTGCCTCATGTGCTGCTCAGGTAGTTATGACATAACTTGTAATCTTTTACTATAGTAAAAGAGTTATAACTTGATTGAAAATAAGTTGCTGTTCTCCATTGCTATCTTAGTGTCATAAAATACGAGAATAACTAAACGGGTCACATCAATACTGCACTTTTTTATTATTTGGGTGATTGGATGAAATGGGTAAAAATGTTGCGGACCACGGTCAACTGCAGTTGTGGCGCCGCACTGATGATTTGAGAGATGCGGAAGGTCTTGTAGTACAGGTATTTCACAGAGTCGTTTTTCTTCGTTCTCAAGTTATGCTATTTTCTTCATGAAGAAATTGGATTGGTATGGTGTTTCTATGTATAGTGGAAGTGGGCTATTTCACCATTTTTATAGGCTACCACCAATAAAAGAAGGATTAAGGGAAATGGGGTAAATTTTGTTTGCGAAAGTGATCTGCACACCCAACTCACTTATTGACTACAGAATTACGACGAACGTCAGTGAGCAGTGTTTTGGACTTGAATGTTAGGCAACCTCATTGACTCTCTATGACCACCACTTGAATGTCAGTGAGCGCCATTATGAGAGCACAACAAAAAAGTTGAGTCATCTCATAGAAACTTGCTGGAGTCGCCAGGGTAGAACCTACCAACTTTGAGTTCGGCTGAAGATCTTTAGTGATCACCATATCATATATGATCAAGTCTGATATATCAGACTTGATCTCAAAAAAGTTGAGTCAATCGTACTGAAACTTGATAGGCTCGCCACGGTAGTGCCAAATGGAGGTTCGACTGAGAGGGGTCAAAGATAATAACTAAGTAATCCCTACTTAGAAATTGTTGAATGCATTCAGTCAACAATACAACGGGTCAAGGGGGTCCTAATGTAAAGGACGGACATTTAATTTTTGAAATCTTAAATGTCCGTCCGGCGTCCAGGCCGTTTTGGGCAATAGCTTTTTTTTTTAATCCAAAACTGATAAAATACTCGGTTCTCCATCTACTTGTGTCCGCAAGGCTCTGCGGGTCTAAAAAGGACCTACGAGAGGGTTTCATCAAAATTTGATCATTAAATGATTAATTGATCATTAGGTAAATTTTTAAAATTAATTGATCATTAAATTTTTTAAAATAATTGATCATTAAATTTTAATGATTTCACTATGACCATGGGATATCTGGTTCATGGGCCTTTTGAAGGATGCCAGGAGGTCGAATGCGGTGTCGTCGGAGTAATTTAGGGTGTAAAATCCATTTTTTTGGGTTCCTTTTTTGCCCTAACACTTTCAAGAAATACAGTTCATTTTACTTCTTTTTTTTAATATCATTTTTTGTTATAGACTTGGAATACTTTTTTGTACAATTTATGCCAGATAATGATACAACCCCCGAAAAATAGGCCAATTTTTCCGCCCCGATCGGGAATCGAACTCAGGTCTCCTACCACAATCGCGCACGGCCGGCATGAGCTCTCCTCCTTGCTACCCACTGCACTTGAGCTGACCAGATCCCTTGTTACCACCCACTCGTAACGCGTGTAACGTGTGTAATTCCAAATGAAAGGGCCGGGTTCAAAGCATTGGCCAGGTGACAAAGGTCGTTGTGATAGCGTCTATCCAGCCAGATGCATCAATCCTACGTCCACATACTTACTCTTGAACAATGAGGCGCATTTCCTCCATACGGCTCATAAGTTCTGTCTGCACAGTGCAGATTTCACCATATAGAGCCCTAAAATGTCGTTCACTTCTTTATTATCGCCGCTTGAGGAGCTGGTCAAAATGAAATCCCCAAAAACCAAGGATGTTGTGATCCAGCTATGATCCTATCATATCGGAGCTGTAGCCCGAGCAGGAGAACGAGGAGGATGACCATCTTCATTCTAAGGTTCTTCAAGAAGCCAGAAAAATGTGAAATTTGTCTAGAAAACTCCAGCTCGGCGAGCATAGTACGAGAAAGGTATGAAAACAACAAAACGTTGGCTCCCTTTGAACCAAAAATTGTACAAAAATAGGTAAGAGGCCAGTTTTAAAGGATGCTGGAAAGGTGGTATAGAGGGGTGTCAGAGGAATATTCACAGAGAACAAGGGCCGGATACAAGGCAATTTACGAGGGGGAGGGGCAAAAAGGGGCGAGAGAGGGAAAACAATGGGGAAATTGCATAATTTTTTTTTTTTTTTTTTCAATTTTTTTTTTTTTCGAAAGCATATCCTACGAGAATAACAAAAACGACAGTCAGCCGTCTGGAATCGCTTCTAGAAAATTATTATGATTTCGAGAAAGTGGTGACGTTTGAATTTACGCGGGAGTAGAATCGATCAGCCAGGTCAGTGACGTCGTTTGGTAACGAAGGTGCTACCAACCTCGGCGGCCTGCCGAAGTTGTTACAGTGTTGCCATCTGACAGCCCATCACCAAGAACGCTATCAAATCACCGTCACTCTGATTTAATAAGACGTTAAACTATAAGTATAGGTAATATATTCTGAATTAGTTATTCACTATTTCAAATGATATAATATATCATTTGAAATATAGATATAATCTTCGTAAATTCCTTTTACAAGCTGTAGACACTAGCGCCCCAAGTGAGAGCTTTGCCTTGTTTGTGACGTAGACGTTAAGGACAGACCCGCGAGAATTCGAACTGCACTACTCGTTTTTTGCTCTTCTCTCCTCCAACGATAAAAAAAAAAAAAAAAAAAAAAAAAAACAACTGATTTCAGTGTTTCTATAACATATGCTTCGGTCCTACAATACAACGGTAGGGTTAAATTTAAAATTTAAGCTTATGCAATTTCCCCATTGGATGCCTCGTCACCCCACCACCAGGACCCCTTTTCCTAGGAATTTAAAGAACCACTTACTGAGAAATTAATCCCAATACATGGGGCATGCTTCCGAGGTTGTGGAGGGGGGGGGGGGGGGGGGGGGGGGTGTGATGAAGACAAGAAAAAAATCCATAATCCTGTATTTTCTTTAGAAAAAACGACTGTAAATATCGAAAAGTGGGTAGAAGGGGTCTGAGGTCAGGTCGGAATGGACGGGGGTTGACAGGAAGTTACTCCTAGTTACAGGGTTTTATTAATTTTCTTTCTTTTTTTTTTTTCTTTTTTTTTTTTAAGCATGGTACATGGCAAACCGATGTGAAGAAGGTTAACTTTTTGTATACATCCAAAGTCATTTCCCTCTCCACCCTCTTTCTTACTCTACCTATTGATGAAATGGCGATCAACCCACGAAAAGTTTGGACATCATTACTCTACCTACTCCTCACCCTCCTCAATTCAAGGACCACCTAGCTGAAGCCTGTACCTAGGAATGGGAGAGCACTGCTGTATAAAACGGCTTACTACCCTTGATCTAAACTGTAATAATCCTATGGGCTGGTGGTGTTCCAAGAAGTCAAAATACCATACGCCAATCAAAGTAGCATGCTCAAACAATCACAAGCGGCAAATTTTTCGTTAAAAGCTTATGTACTTGTCCCATTTTTAGGATTGGCTGATGGCCAAAATTAAGGATGCGGCTATAAAAAGGGCTGCCGAACATATCACGAATACTACCGTTGAAACTCTTGTATCCCTTGGAACAGCTGGATTTGAAACCCCCACCATCGTTATGGATCACTTGGTGAGTTTTGAAAGTGTCACCCACACATAGATTAATTTATCGATGACTTGTTTTTGTAAGTCTGTTTTCACTACAGAATCCCGAAGACCTGGGAGTCAAAGCGTCATGTTTGGCCAAAGCTTTCGATAAAACTATCCCCATCATTACCAAAATAGTGGACATCGTGGCCCAGTTTAAGGCTGTCAAATCGTTTAACGAAATCCTCACGAACACCGCCAAAGACTTCAAGAGCATTTCTGAGCTCCATGATCTTCGCTCCTTCTTGCCTGCTGTTAAAGTCAGTACCTTTTTTTTTTCGCTCTCCTCTTTTGAACTTGCACTTCACAATTCAGAGTCAAAACCCACACACCTTATCACTTTCCATTACTTTCCCTTTTGCAGAAGTTCTTCAAAGCCACGAAGTCCCTCATAGTCGATTTGGCGACCCAGAACACCACCGGTCAAGACGAGATAAATTCACCGATTACCGTTGAATTAAAGTTAATCTTTAATGAAATCAACAAGTGCTTTCAGAAACCTGAATCTGAGTAATGCCGTGAAATTAAATAAAAGGATATTTTTTTCTAAATCTGTGTCGCGTATTTTGATTAAGTTCATAGCATGGGAATCGAACCCGAAGCGGTTCTGCTGCATTTCTTGATTGCATAGTCATACACTTTTGGGCCTTAACCCAACCTGAAATTTGTCCTTGAATATCATGCTGTGAGTATTTTAAGCAATGATCTTTCCACCAACGTCACTGAATCTTGTACCCACTTGAATCTGTTTATAAACCCCAATCGTACGTAACAAACACTTCACATTAAGGAGTATGATACCGTAACAGACATCTTGAAGCTGTCAGAGATAATAGTTGGATATATAAAAGACAAAGAATTGAAATTAACCTATTCATAACGACTGAAATCATGAAGTTCGCCGCTTCCGTAGTTTTGGGACTTCTTGCCATCTCTGCTGCTCAGGTATGTTCGATATCGTCATTTGAAAGTCATCGTAAGAAATGGTTCATGACCATTGGATGTTTGTAGGGGAAGAGCTTCAACCCCTGGGAGCAGAAGGCCAAACAATTGGAAGTGAAGTTTGAGAAAGTGGTGAATGACAAAGCGCACGCAATCATCGAAAGGGTTAAGAACGCCGTTCACTACGCCCAGGAACACTCCAAGGACTTCATCGAGGAAATCGAACGCGAGATCAACGCTACCATCGCTCAGGCTATCCAGGTAGGCGTTTACTATAGTATAAATGGGGGTTTTGGTGGAATAAGAAGAGTTGTAATAAGAAGTTTGATGTGCAGGAAATCGACGTTCTGAAGCACGAAGTCGACTTGGAATGCTACACCAACGCCACCAAGGACATTTACGCCGCCCAGGAAGCAGCAATCACCAACCTGGCTGGATGCCAGAACCTCTCGATTGCCTACCAGGACATTCAGAAGATCGCCCAAAACGCGTCCACTGTCGTTTTGGATGTCGTCGAGGACGCCAAAACTATCATCGAAGGCGTTCAACAATGCTCAAGCCTGTCCGGATTCGACAAGTGGAAATGCGCCGTTCAAGTTACCGGTGAATTGTTGAAGGAGCTCGTCAGCCAGTGGCCCGATGCGAAGGTCAGTTGAATCGTCGGTGTGATCAGTTGAGTGTCATACAGAACCGTTGAGCTCACGACTGTTTCATTTTGCAGGCATTCATCGCCGTCGTGAAAACCCTCGGCACTGACGCTGAGCTCCAAATCAACACTTGCGTGAACGACCCCACGCAACAGTCTCTTGACAACCAAATCCAGTTGGCCATTGACGAATTCACTGCCTGCTCAACCAAATCTGCCTCCCATTACGCTTCTTACGTCGTGTAATAAGATGTAATAAATCGTTTTCTCTTGAAAATCACGATTGAGTCTACGTCTGAAACACCGGTTGTACACTTTCTCAACTCAAAAAAATTCTCCACCACAGAGGGTTTTGCAGAAAACTCGGTTCGACCGATGAATATTCAGGTTTTATGGGACAATGAACATTACCCTGGGATGCAGAGAAGAGGTCAGGTTTTGTTGGAGAGGAGGGGGTTGAAGGACCAGGAAGTTGTTCGTCGGTAAAACTGCCGCACAAAGTCATTAAAGCTAACTTCTCCGGGAGAGATGGAGGTAAAGCATGCGGTCCCAAGAATTTACATAGTTTTGCCCAGTTTGACGGTTTTACGGGAAAATAGAGTAAGGGCATGGGGGCTTCAGAACTGTCGGTTTTTAAATAACACAAAAAAAGGAGTCTTGCGAGGGCCGAGTAAAGTCTCGGTCCTGGCTGCCAAGGTGGATGAAGGACGAATTGTGACCGAGAAGAGGATTTTTTTTTTTAAATTTACCACAATTCCGAATACATTTATGTATCCGGTAGGTTTAGGTATTTGAAAAAAGTTTATAAACTTTTTTCAAAACAATCGAGATACAGCCGATCAAAATTGAGGATTTTTCTCAAAGTGGCGAAAATTGGCAAACAACCAAGGTATTGGCCCTCGAACTATCATTACCATTAGTTCTATGGTAGGTAATTATGTACAATGGTAGATGATAGTTCGAGGAGCTTCTTTTTGCTCATTTTTTTGTCATTTTGAGAATATTCCTCTTACCTTATCTTGATAAACTAAGGTTTCGAAGAAAAGTTCATAACTATAAATAGATATAACATTGTAGTAAATTTAATATTATACAACTCTTAATATAAACTATAAACAGCTTAGTTAGACGTTATGAGCGAAAAGCTGAAAACAGTCGGGTAATTTTGAGGTTTTCCGGCCCTCCCCCAGTTAGCACAGTGTCCTCGGATAGGCAAACTTGACACAGTCATCCCACAGCAATTCCGAACAACCTGAGAAAGTTCAATTAAGTTCGGAATTTTATTAGATGCATCTGGACTATCTGGAGACCACAGAAGACGTAGAAACATATTAGCCGATATTCTCTTTTGATGAAAATGAGGTTTATAAACTATGTAGGTATAGATAGTTAGTTACCGGTGAAGCATTTCGTTCCGCGGAGAACGTTAAGAATGGTTTTTTCTGCCAAAAATATTGATAATATCAAACTTAATAAGTTTGATATTATTATTACGGTGACCAACGTACTTTTGTAAGGACATGACAACTCTTAGGCCAACGGCCTGAGTACATACTATAATATACAAAAATATTATTTTCCTAGAAAGGACACAAAAATGTACCACTTCAGAAAATTGCGCTACCTGAAAATGAAAGCAAAAAAAAAAAAAAAAAAAAAAATCCTAAATAAAATAATAAAATAAAATAAATTAATTTAAAAAAAATGATAGGCCAATTGAGCGGATCTTAGGAAATTCAGTCGTTTGACGCCGAACTTGTCTGCAGTATCGCTGCTGATAGTGATGAACAGGGCTCGGATTGATTTGCTCGATAAAATGATCAAAATTTGATCATTTTATGATTCATGATCATTTTATGATTTTGATCATTTGACATTTAATGTGCTCGAAAAACATCTGTTTTATGCAAAATAGATAATGCTCGAAAAACTCATTATGTGCTCTAAAATGTGCTCGAAAAGCACAGTTAAAATCTACAGATAGGAAAGTGAAACGAAAAAAACGCTGCAAATGTTATAAAAGGGTTTATTATTCTTTGATATAGGTTACTTGTGCAAGAATTTAATTCTGTCAATGAAAAAAAAAGGAAAAAAAAAGTTTTTTGTTTTTTTACTCGAAATATATAATACCCTCTGGGACCCTTCAAAAATCCCATTTGTAGTCCCATGGAAGCCCTATAGATCGCCACAGTGAAATCGGATCGTTCCGGGATCCCCAAAAATCGATTCTACGTCCAAAAATGCCTCGAAAACGACACCTAACTCGATCCCATAGCCAAAAGCCTTAAAAAAAACCCTCCCGTAGCCCCATAGCGCCCCACGGGTTTGGGTGATCGGGCTGAAAACCTTGCGGGCACAACTAGATGGTAAACCGAGTATTTGGTCAATCTTTCAGATTTAAAAAAAAAAAATCCTACTGCCCAAAACGGAAGGCGGAAGGCGGAATTTTTTAAAAATTTGTCATTTTGGTTTATTATTCTTGGAATAATACACCTATGTTTTCGCGACGGGGGTCGACGACTCCGATCGGCCCCAAAATTTGACATTATCCGTTTCAAGTGGTCTAGATTCCAAAACCGAAATGTCCGTCCGCCGTACGCCGTCCGCCGTCCAGGCCGTTTTGGGCAGTAGGAATTTTTAAAAAATCTGAAATTTTGACAAAATACTCGGTTTACCATTTAGTTGTGCCCGCAAGGTTTTCAGCCCGATCGCCCAAACCCGTGGGGCGCTATGGGGCTAAAATGGGGCTACAGAAGGTGGTTTTTGAAGGCTTTTGGCTATGGGATCGAGTCAGGTGTCGTTTTCGAAGAATTTTTGGACGTAGAATCCATTTTTTGGGGTCCCGCAGCGATCCGATTTCACTGTTGCGATCTATAGGGCTTTCATGGGGCTAAAAATGGAATTTTTGAAGGATCCCAGGAGGTTAAATATTTTTCGAGTAAAGAATAAAGAAATTTTAAAAAAACAATTTTTTTTGAAAAAAAAAAAAAAAAAAAAAAATCCAAAAATTTTTTTCCAACATTTTTTCTTTTGACACCGAAATAATTTTTGCGCAACTATCCTATATCAAAGAATAATAAACCCTTGTGTAAAATTTGCAGCGTTTTTTTTTTTGCGTACAATCAGTGAACAGGTTCAACTCTTTAATTTGAGAGAGATAAGTAATATCGTATTTTTTATTAGACAGTACCGAAAGAGACATTTAAGTACAATTTTCATTTGAACGACACTGTATTTCGGTTATGTGCATTTAAAATACGATCCGTCACTTGGCACTCGGAACGAAATTGGGTTTTATGGTGAACTCACGACGTTCGGCATTAAATGGCGGTTTCCTTATCTTTCCACGCGCGCTGAGCCAAAAGGTTACCGAGATGCCCTCCAATGTCATTGCACGGTGATTTAATGCCCATTTTGAGTTGGTTTCTTTTGCGTGTTAGGAAAAAATGTAAACGTGCCCTCGACAAATCAGTTCGTAATGACAGAAGTGACGCCTATGCGATAGAAAACACGTAAACGACTCGAGTTTTGTTGGGGCACCAAAATCATAAAAAATGGTAGGAGATTATTTTTCCAAGTATAAAAGAGGGCCAAATAGGGAGGAAAAACATTCTTAACAGTTACTGCAGTCATGAAGTTGGCAGCATCTCTCCTTTTGGGGCTCATTGCATTCTCCGCTGCGCAGGTAGTTCTGTTCAATGAAATATTTTGACAATCTATCCGAAAAATGATGGACTTTTTAAAAATGTTAAACATTTATGGCCCTTATTGTTAGGAAGGCGTATTTGAGATTGGTGGTTGGGTGGAGAAGGAGATTCAAGAGGGAATCGTGTCAGGCGTGGACGCCCTCATGGAAAATGCCGGATCGTACATTGAAAATGTTGTCTTTCCCGCGTTTCGCAAAATTCTCAAGGTAAGGAATAGCATCTTTTTATGCTCGAAGCCGAAGGTAATAACCGGTGTAATAATAATAATTATTATTATTACTGAGATGTTCTCAACAGGTGATCCAATCACTGTTCCGTTTTGTGAAGAGAGAGTTCGAGCACATTTTTAAATATGTCGCGGACGAAGTCAAACATTTATTTCGAGCAGCTGTACGCGGTGCCTCTGCCTTTGATAATTATACACGCAAGGTATGATTCATTAAAAATGATTTCATATTTTATGCTGAGAGGAGGCTCTAATACTTTTGAGTCTTTTACAACAGGGGATCGAACATCTGATGAGGGAAGGTAGATGCCTGATATCAGCCACCTATGGTACTTTCCCTGCTCTGATAAAAGCTGTTATTAGTGGCGTGAAATGTATCCTCCACTCCAAACCCATTGAAGACCTCGAAAAGATCTTCAAGGATGCTGAGGCCATAATCATGGACCTCTTTAGCCATGGAAGCGTCTCTAGCATCGCTCTTACCGAGTTGGGTGATTTATGGGTCAGTATCAACGATGTTTTTAATCCTGCAATTTTAAAATTAGACTACCAACAGGCAGCCCCATGGAGCACTCATGTTTTCTGGCTCTGCTTCCTTTTGCAGAGTTTGGCCATAGACGCGGCACATCTCATCTTCGACTTGATATTCCACCGTAAAGAGTGCCTGGCCGACAAACTACAGCTGGTTTCCCATCAATTCCACAGCAGATACGACAGCTGCTTTGTGAAAGTTGCCTACTAAATTTCGTAAAGAATATTTCTTTCTGAATCTGAATCCTGAAGGAGGCAGCGCAATGGAAACCACCACGTGGGGAAAACTGGGAGCTTCTACAACTTGAGCTCAAAGCTAATGCCAATTTGTATTAATACAAAACAGATTCGAAATTCGTTTTATACTGTCCAGGTGGGTATCGCCCAACGGCTCCATAGCAGTCTCCACAGCACTAACCTGTCCATGTGGGTCTGGGTACTGAGGCAGTGTAAGTAAGGGTGGGAGTCCACGCAGAGTTGGAGGCTTCCAGGCGTGGAGGCGGATTCGTCAAATGCAGCACAGGAATTACTGACCCACCCAGTGGGGAAAATGACAAGGGTCAATGCAGATTCACTCTAGGACACTTTCTGAGATCTACGCTGGGGCGCTGGCTTTCCACCCGGGTTGGCCAAGCTCATTTAAAGATCTTGAGAACCAGTGGATGAGAAAGCAAGAGTCCACTTCCCAGACGGTGACATAGCCGAAAGCAGAAGGAGGCGGGGAACACCTCCAAAGGGGAAGGTGCGACTGTCGTCTCAGAGTGAATCCATTTATTTACTGGATGGAGATATGGGATATGCCTTAAATACAAAATTTGTATTTATTTACAAATATCCATAATTTATATTCATATTTAATATGGATATAAAATACCAAATCGGATGACGATGATGATAATGATTATTTTAATTGTTCACTAAACACAATGCAGGGGTGGATAGGCCGATATGACCGGCCCGGACGATTCCATTTGACCGAGAGGCTTTGGGCGTTTCCAGCCCTCCTCACCATCTCCCCTCCCTTTCTCGCGTATGTCCCCCACTTGTCCATTCCTTTCGAATTGTAAGCTCAACCCATGGTAAATTTACCTTTTATATCTTGATTGAATTAAATTATTAAAAAATTTGTTTTTCAAATTTCCATGTTAAAAGTTTGACCTGAAAAATGAATTATAAAGATTTCACGGTCATTTTCGTTCTCGAGTAGGTAAGACATATTTTACGTAGGATAGAATTTTTTCGCAACTCAGGATTTTCGCCCCGGGACAAGAATTCCTGTTTTAAAGTGTTTTAAAACACGTAATGGAAGGTTGGAAAGAAGGTACTTATTGAAGGAATATTTCAAAAGAGAAGGGAAAAATTCATTCGGTGTCATTTTGAGAAAAAAAAAAAAAAAATCTGTACAATATTTGGACAGACGTGGGGCCTCGAAAAATGAATTATGCGTCCGAAATTACTTGGAAAACGACACCTTATTTGACTTCCTAGGATCCTCCAAAAATCCCATTTGTAGTCCCATGAAATTCAATAGATCCGCTCGCTGAAATCGAATTGTTCTGAGACCCCCCAAAAATGGATTCTACGTACAAAAATACTTCGAAAACGACACCTAACTCGATCCCACAGCCAACAGCCTTAAAAAAAACCTCCCGTAGCCCCATAGTGCCCCACGGGTTAGGGCGATCGGGTTCAAAACCTTGCGGCTACAATCAGATAGTAAACCGAGTAATTTGCCAAAAATTCAGATTCTTAAGACGGCTTCAAAACGGCTCGGACGGCGGACGGACATTTTGTTGTTCGAATCTACGTGTCTTGAATCGGATAATGCTGCGATCAGAATTTTCAGTCACCGTCGCGATTACATAGGTTTATTATTCCAAGAGTAAGTTATAAACCAATATTGAAAATATTAAAAAATTTAAAAAAAATATATAAAAAGAATAAAATAAACACAAAAATAAATGAAAAAAAGAGGAACAACGTTCGTAAGCTAATAGTGTTCGTTTCTAACCCTTTTTAGTTTGCTTCAGAACTTTACATTTAAAAAAAATTCCATCTCATCTTGGTCGTGTTTGATTTTCTTTCGCGCTAATCATACAAAAGGGTCCACTGTGGGACAGAGAGAAAACAACCGAAGCACGAATGTTGGAGAAAATTATTTTATAGTGAATAGCTCGAATGAAACGGGAAATCGTCAAGGGAGGTTATCAAAACTCGTGCTGGGAAGGAGGCGGTTTCGGGGCGGGGCACAACGGGAAGTTTCTGCTGATAAGAAAACACATTCAAACGCAAGATGTAATCTTCCACCCTCACGTGCCCTTACTGGTTGACACGCGGCAATTTCCTGCAAAAGGCAGACCTTCTCCGGTTCTTGGGGTAATGTCCTTTGTCCAATTAGTCTATCGATTCCGTCCTGCGGGCCCTGCAGCGCAGCCCCTGGAGATGTCCCGTCAACGTAAAAAAAAATCAAAAGCGTCGTCGAAATGTTTGAAACGAACGGAAGCCACACATCGTGCCTCCAGCCCGCAATTCCAATTTACTGCAGAGAGAGAAATGTTGCAAACGACGATAGCTGTTGTACCGGAGGAAGATTAATGGTGAGCAAAAGGGGTGAGATGTGAGAAACCTTTAGAGAGGGAGGGACAGGAACGGCGTTCTTTAGAACCTGATGGAAATAGTGCGGATGGGGAGCCTTGTTAGAAAAAGAAAAAACCGTGTACAGGGAGAGGGAGAAAGTGAGTGAAAGAAGTAGAAGAACAAAGAGCAATAATAGGAGAGGCATGGCTCCTTTTATATAAAAAGAGGATCCAGGATTCACTAATGAGAGGAAGGGTGGCGCTGCGATAGTCTGGTACCCATTTGTTAACCTTTCGCGTTGAATCACAAGAGAAGGTACCGCATTCCCCTCTGTTTGCAATATAATGCCGGAGCACTGCACATCTGTGCTCTGAATAGTAAAAACATCGTTCATGACCGCAACGCATTTAATTACTAAGAATGAATGCTATACTCAGGTAATTTTTTGGAATGAGTTGCAGCCTGGGTGAGTCTTGATTTTCGAGAGAATAAATTTTTTTATTATGTTTATTACACGACGTTTGAAGCGTAGCGGGAGGCAGATTTGTCTGTGCAGAGGGCGAATTCGGCCATGGCAAACTTGATTTTGCCGTCGATCCACTCTTGTTTGGGGTCGCTCAGGCAGGCATTGATTTGGAGCTCAACGTCATTGCCGAGAGTTTGAACGACGGCGATGAACGCCTGCAAAATGAATCAGCCGTGCAATGACTTGTAGAGTACGGCGGTGCTAAAGAATCAACTCACCTTGGCATCGGGCCACTGGCGAAGGAGCTGCTTGACCTCCAAGGCGACGTATTCAAAGACGCACTTCCATTTGGCGAAGCCAACATGAAGCGAGCATCCAATGACGCCTTCCACGATGAGCTTGGCGTCTTCGACGACGTCTAAGATGACGGTGGAAGCGTTTTGAGCGATCTCTTTGACGTCCTGGTAGGCGGTTGAGAGGTTCCGGCATTGAAGAAGGTTGGTGATGGCTTCTTGCTGAGCAGCGTACATGTCCTTGGTGGCGTTCGCGAAGCATCCCAGGTCAACGTCAAGCTTCAGAACTTCGATTTCCTGCACACCAATTACTTAATACAGCAACTCTAAGTTAGAGTCTCTAACACAACGCCCACTCATAACAAAAGCGTACCTTGATAGCCTGAGCGACAGTGGCATTGATCTCTCGTTCAATGTCGTTGACGTACTCCTCGGAGTGCCCCTGAACGTAGTGGACGATGTTCTTGAGCCTGTCGATCAGCGTCTCAGCCTTCCCAGTAACAACTTTCTCAAACCTCACCTCCAAATTCTTGGCCTTTTCCTCCCAGCTGTTTCCCTTTAAATATACGATTGTGTCACGAAATATGATTTTTCCTACGATGTTCTTCAAGGGATTTTAACCATACCTGAGCAGCGGAGATGGCGAAAAGCACCAAAACGACGGATGCGGCGAACTTCATGACTGCAGTCGTTATGTTGTGCTTTTCCCCAATAATTGTCTTTTATAATTGAACCCTATCTCAGTTCAAAAATCTACGTTATCGAGCTTCTTCATGTCAAGTGTTTTCTAGCGTACAAACTGGATCAAATAAATAGATTCGAGTGGGTAGTAGTTAAAATTATCGTTTCTTTATGTGGCCTTGTCGTGAAGTGCGGTCAATTTGACTGAAATGATGCATTTTGACATGGAGCATCATGAAGCGAGCATCCAATGACGCCTTCCACGATGAGCTTGGCGTCTTCGACGACTGGACATAAGCCTGATGAGTTCAGCCGCCTTGTCGCTCCATCCGAATAAACCTGGCCGATTTGGCTGGCCAGTGTAGAAGAGAGATAAATGATGATCTCAACTTGATCCAGTTGAGCCTGACGTCCATCCAGAAGTGACAAGTAGGTATCTCGAATTAGCAGATGGAATTGTTCCTTCTCTTGATTTACTTTGAATAACCTCGTTGATTCACGCTCGATAACGTAACACCGGTAGGAGATCTGGTTACATCGATGAGTAGCAATTTGCGAATCCAGTAATGCGTTTCTGTACATTGTTAAGCTGGTCGAAAGGTACAATTCTCTTCCTGCTCAAGTCGAAAACGTGCTCGCCGTTAAACCAAATTTTTGTCATCGCTCGGCACTCCAAGCGCATCGAATTTCAGCAACGTGGTAGTCCATATGCGCACATCTTGCTGTTGCTTGCTGAAGACCCAAAAGAGCCATTCGGCGAATACATGCCGGCAACCT
Organism: Pilophorus perplexus; assembly: GCA_955831195.1. Lineage (NCBI taxonomy): Eukaryota > Metazoa > Arthropoda > Insecta > Hemiptera > Miridae > Pilophorus > Pilophorus perplexus. The sequence goes on from OY037014.1 coordinate 19,995,029, forward strand.
TTCAAATAGACGGGCTCTGTCCGACAACTGCGATGCCCGCTGGGTAGAGCTGGCTCTCGAATATCAACGCTTGACTCTGATATATTGTGACATGGACGTGGCGTTTGGACCACCCACCAAGAGACAAAAGCTATATAATATATATTATAGTCTCGGTTGAGGTGATCTGGAGATTATCTAGTGGTGAACTGACTAACATGTTACGTAACAATCCCATTCCATAGACATTGGAGAGTTTCTCCTCGTCCGGTGGGAGGTACCTCCCTCCTGGAGGCTGGAGGCTGGATCCTGAAGTACATTACCCTCCAAGTTCTTGTGGTTTAGTCGGCAAAAGAGCGATTGATATGTGGCATAATATGCCACATTCGCTATTAATCGATATTAGCGTTATAACAGAGCAATTCTGGAGACAATTGAAAAAGAATGTTATTTCGGGTCTCGTGAACAGTTCCGAGTATTATAAAATCCAATAACGGTTGTCATATCTGGAAAGAATCAACAGGTTACCTTCAGCAAGGCTGACGAAGCAATAACTTGAAGGAACCCTCTTCATATACTCGAGCTTACCTCTCGTGTTCCACCCCTATCGCCCAAGACCTTGTCGAAGCCCCTATAATGTCTATGAGCCGCCCTCCGCCCCGTTTTCATCTATCGAGGACGCCTTCTACCGCTGAGGGGGTTAACATCCGCAATACTTTCACACGGGAGGTATTCAGGGCCTAAGTGGAAATTCCTCCCTGTCGAGGAGGGTTCATATTGTCTTAGTAGCCCGAAGAGAGTATTTTAATATCCCGTTGACCGTTTTTCATCTCATTTGGAGAGTGGAAAAAATTTTTAATGTCCATTTCGGCGGAGGGATAGGCATTTAAACCTGCAGAATTGAATGGACCGAAAAATTACCCCAATTTTGTTTTAAATACAAATAAAGTTTATTTTTTCTGAAAACTCACGACACTTAACAGACCGTAAAGTAAAGTAAAACTGGAAAAGCTGATTGCATAATATGATATTATCCAAATTTAAAACCAAATATGTCAATGAAACTAATACAATTGAAAAAAATGAAAATAAAAGATGTTCGTAGGTGCGTAGTGGCAAAACATGAAAACTCCATCAGCCGGAAAGGCCGGTTGAATGATGACGGCTGCCACAGCGTAACGGAAATGTTCAAGGAAGCAAAAGGCGCACATCACCGAAGATGGGCAAAGTTGGTGGGGGGGAAGACCGACGAAGACGCTGATAAATAGGGAAGACGGTGGTGATGAATGGATAACATAATAGAGATAAAGCAGATAACGGACCATTTAATTTCATCCGACCCCTCTCGCTCATCGGCCTCCCTTCACCATTCCCACCACCCTCACCGCCGCTTTCTCATTTTCGCCGTCGGATCAATTGTGGCCCGCGGTCTTATCGCGCCATCTACGTCTCTGTCGCCAAAAAAAAATATCGCCGAGCTGTTATGTTAGATCATAATCTTTGACCCTTTTAAATATAATAAAAATGTTGCAGTTTGACTCCCGCAATTCCCTCTCTGTTATTTTCTGGTCTTTACTTACTGTAAATTTGTGAAGCAAATTAATACATGGGGAAACTTGTTAAAAATCCTGAAAAAGCTTCAAAATCCGTAACAATTGTGAATCTCAAAATGTTTGACAAAATACTCTTGTTGTGCCCTCAAGGTTTTCAGCCCCATCGCCCAAACCCGCGGGACTCTGTAGGGTAGGGATACGCAATCGATTTCCGATTTTTCTAAAAATCGATTTCCGATTTTTCTAAAAATCGATTTTTTCTTGTAAAAAATCGATCTTTTTGAATCGATTTTTGTTTATACGATAAAATCGAGAATCGATACTTTTATCCCGATTTTTCCCAAAATCGGGATTTAAAAAAATCGGGGTAGAGAGGTTAAAAAAATTGGGTTTTTTGAAAATTATTGTTCTTGAAACATTTTCTTTTTCCTATTTATAATGATGGATGTTTTTTGAATTGACTGAAACGGCTTCAAAGAATCGTTTCTCAAAAATCGTTTGGAGGCGGAAACCCAACGGGAGGTTTCAATATTGAGTCTAGATTGTCGCGTCCAAGGAGTTTAGAAAAAGAACTTCTTCTTCTAACCTCCTTGGTCGCGTCGCTGTTGGTTCAGTTTGTGTTTTGTGCGACAAGGAACAGACTGAGTGGGAAGCTCGTCTCAAAACTTTTATTTTTGCATGATGTGGAAGATGAAATGTGGTTCTTGTGAATATTTTTTCAGAATTTTTTCGAATCTATTGTATAATCCAATGTATTAGATGACCACTCCTTGAACTCCTTGAGAAATATATATGAAATGTATGAGAATAGAATTTATTTCTCATATTATGAGAAATATACGTACAATCGCTTACCTACTTATTGATTGGTTTATTTACCTACTTATGATATATTTCATTTATTTATGATCGAGTTTGATCCCCCCCCCCCCCCCCCCAAAAAAAAGGAAAAATCGTTAACAACCCGATTTTCGCTAAAATCGATTCTTGAGGGAAACGATTTTTTGAGAATCGATTCTTTGAAGCCGATTCCGATTTTATGTAAAAAATCGATACTTTTTTACCGATTGCCTATCCCTACTGTAGGGATAAAAAGGAGCTACGCGTTGGGTTTTTGAAGGTTTTCAGCTATGATATCGAGTGGGGTGTCGTTTTCGAAGTATTTTTGGACGTAGAATATATTTTTTGGCTGTCTGAACGATCGGATTCCTCCGAGAGGATCAATGGGGCTTTCATGGAGCTACAAACGGGGCTTTTGAACGATGCCAGAAAGTCGAATGAGGTATCGTTTCCCGGGTAGTTTTGGACATTCGTCCAAAAACTTTACAGGAAAAAACTCTTTTGAATAATGAAATTATAAATTTTCGTATTGATACAGAATTAATTGTTGGATAGTTTGTATCAATGAGTTGTGTATGAATTGGATAGTTTGTATGAATGAACCTTTGTGTAAAATTTACAGCGATTTAAAAATGAAACGGCTTTTAATCTCTGTTTCTAGTGAAACCCGCCGTTAGACTCAAAACGCTTCATTCGGGAAGAACACAATTCGCCGGGATTGCTGAGCGGAAATCCACCGGCTTGAAGAGACGTCACTCTCTCAGACAAAGGACAAGAGACCGGGAAACATAGGAAAACCCTCGAGTTGCAAAGCACACAAAATCATCTTTTATTTGATGTCAACCCGGAGGAGAGACTTCCCTACAACCCTACAAACACTACCCTCCCGCGTCCCTTTTACCCTTTTTGACGCCGCGTCAAACTCCCCGCGTCGTTTGCGTTCCGGATTGATGTTATCCCCTTTGCTGTTCAACGAGGGTTTGGCCAAAGGATCAAGAACGAGATTAATCCGCGTCCCCCCCCCCCCCCCCGCCCCTCCATCTGAATCAATCAGGTTCCCTTCGGCCCTGTCGGAAGATGTGGAAAAACAAAGAATCCAACAGAGCTCTGGGAAAAAGAATGTGTACTCAGCCAAAACATACATACCGTTGCGTTTTTTTTTTCTGCGACAAATTCAATATTCAAAACTGACGAAAAAAATGACACCGTCCCGGAACGTACCGAACTTTTCCGGTAAATCAGAAAATCCCTACCAAGGCAAAAGGGTATGATGAATGCTCATGTTTGTATTATGGCGAAGACGGATAACACAATTTGAACCGCAGCCAAGTGGGTGGGCCAAGGAAAAGTTGCTTTTTGGGGGAGGCTTTTCATAAAACGCCGCTTCGTTTGCGTTCGGGTGGCGTTATTTTTTTTATGGGAATTCGGGTGGTCATCCAGCTCAAGGCCTCGGTGAAATTGCCATTTCGTCTACTATCATAAACAAGAAATTTGATAGGAAGAAGTCATCACAGTCGTGAATTATGAGGTTGGGTCGACGGGGGACTATGAATTATAGGTGCAGGGTGGCGTTAGGGTCTTACGACAGATGTGAACCAAGTTGCACGTGTTTTTTTCCCCACACCTTTTCCCCCCCTTGACACGAGAAAAACATCGATCGTCGGGATGAATTAATCTTTTACCTAACCTGCCTTATCCTGAAAGAGCTTTCGGAGCCGCCGCGAAATACATTTTTTTATTCTCCCTCCGATCCTCGGATTTCTCTCTTCCCTCCCTGATTTGATTAATTTACCCTAATCTATTACGGGATCAATTTACGGCGGACGGCAATCTATCGCAGGTTTTGAAGCGATATGTATCGGCCTGAAGGGTGAGCCATACTCGTAACAGGAGACCTCTTTCAGGTCTTGACTAATGAACGAGGTTGCAGAAGATGGAAAAGTAAACTTACTTTTTGTACATCCTGTACTTTTTCATCCTGAAGGGAATTCGCTCTGTAATATTACGTTATTGATAATTTTTGTTACACATCGTTTCGAATAATTGCACCGGTATACGTTGGGGGTATTTTGGTACTTTTCCGTTATCCCCCCCATACGGGTTTGCTTGCGTTTCGGCCGTTTAAGGTTTTTAATCATTACGAAACTTTTCTCTACTCTCGGATAACAGGTTTACATGGCATTTACGAAAAAAAAAAAATTAATTTAATATTACAGTATTATACAATACTTGACTATTCATATTATATGAATGAGGTGTATAATACACATCGCCAGATGGCTTTAGGTCACCAAAATTTCTACTCATTTATGACATAAATTGAAACACATTGTCTCAATATTCCCTTCTGAATAGGAAATAGGTGCCAAAAATAAAAAAATAAATATCGATGCATCAAATGTCAGGTCTGATTAATATAGAATGCGAACGACAGTAACGTGTCTACACGTTACTGTCGTTCGCATTCTATATTAAACGGATTTTTTTATGAACCCAGAAACACTCTCAGCCAAATGAATTCCCGTTCAGCTCTACAGCAATTTAACATGTTTTCCTTTCCATAATGAATCAGACGGCAAAATGAACTCCTGATGGTTTAAATAGTAACCGATGCACAAAATCCATTTCTCGGGAAGTAATATCAGTATCTTTTATATATTTTCTCCGCTCCGATAAATATTCAAAACCGTTTTCATGCTTTCTGATTATGATCCGGAAACGGGAGATACGGAATATAGCCCGGGAAGAAAGCGGGAAAAGGTTGGCAAAAGCTCGCTTTGGACCGATTTAATTCAAACCTTCTTCTTAATGAATAAACCATCACGGCGATAGAATGGGATTCCAGCTTAGGAAAATAGGATTCAGTAAAATACAAAATGCTACCACTCCCCCTCTCTGACTGTTTCTCCCTTTTACTGGCTCCGGCTCCGGCCATCTTCCCCGTGATTTAGCCGTCCGTTCGGTTTTAATTTATTGAAACAGGAGGGAAAAACAGACATTTCCGGTCTCATAGCCGGGGGATTATATTGATAGTGAAATTATGAAAATCCGTTTCCCTTCACATTCGGGGAAAACGTCCCGCGGCGGCGGAAAAGCTTCGGAGAAATTATGCCCCGCAGAATTCTCTTCAATAACTACATCGCTGTATCGCTATCACAAGACCAAGTCAACAGTTCTCAACCTGTCCGAATGGGTTTCAACCCCTTCAACCAGCCACGTCTGAGAAGTGACCCCTCAGTGCACTCACACATGTGAGAGTTGGTGGCTCGTGTGTGGTTGTCAAAGCCAGAAGAGGACACCCCCCAGTCCTATGATATTGGAGCCACAACACAATATCATCTTCATTCAAGTACTTTCAAGGTACTTTCAACATTATTTATAGTTGTGAGTTTCTGGTATACCAGAAAAATCCGTCTATTTTTCATATCAAAGGGAAGTTAACACGCTTTCGATTGCTGTAGCTGTGCAAGGGAAAGTGCTCATTTGAAGGGGGAGACGATTTATGGTTTATTTTTAGCCTATTTTTTCTTACTTCAGGCACTCGGATTCACCACAAGGACCAACTTTTTCTTTTTTAGAGAAACCCCTAATTTTTAGTCTTGTGTGAGGAAATTGGACATAATTCGGATTAAAATTGACAGATGAAATTTATCAAGTGTTTTATATTTTTCTGTATCATTTTCAAATTTGAAAACGGATTTCCAAAAAAGGATCATCCTGTATATCATTAAGGCACCAAAGAGTAATAAACATGGGAAGTGAGTTGTTGGTTCTTGTAGAATTATGTGGCTCTCCAAATATTGCACACATGAGGAGATCAGTCAGCCAGCAACGACTGCCCTATCAGAATTGAACGAGTGGGGGTTGGCTGGCGGCCCCCTTGTTTCGGTGTTGTGTGTTTGGAAGAGCTTTGAAGGCGCCAACTCCATAATCACACCGCTTGTGTTTACAGGATTGTGGGTGATGCGGACCAGGATAGGTTTCCCAGGGTCCATGTTCGAGGTGCAAGAATTCCTCCTGGTTTCGCTGAGCAGTGCATATTTGATAGAGCTTTCCAGGCGGAATTCACCTTCACTCGCCTTGGTGCCACTGTCGATTCCAAACAACCTTTCCACGGACTTTTTAGAACCAGAGGATCCTGGCGGTGGTCTTAGAAGGGTCTGAATACTCCAAGTCTGTGCCGACTCTCGTGGGACCAGAAAGGTGTCAGCAGACTCTTCGCTCCAATCCAGGGTTACCTCCTTTCCAGCCACAATCTCATGATTGAGCATTTAGACAGCTAAATGGGAGACCATCGAGTAAAACATGAGAGGAAGGAGCACCCACCTGCTTTCCTGCTCGCGGTAGTGGGCATTTGCGATTTAGCCAAGCGCGGAACCTCTTCCATCTTCCGTTCGCTATTTCTGAGTTCATCCCACGCACAACAACACGAACTAAGAATATCCAATTCCTCCAAATTTGAGCCGTAGAAAACGTCCCCATAGGCGGAAAAGCTGCGAAGAAATTCCGCCGTGCATTCATACTATGCAAACAACCGTCCGTCGCACGCCGTATGACGCTATCACAAGACTTTACAACCCCCATGTGGGCGGTTAAGCTCACCTTGAAGATACGGCGGCTTTTATGCAGCCATCCTTTCTTTTATTGTGCTGTTAAATGGGTGGCGGATGTCTGTACGACGCACAAATAAACTACCGCAATGCTTCACTGCGTATTGTCAAAATACTCCAACAGAGCTCTCTCTTGTTTTTAATTGGTGTTTTTCACGCCGAAGCTTTTCCCCCTGCCATAATTACCTCATTTAATTTGGTTCCGGGGAATCAAAGTTCTCTCGCTCATTTCTTCTCTTCCGTTTTTCTATTTCTTTTTTATTCTTTTTTTTTTTTTTCAAATTGACAACAACCACAAACAGCCATTTCGTCCTTTTCATTTTAAATCCCCGTTGAAAGTCAAAACGAAATGGATGAGAGACCTCAGTTGAAAGCCCCCGAGGGAGTTCTCAGGAGGTTTGTGAATGGAGCTTTTGGGACCTCCTGAGTGGAAAAGGAACAATAATATAAACAAAGTTGTGATAAAGAATCTTTATGAACCGTTGAAGGCCTCTCGAAATTAGGCGTTTCCCATAAATCAATATTTGGGGAAATTCTGGGATCCTCGAAGCCAAAAGATCAAAGGGCTACGGGTAGCAACTTATAGAACGTAAGAAATTTTCACTTTATTTATTTTTCAATATAACCCCTCATGCCGGTTTTTGGTTTATTATTCATGGAATAATACACAGGTGTCTATGTTTTCGCGACGGAGGTCGACGACTCCGATCGGCCTCAAAATTTGACATTATCCGTTTCAACAGGTCTATATTCCAAAACCGAAATGTCCGTCCGCCGTCCGGGCCGTATTGGGCAGTTGGAATTTTTTTTTTAAATCTGAAATTTTGACAAAATACTCGGTTTACCATCTAGTTTTGCCCACAAGGTTATCACCCCAATCGCCCAAACCCGTGGGGCACTATGGGGCTAAAATGGGGCTACGGGAGGTTTTTTATGGTTTTTGGCTATGGGGTCGAGTTAGGTATCGTTTTCGAGGTATTTTCGGACGTTGAATCCATTTTTTGGGATCCCGGAACGATCCAATTTCACTATTGCGATCTATAGCCCATGAAAGGGCTAAAATTTTTGAAGGATCCCAGGAGGTCAAATATTTTTCGAGTAAAGAACAAAACATTTTGAAAAATAAAAAAATAAAAATAAATTAAAAAACGCTGCAAATTTTACACAAGGGTTTATTATTCTGTGATATAGGTTACTTGTACAGACATTTAATTCTGTCAATAAAAAAAATTAAAAAAATTTTTTTTTGGATTTTTATATTTCAAAAAAAATTTTTTGGGGGGATTTTTTTTTCAAAAATGAGCTTTTTCAAAAATTCTTTAATTTTTACTCGAAAAATATTTAACTTCTTGGGATCCTTCAAAAATCCCATTTTTAGCCCCATGAAAGCCGTATAGAACGCCACAGTGAAATCGGATCGTTCCGGGACCCCCAAAAATGGATTCTACGTCCAAAAATACTTCGAAAACGACACCTAACTCGATCCCATAGCTAAAAGCCTTCAAAACACCCCTCCTGTAGCCCCATTTTAGCCCCATAGCGCCCAACGGGTTTGGGCGATCGGACTGAAAACCTTGCGGGCACAACTAGATGGTAAACCAAGTATTTTGCCAAAATTTCAGATTTTTAAAAAAATTCCTACTGCCCAAAACGGCCTGGACGGCGGACGGCGGACGGCGGACGGACATTTCGGATTTTGAATGTAGACCTCTTGAAACGGATAATGTCAAATTTTGAGGCCGATCGGAGTCGTCGACCCGCGTCGCGAAAACATAGGTGTATTATTCCAAGAATAATAAACCAAAATTTGTTTTTCTAACATTTTTTCCATTTTTCCACAGAATTAAATTTCTGCAAAAGTAACCTTCATCAAAGAATAATAAACCCTAGTGTAAAATTTGCAGCGTTTTATAGGTACTTCCAAATTAGTTACTCTCACACAAGTCCATGTCCTGGCTTTCAACCATTTCCAACTAGCGTCACCACTAAGTGGTATATAAGTGATCTTGTACTGGTTCTCGATCACGAAAAAATTGCTTTTAGTCTTCTCCTATGAGCAAATAAAATCTATAAAGATGTTTTCAACCCCTGTAAATCAGCCAAGCTCCTTCAAACGGGTTTTCAACCTCTCAAATCCCCGTTTTTGGTTTATTATTCTTGGAATAATACACCTATGTTTTCGCGACGCGGGTCGACGACTCCGATCGGCCTCAAAATTTGACATTATCCGTTTCAAGAGGTCTACATTCAAAATCCGAAATGTCCGTCCGCCGTCCGCCGTCCGCCGTCCGGGCCGTTTTGTGCAGTAGGAATTTTTTTAAAAATCTGAAATTTTGGCAAAATACTTGGTTTACCATCTAGTTGTGCCCGCAAGGTTTTCAGTCCGATCGTCCAAACCCGTGGGGCGCTATGGGGCTAAAATGGGGCTACAGGAGGGGTGTTTTGAAGGCTTTTAGCTATGGGATCGAGTTAGGTGTCGTTTTCGAAGTATTTTTGGACGTAGAATCCATTTTTGGGGGTCCCGGAACGAACCGATTTCACTGTGGCGTTCTATAGGGCTTTCATGGGGCTAAAAATGGGATTTTTGAAGGATCCCAAGAAGTTAAATATTTTCCGAGTAAAAATTAAAGAATTTTTGAAAAAACACATTTTTGAAAAAAAAAAAATCCCCCCAAAAAATGTTTTTTGAAATATAAAAATCCAAAAAAAAAAGTTTTTTAATTTTTTTTATTGACAGAATTAAATGTCTGTACAAGTAACCTATATCACAGAATAATAAACCCTTGTGTAAAATTTGCAGCGTTTTTTAATTTTCCCAACCGATTCTAAGCCTAAGTACAGTTTTCTGTCACGCCCCATCTATCAACCTCTCTCAACCCGTTATAAAATTTATATTTCACATTGATATTTAATATGAAATCTCCAACCCATCGCCTCTGCAATGGAATTCAGCCCCTGTAAACCAGCCACGCCCATTTCAACTGGTATAACAGTATACTCGACCTCCTTAAAACGGTATTTATATCTTTTAACCTGGAAACCGGTTTTAGCGATGGATCCCGCCCAGTAAAAGAACAAAGAAAAAGGGAGATGATTTCATGTCACGAAGTAGCACTTAAGGTAACGTTACGTTACTACGGTAGTAACGATACAAGAAGTAAAACCTGTTTCCAAACCAACAGGGTTTAAAAATTTTAGCCGACAACCCAGGGGGGTCAAAAGCGGAGCCCATTTTCTTAAAATGTGCAAATTACGCAAACTGGTTTTAAATCCCTTTTAACGAGTCCTCAACCTACTTCAACTCGATTCCAACCTCTGCTAACAAATATTCAATCCCTTTCAAACCATATACACTTTTTCAATTCTGATCTTAATCTCAACCTTTCCAAACAGGTTTTTAACCAATTCAAACCAGCAACGCTCGTTCAAACCAGAAGAACTTCTTCAACTCGGTCTTGACCTATTAAAACTAGTTTTCAACCCCTTCAAACCACCCATGCTATTCCCATCTCATCCTCACCAAACTGGTTATTAGTCTCCTTCAACCGGGTCTAATCTGAGCAAACTTGTTTTCATCTCCATCAAATCTGTTCTCGACGGCTCAAAAACAGGTTTTATTTTTCTCCAACCAAAAAGTGGTCGTTGAAGCACCAGATTAAGTTGTCGATCCATTTGAATGAAGATCCCCAGCTACGATTTACAATTTCAGTTCTTTCTTTCTCTTTTCCCTCTATTCGTATTCTCCTCCATGATGAAATCCTCCAACTATCTCTTTACTCGGAACTAATCAAAGCTCTCTTTTCTCCCGAGTTGGAGAATTAAGTTACCGCCCGATAGTTGGGAAACTCCTGCAAGATTCTGTTTGTACATTTCGAACGTAACTTTTCTTGGTTCGTTTTTTCGCTAATTGGTTCCTCCCCTACATGCCACAAACGGTGACCTAGATCAGCCCTTTGAACCCTTCCAGTGCCTTTTGATCAGTACCCTTTCAATTTTAGCCATCTTCAAGGCGGTCACGGCACAGGAGGTCGTTACCGATGTTATCGGTTCATTTCCATGTTTTTCTTCTTTTTTTTCACTCAGTTCAAAAACTCGCGTGATCCAAAAGTCGACCATTTTTTTTTCTCGCACTATGACCCTCACGGTGAACGTACAACGCACTCAGTTCAGAAATTGTTTAGGACGGGGTAATTGGAAGAAAAACCCTGTCGTGACTTCGAAACTTTTTTTCCCCCTATCACGACATCGCTCAAGGCTCAATTAAGCTTCCTGCTCCACCTACTTGACCTCTGTAGTTTTATCACACCCCCTTAATTCTCATTATCGAGGAGACATCGCTGTAGATGGACGAAAACGAGGGAATCACGTTTAAACTCGAAACAAATCCTTCACTCGTCCTCCTTTACGGGGGGGTTTGGTCTTTTAATGAAATCGGTCGTGTAAACGCAACATCGGGATCGGTAAGGTCGAGCTGTAACGACCCCATGACACGCGATGTTAAACTCATTGTCAAAGTAATCCTTGCTCAATGTAAACATGATAAATGAAGCTTCTCTTTAACAATGTAACGCACCACTCCCAATTGGTTAAGTGTACAACTTTGAACTAGTTAGGATTGTATTTCGAGTTCTGACGATCGCAGCGATTGAAAACAGAAGTGACGTTAACATGCAGCGCATAATTTTCATCGAGTTGTCGCTGTCGAGAGTTATTGATGGAGTCAAGAATGGAAATACCATTCAGGTTACCTCTACTGTAGAGACCGCACTGACCTATTCGTACACTTTGACTGCCACGGGCGAAGAAAGTGCGCATCATCGGCGAGGTCGCTCCAACTATAGGAATCCCTAAGTATGCAAGTCGGGGCAAATCATTTTTTTACCCGATAGGTTTTAATGAATTTTTAAAATCCCACGAGGTTTCACTCACTTTTTCGGCTAAATTAGTAACGGATACTTATGCGAAATCTCTGGGCCCGTCTTTCTAGCTCACTGCTTCGCGATTCTAGCTTCATTGCCGCGGCTGTTCGACGAACGGAAAAAACCTCCCTGAAATCTATTGTTTTTTCTTAATATCCACGAGGGCTATCTTCTAGTTTCAGCTCAAATTCAGTTTTTCACCTGCGGCCACAAGGTCAGGTGGGGAAAGAAAAAAAATCGGATCGTTCCGGGACCCCAAAAAATGGATTCTACGTTCAAAAATACCTCGAAAACGACACCTGACTCGATCCAATAGCCAAAAGACTTAAAAAAACCTTCCCGTAGCCCCATTTTAGCCCCATAGCGCCCCACGGGTTTGGGCGATGGACTGAAAACCTTGCGGGCACAACTAGATGGTAAACCAAGTATTTTGTCAAAATTTCAGATTTAAAAAAAAAAAAAAATCCTACTGCCCAAAACGGCCCGGACGTCGGACGGACATTTCGGATTTAGAATGTAGAACCCCCCCCGAAATTTTCCCAAAAATAAGCATTTTCAAACACATAGGAATTAAATTTACTCAAGTTATAATTGATCTTCATAGGTAAATAAGGAAGAGTACAAAACAATTTCTAGTTAAAAGTATACGTAAATAATTTATAAAATGTATTACAATTTTACTAACCCATTCGCGTACGTGGATGGACGCGGTCCGCCGCAAACGGCGAAGACCCAAACGTTCAATTACGGAAGTTGCTGTAAAGCATGTAGTTTGGCGCTATTACGATAGGTAGCAGCACGAAACAATGACTGCCATTCGACTTTGCAAGTCCCTGACTATATTCTGTAGGTTGTGTTTTTATATGTTCAATATGTTTTTATAATATAAAAACATACAACAACATATTATGTTAAACAATGTTTAGTCTATTTTTATAGTTTATTTATTTATTTTCCTAGTCACCAAATTAACAGGGGATATTATTTTTATGTTATTATTTACTAGTCTCTCTGGCTCGCTTCGCTCGCTCCCCTAGTGGGGTGTATTGCCGCCTGTGGGGTGTATTGCCGCCTGTGGGGTGTATTGCCGCCTGTGGGGTGCGTAGCATCGATGGACACGTTCAAACCCCTACTCAGACATAAGGCCTCGCTCCGCTCGGCCCCTCCTATTCGTAGCAGAGACGATAGAAAAAATCGGCGTATTTTTAGGGCTTACCGTTTAGGAAATTATTATTTTTAATTCAATTCAACTTTTTTTAAATAAAGGCCTCTCCATCTATCAAAGTTCCCTGGACCCTCCGTTTTCTAAGATCCCTGGCCCCGCGCGAATTAAAACGATCCAATTGTCTTCTCACCGTGAAATCGCCCCCTCCCCCTCGGTTTTTTTGAAATCCGACTTCGGAATCGGATTGGCCATATTTTGGCGCGCATTTGGCTCGCGGATACCATACCCAAAAAATGGCTCCTTACTGGGTATTTTTGAACCCGAAAAAACGTGGGACAAACTCGAGAAAGACGATTTTTCGACGAATTTCCGGCGAATTTCCCGGGCGAATTTCCGAACTACGATTTGACCGACGTCTTCCTCCAGGTCTGATCTATACGGCTGGTATTTTTTCGTAATTTTTTCGACCCCTTAAACGGGCTTTGGCGCGAGTTGAAAGTGGAAAACGTAGGACAAACGGGAGAAAGACGATTTTTCGACGAATTTTCCCTGGCCCGGCGCGAATTAAAACGATCCAATTGTCTTCTCACCGTGAAATCACCCCCTCCCCCTCGGTTTTTTTGAAATCCGACTTCGGAATCGGATTGGCCATATTTTGGCGCGCATTTGGCTCGCGGATACCATACCCAAAAAATGGCTCCTTACTGGGTATTTTTGAACCCGAAAAAACGTGGGACAAACGCGAGAAAGACGATTTTTCGACGAATTTCCGGCGAATTTCCCGGGCGAATTTCCGAATTACGATTTGACCGACGTCTTCCTCCAGGTCTGATCTATACAGCTCGTATTTTTTCGTAATTTTTTCGACCTTTTTAAACGGGCTTTGGCGCGAGTTGAAAGTGGAAAACGTAGGACTAACGGGAGAAAGACGATTTTTCGACGAATTTTCGACGAATTTCCCGGGCGAATTTCGGATTTACGATTTGACCGACGTCTTCCTCCGGTTCTGATCTATACGGCTCGTATTTTTTCGTAATTTTTTCGACCCCCTAAACGGCCAGCGAGCGGAAAGTGAAAAAACTCATTCGGGAACGCGTTATCCCGTACCAACAAACCACACGGCCGTCTACCACACGGCTTACGGCGGCCAACACAATTTTATATTATTGTATGATGATTGTATGATATGATGATATGATGATGATACTTAGTATCGTTCTAACTTTTGTCAATAAAAGCTTAAAATGGGTTATTTGACTATTTTTTAAAAAGTTTTATTGGGTAGGGCCTCCGGACCCCGCCTGGTGCCACAACGCCCTTTATATACTTAGTGTCGTTCTAACTTTTGTCAATAAAAGCTTAAAATGGCCTAAAAATGGTTTACCATCTAGTTGTGCCCGCAAGGTTTTCAGTCCGATCTCCCAAACCCGTGGGGCGCTATGGGGCTAAAATGGGGGCTACAGGAGGGGTTTTCTGAAGGCTTTTAGCTATGGGATCGAGTTAGGTGTCGTTTTTTAAGTATTTTTGGACGTAGAATCCATTTTTGGGGGTCCCGGAACGATCCGATTGCACTGTGGCAATCTATATTTCTTTCATGGGGCTAAAAATGGGATTTTTGAAGGATTCCAGGAGGTTAAATATTTTTCGAGTAAAAAAAATCAAGAATTTTAGAGCTTAAAATGGGTTATTTGACTATTTTTTAAAAAGTTTTATTGGGTAGGGCCTCCGGACCCCGCCTGGTGCCACAACGCCCTTTATATACTTAGTGTCGTTCTAACTTTTGTCAATAAAAGCTTAAAATGGCCTAAAAATGGGTTACCTATTTGACAATTTTGGTTTTTCTTGGAATAATAGGTACACCTATGTTTTCGCGACGGAGGTCGGCGACTCCGATCGGCCTCAAAATTTGACATTATCCGTTTCAAGAAGTCTACATTCTAAATCCGAAATGTCCGTCCGCCGTACGCCGTCTGGGCCGTTTTGGGCAGTAGGATTTTTTTTTTAAATCTGAAATTTTGACAAAAAACTTGGTTTACCATCTAGTTGTGCCCGCAAGGTTTTCAGTCCGATCTCCCAAACCCGTGGGGCGCTATGGGGCTAAAATGGGGGCTACAGGAGGGGTTTTCTGAAGGCTTTTAGCTATGGGATCGAGTTAGGTGTCGTTTTTTAAGTATTTTTGGACGTAGAATCCATTTTTGGGGGTCCCGGAACGATCCGATTGCACTGTGGCAATCTATATTTCTTTCATGGGGCTAAAAATGGGATTTTTGAAGGATTCCAGGAGGTTAAATATTTTTCGAGTAAAAAAAATCAAGAATTTTAGAAAAAACACATTTTTGAAAAAAAAAAATCCCTCAAAAAAATTTTTTTTTTAAATATAAAAATCTAAAGAAAATTAGAATTAAATGTCTCTACTACAAGTAACCTATATGAAAGAATAATAAACCCTTGTGTGAAATTTGCAGCGTTTTTTTTTTTTTTTTTAAGTTTTATTGGGTAGGGCCTCCGGACCCCGCCTGGTGCCACAACCCCCCCCGAAAATCTTTCCTGGGTACGGCCTTGGTGGGTGGTGAACAGATGTGGGTCCTCGATAAAGATTTTGCAACCAAAATTACCAGGAAAACGACACCTTATATGATATAAGTCAAATAAGAGCTCTGAGATCCTTCAAAAAATCCCATTTGTAGCCTCAAAGATCCCCACGGTGAATTCGGATCGTTCGGGGACCCCTAAAAATGGAATCGCCGTCCGAAAATACTTCGGAAATGACACCTAACTCGACCCATTGAAAGCCCCATTTTAGCTCCACAGCGCCCCACGAGTTAGCGCGATCGGGATGAAAACCTTGCGGGTTCAACTGGATGGTTAACCGAGTATTTTTTATCGAAATTTCAATTTTTTTTTTTAATTCTCACTAAAACAGCTCGGACGGCGGACGGACATTTCGTTTTTGGAATCTATATCTCTTGACTTGAGACGTATAATGTCAAATTTTGAGGCCGATCAGAATTTTCGACCTCCATCACGATTACATAGTTGTATTATTCCAAGAATAATAAACGAATACCACAAGAGCTAAAGACCCGATTTTCCGTATTTTCGGAATTTTCAGCTGTAAAACTTCATTGCAATGAAGGAAAAGGCTTCCTCAATGTAGAAAATCAGCGGTAACCATGAAAATTACTACAGTACGCTGACAAATCCGTTTTTTTGTCTCTCCTGAAAAGTTGAAAAAGCTGATTTAGACATTGTGGGATCTAATGCATGGGATTTAATGCAGCAAAATGGGCTAGGGAACCATATCTCGACTAACATTTTTGTCTGAAAGAACTTCATAATTTGTAGCAGAATAAGTGAGTTATGGGCTCCTACAATCTAATTCAAATTTCCAGGACAGTTTCGAAATTTTCAATTTTGAATTTGATTTGGGGCTCTCTGGCGGCCCAGAAACGAGATGCGTCGTAATGTATTTTTGATTTACTCTTAAATTTCAAGCTGAGTTCTGGCGGTGATCAGGGAAGGTACAAGCGTCATAGGAGAGTTCAAAGAGAGCGCAGCATCAAATCAGAAAAGAAGTTGAGAATCATTTGATGTGTCGGAACTGTTTCCAAGTGACTGAAAAGTAATGAGATCCAGTTCAGTGACGACCCCTCCTTATGAGCTCATAAAGGCGGGTCTACCAGCTCTTCAGTTCCTGCAACAGCTCAGTCGCGAAACCCGATCGATGGGCTCACAAGATTGATAGGGTGATATGGAGAAGTACGAAAAACATCCTTCATAATCTGAAATCTTATTGTTGTGTTTTTGTGTTATCTGTGTCAAATTAAGTCTTACATTTTTACAACAATTTGATTTCATACGCGTGCGACAGCCCAGAGCGCCCGCCACCAGAGCGCTCTCACTTCAGTCCCGTGCGGAGTCCCTACAGCTTGAAGTAGATTTGTCGCCTCAGGTTACGTTGAACTTTAGTGTCTTTCGCTCGTTGAATTTCAACTCCTCAAGAAACTCCGGGCGAAGCACTGGGGCAAGACGGAAAGCGAGACGCCACACCGGAAGTGAACAAGCTACGTCCATTCCGAGGCTATCAAAATAAATAGCCTGGAACAGAGTTTCTCCGAGGTGTCACCCCAGAATACTGCTTGGGGGAGCCCTGTTTTGTCGTATGGGAGATAACAGGTTTTCCTTGTACACTCCGGCTGGGGGTGTGCAGAGATCGAATTGTCCGAGGTCGCCCGTGACCCAAAAAGGGTTCTACACGACCGTCGGCTGACCAGGAGCCTCACTTTCAATCCCACCATAGCAGATATCATAATTAAGTGCGCCATTCGCCGATTTTCGCCTCCTGAAAACCCCCGTAAGTTTTGAGCAGGTGTGCGACATTTTCGTGTACCGCCTGCCGAGCATCGTTATCACACTCGAAGAATAAAATACGCCGATTTCACGGCATATTAGGCGTGAAATTGGCATGAAAAATCTGCGAGGTTACGAGGCAAAAGATAGGGGTAATGGGGGTGTACCCCCCACAGAGTGGAGGAGCGACTAAACTGCGGTTTCAGAGATAAAAATAGGAGCATGGTGAGACTCGTTGGTTTTGTCCCTCCATTCCAAAAACCGTAAAAAGTGCCTACATTACTTTCACACAAAAAAGTTGCAAATTTTACTTGAGGGTTTATTATTATTTTGTATCCCTAAAATGTGCAAAAAAGAATAATTAATTGACAATTATTGACAATAAATAGGTAATCGTTTGGTGCAAAATTGGAAATTAAACGAAGTAAGTATATACCTAGATATAGTATATCTGATATACTATACAGATCTGTATAGTGTTAGGACACAACTGACCTCCGGCCCGAATTGCTTCAAAACCCCCATTCGCTACCCCATAGGAGCCCCAAAGTTTCCACAGTGTAGGATGGGACTGAGCCATGGGTTGAGATGGGTTGAAGCCATAGAAATGAATAGTTCTATGGGTGAGGCCAGTTTGAAAAGGCTTAGAGTCAATGGTTTGGTTTAAAAACCGATGGAAAGGCCTCCAAAACCGGCTTTATAAGGATGAAAAATGGGCAGGGAGGTGGGGCATAAAAAAGGAAGAAAATGTTTTAAAACGGCCGAAGGAGGCCGTAACCCGGAATTTAAAACAAGTTGGATGAAACCCAAAACTGATTCTATCGTGCTGTGTAGAATTGAACGGGACGAAAACCGGTATAGGAGGTCAACTGACAACGGGACGATAATCGGTTTGGTGCAGTTAAATGCCGGGGTTAGAAATGCCAGTTTGTAGGGGTTAGAAATCGTCAAATTGTTCAGATGCTGGAAAAGAAAACATTTTTTGTTTTTTAAATTTTTAATTGTACCTATACAAAATAATAATGACACCTGGTGGAAAATAATATAATGTTTTTTTCAGTACTTTGGTCACTAAAGTTTTAACACCGCGTAATTTACTTTCACGCAACTTTACAGAAGAGGCCAAAACTGATGAAATTTATCTGTTTGGCACTGTTTTATCAGTTACGAAGTGTTTTTCTCAGTTACACGCTGTTTTATAAATTACGCGAAGTAGGTAGTAATTTTCGCGTTTTCCTCGATTTTATGTTTCCAGATGACCTTCGTCTAAGTCAATACCTATCAAATGGAAGGAAAAACTCATTTTCGTCAAAATGTCAATTATAATTGACACGTATACGTGGCGTTAGAATGTAAAAGTGACGCAAATTCTCCTCATCCAGGATTTATTTTATTTCATTATTAAAAAAAATTTTATTAATTTTTTATTACCTAGGTATTTTACTTTTTAATTTTATTATTTACTTATTTATTATTATTATTATTATTATTATTATTATTATTATTATTATTTATTTCATTAGTTCAATCAAACTTTTAGAACATTTCAGTAAATTGTACCTACCTACTGATGAAAATTTCATCAGTACTTATATCAGTAAAAATTAATTATGTATAGAACTTGGTGAATTTTAAAAAAAAATTAAATAATTTACCCACTTTCACGCTCAAGTAAGTCTCCTTGTAAAATGACCTGGCTCTTTGGGACTGGGGTTCCTCCCTTCGGTTAATTTATGCCTCATGATGGGCCCCCAGAGGAGGAAGTTCCGCCGTTGGCGACAATTACCAGCAGAATTAATTAGGCAGATTTCATTTGTCATTTCTGTTCTTGGGGAGGAGCGAGCGGTTGGGGGGGTGTTTCTTGAGAGGGCGCATGGAGTTGGAGGAGAGGGACAGGCAGGGTAAGTGTGGAGCCCGTCAACCTTCTGAGCTGCCAGGTCTCAAACGAGACTTGTTAAGCAGAGATTTGAGTGGTGCCATATCGGGCTACGACGCATGCGTTTACCTCAAGGTGGTTAACCTGCCGGGATGGCTTTGATGATTAAGGAGAAGATTGCACTGCGCTGATTCGGCGAGTAAATCCAGTTATGATGCGGGAGGCTGCAAAAATGAAGAAATCAAGGAATATCGATTCACGTGACTTCCATACCTATGAAACTACATTCTGGCGGGGATTCACGTCAACGTACCCAATCATACAGTCCTTGACTCGACTCCGCGCCATTCTCACAACATCCCTGCAAGGGTACCGCCCCTGGAGGTGGCGAGGGAGGTTGATCGATGATGATATTCTGCCTCAGCTAGTAATTAAAAGCCGAAGCACACTGTGCCGCTTTGGTACCATCCACTTTGTAGCTCAGGGGTTCCGGTTGAGGGTTTTGAGTTTCCCTCGAGGATCGCATTCGGGCAACCGATTTCGGGAGGAACACAAAGCAAGGATGAATTTATCATAATTATAGTACCTATGGGTAATGTTTATCATATTGTGTTTATCATTTAGTATGTGCTATGTTCTGCAAGACGATTATTCCTGATTATGCAATGGTAGCAACAAAATTGCTTCCAAAACGACAACCCAAAACAATTTTGAGATCAATAAAAATGGAAGAGAGAAGTTCAAAATTTGTATATGTATTAGGTACATATAATAACATTTTATGTACCTTATATTATATGAAAAATTAGGTACACATTTGAAGCGTAGGCCTGCATGAGGTTTTTAGGGGCTGGAAAAAAGGTGGTTTTGAAAGGTTTTGATCACGCTCCAGTTTTATAGAGCAAAAGCCAGTTTGAAGTGAGTGGATTGGAGTAACACGTTTGGCCACCAGTACGGCTAGCGTGGGGACACGTTTAACCACGAAATTACTGCGAAGTATTATCGGAGAGCCACTTCAACTCAACAAGGCAAAAAACCACGAATTTTCGGCACTTTCTTCGGATTTTAACGGATAACGTAGAAACGGTGCGTCACAGGTAAAACGTTTCTATATAGGAAATTAAAAAGCACAACATTCTACGTCGAATGAACTACCTTTTAAGTTTAAATTGAGCCAGTCTCAAGGGCGCTACGGTGCTCCGGGGGTCGATTTTCGTGTGGCCTCTCCAGGCCTCCCTCAGAGGCCTTCGTGGCCAAACGTGTTTCCCCGGAGTGGATGCCAGTTTTCCCCGTGCAGAAACCTGTTTCGAGAGAGTAGACGACAGTTTCAGTGAGTAGAAACCGGTATTGTGGGAGCAATATTTGCTTTTAATTGCATTTAATGCCCAATTCATTGAGAACAAACCAGTTTGGAGGGAATACACGCCTCTGTTTTGAGGCATGTTTTGAGCTAGCAGACGACAGGAACTGTTTTAGGGAGCAGATGCCAGTTGTAGTGAGCAGAAACATGTTTCTGAGGGCTTTGATGCATGTTCCATGGAACAGATGACAGTTTCAGTGCACCATGGGGATAAACCGGATTTCAGGCGGCAGACGACAGTTTAAGGGAGTAGAAACCGGTTTCGAGGGAATTTGTAAATGCCAGTTTTACTGAGCAGAAAAAGCATTGGCTTTGAGCGTACTTTTTTTTTTTTTTTTTTTTTTTTCACAGCAAGGACTTCTGACTTTAGTACCTGCCTACCAATCGTTCACAGTAAATTTTCGGGGTAAAACTCGGGCTTGTACTTTTTAGGCCTCAAAAATGCTTGAGTGTGACGTGACCTGCTGGGAGGGTGTGCGGGAAAAAGGGCGCGTTCTCAAAGGACGCGGGCAGATGAAAAATAGAGAAAGAAAGGAGACAAAAGGGTAGTTGTCTGTGGCAAAGGTGTTTTAATAAAGACTCCAGAAAACCGTGAGCTCCCCTCTCCACCCCCTACACTGCTGGGGGTGTCTTTTTCCGACACTTTCAGCAGTGATAAGTTGGTAAAAAGAGCAGAAACTTGGCTCTGACAAAGAAGAAAGTCTTCATTAGGTGCTGTGTACCCGCATGGTCTCTTCCAAGACTTTTTACTCGGAAAAGCAGGAAGATCCCGTCTTGAAGGTTTCTCGCACACCGTTTTCACATTGGAATTCTGATTTGCTTAAAAAAGGCAAGTTTTTTTTTCCACAATACCATTCGCTAAATATTCACAATTTCTCAGTACAAGGTTACACTGGTCTGTGGTGGTTTCTGGAATATATTAGAGGTTGCGACATCGGTTTTTCTCGGCCTTCTGAAGCCAAAATAGCGACACAAAGGGAAGAAACGGATCCCTTCGAAGGGCCACCCTAAATGGATGCGAACGACTGCGCGATTTTTTTTTCTTCTTCTGATCCCTTCGCCCCAAAGTGGTTTCCCTCTTTGAAAACCGCACCTACTTCACCCATCTCATCTCCTCTAATAGCCTCCAGTTTCCGGGGTTTTAAAACCCCTATTTTCGACAGGGGGGACCCCGTTTTTCTTTGAGTTGTATTCATTCGCCTTCGAGATTCAACCCCTCCTTCCGCAATTGCTTAACGGGATCTCGTCCTTCACTGGCGAAGATGAATTTCACGATATTGCCATTGGCAAGTTGAAAAGGCGTTGACGTAGCAGGAATCGCCTAAATTGAAATCTGGCAAAATTGCGTTGGAAGAATCTACCTATGGTCGAAATCCAGGGAAGGTTTCCTGAAACGCTCAACCAGAACGTCGGCTTCTTGGGACTGCAGGCGGAGGTGAATTTCAGGGAATTCAAATCGAACCACCAAAATCGATTTTGTAATGGATTTCACAATCGACGGTCTGAAATCGATTGCACCGATTAATCGGGGCCTAAAAGATTTTAATCGATTTTTTCAGCCATCAGAAGAATGTTAAAAAATGAATTAAACGAACATTTAAACATTTAAAAAAGTATATTTTGGTAGGTACCTACATCGAATCAAAAAGGACATTTTTTTATTCATACACTTGAAAACTTGTGAAATACACTTGAGAAGAAAAAACTGGAGAAAACTTGAGCTTTTGGGTGGTATGTTGTCACATCACCCAAAAAACAAAATTAGCTACGCGAAAAACAAATTTACTTGCCGTCTGGACTCGTCTCAACGAAAGGGAAAACCAAGGGGTAACCTTCCTAGGGTTGCGCATCGATGTTCGATATTATCGAAAATCGATTAATCGTTGACAGAAAATCGATAGTCAAGAAAAATCGACCTGTGAAAATCGATCGTGGAAAATCGAAAATCGGTGGGTCAAAATCGATTGCCATCCCTAAGGTGAAAAGCCCCCTGAGACGCCATGGTATAGAATGCGAATTTAGGCGATCGAAACTATTTCAGCAAATTTTCAAATTACCTAAAAATAGCGTTTTAAGTGTATATAAATGAATGAGTGATTTTCATACGTTTTTGCATAGAAGTAATTACTGGTTAATTTGGATGCGATTAGTAGAGGAATTCAGCCACTCAAACACCAGCCACAAAAATTTGCTTCCCAGGACACAACATTTGGATATCCCTTCTTTTGATGCTCAAGAGGTTTCGAGGGTCTGCTAGTAGAAGTGTAAGGTATGTTTTTAAGTAGAACGGTACAATAACGTTAATTATTATTTTGGGTGCTCGCAGATTGATAAAGTAAGATTTACAAAGATGGCCAAATGTAATTCTTAAGAGCAATTCGTAAGAGCTATTAAATAGTTGTTGGCGCTTTCGGGATTTCCTGACCCCCAAGATCTTTAAATTAGAAATTTTGAAGTAAAAATTTTTGTTCTAGTCCATTAATATGTACTAAAAGTTTTGATTAAATATATTATATGACATGAGCAAAGTGGTTGATTGATAAGAACAGAAAATAAAAGATACGAAAATTCGTGGATCGAAGACTTGATTCAATTGAATCAAGTAGGTACTGCACGCGGATTGTCACAAACTTAGCTTACTTACCGATACGGCATAGCAAGGTACTCACCTGGAAAATAAAATACAAATAATTAATTATTACAACATTCATTTCGTAGGATAAAATAATATTATTATATTATAATAATATTATATAATATCATATTCTGATGTTAATGGAAGTCAGGGTGGCCCAGGCGGCAGAGCTTCGTCTGTTTACAAAATTTTTAATTTAATCAGTCGGAGCGCTGATCAGCCTGGTTCGAATCCGGGGCCGAACACCAATGTTTGACCAAAAGTCAATTCTAGTCAAGTCCTTTCTCCGGAGCAATAATTTCTAAAGCTTATCTAGTAGTTACAGTGCGGGGTCGGCCCCTGCCAGACTTGTGAGAACCAATTGGTTAATGAAGCCTAAGAACACTATTATAAGCTATTTTTTTTATAAGCGTCTTTATCATGAAAATCCAGAGCACATAATAATATTATGCTCGGATGCAAGTCGAGGGTGAATTCACTAGAGATTAAGTAATTGCAATTACGGGCTCATTTTGGGTTGTAACCGGAATAGGTACACCCGCAAGATTATCATGCCATCAAATCACTAGAAAAAGCCCCGGAGTTAAAAGCAAAACTGTCCGCGATCTATCGGGGAAGTGCGTAAGCGATTCCGTCTTCCGTTGGCTGTCTGCGGCGATAGTTCCATTGCATAAGCGGCAGTAAATTTACAAGTCTTTAACTTGTTGCTGTAGGTAGCTTTGAACAGGCTAAAGGAAAGTTACATGCGGAGACCCCCCCAACCTTTTCTCGCTTGAATTCTTCTTCGATCCCGTTGAAGGGGCTCCAATATAGCGGCGTTGAGCTTCTTTTCGTCCGGGTTAAATGTAGTGAAGCCCCGCCTTCATTAAGGTAATTGGCACAAACGCCGTGTTTCCTGACCTCAGAAAGGGGTTTTCCATCCTGTACATTCACCCGCAGACGGACCCAACGTGCTTCGCGAGGTTCATTTGGCTTTATCGTCTACTTTTTACCCCTTTGAGGAGACGAGTGCCCGTTTATTCAACCGTTTTACACCCCTTTGGCTCTGTTTTGGTACTTTGCGGATGAAAATTGTCCTACGATACGTGTATAACGGGCTTCCTACGCCATCAAGTTTGCAACTCAGCGGAATGTGACTGAGTAATTAATAGATAACGTCCACTACATCTCGAGGGCGGCAACTCATCGATTGAATTAACAGAATATTGACGGTCGGGTTACTAAGTGGAATCGACGCGGTAGGAAGTGCGACTGTCCTGCGTGAACGGAGAGCACTTCATAACTAGATAATACTGTGAGGGCAACGATCACGTGAGTTCGGTTCGGGTTGATATTTGGTTAGTTTTGAGAGTTGAGAGATAAATTACACGTTTGCAATTCCCAGCAGTGTGTGTGGGGAATCTCCCACATGCGCGTCACTATAATATAGTATAATATACGATTATTGTATAATATTATTATACAAGACACCAGAGAATGGGAGACGGAAGAGCTTCCTCGCACACTCCCATTGCCCTCGGCACATTCCGCGCACCCTCATAGTCAGTCTCACTCGCAAGCATTTCACGACTCATTTAGTGATCGGCATTGTGAACTATGTCCAATCACTCCTGCAGGGAAAGGGGGAAACCCCGGGTCGGAACGGGAGGGCTGGCGACCCCTTGACAAGCGTCAGGATGGGCTTGAACCTTGGGTACCCACGGAGAACTATTTATGAACCTAGAATAGATTTTGAGGGCCCCAGAACCATCAGACTCATCGTGGGGATTTTTGTTGTTTTCATGGGGCTACAAATGGGGCTTCGGTGAATCCCTCGAGTTCGAACAAGGTGTCCTCTCCCGAGTAATAAAATATACGGAGAGGTTTTTTCCGATGGTGCATAGGTCTAATCCAATGAGGTGGTTAGGGAGAGAAAATTACTCATCTGCTGACTACTCAGAAGAGGAGTCATTTTCTCTCCCTAACCACCTCATCAATAAAATATTTTTAATAATGGATTTACAGTTCATTTTTCTGTGCCCAACATCAGATTCTGTCTAAGAACGGTTTGAGTTGAAATTCGGAATAATAATATTATTATTCGTGGAATATAGGTACACCTATTTATTTGCGACGGGGGTCGAAAATTTAGATCGGGCTCAAAATTTGACGTTATAAATTATAATGTAAACGGATTAATCCGTTTCATGACGCGTAGATTCCAAGAACGAAATGTCGGTCAGCCGTCCAAGCCGTTTTGGGTAGTAGAATTTTTTTTATTAAGCTGAAGTTTTGACAAAATACTCGGTTCATCATCTATAGATTGTGCCGCTAGGATTTCAGCCCGATCGCACAAACCCGTCGGGGGCGCTGTGGAGCTAAAAAGGGCACATTGAAGAGGGGATTTCGTGGTTTTCGGGTATGATATCGAGAGGGGTATCGTTTTCGTTAGTTTTCAACGTAGAATCCATTTTTGGGGGTCTCAGAACGATCCGATTAGATCGTGGGGATCTATGTGGTTTCCGTGGTGCAACAAGAATAATAAAATGTATGTGAAAGTGGCAGTTCTTATCTTCAGTTATCAGTGAACAAAACAGGTTGTGTTCCTTCTTTAAACAAAAAAAAATTGTGAAGTTGACCCCGAAAGCGTCACTGGATTTAACATATCTTGTTTGCTTTTTATTTAAAGTTCAGTAAGCAACCTTTATTGTGCCAAGTTTACACAGACCGTTTTACGGGATGACATGGCAAGGGTGGTATTTAGGGCGGAGAGACAGCTATAAGCGAAAATGTCACTCGGTTGACACGGCGGCGGCCTATCGGGGGGAAAACTCTGCCCGTTTTGATTTGTTCCGGTTCGTTTACCACCTGAATGGTTTTCGTCTTTACATCCCCCTTTTCGTGATGGTGTAGTCCCAACGATCCGCTAAACAATGTTAGCAAACCGCGTTCCAACGGTTTTTGAGTTGTCCTTGACGGGAATGATTTATGGAAATGTCTGAGAACTCTCGATGTTCGATTTGTCATATTTACCGATTTAGTCAGGGTCAGCTTTATCAAATAATATAATGAAATATAATTCAATAAAATAATTTTTTAACGAGACGAAAAGTAGCGGAACACAGCTGAGAGCGCATTACTATCACGGTCAATATTGTTGAATGGCCTCCAAGAGTTATGTAGGTTGTGGCTTCATCAGTGAACGGAAGGCGGAAGTGCTTCCTCGCCCACTTGCTAGATCGCACGACCACATCCGCACGCGGGAAACGGGGGCACACTCGTTCCACATACGTCACGACCAAAGGCCACACTATCCTCATCACTCCCCGCTGTAGTATTTCACGACTGATTTTTGTTGTCGGCATCTCCGATAACACTGTCCGACACTATTCCTCGCTGTAAAGGGGGGAAACCCTGGACTGAAGCAGAGTGCCTGCTGACCCCTCGAGTGCCGAGGATAAAATAAATGTGGAAGGTAGGTCGAGCAAAATCCTACATGGAGAGAGAACAAGTTGAAAATACCGAGGTACTTACTTACATAAAAGTGCAGGTGCTGATGTGTGCTTTCGTAGGCTACCCAGGCACCCTTTCATTGTTTGGTTAAAGAAAAAGTAGAAAAAATTATGTTCATACATTAAAATAATAATTATTATTATTATGGTTGATTAATTACACAGGTTTACAAAAAAAAGGTCAATCTCAGGCGCCGCAGAAAAAACCATCAAACTCTACGTTTTTTGGGGTGCTGAATCAGAATCTGACCCCCGTTTTTTCCGGTCACGTTCAAATTTTTGATGAGATATTGGCGATTTTTCGTTTTTTCGGCCTTTTTTCCGTTTTGAAAATCACAGCTAAACATGCGGATACCACAAAAACTCTCTTCTTACTGGAAATTTATCGCTGATTCCGAAAATATATATGAGTTGGTGTCTAAAACCACGAGAAATGTGCGATTTTGCCAAAAAATGTTGAAAAAACGTGGTTTTATCAAAACCAAAGTCACGGTTTTTGATACTTTTTACCTTCTAGCGTGAAAACTAAGGCCGTTAATAAAATTTTTCCAACGAGGCCTTGTAGGTAGATTGTTTCTGCGTCGAATGGGACCAACCGTGATTCTTTACCTTCCATAATAAGGGAGCTATGATTTTTCAAAGTTTCTACCCATTTTGGCCATGTTGTAGAACATGAACTCCTGGAGTCAGCAATGCAACTTGATCACAACAAAACTTTGATCCTCCAAGTCCAATATATTCCTCGGAACAAAGTTTTGTTGTGATCAACGCAATATTCCAACAAGCACTCTTATTAAAATACCCGAGGTGTCATGTATTTTCCTGCTTTTATCCACCTGGTACGTTTTTGCGATTTTTTGTCTCCACACTGAAGGCTTATTTTCCATTTTTAAACCCCTGCTTAACTTAGACATTCGGGCAGTCGTATTTGAGCTTCAGCTCAAGCGTTGACTCGGGTTCCGTGTTTGGTGAAATGTAAATTGGTGACGACAGGGGTTTATCGATGGAGGGACTTTAAACTCCACCTGAACTGGGTGCATAATTTATAATAAACGTATTTAAAGCTCATCAGTCAGCCTTCACGCACAAGGGAGCCGTTGTTTTCAGTATGTTACCAATCACAGGATGCTGAAAATATCCGTCTCGTAAATAAAGCACCTAGTGAAAATGTAAGAATCCGCCGGTAGGTATTAGGTGACGATTTTTTTTTTTTTTTTTTTTAATGTATTATTCTTGGAATACACCTATGTAATCGCGATGGAGGTAGAAAACTGATCGGCATAAAAATTTGACATTATTTATACGTTCCCTTTTACAAGATTCCGAAAACGAAATGTCAGTCTGCCGCGCCGCAGTGGGGCAGAACACCTGGACGTGACCCTTCCTGCTCGAAATGGAAGTCGAACAGACTTGAAATTTGGAAGATTTACTCGATACGGTGATAGAGTCACAATAATTGTGACTAATTAAAAATTATTTTTAATATTTGATGCTGTACGGAAATTTTGATGCTGTACGGAAATTTTGATGCTGTCAGGAAATTTTGCTCTGATTCCGATTATACCACATGTCATGTTCCTATACTGAACATAGTTTTTTTTAACATAGCGTTTTAGGTTGCGAAACTTTGAAACCAAATTATTCTTGGAGGGGCAGCTTGGGGCAAAAATTTCCTTCGTGATCGGATCAACAGAAGGGTAAAGAAACAAGCTATGAAAAGGGTTTCGATAAATGCAGTTAAATCTGTACAATTTTAAGTGAAAAATCACAGTATTTTGTCATATTAGCAATACCAATAACTGACTAACACCAATAAACGACGGTAATAAGCATTTAATAAAGCTAATTGTCCTTTCTAAGCCACGTATTACACTTAGTTTCTTATACCTGGGGTTGAATGATCCATTTTGGCGGAAAACTGACACCACGAGAAAAATAAACCTTTCCGAACTCATTATCACCTTCACTGCGTTGTAAACATCGACAATGTTACGCTTTGGACCCAACCCGCTCAGAATGTGTAGATTTGAGGCTCAATGAATACAAATAAGTAGTAAGAGTTTCAGGATGACCCTTTTGCAAGGTTTTCAGTCCGATCGCCCCAACCCGTGGGGCAATATGGGGCTACGGTAGGGGTTTTTGAAGGATTTCGGCAGTGGGGTCGAGTTAGGTGTCGTTTTCGAAGTATTTTTTGGGTGTAGAATTCATTTTTGGGGTCCCTGAACGATCCGTGTTTACCGTGGGGATATATAGGGCTTGCATGGGGCTACAAATGGGATTTTTGAAGGATCCCAGGAGGTCAAATAAGGTTCATTTTCCAACTAACTCACATTACTTATTCCAAACATCGAACAGGAATTTTTTTTTTTTCAATTTTTCCAAAAATATTTTCTAATTAACACAATCACTTTTTTCATAATAAACGTAGGTACCTACATCAAAGAATGAGACCAAATTTGCAGCTTTTTTTCTGTAGGTAGGGTTTTATTTTATTTTAGGTTTTATAAAACCCTACCTGCCGCAAAAGAAGAAAAATAATTTTGATTAATCTGAGTTATTGACAAAATGCTAAGATCTTCAGCTACGTAAAGTAAAATGTGTATAACGTCAAGATTTTTGAGCAAATCGGTCATACGTGACGGCGCGGTAACTGGTTGATTAGTCACTTGAACCCAGCAGCACCTTTAAAAGTATTCCCAAAAGTGTCATGGTCTTCAACGGAATTCGAACCCGTGGCCTCATCAGAATGCAGCGAAGTGACCAATACCCAGAACAACTCGGTTAAGTGTTTCAGTGAATATTCGGCTCTTAGTGCTCCGTGCGGGATGTAACGCAGGTGGGTGGACGATTTATCAGTGATGCAATTGAAGGGCCAAGAGCACTGATGGCCGAGGATTCACTGATATCACTAAAATGTGTGGATCGACCTTAACCCGGCTAATTTTTATTTTTATTACATTTTGGTTTATTATTCTTGGAATAATACACCTATGTTTTCGCGACGGGGGTCGACGACTCCGATCGGGCTCAAAATTTGACATTATCCGTTTCAAGAGGTCTACATTCTAAATCCGAAATGTCCGTCCGCCGTACGCCGTCCGCCGTACGCCGTCCGCCGTCCAGGCCGTTTTGGGCAGTAGGAAATTTTTAAAAAATCTGAAATTTCGACAAAATACTTGGTTTAACATCTAGTTGTGCCCGCAAGGTTTTCAGTCCGATCGCCCAAACCTGTGGGGCGCTATGGGGCTATAATGGGGCTACGGGAGGGGTTTTTGAAGGCTTTTAGCTATGGGATCGAGTTAGGTGTCGTTTTCCAAGTATTTTTGGACGTAGAATCCATTTTTTGGGGTCCCGGAACGATCCGATTTCACTGGGGCGATCTTTAGGGCATTCGTGGGGCTAAAAATGGGATTTTTGAAGGATCCCAGGATGTTCAATATTTTTCGAGTAAAAAATACAGAATTTTTGAAAAAACACATTTTTGAACAAAAAAATCCAAAAAATTTTTTTTTTTAATTTTTTCATTGACAGAATTAAATTTCTGCACAAGTGACGTATATCAAAGAATAATAAACCCTTGTGTAAAATTTGCAGCGTTTTTATTTTTGTTTTCTATACAACAAAAATTTGTTGTATTATTAAATAATACACCAGCTAACGTCTATTGTGGCTCGCCAGCACATCAATTAATTATCAAGTCAATTCTGTGGAAAGTATATCGTTCCAAATGCGATGGCGTAATGCAGTCGGAGAAGGCGGGAAGAACTGCGGGATTTGCGTTGACTGAGATTAATGATGTTTCTCTGAGGCTGCTAAATCTCCCTCGGTCCCGCCAGTTGAGTAGCGTTACTCAGCCGAAATGTGAATTTCTCTTCAAACTCAATACTCCCTTTCCGACCGTTATGAGGAGGGGGGGGGGGGATCATGAATCGGCCAAAAACCATTAATTAAGACACTCCGGCGAATCCATTTAGCGCCGATAGAGACCGGATCTGATAGGTTTACCCTTTTGAGTGGCTTCGGGGATTGAGACGGTTTTTGTGGAGTGTGGCTCGTGCATCAGGTTGGAGGATGTACTCTGAATTGAGTGTGCAGACTGGTTCTGTCTCGCCAAAGCGCCAATAGATGTCTCTGCTCCCTTCGCCCCTTCCCAGCACGATGGAACTAGTGGATCCAGGGCACAGATTAAACTACTGATCCAGGGTGACCCTCCCTGTTCCCCGCGCAGCGCACACGAGTCTGTTCGATTCTTGATAACCAATTGCAATTTTGAACGTTTCTTCATCAGATCTGGAGGAAACCCCTGAGCCGAAGGAAGAGGCTAAGGGCCATTTTTCTTTTGGGCAGCTGTGAAAAAGCCAAAAGAAAATAGGGATTACTTATCTAATGACCCCAATGGGCAATTTGCATGTATTCTAGATTGTAAATTCTACCCTACCGTTCTAATAATAAAATCGCCTTATGGTGTGGCGTTGGGTAAACTACCGTTTCCCTCGATCACTTGAATGGATGGGTGACCCTCGTGAAGAGCGGGGTCACCGATACAAGTATTTTCTGCGTTCAATTGGACGGCGAGATCCTCCCACCCCAAGGGGACGAGACAATGAGGAGCCATGAGCGCAATCGTCAGACAAGTTCCGATCCTCCTTGAGAGGACGGCTGTCGACGTCCGCGACGGCAACAGCCAGTGGGACGAAATTCAGGGTGAAATCCCCTTGTTTCGTTGCGTTCGTTCGTTCGTTTCGTAATTACAAAATCATTAATGATACATTCATATAATAAAAAATGGACACTACGCGCCCCTGATTTTTCCCCCCTCTACTTCCAGACAAGAAATCAAGCAGCTGTGAAAGGTTTGTTTTTAGCAACACCTTCTCCTAGGTAGGTACCTACCCGGTGGAATTGACGTCCAGTGGAATTGAATGATTCCCTTCCCCCAGTGGGATAGCGGCTCGGTGGAGTTGATAGCATGAATTGCAAGAATCCCGTTCTAATAACGTTCTAATATGGTGAAAACGCTGCAAATTTTACACAAGGGTTTATCATTCTTTGAATAGAATGATATAGAATACTTGTACGAAAATTAAATCTGTGATTTTTTTTTTTTTTTTTTTTTTTCATTTGGAAAACATTTGACTCCCTGGGATCCTTCAAAAATCCCATCTGTAGCCCCATGAAAGCTCTATAGATCTCCACAGTGAAATCGTATCGTTCACGGACCCCCAAAAATGGATTCTACGTACAAAAATAAACACCGAAAACGACATCTAACTCGATCCCATAGCCGAAAACCTTCAAAAACCCTCCCGTAGCCTCATTTTAGCCCCATAGCGCCCCACGGGTTTGGGCGATCGAGCTGAAAACCTTGCGGGCACAACTCGATGGTAAACTTCGATTTTGTCAAAATTTCAGATTGAAAAAAAAAAAAAAATCCTACCGCCCAAAACGGCCCGGACGGCGAACGGACATTTCGGTTTTGGAATCTAGACCTCTTAAGATTCAATTGAATTGGATAACGTCCAATTTTGAGGCCGATCGGAGTCGTCGACCTCCGTCGTCGCGATTACAAAGGTATATTATTCCAAGAACAATTATTGTTCTTGGAATAATACATCTCTCTCTTGGAATAATCTATGACTCTCTTCAGCTCTGCTCGGTTAACAGCACTCTGCAATAGGTGTGTGTGACGTCACGCTCACTCCATGGCCGTGTTCCCACCCAGAACGGCCAGGACCAACCGCTGAAGGCGTCACTGAAGTAGAGGAAAAGGTAGTTAAAGAGCTGCTGGCGAGCTGGTCCGACCTTGAAGATGAAAAGAGAAATAAGAATTTGACAACGAAGTTTACAATTGTAAGGCTGGGAAGAAAGCAAAGAAGCAGTAGAAAACAATTGGCAGGAAACATCCTCAACGACTGAGCGCTAGTGAGAACCGCCTGGCAAGAGATAACACTGACGGTTAACAGTTCCTCCACGTAGAATCTGTCAACTAATTGAAGCACTATTGGGAGAAGATGACAAGATACCAAATGGCCAGATTCCACATTTTCCCCATCGGCGTAGACGGTAGAGCTATTTTAACATTTTAAATTTTGGCTCTTTTCACAACCTCCCGTTCTTTTTCTCTGAACTCCAGCTTTGCCTCTGGGATGTCAGACTCCTTTGAAAGAGCCAAGTCGCTGGAACCGACATAAGCTCCCAAAATATGCACGGGTGAAACTGTGAAGGACAACGACTTCTCTTCCAAGACTTTTCTATGCGTTACTAGTGAAAATACTCTGAATGAACTACCTCCAGGGCAGCTAGCGAAAAAGACCAAAGCAGCAACATTGAAGTCAAGCTTGACTAGGAACCTACCCTGGAACTCCCAGTCACTTCCAACACAAGCAATGACAAGAACAAGGCATACAAAAAATTAACGGGCCTTTTTTTCCGCATACCCTTCCTCACGTACTCAAAACAACGCCCGAACTGCGACCTTCTTCTCATCTGTTGCCGTTTGAAAGTTAGCAATCACCAACTGTTCTCTTTCTCGAAACCTCCAGTGATCCGATCTTCAACAAGAAAAGGGCCTCATTGTCATCAATAGGGAAGTTCCCGGGGCAGATCTCTGTAGGCGTTAGACGCCTCCGAGATTAAATTGATTGGCTTCACTCAGAAGGGCCTTGGAGCCCCCAAAGTGAGAAAGGGTCTCATTACAAAGAGGCTTGCGGCCTGGCAAGGGGATGCCGGCGCTCTTTGAGGGCGGGTAATCCCTGCGGTCTGACAATGACATTGCAAGCCATCGCTAATTACATTACCGAAGGAACCTCGGGAATGGAAAGACCTCTGTTGGCTCACCATCTAGTCAAATGGCATCCCAATAGACGCCTTCAATCCCTCTTGTCATAACGTAGTTACAAAACCAATTTGCATGTCAGTCTTATCTAAAACGCTTCAAAAACCACAAGGCTCCAGGGAATCCCATATCATCACTCAAAACCATCTCCAACATGTTCTTGGTGGCCGTTAAGGGATTCGAACCGGATGCGGGTGAACTGTGGGTTCCAACGTATTTAGGAGTAATTTTAAGATTTAAAAGAGGTAGGTACTTGAAGCGTTGTCTTAACCTATAGGTATACCTTAACATATCAAAAATTCAAATCTACCCGTTAATTTGGGATTTTAATAAAGGTATGTATTAGACTGTGTGTGTAGGTAGGTAGTAGACTGGCCTGCATTCCAATTATCTAAGAGAGGAAAACTTGGATGAGTTCTCTTTAACATTGTTCTTTCTTGGAGCACATCTTTACAAATAGATAATCAGCAATTGCTTCCTCTTAAGCAAAATTTGAGCTCGGGGATTTTTTTTCCGGGGACTTTCTCTTCGCCGTTCGGGGATTTTTTCCGGAATTACTCGTACGGAACTGTAGAAGTTGGGATTTTTTTTTTCCAAGGTGGTAAATTTGGGGACTTTTTTCCTAAATTCGTGAGGAACTATTCCTAGAATCAATTTGAATTGGTGTAGATGCTTGGCGGAGAACCGAAGGCACAAGTGATCGGGAGAATCAAGATTGACCCATCTGCTGTTGAAGGTTGTTCAAAGCGTCATATCCCAGGCTCGAGTTGTCCTCGGCACCTTCACGTGGATCATCCTGAGCATATAATATCATAATATTATTATGATGTGGCTAACGCTGAAAGGGATAAGGCTGCCTGCTGTGCCTCCTGGGGGAGTGTAAGCGAAGTTTGAGAATCATCATTATGAGAACCCAAGGCCCTGAGGGTAGTGTACCTAGCAGAAAATAGTGAGATAAGACCATGCGCCAGGCCTTTGAAGAAAGAGCATAACAAGAATCTGGAGCAGAAGGACCAAGACTGTATTGGGCCATAACTGGCCCCAGACGCAATCGTATGGCTCGGTACAGCAGGTCAGTGTGTTTTCGCTGTCCTTCCGGTATGGCACAGCTCCAGAGCTTCCCGAGGCCTGCCTGAGGTATTAAAGGTTTTACTTGAGATGACGAGGTTTACCACGGATCTGTACAGGCCTCCAGGCCAAACCCCACCTGAGTGAAAAAGGTAAGAGGTATGCTGGGTCCTGTGCCAGTTCTGGGGGCGCCCTCAGATCCGACGAAAATGCGCGGACATGAAGTGTGCGAGGAACTCCAAAAGGGTCACTCTGGACTCTCGAAGGTGCTGGGTAGCGATTTCCGTGTGTGCCAACCCAAAGTAATATTGTTTTGGAAGTGTGTGCATTTAAACTAGTGAGCTAAAAGTATCAACGAACATATTTCGTTCAATTCAGCAGCAATTATTTCACATTCCAAAAAATATTCTCATTACACTAGAATCCATCTAATTGAGTTCCCAGGGACCAGCTCAGTTATTCGAATTAGCGAAAGTTTTGAATTAGTGAGAGTTTGCATTAACGGGAGGGAGTTGATTACGAAAAATTCTAATTAGCGAGCGGTACAATGACGAATTGTTATTAATTAAAATGTCATTTTAATTAATTCGTCAAATTAGGTTCTCAAATTATGAGTTCAATGAAAAAAGTCAGCAATCTTCGATTTACGGAATTTTCCAGAAGAAGGGCAGAAAAAACTATCATCGACGAAGTTTAGAATAGGTTTTTGAATAAGATTTAGAATAAGATTAAATCAACTAGAATAAGACTTATTTTTAAAACTGAAATTTTGACAAAATACTTGGTTTACCATCTAGTTGTGCCAGCAAGATTTTCAGCCCGTTAGCCCAAACCCGTGGGGCGCTATGGGGCTAAAATAGGGTTACGGGAGGGGTTTTTTGAAGGCTTTTTACTATGAGACCGAGTTAGGTGTCGTTTTCGGACGACGAATCCACTTATTGGGGTCCCAGAACGATCCGATTTCACTGTCAGGATCTATAGGGCTTTCATGGGGCTAGAAATGGGATTTTTGAAAAGTCCCAGGAGGTCGAATATTTTTCGAGTAAAACAAAAATTGTTTTGGAAAAAAAAAAAATTCTTTTTTTTGTTGACAGAAATAATATTCGGACATGTAACGTATATCAAAGAATAATAGGCTAATCCCTTGTGTAAAATTTGCAGCGTTTTTACCGCGTTTGCCCCACTTTGCGCCAGACAGTTGTCGGGGAAGAACAAAATGTTATACTAACTGCAACACTAGCGATTGTGGGGATTATCGGACTATCGCATGAGATAAGAGACCTCCCGGACTTCGTACCAGTTAGCGAGCGGACCGAAATACAAACATTTAATGTTTCATTCGAATTGGCAAGATTTTTTTCAATGGACCAACGCTTCCATTCAAATTAACGGGATTCTTTCCTTTTTTTTTTTCATATTTTAACGTTCTAGAATAAGAATATTTTCTGAATGACTCAACAAATCCCAAATTGGATTTCACCATCGAATTCAGAGAGAGGAAAACAAGCATTCCGGAACATGATGTTTCTACGCGTATTTTGCAATCCAACATGTTAAAAATGGTAACGAGGTACGGAACCACATTGGCGCAAAGCTACTATATTTATCATTCGATTAGGCTAATTAGGTAACACATTCTTTTCTGGTTTACGCAAGAAGCTGTTCTATCAATATTGTTTTTCAATTTAAGCTATGAAAGGACTATTTTCTCAAATTAACTTATGTTGAATGAAGACTGCATTAGGAAAACACTTAGATGACTGAATCATTATTGTAATAATTACAATTATTATTAGTATCATTATCAATGACTGCAAGAATTTTTTTTAAATCTTATTTATTTTCTTTTATTTTGACGGGCCTGACTCTTCCGCTACCTCGCGCCTATATTGGGGAATAATTTCCGCCTTTTTAATGAATCATCGTATCCATCAAACCTTATTTTGTGTAAATAAATTATTTTGAAACCCTATAGACGTATTAAAAGCGTACCCTTTAAAAACTGGTGCGCTAAGATTTTTCTCTAGCTAGATAATCGTTCTGGACCACTTCTTGACGGCCCCACCCAGGGGAAGAGGCAATCGTCAGAACGGCTTGAAAGGACGGCTGTCCACGGCAGCAGCCAGTCGAACCAAAATTCAAGGGTAAATATCGCCCGTTTAATTTCATTAATTCACAATGCACTAAGTCTTAAGGAGACAGTTCTTAAAGAAACCCCTTCTTCTGTCACACTTCCTCCTTCACTCGCTCATTGTGGCATAATCTCCGTTGGTGGGGGGGGGGGGGGGGGGGGCTCTTTTCTTGCTCAGAAGTGCTCTCATTACCGCCCAACAGACCTTTCCAGCCCTTTGATTCCTCCAACTTTGTTCCGCGACGGCGAAAGAGAAGGGAGGAGGAAGAGCAAAAGCTGAAAACTTCCGTTCGACAATGTGACCCGCGGAACGGAAAATTATTCCGCTTTTTCGGGGTTGAAAAGAGAACAAAAAAAAAAAAAAACTAGAAAACTTTGTTGGCGGGGTAACGACTCGTCTACCGGGCGTTCATGATTTTTTTTTCCCCTCCAGAACTTAATGATCTCACCTTTTTGTTGCCGGCATCGTCAACCCGGGGAAAAAATGATTCCGTCGCGTGTAACGGATTTGCTGGTTGACGACGTGACTTGCCGTGTCAGGGGCTCGTAGGAAACGCCGTGACGTGAAACGTCAAACAAAACTACGCGTGAGACATAAACAGGAGGTAAAAGCGTTGGTGTAGCAAGAAAAAAAAAGACATCTGTATATCCGCTACGATTATGCTGTACGCCTCATGGCCGCCATTAAACGCGATAACATAAAATCGTCCATGTTAATAAAAAAAAATTGTTTAACAATTTTTAAGTTTTCCAGCTTGTGTGCCAAATTAAAAATTTGAAATGACAATAAACTAGGTGTGGGGACTCAGGGCCCCATTCTTCTGCTAAACTCGCCAGCCCGCCGTGAGTGATCTCGATAGGAGCCCCGGGAAGCGCTACAGTCGGCGGCGAGATTGGGCAGTCCCGCTTCTCACGCAAACTGCCTCACCGCCCACGACCCGGACCATCCTAAATCTCGCCCCCAAGTTAAAATTTCAATGATCGCTTGAATTGATTATTATATCACAATTTAAACGCAGTGCATATTTGGTTGGCAATACCGACTTCACTTGAGGAGGCCAGGTCAGTGGGACCAATTATTTCACGCAGGTCCATTGCCCTGGCCACTATTGGCGACACTTCTTCTCTAGTGAGTGGAAGATCGCACCTCTGAAAGACTGGGTCAGCTGGCCAGGACTCCATTGGCGTCAATTCATTTGCGGGAGCCAGCCAGCTGATTCCAAGTAATACTGCAGGCTTAGGAAGAACTACTCGTTATATCAATGTTGGCACTTCAACTTTGATATTGGATTCCCCTCTGCTCCCTTCCGGGGATCAATGCACCCCAGGCCAACACGACAGTTCGTGCCAACCTGGGTCTTGCGAATCCTCCTCCAATTATGCTCCAATATCACCTTCCAGGCCAGCAGATCACGACACATCGTGTTATGTCCTGAACAGGGGTATTCATGCACTCCCCTCCTCTTCCACCAAAGACAATAGCGGCGTAATTCTAGATGGGAGGCATTCCGCCACCCACACAACACAACCAATGATGAACCTAGAAATCAATTAGGAAAACATTTTGTGCATGTCGGTCCACCCTCAACACCCGAAGTATGGGGTGTGCCACACTCGGTTTTTATTACTTTCTACTCTAAATATTTGTCAATCCTGCATCCTCACGATCGGCTCGACAATCTCGGGTGAAACGGATCCCTTCAGACGTACCCTTTTCCGGTTCAGCAAGCCGACCGCTTCCCCTTCAAAGGGTGTGTTGAGAGGCCCTCACGAACCAGGAAAGGCTCTCCACTTGACGCCTTCTCTTTCGCCCTTGAAAAGGCCCTTGCATGGGAGGGGAGGCCTTCGTTTTGTAATTGATTTACGGGGATGACCATCAGAATCGGCAGGGGTCGTGTGGGGTTTCATCAATTCCGGAGGATTTACCAGACTTGAAGGAGGCCTCAACAAATACGGAAAGTGTTTTTAGGAAGGGGAGAAAGAAAAAGTAACGAATTGCTGGGGTTCGACCTCAACACTGTGTAGGACGTTGTTGTGGAGTTTTCGGAGTTTTCTGCTTCTACTAGGTAGTTCTATGGAATTCCGAGTAACTGGGCAGTGACTGCATTTCCCTACTCCAAATTCGCACGGTGCTTTCATTCAATGAAATTGGATGAATTGGACGGACTAATGTAGGGATGCAACTTGATTTTCGATTAAATCGAAATCTCGATCTTTAACCTCCGATTTTTTGCGATCGATTGTAGCGATTTTTTTATCCCGAAATCGATTTTTATTGCAGAATCGACTTTTTGTGAAATCGATTTATATTGGGTTGTTTATTTTCTGTCTTTCTTATAGTAGGTATTTACACAGCATACCCACGAGAAGGATAAAATAGAAAAGAACGAGAACATCGGATCTTAGATTTGGAGAAGGGGGAACCAACCGAAGGACAATCTAATAATTAGATTGTCCTCATAATTATTAATTATTAATGTGTCTACAAGGAGAAATTCCTCTGAAGACACTAGAAGACTATCACCACCACCACTGTTTTTATCTCGAGTCTCGTCTTCCATCACTCCATTTTTCTTATAAGAAAAGTTAATTCCATCAGCTCAGATGATATAACCATAAAATTTATTTAATGTTCATATCATCTGAGCTGATGGAATTAACTCACCCCAACCTCTTTCAACAATTTATAAAATAATAATTATTTATTTAAAAATTGTATTTTTAATAGCAAAAGGTTTTATATATTTTGGTTAAAGTTCCATTATTTTCGAAACTAATAATATTGTGTATAGGTACAATAAAAAACACAAAATTACGATAGTTAAATTGATTTATTGCCCATAAATTCACTTAATTAGGTATTGATACACTCTGATTTTTTATATAAAATATGATTTTTTGATAATTTGCCTGAAAAATGTTTTAATAAAAAATCGGGTACCGGTTCAATTAAATAATATTGTTGTCTAACTAGAGCCCATGTCCACAAACCTTCAAAAAGCCCCCCGTAGCCCCACAGAGCCTCACGGGTTTGAGCGATCCAGCTGAAAATTTCAGATTTCAGATTTTTCAAAAACTCCTCACATGTTTAATTGAAAGCGCGATGTTCCTCCTGATTTGCCCCTCCACCAATTTTTTTTTACGTTCTATCCAGCCCTTTTGAGTCATCTGGTACTCCCACTTCTGTGAGTTGACTAGGTACCTATCGATTAAAATTCAGGGCCGTGAATTTTCAACTATGGCTTGCCAGATTAGCGTTCTTCATCACTTAATCTCGCAGGATGCGGCAAACGTATAAACGTATTTTCGACGTTTCGACGGTGAAAACCAGAGGTGCTTCACGCTCAACCACTCTTTCGATTTACGACAATTCGACGAAGCAGACCTTGAATGTCCTTAGAGTCCACATACGTCCATAAAATCGCATCGGCACTTCGAAGACTCTCAAGCACTTACTGGGGCTCTAAGCCCTGAAATATGTCTCACACTCTTATTTAATGATTCGCTCAAAAGGATTTTGCCTCCGGTTTTCGAGATTGTGAAGAGGCTGATTGGCCGAATCCACTTCCCGTTTCAAGTCACGATTCCGCTGTTAACCCCTTTTTTCCCCACCAGGAGAAGGGTCGAGTCCCCGGAAGAAAAAGGCTTCTATGGTCTACTCATCTTTTACGGTCACTGTATTTCCAACGTCGATCAACGGCGACCCCTTTCACACGCCCCTCCTTCACGACCGACACGCACTTTTCCCTCCTTATCTTCCTTTTCCCCCTCCTATACGGGGTTTCCCTTCAGAAAACCGTTCGCCGTAATATAAATGCCATTCAGACTCACGTACCCCTGTTTATCTCCTGGTAATGCCCCCATATATAGTCCTTTTATAGTCTTCCCTTATAAAAAAAGTATAAGTTGTTGATAGTCGTATTTCATACAGAAAAAAAGGGACTAATCTTTTGTATGGGTTTCTCATTTTCCTCTTATAGGCACCCCTACAATGACGGTGCTAAAAATAGTAACAATGTAGGCCATCACTTTGTACAGCCTATGGAGACCGAACCTGAGGCAAGTGTAAATTGGGTAGGTACCTGATTTTGTCTCTTTTATTTATCCTTACAAAGTTGTTAATGGGGAAGCTGGTTAGTTTAGAGCAGGGGTTACCCAAACTGTGGAACTTCGAGAAAAATTAATGCATTCTTACAGAAATAAATTGTACCTATTTATACAATTAAAAATTCAAAAATTCATTTCACTTCAAATTAAAATAATAAATAAATAAAATAATTACCATGAATAGGTACTGAAAACACCCGTTGATGGATAACATATTCCCCAAATTTGTTTGATCGACGGGGGATTTATATTTTATCTGGGGATATTTGGGGGAATTTTGTCGGAAAAAAAATTAAAATCTTTTGATCTTCAGATTAATTCAATTAGGTATTAAAACATGAAAATTTTTCATGAAAATTTGTATCCCCCCTTATAACCATATTTTCCCTCATCTGGATGGAATACCACGATTGTTTCATTATTCTGGATGGAATGCCATCAATATTCTCTTAATAACCAACCCACACTTTCTCAGAATGAGAGCGAAAACTTTGATTGGCATGATAATATATTATCATAGTTACTATAGTAACTATTATTGGCCTGATAATAGTAACACAACTGTTGTGAAATAATTTGCCTATTTTGCGTTTCCTTCTTAGTATAAAAATACACAAATCAGTAGGTATCAAAGTTGACACTCGGTAAATCCATAACTACTCAGTCCGCTCCATTCAAGGCAGGAATTTTTAGCATGTGGAGTGAGCTAGAGTGGGCGCCCGCAGTGAAATGTAACGACACCACACAACACTCCATAGACATAGAAGATAGCTGCTAGACATTTGCTCCACACCATCCCCCAGATGGCAGTCCGTCATCCCATTCCCTTTATGAACGATCTGGAAGGAGCTTGGAAGGTCAAGATCGGGGAGAGCCATCTCGTCCAAGCTCTGCTAGTGTAAACGAGACAGGAGAAGTTTAGGCACAATTTGCGAGGTCGAAAGTTGATAACCTCAAAATATTCTACTTTTTTTTTGGTTTTTGCTTATATTTCGAAAACTAAGCGTTTCTCGTGGAAACATGCAATTAGCAAAATTAAAGGAAACACAATTTCCTACAAAAAATGCATATACTTAATATATATTATGTAGTATCTATACTACAGTTGAAGATCGGAACAATAGTAAGGCCGCTGTAGCGCGCTGAAAAAATGCCACTTTTTCGATATTAATCAAAAACTAGTAAAACCAATTTCACTTACGCAAATTGTTTTATGCCCATCGTAAGTATACAGTGAAATTGATACGCAGAGATCTATATAGAGTTTGTAAAATTTAATGTGATGTTTGTTTTCATAGTGACATTCCCCTCCACCACTAAAGACATGGCCTGGCTAATTTGCTCAACTTTTATTTACCACAAACTTAGCGTCATGTATCTAAATCTAAATACTTGAATAAGAGGGTCCGCAGTAGATTGTTTCGTGAAAGGGGTCCGCAAGCCAAAACGTTTGGGAAACCCTGGTTTAGTGCAAAGGAAACGGCAATTAAGGCTTAATCTACAATTTCTATAATTTCAATAATTACGCGTAGAGATGTTGAAGGTTTGTAGAATGTAAATCCATTTGAAATGAGTCAACGATACACGTCGATTGTTAAACTTTTGTATTGTGCCGTTATTTTTCCTGGAGTAATTCACGTACCGATTCTGCTGAAACCAAAAATCGTCAATTAATTTTGATTTTTCGGCTGTTGTGAGAGATTTGTAGTTGTACTCACAGGTTCGGAAATAGACAGCATGAGTAATAACGTGAGGTAATCGAGCGGAACTGTGTTGAGCGGACAGGCTGCCATTGTCGACTGAAGGCAGATAAAAATATGAAACTCTTCAGATAGTGTGAACGTTTCATGTGATAGCGATGGGAGCCGTGGATCACGCCGGGTCACTCAAATTGCAACATGGAAGATGAGGGTTTAGAAACATTTCAAGTGCTGCACCAGGTCAGCGGACTAACAACTCGAAGTGCCTCCGCCTCAGCAACGGTGAAGTGGAAGTTTCTCCCGGCTTTTCTTCGGCAAAAGCTTTTTGCGTCTTGAAACGAGAAGGAGGGTTTTTTGTTGAAAACTTCATTTTAATTATCCAGGTTCTCCTTCGGAGAGTAACTGGATACGGTCGGAACAGTAGAACAGAAGGATGCGGGTTTCAAACCGAACCCCGCACGAGTCTTTTCAACTTCTTTTGAAACGGAATCCCGCGAAGTTAAAAAAAGAGAGAGAGACGGAAAAATATCCTTTTGTAAAAGAAGAAGCGAGCAATGTTGCGGGAAAGAGATTAATTTCATCGTTGCATCTTGAAAAGAATCTCCGTTTAAAAAAAGAAAAGCGAGGACATTCAGTCGTAAACGTCGTTTTATTCGGGGAATGATTTTCAAAAGCGGCATTTTCCTGGTGCTCAATGGTATGAATGCGCTGATTTTTCAATGATTGTAAGGATTTAAGAGTGTTTCATGCTTGAAAGAGGCCAAACTGCCGTTTAAATGGGACGATTAATTAACGGAGCAGATCAGCGTTTCAGACGATGAAAAGTGTGCATCAGTTGTTGTTAGGTACCTCCAACTTTTGGTTTATTATTCACGGTATGAAACAATAATTGTTTCACCGCAATTATTGCGACGGGCGTCGAAAATTCGGCCTCAAAATTTGACATTATACGTTTCAAGAAAGATGAGTAGATTCCAAAAACGAAATGTCCGTCCGCCGTCCGAGGAATTTTTGGCAGTAAAGGGGTTTTTAAAACGCCGCAACTTTAACACAAGGGTTTATTATTCTTTGATATTGATATAGGTTAGGTACTTGTGCAAAAATTAAATTTTTCAAAAAGACAGAATTATATTTTAATTCTCTTTTGACATGGATATGTCTTAGTTCTGGGGTCATGCAAAATTTAGCGACAGCCAAAAAAAAACGACACACGTTTTTGATTGGTTGCACCCGTGGCAACCAATCAACTTAATTTTTCATAGTAACAACTCTTGTTAGTTTCTCGTAGTGAATTATCAAATTCCCGTCTATCACCAACTATAAGCAGCCCATCAGCTGAGTTGCTCTTAAAGTTAATTTCTATGATTTACACTCTAGGAAGCTGTAATTTCGTATGTAGCCTCTTTAGGACATTTACTTGACGATGCCCAGGGTCCGGATCAGCTGAATGGCGCTTAAAGCTATTTTCTATGATTTACACTCTGGGAAGCTGTAATTTCGTATGTAGCCTCTTTAGGACATTTACTTGACGATGCTCAGGGTCCGGATCAGCTGAGTTGCTCTTAAAGCCATTGAAAGTTGAGGTACTACCATGAAACGTAGGTAACTAGTTATTCGTAGGTAACAAAGGTAACGTTGGTAATTCTTCATCACATTGCTCTTTGCTCTCATCTTTATCACAATCCTCTTTGCGCTCATCTTTATCTCATTCCGCTTTGTGCTCATCATTATCACATTCCGCTTTGTGCTCATCTTTATCACATTCCTCTTTGTTCTCATCTTCGTGACATAATTTCGTGACACTTTTCGACTCTGGTAGGCCACCGCAAAAACATTATTCATA
Source organism: Pilophorus perplexus (assembly GCA_955831195.1). NCBI lineage: Eukaryota > Metazoa > Arthropoda > Insecta > Hemiptera > Miridae > Pilophorus > Pilophorus perplexus. The sequence goes on from OY037014.1 coordinate 20,039,491, forward strand.
TTAAAATTTTTTTTTTTAGTGTTTTCGTAATAAATTTCCACAAACAAAAGTACATTACGGGGTTTCATAGGAAGGGGAAAGGGGGCGCAAAGACATGAAATGTCTCTCGTGGTTGCGTACTTGTACGAAAGCTGTATTCACCGTAAGGGTTTTTCTCATTGGTCAATAGTTTTTACCAACAACCTCTCAACCTAACAAACCCAACTGGATGGAGTCGGTCGGGTCGGGAGTTTCTTTCCATCCCCCCCCCCCCTGAATACTACCTGCATTTTTGACATGGATATCAACAACTATATGCAGCCCATAGCAACCCATAAACTCAAAATGAAATTACTCAGTACCTATTAAACAAATCGAAGGCTCGCAAAAAAATGTTTCATTTTATTTGTCATCATAAGACAATTTCCATGTCATATGTCATATCCATGTTCAGATGTATCTGCATGCAGTGTAGATACAGTACGAGCGGCCTGCCGCGTTTTTTAGTTTTTTTCAAACATTTTTTTGTTTTTCACTCGAAAAATATTTGACCTGGGATCCTTCAAAAATCCCATTTGTAGCCCCCTGAGCCCTATCCCCCCCCCCCCCCCCCCCCCAGTGAAATCGGATCGATCCGGGACCACCAAACATTGATTCTACGTCCAAAAATACGTCGAAAACGACACCTAATTCGATCCCATAGCCAAAACCCTTCCCGTAGCTCCATTTTAGCACCACAGCGCCCCACGGGTTTGGGCGAAATCTGCGGAACTATGAATAAGGAGCCCAATCTGCAGAACAGAATGCAAACTCAAATTAGCAGAACAGCGGTTGGGGTAGATCAATGGGTAGAACAGTAAATTAAAGGCCTGTTCAGAAGTACATAATGAGGAGCCAAATCAGCAGAAAAATGAAAGTTGATGAGTGAAACTGGCAGGCATTCCCCTTCAAGAAGGCATTCCATGTGGATTCTGAAATTATTGCGAATTTCGACTAAGAGGCTAATGATCCACAAAGTGTGAGCCGGACGAATCCTCCCACGCATCTCGAACGGGTCATTCTCGCAGTTCCTCGACTCCTAATAGACTTGGTCACACTGATTAATGTCCCCCTTCGGCCGAGCCCTGTCCTCAGCAAACACATTAATTAGCCGTCCCCTGGCCAACTTCCGCCTGATCCCTCCTTGTTTGTCTAATCTGGTTAACTTGGCAATACTCTTACGTCAATTTTACTCTCCCCTCCCTTTTCCACCCCTTGCAGGCCCGAGGGTGACCCAAATAAGTTTAAATTGGCTCGAGCAAAGGGTGGGTTGAAGGAAACTTGCTGAAATGAACCCCTCACGGTCGTTACACGGCGAGCCCATTACCTGCATGTAGGATACCGTCGCCTCGACCACAGAGTAAATTAGTCTCCATAATTCTCATTAAAAACGTAAAAAAAATCAACGAGAAAATTGTCAATTTAGAGAAATTTTCACTTTCGGTATCTTTCCACACGTGCCGACGCCCAAATCAAGGTGAATCTCCGGCGTTAATAGGGCGGAAAAAACCACTCGGCCGTAGGGATCGGTGGGACGGTTTTCTGGTGGGAAGGTGTCCTAGGCGAAGACAACATCCGTAAAGCGGGCGGATCCAATAAAAGAATCCCATCCAACCGTAGGGCCGAAATCTGATTGAGGAATTTGTTTTGTGATGGATACACAGGAACGGGGTTCACTCTTTCTTTTTCGCGAGGCGAAGAAAAGCTCCTTCGTTCTTTTTCCCCTTCCGCGACGGCCTTCCCCTCCAATCGTCCCAGTTTTTCGCCTTTGCACGGCACGTTTCAACCTAAACGGATGCCCGGGAGACATAGGACGACAAACACTATTCCCCCGACCAAGTGATTGATTTCAAATATCTCCTACACCACCAAACCCTTCTGTCCCGATTTTTTTTTTTTTCTCTCTCTCTTTTTATTCCACGGAATAGATTGGATTATGCCTCATTTTTTTCTTTCCGCCCGGAGACGAAAATCCGCTGAATATCTCCTTCGTCGCGGCATATGGATATTTTTGTCCCCCCCACTTTCCGCAGAATATGGGAGGAATTCTTTTTTCTCCCTCCGTGTTCCTTCCGTGATGAAAGGCACGATAACAACGTGTGACACGGATTTCGGATGTCACGTCCACCAATGTCCCAGATTATTTTTATTCACGAACAGAATTACCCAGCCCAGTCGGGAAAAGGAAGTTCGGATATTGTCAGGTAATACGATATTTTCTGCAGGGGGCCACTTTTTCTTTCCGTAGTAAAATTCGATTACAAGCGGGTTCATTGTTTATTTCCATTCGTAGAATATTTCCTGAAATATGCCTATCATGCCTATCAATATCCTCCAAAGATGATGGTCCCCAGGCGCCCGGACCCTAAATTAGATAGAACAAGTTGGTCTCTGAGCAATCTTATCAGTGATAAGTTATCACTTCAGTTTCTGTCATCGGAGTACAACGGTGATGTAGGGAATTTCGGAGGTGATTGAAGCGTAGGGAATCCCAACACAAAACGGGCTGTTTTTAAGTACCCACATAGCAACGCTCACTTCCTACAAGTAAGTAGGAACTTAAATTGAAAGAATTTGTAGAAAGCCTTGAGTAAACAATCGTTTTTTCTCTGAGATATTTTTTATATTTGTGATATTTTAAAATAAATTATTCTAGACGTGGAAAAATTGACTGAATCTTAACTTATTAAGACTGCAACTGCACAATAAATTGTCTACTGTCCTACGACTGTTTGTTTAATGTACCTACTGCTTCCTCGAAAAAAAATCTGGCCGCTCTAGGCATGACAGACATGAAACACACGATTTGGCTTCCGAAACAGCATATCACTACAGTAGTGATAACCATCCAGTAACTGTCTATATTCAGAAACCCATAAAATCGATACCTATAATAAAATCAGTTGAAATATAGGGTGTCTCGGAAATCAGAACGTTTTTAAAATTTAATTAAAATCAAAAGATTATATCGTGCAAAGCTCATTAAACATCTCCATTTTATGAGTGAAAAATCGCCCCTGGCATAATAATATTAAAATTTAATATTATATTTAATATTATATAATATAAATTTTATATCATCTCCACCCATGGAGGCGCGGTATTGATTCATTCGGTCATTCGTTCATAATATATTATATTCTCGAGGATTTTGTTTTTGTTTTGTTTCTTTTTTTTAGAAGTTTAGTTCATTAACATAACCTTAGGTGGAAATGCGCTTCATCAGACAAAAATTTTGTCTGATGTCTGATTTCAACAGGTTCATTTAAAATGGTGTTCCTGTTGAACCAAACGACCAAATTCCGATTGAGAGACATACGTTCCATAGAGAACGTTGCATATTTTACACAATGGTTGATTATTCTCTGATATAGGTTACTGGGCAAAAATTAATTCAGCGTCAATAAAAAAACATTTTGGGAATATTTTAGCATGGAACAGCCTTGAGCTAACTGGCAAAAAGTGTCACGTTCTAAAGCTTGTTCCATGTGAATTTTAGCCTTAGGCTCTAAGCCAGGGGTTCCCAACCTTTTTTTTTACCCCGCCCCCCCTAGGTCGGTGTGAACACAATTGCCCCCCCCCCCCCCCCCCTTTGTTCTATGTAATAATGCTAAGTATAAGTATAATCATGGTATAATTTTAATGAGTAAATTCAAATTCAAACGAAACTTTTTATTTGTTGTTGTATTCATGTTGACAAACACTCACGCTCCAGCCTACCTAAATAATTAGGAATGGAAGCGTTTCTGGATTATTATTATTTTTTTTTTATCGATAGAAGACGTCCAAATAATACTACAAATGGGGTTAAAACACAAACTGCAAGCTCGTATGAATTTATAAAATGTATGGAAAAATTTCTATTTGAATTTTGGCGGAAACCCGAGGTCAGCTCCTATTGGTTCGAAGAGTTGGCCACCATTACAAAACTAAAAACTAGATTAAGATTAAGTTAATTTATATCACAAATAAGTTGAGTCAATAAGCATGATCACAATCACACCAAAGTGAACACAGCCATTTTCGCGTAACTCCAGTGTCATCAGAGCCAAATGCCAAGAAAAAATCGAAAATAGAAGAAAAAATCGACCTGCACTCTGGTGTTTTTTGATTGGAAACTGGAACCACTATAGGTGACGTCACGTTAAATAAATGATTATAAACTACGTGAAAGACTTTTTGTCAGTTTTTGGGCCTTGATCGCGCCTCCCCTGGAGACCTTTCACGCCCCCCCAAGGCCTGAAGGGCCGAGTTTATCTTTTGTTTGTTTGTTTTAATTTTCATTTTTATTTGTTGTAAACTTTTTTTTGCTCAGAAAATACAACCAAAAAAACAAATTTGCGCGTCTAAAACAAAATGCGTATACGCATAATATATTATACCTCCCATATCCTAGAAAAATCCCATTTGTAGCCCCATGAAAGCCCTACAGATCCCGTCGTTTGGAGGGGATTAAGGGCGCTGGTGGGACAGGAGTTTGCATTTGCCTCCTAATGTCTATTGATGGTTAACGTGGAAACTTTCTTTCAAAATGTCAAATTGTCGAAGAATTCCTCTAGTTTCCAGGAGTTGCCAAATCCGCGTTTTTCAACGCACGGCCTACTTTGTGAGCGATGGAAATTTTCGCTGTCCAAAGAGTAAATCCGTGAGGGTGGGGGGACGAAAAATTGCCACGTTCGCAAAAAAAAAAAAAAAAAAAAAAAAAAAAAAAAAAAAAAAAAAAAAAAAAAAAAGAGAGAGAGAAACATGAAAAAACGGAATCCCTCACGTCAAGAAAAAAAAAGATCGATAGAGAATAATTTGATTGTGTTGATATGCACGTTCCGTTTACAATAGGTCCACGTCGACCCTTCGCATTTTCCTGCGCTGCTATCCGTTTTGACCTTTTCCGAAGGGGGAAACCCCCTGGTACAAGGGGGAGGGGGGAATTCGCTGGAAATTTGTGGGGAAAAAAGAGACGGGAGGTGTTGCTTATAACAAAGACCGGCGGGAAAACCCTCCCGAGGGGGGTGTTGGATGGTCTCTTTTGTCGAGGCGCGTTTTGAATGATTGGCAGCGCCCTCTGATGGGGGAATTGGTCGGTTTGATGGGCAGCTGTGAGTTGGCAACATTTTCCCCCCTCTCTCTCTCTGCTATGTGCATTTCTTTTGTCGATTGCTCTGAGCATTTTTTTTTTTTTTTTCACGATTTTGTTGCACTAAAAACCCGTACGGTCTGGAAAAGGGTCGGGATTGTCTTGTTCGTGAAAATCGAAGTAAACATGACTTGATCAACTACATTACTTTCAATTCCCTGGAATGGTTGATTCTCTCGGGTTTCTCTTCAGGGCATAAACTGATTGTAATAATTCAATATATTCAATTACACAGCCCACAAAAAAAAAAGTTTCTGATCCGGGGGTCTGGCTATGGAATTCCTATGTATTTTTCGACGCTGAATCCGAATCCGAGGTCAAAATAATCCGTTCACCCCTTAATTTTTTGTCTAGGGGCGATTTTGTTTTAAAGTGAAACTTTTATTTTTTTGTGTAGGGGGGGGGGGGGGGGGATGATTTCGCCCCTACACAAAAAATTCAGGGGTGAACGGATTATTTTGACCTCGGATTCGGATTCAGCGTCGAAAAATACATAGGAATGCCATAGTCAGATCCCCGGATCAGAACTTTTTTTTCTTTTTTTCTTTTTTTTTTTGTGTGCACAAAAACATGCATTTTGTGCATCAACCATGGTTGATGGAGCCGGTTCCACCCCACAGCCCCACAAAAAAAAAAAAAAAAAAAAAAAAAAAGGTGGTACGCACACCGATCCATCACTTGAAGACGAGGAGATACACAAGGGCCCCGTCAAAGACCTTTCAGAACCCCAAGCCATGGTGCTCTACTCCAAACCCACTGTCCCTGCATCTGCTTCAATCGATGCTGCTTCATCATCTGTATCAGTCGGTTCGTAGCATCTATTCTGACAAAGTAGTCATCGATCTCTGATTTGAATCCACCACGAAAAATCGATAAAAACAGCCTTAATCTAATCCATCAGAAATCTGTCTTACGAAGCACGACTTCCTTCTCGTAAGGCCTGTGTTATCATCGTAGTACATCATCCTTATAAGGGCCTTATATAAAACTAAGGGCGAGAAAACACGATTTCCCTCGCCAAATCAGTATAACTTGAAAAAAAAAAAAAAAAAACTTTCCCAACTGTAAACTTCGCGAGAAACTTTCAAAACCCCGAGTTGAACCTTTATCAAGCAGAATGCAGCTCATTTGCCATAAACATCTTCTTTTTTTTTCTTTTTTTTAACAGTTTTTTCTTCTTCGGGTGATTTACTCGAGGTGAGAATAGTTTGGCAAGTCGTGGCTTCTCGAGATAGTGCCGGAACAATATTTGTCTTCATGAATGTTGAACAAGTCTTTTGCCAAAGATGCACTTTGCAAAACGGTAGCATAACTTCGCGCGGGGAAGACGCTTGAAAGCCTTCATTAATTCTTCGTCGACGACAAAGCTTTCAAAACGGTGCACTTCATGAATGCAGTTTTATCGCCTGGCGTGTATGAAATAAGTGCGGGTAAACAATTTGCTGCCTCCAGATCTCAGCCGGCTACACAGGGCAGGATGGGATCTGGCGCAGATGGGCGCAAGTGCAATTTTCTTATTTCAAAATTTGAAATAAGAACATTTAATGGTAACTAGGAGTCTCCTTTCTAAGCTCTCTAAGCTAGGCAGAACCATTTGATTTTTTCTAGACTTTACAAGAATTGTTGGCGAGTTCCGAATGATATTCCACGAATAAATCCCTGGTCGGTTTTTGACCTGTGGTAGCGACGGTTATGAAATCCAACCGCCAGGGTCAACTCTGAGGTTCCCAAGCTTCCCAGGATTACCATTCAGACCCCGACTGAGCTCCGGGTTGAATCGAGAATTGCTAATTACCGATACGAAACCGTATGGAAGGCCCTTGTTGTAGGTATCTAGGTATGCAGATGGACCTTCCGCTTGGATCCCAGGAGACTCAGCCGTAACTGGGGTCTGCTAACCGAACCCCGTTTTAAGACTGGGTTTATCGACGTGACGAAGCGACGTCGTTATCGACAAAAATTCACCCACGTGTTTGATTTAGACAATCGCTTAATATTCATTTATGCGAACTCCCAACTCGAGTTCACGTGAATGGACAGTGACGGCACAAGTGCAGGTGTCAACCGGCCGTCAAGTACATCTGATTATTCCAAAAGGTCGTCACATCCCATTTGACGTATTCGCCACGTTACTTCGACTCGTCGACACCCGAATTAATGATACGGCTATAAATCCACCGCGAGCCATTACCCCACCCTGTTTGCACTCATGTTTGCCTTTCAATTTCCATGCTAATTTATTCGCGGAAGGCGTTATATGGAAATTAAAGTAAACCTCCAGAGCTAATAAATCCGAAGATACGCTCAAATTGTATTCATAATTTCATCCCGTATCTAATCATTTCTAATCGTTAGTGAGCGGACAGGAGGAGCTGTCAAAAGCTTCTTCATTACATGTTCTTGACTGATATCATTTGCTTCCTAGGTTGGGATCATTTCAAAATTTGGGGCTATTTTCAGTCACACAGTTCAACACCCGTTGTTGTAAAAATAAAAAATTCAGGAGAGAAAAAATTTTTTTAGCGTGGGCTTATCCAAACCATCCCAATATGATAGCATGAAATACAATTTAATTAGGAGAGAGAATTTAATATTTACCCAGATTATCTCTCCCTACAGATGCTACAGAGAGTAGGTTGGAAACTTCTGATATTCGAATAACACTTTCCAATTAATATGGAAATGTTTCACAACAAAACGTCAGGCCCAGGTTGTTTTCAACTATTCGAGAGTGAGAAACGAAAATCAAGGCCCTGTTTCAGTGGAGTTCCTAGAATGCGAACTCCATGATAAAGAAGATAATAGCTATATCATAGAAAATATTCTGTTTTACAGGCAAAGAATCATGTTTTTACAATTTTATGAATTGGCTGGCACTTTCATCAAAATAGTGAAGAAGAACACAGAGGAAAGAGACAAGAGGCCAAAGGAAACATGGAGCAAGTATGCTCAACGAACACGGGAAACGATCAACATACCCAGTCTTGGTAGCTATGGAGAAAGAAAAGGAGGAGAAGTGGTAAACGAAAAATGAGAAAAAGCAGGTAGGTAACGCTAGTCAAGGATATGTCCGAGAAAGCCAAGAAAGATGTGGAGGCAAAAGACAAAAGTGACAGACCAAAGGAAGAGGCAGCTCGCCAATTTAGTGACGTAGGTACCTACCTACAACAACAGTCCTCTCCTTCAGGTGAGCTAAAAAAAAAATGTAGACTGGAAAAACTGAGCAGAATAGAAGACTGAACACAAAATGGAAGAACTGAACAACAGACATAAGACCAGAAGAACAGACGGAATAGAAGACTGAACAGAAGAACTGATAAACAGACGGAACAACAGGAGAACTGAACTGAACAGAAACAGAACAGAAGACTGGACAGAAACTACCGCGTTTTTGCTGTCCTGTTTCGAGCTAAATGGTTCAGGGCTTCAATCTGATACAGAAACCACTTTCCAGAGTTCGTTTTCGACTGCCTAAATATAATTTTAAGAAGTTCAATTCAGCCTTGGGTTTGTCACTCCCTACAAAGTTGAGAGTTACTTGAATTCGGTATCTCGAAAAATAACTGATTCATGAACCTTTATAACTGAAAATTCTGTGTGCCCACTCCAAAGTCTCTTTAGAAAAGTCGTACCTACTGGAACAGTTGTTGTAATAAAATCCGCCCAAAAACGTAATTTCGGTTGAATAATACAGCTGAGCCCGAAATAAATCTTAAAATGAATCGTTCCGCGACGTTGATTGTATCCCATTTCCCAAGGGTTATTGGGTCATTTCAAAATTTCGGTAACATTTGGGCTTTCATTTTTCTGGAAAAAAAATGCACCAGGAAAAATTTTTTTCTACGTTATAGCATAATGTACGGGTCTCTTAGTATGTTTCCTAAGTGAGCACACATAATCATTTACGTGAGCATGGATACACCGTTTTGAATAAAATCAACTATCTAGGTAGTGAGGTAAGAGTCTAGGAAGTGAGAAATAATCAGGCTGGTTCCTTAGAGAGATCCGAATTTTAAAACGTAATCCCAAAAAACCGACTTCCGACGATGAGCGAATTTTGATGGCGTGTTTAATTTAATAATATCATATTATGATAATTTGGGAAGAATATGACGCATTGGAAGAGATCGGCGGTCCCTCTGTCGTCCGCTCATCCTCACCCAACCACTCCGTCAAAATCTTCCAACTCAGGCGAGACAATTTCGGCTTTTAGATTTTTGACATTTTGGAGTCAGACATGTCTGATCCACCTTGAGAACACAACCATCCCCCCCCCCCCCCTCGCAAGGTCCTCCCTACCCGAAACCGTTCCAACTCCAGTTGATATGCAGTCAGCTGTGCATGTGTAGCTTCAATGTTCACTTGAGCGTCGTTATGCCTTTGCTATGGCAACCTAAAAAACGTCACGAAAAATTGCTCACGGAGTTGCTAGCTGGTGTATCGATGATTTGATTCATAGCAGGTGATCCGAATATTGCGAGAACGGTTTGATTTGTGAAGCGGTGGGTAAATCATTTTAATAGGTAATTTCTATGCACACTCTAGGAATTTCGTATGCAGCCTCTTTAGGAAATTTACTTGAAGATGCCCAGGGTCCGGATCAGCTGAGTGGCTCTTGAAGCTAATTTCTATGCTTTACACTCTGGGAAGCTGTAATTTCGTATGTAGCCTCTTTAAGACATTTACTTGACGATGCCCAGGGTCCGGATCAGCTGAGTAGCTCTTAGTGCTAATTTCCATGCTTTACACTCTGGGAAGCTGTAATTTCGAATGTAGCCTCTTTAAGACATTTGCTTGACAATGCCCAGGGTCTGGATCAGCTGAGTGGCTCTTAATTTCTATGCTTTACACTAAATTGTAATTTGTAGATAGAGGGGAGTACAGAAGAGGGAAAGGGGCGGGTATGAAATGTGGAGGGGGGGGGGGGGGGAACTAAAGGCCTAAAATGTCCCAATGTGTTGCATGTGGTACGGGGTCGTTCTTAATCCTCTTTCATCTCCTTTTAGCCGCTTATTTCTTGTAAGCTTTCAGCTCGGCCGGTTTTTTTTTTTTTTTTTTTTTTCATGGTTTCATGTTTCTGAAATAAATTAAGCAAACTCAGTACCCACAGAATCCTCAATACCTACTGGGCTAAGAGGTAGCTTAACTGCATTTAAAATAAGGAAGTTGCAACTGGAATGGGGGTTTTAAAACCCAAAAACATTCGAAATCTCACATCCTAGATTTTAATCTCACTCTCTAGAATACCTAACTTTTCGAAAAATCTAGGAAGTGAGGTGCTAGAGAGTGAGGTTTTTCCCTTTCATAGTAAAAAAAACGTGATGACGACAGTGAAATCGAGTGGATTCAAAACATTCATCAAAACTTCCAACCTCACTACATCTAGGGTACAATCCATGATTAAAATAGACTTACCAGTAGTAGAATGCATGTGGCTAGGTAGTGAGAACGAATAAAAATAGAGAGCAGCTTTCCGAGGTTCTCACATTTAAACAACTAACTGAAGAAAGATCTGGAACCTCCACAACCACACCATCTCTTCTATCTGGGATCAGTGTTGGCAATGAGTTGAGAGCAACACGGAAACTCCCTTTTCCCATTGTTTGACGGCCACTTTCAAAATAGACTAGGAAGTGAGGTTAAACCCTAGTGACATTCTTAAAATCAACTTTTTATGGGACTTAGATTTATGAAATTTTCGAATTCCTGGTGAATATCGAATTTAGACATCAGATCCTTCAGAATTGCTCAAGTTTGGTCGCTCGAAAAATTCATTTGATATACTTCAAGCTCAGCTGAAGTTCAGTACCTCTACCTTGTGACAACACTAGGAAGTGAGAATTCAGCAATTTACCTTTTTTTCCAGGGCAATACAACACGATTTTTACTGAATGACGAATGATAACAATGCTTCCAGATACCAATCATTAAAAAAAAAAATTGTCTGTACGCATTTAAGCGAAATTTGTTACCAATAAGCTCCAGTGACATAAATGTTACCGAAATTTTGAAATGACCCTATTGTAAATAGGTACTTTCATGTTGTTCTCAATGTTCATAGGCCCAACCTTTGATACAGGTAAATTTTGCAAAAAAATTATTCTGTGTCACAAAGAAAATATTTTCGAAAAAAATATTTTAAAAAGTTTTTATCTTCTGTGCAATGTTTGGACAGATATGGGACCTCAAAAAAAAAAAACGGATTTTGCGTCTAAAATTACTCGGAAAACGACACCTTATTAAATAACTGGTCAAATTTTGACTTCCTCGCATCCTTCAAGAATTCCATCCGTAGCCCCATGAAAGCCCCATTTATCCTCACGGTGAAATAGGATCGTTCTGGGAACCCCTAAAATTTTTGAACAGCCCACTGTCATCCTCCTTCAAATCTTTAAGCAATGAAGAATAATTTCTTCCCCGCAGAAACGATGACTCCCACATGCGGCGCCTTTTTCATTTGCGCTTTTCCTTTTCCTTTAATAGATAATCCAGAACCACAATAATCAATTATTGATGCAGCGTTAACCGCAGGTCTGGATAACACGGGTGCCATCTGATCGCAGGAAATGCTCGCGAGCGACTGATCGTCGGAAATGCTCGGGCAGTGTGAACAGTGGTGCTCGTTGCAATCGTGCTCGTTGAAAACCGGCAAAATTTGCATTTAATGCTCGATCGCGAATGCTCGATGCTCGATGCTCGAGGTTGCTCGGGCAGTGTAAACGGCCCTTAAAATGGTGTCTACGCCCAAATATACTGCAAAAACGACATCTAACTCTACCTCCTCCCGTTGCGCCCCACGGGTTTGGGCGATCGGGCTGAGAACCTTGCGGGCACATTTAGATTAAAAAAAAACTGCGGAAGAGTTTTAATTGTTTGAGTTGCTCCCAAGTACTTGAAACTTACTCCTGTTTTTTTTTAAGGAGGTTGAAAAAGGTTGGCGGAAAACAGAGATGAACGAGAGGGCCCATTGTTGTGAATCGGACATTGTGACTAGCGCTCTCTTTAATGGGTACCCCTCCGTCTAGCTGCCCTCCTCCGTCCTGTTTAAACTCTAAAAATCATTCCTTTTGTAGCGGAACGGTGGGGGGAAGGTTGTTCGGTGGTCCATTTGCGAGAAAACGTTCTCCCGGTTCTCGGGCGTTTTTCCATTAGTGCGGGTAGGAAAAAAAAGAGAGACCCCGAATAGGACCGGCAGTGTTGCCCAGTAAGCGAAACAGCGGGGAGAAAAGCTAGATCGCGCTGCAGTCCGCATCCCTTTATAAGGGATTGTTTGACAACCTTTGTCCGTCTCCTCCCCCGCAATGAACGTTACGTCAGTCTCCTCTCAATTTATTTTTACGCCCCATTCCCGCCTCTTCCCATTTTCCCCTCTGCGCCGAGCTGACGTGCCGTTTGTCTTTCGGGGCCCGACAATTGTGACGATTCAGGAGGGGAAAAAAACCGTGCGTGAGTAAATAGGATTGAACCACGTAAAAAGAAGTCGTGGCGTTGAGGTCATGGACGTGCCAAAAACAGTGAGTGATGAATCGCATTTTGCATCATTCAATGAATGAAGGTTGTAAGTAGGTAACGTTGAAAATGAGCCATTTTATATTTTTTTGCTCAATTTACCTGCAACAATGAATAATGAACCCTTGCGTAAAATTTGCACCGTTTTTATTATTAGTAAGTGAACAGCAGCTGGTTCAGAGGTGACATGCTCTGCTGAATCGTCGCTGGAACCAGAACCAAGCGATGTCTACTGGATGAGTTTCATAAAACGGCATCCGGCGATTTGAAGCCAGAAATTGGATATCCGTGACTCACGGACAGGGGCGGATAGGCGGTTTTGACCGCCCGGGCGATTCAATTTGACCGGCCCTACCCCGCCCCCTCCACCTCCACACACAGTTACCTAGCCAAAGACATTACTTTTAATACCTACCTAGGTGAAAGAGAAAACTAACAGTGCCTATACATATTTAGAACAAATAAAAGTGGCGCTTGGTATGTGAATTAGTTCGTACCGTTTATGCAAATAAAATAGCGCTTCAAGCTAAGATGCATTTTGCACATTTCATTAGTGTACATAATCACAGCTTATCAACAATAAAAAAGAAGGGTCGCAAGAGGAGCATCTGGCTGGAGCACTGAGCCGAGAGGCTTTGGGCATTTCTGGCCCTCCTCACCTTCACCCCTCCGCCCTTCTCATGACATACATTGTATGTCCCCCGCTTGGTAATTTCTTTCGAATTATAGGCTCAACCTCAGGCCCATGGTAGATTTGTTTTTTATTTTTAAATTTTCATGTCAAGTGGATGGACGGATGAAGGACCCCGGAAAATCAATTATCAAGGTTACTCGAAAAGTGAGTCCTTGTTCAACTTCCTGGCATCCTTCAAAAGCGCCATGGATCCAAGGAACTGCTTTTGGAACTCCCAAAAATGGATTTGACGTCAAAAATAGTTCGTAAACGACACCTAGCTCTTCAAAAACCCCTCCTGTAGCCCATTTTTAGATCCACTGAGCCCCCACCGGTTAGTGCGATCGGGTAGAACACCTTGCGAGTTCAACTAAAAGGAGACCCAAGTATTTTGTCAAAAATTTCAGATTTTTGAATGAATTCCTGAAGAATGGAATGAAATCCTACAGCTCAAAACGTCGTGGGCGGCGGACGGATATTTCAGTTTTGGAATCCACACATCTTGAAAGGTATAATTACAATTTTTGAGGACGATCAAAATTGTTTACCCCTGTTGCAAATACATACCAAAATGTATTATTCCAAGAATACGAGATCACATAACGCTCGCATGCTGATGAGGGAGTAGGCACCAAGCAGTAGGCGTTGGCGAGGAGGACCGACAATGGCCAAAGCCCCTTGGCTCAGTGCTCCGGCCAGACGCTCCTGCTTGCAAAGTCATCAACATGAGGATCTGCAGATTGTCATTTAGAGTTTGCCTCAGCCTTGTTTTGATAATTTTAAATTTTGAAAAACTCCTCCTACACTCAACTTGGGTCGTGGAAAGTTTGTTGAAAATCAAAAAAACGTCTTGCATACGATGAGGCCATGAGGTTGTACTGTTTTAAAATCTTGTTGCAAAAATTACGAATTTATTGAACTTGCAATCCTACGATCCACCCTACGAGGAAGAAAGCCAACCAGATTCATTTACGTCTGAGTTTTTCTTTTCTGTCTCGAGTACCTACTGTAGGAATACATTTTTCTCCAGTTTCGACCGGCCCCTCAGGACCGTCGGCCCTTCGGGCGACGCCCGATCGCCCGACTTGCCTATCCGCCCCTGCTCACGGACCGTGAGAATGAAGGTGGCTTCCATGGGACGCTTTACAGGCGGATTTTATTTTTTATTTTTGGAAGAAGGTGAAATGAGCACACAGTACCTTCTTCCATTGAAAAAATGTAGATAACATGTGACATGACACCTTGTACCATTCGGAATCAATCCAAGGAATCGTTACTCCATAACTAGGCTGCTATCATAGATACGTATCTGTAATGTACATTACGCTTCAAAACCTTTATTAATGAAAAAAAAAAAAAAAAAAAAAAAAATGCCGAAAATCTAACATTACACCTTCTTCCACTCGTAGCCTACTATGAGTTGTAAAGAACTATTTACATAAATGGTTTTTTCCAAGTCATGGTTCATTCTAGATATAGATCATGATAATGATCGTCCGAGATGATATGTATGACGAAATTTTAAACATGTAAACCCTCGGCCTCGACGGGTAGATATCGAGGGAAGTACCGAAATCCGTTCCAAACCTGTTTAAAATACCTCTAAACCCGTTTAAAATACATTACAAACATAGGAACCCCATTTTAGACCGGTTTTGCACCCCTTTTCAAACTCGAGTTGAAACCCATCTTAAGTCAGTTTTCAAACTCCTTTGCAAACCAGTAGTGAACCAGTTTCGAGCCCAATTCTGAACCATTTTCGAGCCCCAATTTAAACCAGTTAAACCCCATTTCAGTTTCGTAACTCGTATCTTTACAATAGTGGAACGTTTTTCATCCCTTCAAACCGGCAATGAGCCGTTTAAACCGGATTTGACAACCTTTAAACCAGTATTCGGCTCTTTAAACCCATTTCGAGCCCTTGACACCGGTTTAAAGTTCTTCAAACAAGTTCTAAACCTGTTAAAGCGGTTTTGATCCGCTAGCAAACCGCTTATCACCTCCACATACCCTCTTCACACCTGAAAAGTTGGAACGACGAGAAATATACATTACAATTCCCCCCACTCACCGATGATCATTCGAGAGGCTCGAATTCCCACGACATTGTTTGTCTTTTTCGATTTATTTTATGTGTCCCATTAGATTGAAGAGGGAAGGAGGTAATGATGAAATACTAGTACATCGAGGGAAGTGTGCCCTAATGCTCTCTGCGTTATGGTTTCATTTTCTCCTCTTCCACTCAGAAGGGGTCTAAATCACTTTGTCCGTATTGGGTTATTTATACGGAGGCGTTTCCTTCCCATTTATAATATCCCGTAGAAAAACACAGCGCCTTCGGATCCTTCAAAAGTGTAATGCATGAAAACCATTCCTCCGTGACAGGCTCTTTTTCACCCCCTCCTCGTCTCTTTTTTGTTTAGTGTCGACGAAGCGAGTGGAAATAAAGACATGCGAAGGAGGGAGTGCGAATGGATTCGAGGAAATGCAGTCAGATGGCACGTCTTGGCAGGGGATGAACCCATTAGACGCAATGTATAGAGGAGGTCGATGGTTGGAGGCATAAAGGTGATGAGATACTCCAAGTATGGATTTTCCCTCGTCGTTCAAGTGACGCTCAGGAAGACGCTAGAATACTTCCGCGTTTCCCCTTTTCAACGAGTGAGGTCGCGTGATGGTTATCCAGGTCTTGGATCACTAAACGTCAAATACATTTGTCATAACGCTTATTGTTCGCCAGGTTTATATCATTCATTTTTTCGACCAATCGTTACTAATTTTTCAAATTTCCTTAATTTTGGATTATTATTCTTGGAATAATGCACCTATGTTTTTGCGACGGGGGTCGACGACTCCGATCGGCCTCAAAATTTGACATTTTCCGTTTCAAGAGGTCTACATTGCAGTACGCCGTACGCCGTCCGGGCCGTTTTGGGCAGTGAGCATTTTTTTTTAAATCTGAAATTTTGACAAAATACTTGGTTTACCATCTACCATCTGTAGCTGTGCCCGCAAGGTTTTCAGTCCGATCGCCCAAACCCGTGGGGCGCTATGGGGCTAAAATGGGGCTATGGGAGTGGGTTTTTGAAGGCTTTTAGCTATGGGATCGAGTTAGGTGTCGTATTCGAAGTATTTTTGGACGTAGAATCCATTTTCGGGGGTCCGGGAACGATTCGATTTCACTGTGGCGATCTGTAGGGCTTTCATGGGGCTAAACATTGGATTTTTTAAGGATCCCAGGAGGTTAAATATTTTTGAATACCTATTTGAAAAAATTTTCAAATTTTGGTTTATTATTCTTGGAATAATACACCTATGTTTTCGCGACACGGGTCGACGACTCCGATCGGCCTCAAAATTTGACATTATCCGTTTCAAGAGGTCTACATTCAAAATCCGAAATGTCCGTCCGCCGTCCGCCGTCCAGGCCGTTTTGGGCAGTAGGAATTTTTTTTTAAATCTGAAATTTTGGCAGAATACTTGGTTTACCATCTAGTTGTGCCCGCAAGGTTTTCAGTCCGATCGCCCAAACCCGTGGGGCGCTATGGGGCTAAAATGGGGCTACAGGAGGGGTGTTTTGAAGGCTTTTAGCTATGGGATCGAGTTAGGTGTCGTTTTCGAAGTATTTTTGGACGTAGAATCCATTTTTGGGGGTCCCGGAACGATCCGATTTCACTGTGGCGTTCTATAGGGCTTTCATGGGGCTAAAAATGGGATTTTTGAAGGATACCAAGAAGTTAAATATTTTTCGAGTAAAAATTAAAGAATTTTTGAAAAAACACATTTTTGAAAAGAAAATCCCCCCCAAAAATTTTTTTTGAAATATAAAAATCCAAAAAAAAAATTTTTTTAATTTTTTTTATTGACAGAATTAAATGTCTGTACAAGTAACCTATATCACAGAATAATAAACCCTTGTGTAAAATTTGCAGCGTTTTGCTCTGGGATCGAGTCAGGTGTCGTTTTCAAAGTATTTTTGGACGTAGAATCCATTTTTTGGGGTCCCGCAGCGATCCGATTTCACTGTTGCGATCTATAGAGCTTTCATGGGGCTACAAATGGGATTTTTGAAAGATCCCAGGAGGGCAAATATTTTTCAAGTAATAAACAAAACAAAATTTGAAAAAAAAAAAAAAATTTTAAACAATCAAATAAATCTTTCTTTGAAAAAAAATAAAATAAATTTTCTTTTTAAATTTTTTTCATTAACACAGATTTACAACTAATATATTAGTTATATATAATAATTAGTTGTAAAAAGGGGTTTCCCCCATGTGACCTCCTCCTACCCCCCAACTAAGGGGGGCTTTCCCCAAATAGTCACACCTTCCTCACCAAATTGGTTAGGTTACTGGAACAAAGCATCAAGCCTATGGAAACAGCCAGTAAACGTTCCGGGCAGGAAACAGGCAGTATAAATGCTCTGGGCAGAAAACAGGCAGTATAAATGCTCCATGCAGCAAACAGGCAGTATAAATGCTCTATGTAGCAAACAGGCAGTATAAATGCTAAATGCAAACAGGCAGTATAAATGCTCCAGGCAGGAAACAAGCAGTATACACGCTCCATGCAGCAAACAGGCAGTATAAACGCTCCATGCAGCAAACAGGCAGTATAAACGCTCCATGCAGCAAACAGGCAGTATAAATGCTACATGCAGCAAACAGGCAGTATAAATGCTCTATGTAGCAAACAGGCAGTATAAATGCTACATGCAGCAAACAGGCAGTAGGTATAAATGCTCCATGCAGCAAACAGGCAGTAGGTATAAATGCTCCAGGCAGGAAACAAGCAGTATACACGCTCCATGCAGCAAACAGGCAGTATAAACGCTCCATGCAGCAAACAGGCAGTATAAATGCTCCATGCAGCAAACAGGCAGTATAAATGCTCCCAATCACAGCAATTTGTTTCATCAACTACCAAATTCAAGAAGAAAAGACAAAAACAGTGGAAACAACAACCAGGCCTGGTCGTCATATTCCCCGAACTGAGCACGGTCCACCAAACTTCACGGATGGACGACACAATAAGAGATATTCGATTTGCACAATGTAGAAGTCAGAGACAACAACATTATGCCGACGACATCAAATATTGTGCCGGTTGGAGAAGCCAACACCTGGCTCCAGAATTCAGCGTGAGAAACATGACAGTCTACAGCAATTTGTTTCTACAACTACCAAATACAAGAAGAAAAGACAAAAACAGTAGAAACAACAACAGTTTCTCCTCTTACCAGGGGCTGCTCAATATCGCCTGACGCCAAACCCTATGGTCCTGAGACTGATCCTTCGTGAGCTTGAGGCGACGCATCGGGTGGGCGACCCTTCTTCAGTCTGCCTTCTGGAGAACCTGCCCGGGTCACCTTTCTGCGGCCATACAACGGACATTCCCTTGCCATTGGAGCTTCCTCGTGTCCAACGAGCTACAGCTAATTCTCCTTGAGGACAAAACAGAAACTACTCTCCCTCAACATCTTCTTACCTTTCATACTTTGCTGCTCCTCTTCACACCATTCTTCCCCCTCCATTGGCAGTATACTTTCAACAATAGCACTGAGGATGAGCTGTTTGGTTCGGCAATGGATTTCTCTGCCCCACCACTGGCAGTTGAGAGCTTGAATTGTTCCCCTGGCTAGTGAAATCTGGGTTTCAATATCCGATTTGCACATTCCTGACTTGTCAATGATGGAACCCAGAAACTTGAAAGAATGCCAACCTCAAAAACCTCTAGGGCAACCTATGGAACCCTAAAAGAAAGAGAGCCAAGAGTAGATAATCAGAACTTCCATGTCTTCATTTTTCCAAAGGGCTCATCTAAATATAAAGCTTCAAATAGAGGGCTCACAAACACAACTATCTCCGATAAAGACAAAACAGTACCTAACTACTCTCCATCAACTTTCCTGCTTACCTTTCATAGTTAGCTGCTCCTCTTGACGCCATTCTTCCCCCACCATTGGCAGTAGCTAACTATGCAGACAGAAGACCCTTTGGGATCTTGGGGGGCGTTCTATAAATAAACTCACTGAAAGGCGAAGCTATTCGCCAAATTATTTGCCTTCCAGGTGATTTTATGCAGAGTTTGGCGACACCATTGCTGCAGCAACTCTTGACTGGTATGTCGCTGTAGGAAAACTGGATTGGCTGGTAGACGACTAGAAGATATATCTTGGTGTTCTTATCATTAGGAATACTACAGTAATGACGCTGATGCTCCCAAGAAGTCTGACATCGAGGCTGAAAAACAAAGTGACCATTTAGCAATGAAATCCACTCCATATCTATTTTTCTGTAGACAATCAAACTCACCAACAATGTCTTCTCTGTAAATTCAGTCAATGAAGGCAGCAAGATGGCAGATGTTGAGGACTGTTTCGTGGAGTCAAACTAAGACGATTCAAACGAAGAAAGCTATGAAGCTGGATGCATTGCTGAATCACCTTGTCTGGGGTACCCGCAGAATCACTTCGCTTCACTGCAGAACAACTGGATTGACTCTTAGACGATGAGCAGCTAATACCAACATAATATGTTACATAATTATATTACGTTGGTAGTCTTACCCATCGTTAGTAGGTACCTGCTTACTTACTTCAGTAAATGAAGCTGGTGCAGTCATGTGGTCTGTCATCAGAGGCCGGTTACTGAAATGACTGTTCTGCTAAATAAAGAAGAAGTACCTAAAGATGAAACAACCACCATGCCTGGTCGTCATATTCCCCAAACTGAGCACGGTCCACCAAACTTCACGGATGGACAACACAGTAAGAGATATTCGATTTGCACAATGTAGAAGTCAAAGACAACAACATTATGCCGACGACATCAAATATTGTGCCAGTTGGAGAAGCCAACACCTGGCTCCGGAACTCAGCGTGAGAAACATGACAATCTACAGCAATTTGTTTCACAAAGACAACAGTTGTCTACCTAATACCCTAATTGCTTTTTGAAAACCCTTGGAGCCACTGGCATGCAATTTACTACAGAATAGAGATGGATAAGAGAATGTTTGAAGCCTACCACTTCAAAACACAACATTAGAGCTGAGTTGTTCTCTCTTGAGGAATTTGGGGGTGATACAGCTGTCAATTTATGGGGGGGGGGGGGGGGGGGGGGTTGAGTCAATTTATGGTTTGTAAGGTGAGGCCACTAATGTATTGTAAACTTATTGAGATTTTTTTACCAGCTACATGTGCGGTTTTTTATACTGGTTTATGCAAAAAAAAAAAAAAAAGTAGGGAGTTGTGGGAGTACTGAAGAATATTCTAATTCTAATGAATGACAAAATGGGTAACTACTTATTGTTTTGTGGATTGCAATAATTGGAATTGTCTAGTAGTTTTTGTATATTGCTTGATTTGAAATGACATGTTGTTGTAATGTGTGAGGGTGAGTGCGCGGGCAGGTGTCTGTTGTATATATAACCTTGCAACCTATTTTGGGACCTACTGTTCTTGATTCTTGAAACAAACAAATGCCATGTGAAATGTGACTGTGGATAAAAGATGTTCTTCTTCAGCTGAAGTTCTTGAAGTTCATGAAGTTCAACATGCCAAAGGGGGGAAAGAGACTAATTTCCAACAGTGGCTCCATAAAATGGCATTCAGGTTGGGTAGTATTAAATACTAATAGTATTAAATTAAATTTTAAGCATTGCATTGCATAGTTCAGATTGACCATTTGACGAATTTCTTTAGGGGTTTTCTTGAAAACTCCAAAGAGTGGAAAATGAAAATCAAGTGAGTAGTGACCATCAAAGTCACAAGAATGTTGAAAAGGAACTTGAATGCCATTTTGAATGGTTTGACATGGTTTTGAATTGTACCTGGCTCAATAATTGTTGATGAGTATGCCTGAAAAAAAAAATGAAATCGTTTTTAAAAAATGATGTGAAACAGTACCTATCTTACTTTTCAACAAAATGTACAAAGAATTTACTCACCAACCAAACCTTGTCTATGAAGCGTTCAGGAACCTTGGAGAAACTCGGAGAATACCCCCACACCCACCCCCCACCCAAACGCCGCGAGACTTGGGAGCATTAACGGACACTCGCGTGTTGAATGAATGTGGCAGCATCGATGGTGACGCAAATTGTGAAGTCGACAAACGCAGTGATGGCTGAGGAGGTCTGCACGTCTCAAGGTCTTGATTGAGTCTAGAAGTTTTCTTTTCTTCTCGGTGGTGTCAAAACAGGAAGTGTGTTCTTACACTACCATCACTGTGATAGCCCACGCGCACAGACTGGCATTGACGCTCTTCAATCGTTACGTGCCAATGATAATATATACGCCTGACTGTCGAGTTCAATGCTACTGGTAATTAACACAGTAGAAACGTTCCGAGTTTTGTTTCTCTCTGGCTGGCGTACCTAGTCCCCCCCTCCCACCAGAGCCTACCTACACAATCAGCCCCACCATCCAGATCGAACCAAACTGAAACTCCATCAATGTGCCAGTCCACCACGCCTGCCACTAGCATCGGAAGTTCAGATCCCTTTACCAAGTTTACCAGCTGTTGATAATTGGAGCTGACCAACCAATGCAACCTTACTCTCACAGTGACCACCCACTCACATGCACGGCGAATCACCATGGCAGAAGCGATCTCCAGCCTTGCTAACCACTTCGGCCACTTCATCCGCCCTAAGACTACCTACCTACCCGAGACCTAATGGGAAAGACTATAACTAACTTACAATCTATAATCCACGCGGCAGGCAGGCAAGGAGGCACAGCTTCGCAAGCGATCAAATAATGTATGGCAGGCTGGATCCTACGAGCTGGCTTATCCTTGCTGCGTACCACGTTTACCTACAAACCGCCTCACACATCCTGTGACACCACCCAACTAGCCTACGCGCACTTAAACTTAACACAACACTGCACTTTAACACTCCGATGAGGCCCAACGCGGTTGCTCCTATTCACGCTCCCAAGATCAACTAATTTCAGCCCAATCACTGATTCACACTCCACTTTATCAGAATGTTAGAAATAAATTTTGATTTTTTAATAACTCTGGTTGATTCTGTCACCATTGATTTGGTGGTGGTAAGCGCTTTCGATGTGAAAACCTCATCGTCTGATCATTGATGACGTTATCACAACGAAAGCGCTCGCCACCACCAGCAAAACAGCCAGTGATGACGGGCTCGACCAGAGTATGTAATAACTGGCGGCCCTACAAACCCTTTACGTTCAATACCATTATGACTTTTTATTCAATTTGATTGGATGGACATTGTGAATTAGTTATTTTCTAGATGGAATTTGGCGAATGATTTTGTGAACTGAATGGCGCTTGATTCAGGGCAACAAAACAAGGCACCAATCGCTTGGTGGACAAAATCCTCCGTTTACCATCTAGTTGTGCCCGGCAGGTTTTCAGCCCGATCGCCCAAACCCGTAGGGCGCTATGGGGCTACAGAAGCAGTTTTTTGAAGGGTTTTGGCTATGGGATCGAGTTAAGTGTCGTTTTCCAGGAATTTTTGGACGTAGAATCCATTTTTTGGGGTCACGCAACGATCCGATTTCACTATTGCGATCTAATGGGCTTTCATGGAGCTACAAATGAGAATCTATGTGTCCTATAGATCGCAACAGCGAATTCGGATCGTTGCGGGACCCCGAAAAAGGGATTCTACGTACAAAAATACATCGAAAACGACACCTGACTCGATCCCATAGCCAAAACCCTTCAAAAAACCCTCCCGTAGCCCCATATCGCCCCACGGGTTTGGGCTATCGGGCTGAAAACCCTGCAGGCACAACCAGATGGTAAACTGAGTATTTTGTCAAATTTTCAGATTTGTAGACTCTAAAAAAGATACCCTACCGCCTAAAAGGGCTCAGACGGCAGGGGGCATTACATTTTTGGAACCTACCCATCTTGAAACGTGAAACAACAAATTTTGAAGCCGATTCCAAAAAAACTTCCGAGAATTATAAAACAAATTCATTAACGGTAGAAAAAAAGCTCAACAAGAGAGACGGAGAATCAATATGAGGCCAAACTAAATAAACCAATCAGGAGGGTTTGTAAGGTCCACGAATAGAGAATACCGCGAGTGAGAAACAATAATTATTCGTAAAAGATGAATTGTAATCATCAGTTCTTACCAAATAAGTCACTAAGCGATTTTCGTCTAAAACACTGCAACGCCACAAAATTTCTTCCAATTTGTTACTCTCCCGGATGATAATATCTCAATTTTGCGATAAGTGGAGGTAATTTCCAATGAATTGGGCTGAAATTACATTTAAATGTGAAAAAGACCCACAGACAACCTCCCCGTCGAGATGGTGGGAGATAACTGAGTGATGACGAGGACGGGCCACACCCTTCCCGGGAATTCGACCTGGCGTGTTGCACGAACCTCGCTGGCGTTCGTGTAAGGTCTACACGTGTAAGTCTATTGCCTCCTAGACCTCTCAGAGACTCTGTGGTTCCGCGAGAGGGCTTCAAATTAGTAGGTAACAATGAATAAAAATTATAATTATGATTATTATTGTTAGTTAAGTACCTATACTAAATTTTTGACCCCCCTGGGACTCATCATTGCCCTTAAACATCTCAATAAGCGAAAATTCCATGAATAAAGTGAATAGTATTCTTTGATAGGTACCTATAGGTTAATTACGAAAAAATTAATTCTGCACCAAAGGAAATATTTTTGAAAAATTAAAAATTAATTCTGCACCAAAGTAAATATTTTTCAAAAAATTAAAATTAAATAGTTATTAGTTTAGACAGATGTGGGACCTCAAAAAAACAAAAGAAAAAAAAGAAAAAAACAGAAAAAGACATTTAGTTACCTATTAAACAGTTTTTGAAAAATCTGAAATTTTGACAAAATATTCGGTTTGCCATCTAGTAGTGCCCGCAAGGTTTTCAGCCTGATCGCCAAAACCCGTGGGGCGCTATGGGGCTAAAATGGGGCTACGGAAAGGTTTTTTTTAAAGGGTTTTGGCTATGGGATCGAGTTTTAGGTGTCGTTATCGAAGTATTTCTGGACGGAGAATCCATTTTTGGTGGTCCCAGAACGATCCGATTTCATTGTGAAAATCAATAGGGCCTTCATGGGGCTAAAAATGGGATTTTTGATGGATCCTAAGAGGTTAAATATTTTCAAGCAAAAAATAAAAAAATTTTGAAAGAAAAAAAAAATCCAAAAAAAAATTTTTGGGGGTCCCAGAACGATCCGATTTGACTGTGGGGATCAATAGGGCTTTCAGGTGGCAACAAACGGCATTTTTGAAGAATCCCAGGAGGTAGTTCGACGAGTAATTTTGGACGCAAAATATATTTTTTCGAGGTCCCACGACTCCGATCGCCCTCATAATTTGACATTATCCGTTTCAAGAGGTCTAGATTCCAATAGCAAAATGTCCATCCGCCGTCCGGGCGGTTTTGGGTAGTAGTAATTTTTTTTTAAATCTGAAATTTTGACAAAATACTCGGTTTACCGTCTAGTTAACTAGACTACAATAATAATTATTGTTGTAAGTACAATTATTGTACTAGAGTACAATTGTACCCGCAAGGCTTTCAGCCTGATCACCCAAACCCGTGGGGCGCTATGGGGCTAAAATGGGGATACGGGCGGGGTTTTGAAGGTTTTCGGCTATGGGGTGAGTTTGGTGTCGTTTTCGAAGTATTTTTGGAGGTCCCAAAACGATCCGAACAATGTTTTTAAGGGGTTTTTGAAGGGTGCCAGGAGGTAAAATATTTTTCGAGTGGAAAAAAATTAGAAAAAAAATTTTGTTTCTAAATTTTTTTAACGGAATTAATTTTCGCAAAAACTGATTTTTGTACTACAGTACTGCTGCAAGGTATGTGATGGGTACTGCTGTACACAGAGACCCTTGTGTACACCTAAAATGTACTGCTTTTTGAAATATCTGGCCACACCACCTATATGAAAGAATAATAAACCCTTGTGTAAAATTTGCAGCGTTTTCTTTATATTTTTTCAATTTCAATATTTTTCTTTATTTAATAAAGAATTATTGAAAAAAAAAAAAAAATCCAACATTTTTTCCATTGACAGAAATAATTTTTGCACACTAACCTATATCAAAGAATAAGTAATAAACCCTTGTGTAAAGTTTGCAGCGTTTTTTTTTTTTTTCTTTTTTTTTCATTAGAAATCTTCAAACATGAGTAGTTTGGGGAAAATACGAAGGTATGTAGAATGCAGCCAGATCACTATGAACTTGCTTTAAGCCAGAAGAGTAGCCTAAATTGAAAAAAAGAAAAGAAAATGTGAACCCTATAATATATTGTATATATTATACAATATTTATACATTGTATAATATACAATTATACAATATTATATAATATTATTGTATACATTATTATACAATATTATTGTATAATATACAATATAATAAATTATATTATTATATTCACGATGAATCCAAATTTGAAATTGGAGTAAAATCATCAATCAAGTAGAGCAAAATCTCAAAGGCAACCGTCGGACGAGTTGAATTTTAACGTCTCTAAAAATTCCTTGAAAGGGGGATTCACGTCTGTCCTGGTCCGGACATCACCCGGCAACATCGCTCCCCTGGCGACGGTGCAGCTCTGAATATTGCAGCCTCAAAGGGATCTTCCCCTCCTGACTAAAGAATCTGATGTCCGTGGAATTTTTTCCCCGGGAAAGGCTAGTCGTGCCTGGGCTTCCTTTTGGTCCACACTCCTTGTGACCGGCGGTTTTCCTCCTTTTTTTCTCTAACATTTCGTAACATCAAAGCTAGCCCCGCCCTCCACCTTACTTTTTTCCCTCTTTAAAGTTATAGAATTTTCCCACGAGGCATATCCTCTCAGGGCGACATTGTAGCTTTCAGATTACCGACCGTTTCAGAGATGCCACCTTGGTTTTTCTCCTTGATAATAAATTGTACCGAAAAAACTTAAGAGGTCATTTGTGTATCATGGCAGACACTAACTGCTAACCACAAAAAGTTTCCTAAAAAGGAAAAGGGTACCCCACTTTGGGAGGAAACCAGAACAGCAAAAAAAAGAAGACTTTGTTCAGAGGTTGAGAACCGGGTAGAGTATAATTAATAGATCTCAAAGGGAGGACTTGTCAAAGAAGGCGGGATGGAGGGGGTTATTCTGTTTACCCCTGTAATGAACGGGTGTGCCTCGTCGTGTTTGCCGGAAAAGGGAACCCCCTCCCTCCTTTTTCGAGGGTTGTTTTCGTGTGATGCATAATGACAAGGTACACAGAGTCGCATTGTGATCGATTACACCCTCCAGCTTGGCGGATTCCTATTCAAGCTCGTATAAATCCGAATCCCGTCGGAGAAGCTAATGAATGGGAGTCGTGGGGTAGGTCGCGTTTGGTGGTTGGCCGCGATGGAGACGCTTTGGTAATGACGAAGACTCTACTTACCAATGTTGAACGACAATGAATATGTAGGTAGTGTTTTATTGACGTGAGAATGTACAAAAAAAAAAAAAAAAAAAAAAAAAAAGTGTCGGGTCGGTGGGCGGCCAGAGGGATATTTCTGTTGACCTTAGTTACGCCCAACAACTTCAAACCAAATAACCTCCGTAAAGCCACTACTGATTAAATCACTAAAGTCAGATTTTTTGTTAAAAAATGATAAAAAAAGCAGCTTAACATTTCGATTTAGCATTGTTAATGCTAATGCTTTTAATGCTCTACCAATCAGACTGTCACCTTGTATAATTTCCGCCACCTTTTACCGTCCTCAGCCCCAATATGTGAAGATTTATTCCTCTATCATTTTCATTTTCATTTTGTTTATTACAGGCTAGCCCAGTATATATTTTTTACAAAATAAGTCATTCTAACGAGGGCCTATACCTAATTAAAGTTAAAAAAATAAAGTTATCGGAAATCCATTTGACAATAAACTTAGTAATTTTTCTGAAGAAATCAAAGTAGAATTCTACAAAAAAATGGCTCTTTTCGGCCACAGTGCGCCGTCAGCCGTAGGTACCCCGTCCGAGCCGTTACGGGCAGCAGGAATTTTTCTAAAAATCTGAAATTTCGGCCTTATACTTTAGATTTACCATTACCGTTATACCATAGGTTTACCATCTACTTAGTTGTGCCCGCAAGGTTTTCAGCCCGATCGCTCAAACCTGCGGGGCTCCGTGGGGGTAAAATAGGGTTGGGGGAGGGGTTTTTGATGGATTTCGGCTATGATATCGAGTGGCGTTTCGTTCTCGAAGTATTTTTGGACATAGAATCCATGATAAGGGATCCCAGAGCCATCCGATTTCAGCGTGGGGATTTATGAGGCTTTCAAAGGGTTACATACGGAGCTTTTGAAGAATAGCAGGCCATACACCTGCCGTTTTTTTTTCGACGCGCCACGGATTTTTCGCGGAAGCCCGACACCCCAACCATGACCCCTATTAAGATGAGGTCAAAAATGAGATTTAATGCTAGTTTAAAGGGTTCAAAACCTGTTTAGAGGTGTTTATAACCGATTTGAAGTACCTAGGTCTGAACCGGTTTTCAGTGTTGCTACAAGCCCGACAACGTTAAACGGAACCGGTTGCGAGTTCATAAACGGTTTCTGTGACCGCCGTTTTTGTGTTCCTCCGGTGGGAAAATAATAGGGTGGATCGGCGGTAGGAAAACGGAACGCCAGATCGCGCTCTCGACCTCCATCAGGGTAAATATTCAGGTTTGAGCTCCCTTAGGGTGCGATAGTGAAGGCGATGGGTGGGGGGAGAGGTTCAAGTGCCGCGAGAAAAGCACGTAATGGGGCTTGAAAAGAGAAATGAATGTTTCATGAGTTTCAACATTGAGATCGGAGTCCGGGAAAGGTAGGGCTCCGATGAAGGTCGTGTGGCGGTTGACAAAGAAAAAGGGGGGTAAACGACCACTTAAAAGCATTTCCAGTGACGAACTGCTGTATCAAGAAAGGTTTGTAATTAGGATAATTGGGTACCTAGTGTTTTTTTGCGATTTAAATTTGTCTGGTTGGAAAATACTACCTACCTAGTAAGTCTTAAAAAGAAATAGAAAAAGAAAAAGAAAAGCTTCGGTCGTTAGTTTAAACCGGTAGGTCTGTAGAAAGGCAAAATCTATCAAAAAAAATTTCGAGCCACCACAGGTTATCTCTGTAAGGTCTATTGGACTACAAGGTCTGTCTACACCCTCTGCAGGGAGGCTTACTCGGTCACTGCCCGGCCGTCGTTCTGTAGTGTGGGAGTTTTAAAATTTAAATGTTATTTCAGCCCATTTCATTTGATTTTATCTCCACTATAGCATATCATCGAGGAGTAGAAACAACTTGAAACCCTGCTTAGGGTTTTTGAACGTTGAACAACTTGAACGTTTGAATACCGACTAGGGTTCATCATGATACATAAGAATAATATTTTGCATTATGACTGCAGCGGACTCCACGAGACACCTTGAGCCTAACCGTAGGCTTAACAATGGAGGGGCATGGAAAACTGCATTGCTGCAGACGGTTTTGGGGGTCTCTTGCTGGACCCGTCCTTGTTAGGTGTCGTTTTTTTTTATAGTTAGGTATCGGTAAAAGCGCGTTCCAAGCTAACGTATTTCTGGTTAAATCAAAGTTCTGTTGGTGTTCTACATACGGTGTAGATGCATTACTACGAGACTCACAAAGCTTGACACTTACTACATCCTCTACTAAGATTATTTACACAATCCACCATTACTACACTGAGAGAAAAGATTTTTTTAGTGGTTAGGTTAAATCCGAAAAAACCTCGAAAAGAAATTGAAAACACCTAGAATCAATTGATTCAACCTAGAAAAAAATAGGTCCAGGTTAAAGTAACATCGAAAAATATTAATACAACCTAGGACCCATATAGAAACAACCTAATCCGTTATTACCCGCCCTCTGACCACAACCTGGAATAAAATAGTGTCAACCTAGACCAAATGTGAACTTCACATTTGGTCTAGGTTGACATTGTGAAGACCTAGAAAATATATTAACTACCTTTGACTTTTAAGTGGGGTAACCTAGAATTGAATGATTTGACCTTCCATATAATTCCCCTCCATTAAAGTCTCGGTTGTACAACTGAAAACAACCGAGAGATTTAAAAGGCGAGATTGTTACTTTAGGTAACAACCCAGAAGAAAAAGTTAGACTTTCAGTCTCGGTTAAAACTACCATAGTACCACAAATAGTTTTAGGTTTAAACAACAGTGATTGTAATTCATTCAATAAATTCCAGGTTATTTCTAGAGTACGCTAAGCGGCCGCGGAGAGCGCCACTGTAGGCGGTGGGCGTTAATTCTCGTTGTCTTGGCACCCCTGCTATTTAGCCAGTGGGGTTGAGGCCAAATCTTTGCCAAATTCTAATCATCTAATTTCTGTCACTATGTGCAGTCATATTATGACGTCACATTCAAATTTTTGTACTGAGTTGGAAACAGAGACAACCCAGAAAGATAGTTGAAGTTGATAGAAACAACCTGCAATGGAAGTGGAGCAAACCTAGAAAGAAAAGTGGACCACCTAGTAATTTATTAGGACCAACCTGAAAAGAATAGAAAGCTACCTAGAAATTTAACTGGTACAACAGGGATAGTAATTGAAACAACCTCGTAAATAAAGGGGCACAACCTAGAGATAAAAGGGTTCTAGGTTAATGCGCCATGGCTGTAAATTGATTGAGGTGGGGTGAGAACGTTTTTGTTTTAGGGTAAATCAACCGTCTATGAAAGTGAAAAACATTGAATACCAGGGTGAGACAACCAAGACATTAATGTTTTTAACCTAGACTGTAAATAGATGGAGGCGGCGGCACACACCGTGAACTTAACCTAGAACTAAAGTGTGGGGGTGGCGCATTTTAAATCTTGGTTGTTTGCATTTTTAGGAAGGTAACTTCACCAGTATTTTCAATCTAGGTTAAATTATATTCAACCTAGACTAAATTGTTCCACCCTAGAATGAAAACCAAAAAAAATCTAGGTTGGCAGCATTTAACCTAGAAAAAAATCGAAAAATAACCTATAATAGGCCCTCTTTTTCTCTCAGTGTATGCCGATACTTTTGGTTGACAGTTTCCCCATTTCCTGGATGGTCTACCAGTACAGGTGTAAGGAGGCGCTAGTCGGTTAGTCGTGCTGCAAGGGATGTCACCTCCCCTGAACGGGTGGCGGATTGTGGGGGTTAGCCAAAGGGGGAGAAGAAAGAATGATAAAAATTTAATGATCCAAATTTTGGTAAGCTCCTGACTGCACTGTTGCTTTTTAATATTGATTTGCAAATTCGCCTAGTTGAATTTTACGAAATTTGTATTATTTGCGTAGTTAAATATTACAAAATATTTAATACCACGTTGGGAATAAAACCGCCAACTCTAATTCGAAAAGGTTGCATGCGTTGTTTATCTTTCCCAACAGGCGAAAAGGTCAGCGGTTAATATTAATAAGTCCGACCCAAGTCGTAGCCTGGATGTTATCTTTCAAGTACATGGAATGAATTCACATGACCACAGCTGCGAGGACTCCCAATACCAACAAGGGGCCCGTATTGTTTTTCCTTAAGGTTTCGACGAGCGAAATGAAAATTGCTCCCGCGGGATGACTGGCTGAGGGGGTAAAAGTTGATTAGGGTTGACGTCTTTCCACTTTCCTCCCCTTTGGCCCCACAAGTTGGTCCTTTTCATAACTACTTTGTATTCAAGCGGTTCTGCCGGAACCGGAGGGGGTCTTTTGATTTAGTCTGGTGGTAGGGCACGTCTACCAACTATGTAGGACACCGTCTGAGCTGAGGCACGTTGTCCCTTCCTTTCCTCTCCGCCCTTTCCCATCATTTCCGACAAAGCTTTTTTTCCGCTACCGGTCATTCTAAATTATCTGTTGGGAAATTTTTTTTACGGGAGGGCTCGACAAATTTTCCGGGCTGCCCGAGTGGAAATTCACTTTGAGGATGCTACCGCGAACTTCAAATGAGCTTTGGATGGAGTGAAAACAGGTGACGACAAAAGCGCCATTAAAAAGACTCTACGGACACCTCCGGAAGTCGTTGCATGATGCAACTTGCATCGGTTCATCCGTCATTTTGCCTTTTGATCGAGGATGATTACCAAAGCCGCCTTCCCTCGCCCTTAATCGATATTCGTAGATTACTCACAACCCATTGAACAGACAAGAGGAGGGAAGAGGACATGTCTCATTCCGAGTGTGATTCTACACCTCCCCCCTTCCTATAAACACGCATGTCAATCCGTATCTCCCCTTTCCATCAACCCCGGAATTAATCTTTCGCTCTATCGAAGGGGAATGTGAATCTCACGGAGAAAAACGCTACGAATGGGATTATTTGATTATTATTCTTCCGAATAGTGAATCGGCAAGAGCAGTGCTGTTACAACCGGGTGAAGAAATAATTTCTTAATTGAATTTGTTAGTTTAGGAAGGGCTTTAGTCCACTCTTCAGGTTTTGAGAACTCAAGAAAACTTCCTAGTTTTCTCAATTTTTGATGAAGAATTAATTCATAATAATTATTATTATAGGAAAATTATGTAACGTTCCACAAGGGTCCAATTACTACGCCCACTATTACTCTGAGAACGGCACCTCAATCCTTCAAAAGCCCCATTGACCCCCACGATGAAATTGGATGCTTTTGGAACCCTCACAAGTGGATGGTACGTTCAAAAATACTTCCAAAACCAAACTAACTTGACCCCAAATCCCATAGCCTCCTTTTTAGCCCCTCGTGTTTCCGTGAAACTACTTTTATATCGGCAACGGTTAAGCTTGAGGCTTCTTTGCAGGAGGGCAGATTATTTCAAAATAACTTCACTGGAGTCGTCTTGTGAAAATGGAAGTTCCGAACATCCCAGCAGTTGTAAAGGGATCCGAATTTCCAACGCCCAAGCAAGCATCCTTCAAGAAAGTTAGGGTATGCGGATCCCTCCCTCAGACCCGAAGATTACTCAGGTCCTGAAGAAATAGCCTACTTACGACATGATACAGAAGGAGCCGAATAATGTGAATACCAAAAACCGGGGAAGACACCCCAGCCCTGCCGACCACGTCGTGCTGGGAAGAAGCAGCGTCCAGTTTGCCCTGCCCCCGATGAGAGGAGAGATCTAGTGGACCGTTTTTACAACACTTGCCAGTCACTGATAATATCTTGGGGTTTCCCTCACCAAAAAACAAAAAAAAAACAAAAAACAAAAAAACAAACAAAAAAACTCAGCGTTGCAGGGTCCTAATTTTGAAAATAGCCAAAATAAAATACTATAAAATACTGTAAAATTGGCTATTAAATAGCCAATTTAAAAAAAAAGAACCGGAAATCGATAAAAATCCATAGAAAGCCAGAAGATATGGTAGGTAGTAACTCTGCAGAAAATCTTTCACAAAACTCTAAAAAATCAGTTTTTCCTAAACAGAACTGTCGTTTGCTTTTGATGCGATGACATTATGTTACACAAGACCACCTGCAGCCAGGGTATTAGGAACCCTAGCTTACCTTTCATGATGGTCCTTTTGTTTTGAAGGTAGTGTGTGGAACTCGGTGGATATATATATGTTACGGTGAAAGCCCGGTGCCCGGTGAATGTCCTACATTCGCCGGTAATTCTCAACAATCACCGCTGCTTTTGGTGAATGCTAACAATGACCAAGGCTAGTTGGTGAATGTGCGAAGTTGAATCTGAAGCCAACAAAAATCTTCATCTTTGAGTGGGAATACAATGTAATAACATAAGTTACAAGTGGTATAATAATAGGGGTTAACAATTGCTCTCAAAATCGTCAAAATGTCGCCCATTTGGGCTCTTCATGGTCAATAACAATATTGTTCATTTGTTCATGCAACTGTCACTCCCATGGCATTTGCTGTTGCAAAGAACGCCATTGGATTTGCATTTACATTGGTTTGCCCGTAACGTGTCAACAGAGCACATCAGACATCATCACACCGATAAGCATAGAAGACTACTGGCTGCGAGTCATTAGATACCTATGTCTAAAATCGAACTTACACCGCTCGCTGCCGGAGACTGTCGACAATGACCGGCGAAAGCCCGAAATTCGGACTTTCGCCAGGGGTTACGTTATCCACCTCGGTGAATATCAACAATCACCGGTGATTCTCGGAGCTTTGACCGATTTCGACCTTCACCGTAACATATATATATAATAGTCCAGCAGTGAGGTCGAAAAATCAGTGGACTGCTGGACAAAATTCCAAAGTTAATGAAGTTTTGGGGTGTTGTTTTGGAATGTCTTAGGACGCTAAATCCGAGTTTTCTGACAAAAAAAAGCCTGTGCTCGATTGTGGGTGGCCGAAAAACCGCGATTTTTTCGGGATTTTTTCGGTTTTCCGCCTATAACTCGAAAACTATGCCTCGTAGAGAGCTTTTTTGACATGGATATGTCTTAGTTCTGGGGTCATGCAAAATTTAGCGACAGCCAAAAAAAACGACACACGTTTTTGATTGGTTACACCCGTGGCAACCAATCAACTTAATTTCGAAATAGCGGGATTCTACTGTATATGATATTATCATACGACTTATCCATGTACATATGTATCTGCATGCAGTGTAGATACTCGTCATCAGTTTACTGATTTTTTATTTCATTTTCGGAAAGACCATTAATTTCCTTCAAACTTCACTAGTCACATGTTTGTTTTGACCGAATAGCTGCTATGTTACAGCCGTTCCAAAGTAGTTCAAATTTCTCAAAATGTGCAATTTTACGGAAAAATGCATGGGTGCGGGTAAAGTGGGGTACTACCCCACTTTATAGGACCTTCTAAAAACCTCCAATAAAGATATTTCAAAATCAATTAATTTTTTTCGTTGTTTTATTAATTAAATGCACCATAAATTAATATTTTTTTTTTCACTTTGTAGGTATTCCATTGCAGAAATGACCGACCCACCTAAGAAAAGGAAGCTCCAGAAGTGGAATGAAGAGGACACGGAGGAGGCGGTCAGCTCGGTGCTCGCAGGTGCAATGGGCTACAAGAGGGGAAGTGATCACTTCAAAGTTCCACAGACAACCCTAGAAAGGGTCATATTTTAAAATAACTGTAATTTTGACGTGACTTTTTGGAGAACAGTGTTTCCTCATTTTTCAATCGTACCTGATAGGTACTAAGTCATCTAGATTTTGTAATAGATAAGGTGCCTTATAGTGTGTTTCCTTTTATTATAAGACCAATTTTAAACAAAGTTTTAAATGTTTTCTTTTTATAAATTTTACATTAAAATTGTGTTCGAAAAGTGTTGCAGTTACAAATCAGAATGTGGTGCAGTTCTAAGACTGAGCATCCATTCGTTATTTGTTAACAATTTACGCTGAAAAAACGTTATTGTTTTGAAAATTTAAGATCAAAAAGTTTGTTTTCCAAAATGTTGATCCTATAAAAAAGAGGCGGGTATAGTGGGGTTGC
The DNA here is from genome assembly GCA_955831195.1 of Pilophorus perplexus. Lineage (NCBI taxonomy): Eukaryota > Metazoa > Arthropoda > Insecta > Hemiptera > Miridae > Pilophorus > Pilophorus perplexus. Next base: position 20,074,246 of record OY037014.1, read on the forward strand.
GTATGAAGTGGGGTATTCTCTTGTATTTTCCCCATAGATCAAGTGATTATGCCTCAAATACGTCCAAATTGGTACACAGTTTAGATCATCTATTAGCCTAACTACCATAAAAATTCCGATGCAATTGAAGCATAATCAAGGACTTTCTATGGCACATAGCAAAGGGTACCCCACTTTATATGCCACACCACTTTACCGAACTCTTCCCTACCCCACATTACCGGAACCGGTACCCCACTTTATAGGAAAGGATGCATAAAGTGGGGTACTTTGACTTTTTTCACTTATTCATTTGTTATACAGAAACAAATAATCATTAGTCAACCAAAATCGTACTAATTATAGGTGAGATGTTAGGCTAGATGCCATAAAAATTGGGGTTCATTTGAAGTATAATTGTGGGAGTGGTGGAACTCGGTCCTCCAAGTACCCCACTTTACCCAACTCTCCCCTACCCATATCATATTTTGCGCCTAAAAACTAACCTTTGACTTCAATTTAAAAACTGTAGAAAACTGTGGAATTTCAAAAAATATTTTTAAAACCGCAGAAAAAACGAAAATACTGGAGAACACGGTAAATATGCAGACTTGACAACGTTGATAAAACTTGAGAAACGATCGGTTTCAATTATGTTAATCTACAATACATTGTGATAAATCGAGCCCGCACACGCCTATCCTCCTTCAGACACAAATAGGGATGGCAACAATATACCCTTATATATATATATAATATATCGATATACTATTTTCGATTTGCCATCTCTAGACACTAATGTGATTCTATTGACGTCTACGATTTTGATATCCTTATCCGCTGTGTGTTCTGAGGAGGAGGCCATAAAGAAATCGAGCGGAAACCCCAGAGAGAAAGAGGCTCTGATATTGACCGAGAATGAGAACCGTTTTCGTCCCTAATGTTCCCCCAAGCGGATACTCTTACGTGGGGGATAAGGGCGAAAATATTAATAATGCCCAGTTTGAAATAAAAGGGGGAAGAAAAAAAGGAAAGGCAGCCTTAAGGTATATTGTTTGCACGCATGATTTCACCCAATTCCTGAAAGTAAGGGGGATACGTTCTTGAGTCGTTTCTTGTTGATGCCTCGCAATAAGATGGCACATGATGGGAATATTTGAGCTGTTTTCTATCGGCATTTTGGGAGCGTGAAATTGCTGGTATTCACGTTGATTTTTATCGAGGCTGTGTTTAATTCGACGACGAGGCACTTTGCGCTACTTTGAGTCGGCTAATGTCTGCTTCGGACAAACAGGATGGCTAATTGGGCCTGATGGCGCCGGGATCTTCATTTTCCACCGATCACCATCGAAATTCCACCTCCCTGTCGTAACGGCGAAGGAAGGAAACGTTCATCTTGAACAATCACCGAAGTACCAACTCACTGAACGGATAGGCTTCCCCTCCCTGTCCAGAACTCTCGCTAATGACTGTAGCAACGAGGGGAAGGGGATGAAAACTGTTTGAAACTCCATCAGCCGTGGAATGAGAGCCTCAGCCAAACAACAGCCTTTGAGAAACCCCTCCAACAACCTTCCCAGTAACCAAAGTTTTCACTGGCCAGCTTCCGGTTATATTCGAGGATTTCGAGTGGGGCGAAGAAGAGGGGGAATTGGATTCTTTCGGGAGAACAGGTTGCCTGTTGGAGGATGAGAGTTCCGGTTTTCTGAAGAGGCGGAGAGCTATCAGAAAGCAAAACAGTGAAATTATTGACAATTTATTTACATTTTCTATCAAAAATAAGACATTTGTAAGGACACAGTTGGGGTCACAAAGTTAAAATATCGATTTTTGGTAAAACATTGCACACTGAGAGAAAAGATTTTTTTAGTGGCTAGGTTAAATCCGAAATAACCTCGAAAAGAAATTGAAACCACCTAGAATCAATTGATTCAACCTAGAAAAAAATAGGTCCAGGTTAAAGTAACATGGAAAAATATTAATACAACCTAGACCCATATAGAAACAACCTAACCCGTTATTACCCGCCCTCTGACCACAACCTTGAATAAAAAAGTGTCAACCTAGACCAAATGTGAACTTCACATTTGGTCTAGGTTGACATTGTGAGGACCACCTAGAATTGTGGGGTAACCTAGAATTGAATGATTTTACCTTCCATATAATTCCCCTCCATTTAAGTCTCGGTTGTACAACTGAAAACAACCGAGTGATTTAAAAGGCGAGATTGCTACTTTAGGTAACAACCCAGAAGAAAAAGTTAGACTTTCAGTCTCGGTTAAAACTACCGTAGTACTACCAATAGTTTTAGGTTTAAAAAACAGTGATTGTAATTCATTCAATAAATTCCAGGTTGTTTCTACAGTACGCTAAGCGGCCGCGGAGAGCGCCACTGTAGGCGGTGGGCGTTAATTCTCGTTGTCTTGGCACCCCTGCTATTTACCCAGTGGGGTTGAGGCCAAATCTTTGTCAAATTCTAATCATCTAATTTCTATCACTATGTGCAGTCATATTATGACGTCACATTCAAAATTTTGTACTGAGTTGGAAACAGAGACAACCCAGAAAGATAGTTGAAGTTGATAGAAACAACCTGCAATGGAAGTGGAGCAAACCTAGAAAGAAAAGTGGACCACCTAGTAATTTATTAGGACCAACCTGAAAAGAATAGGACGCTACCTAGAAATTTAACTGGTACAACAGGGATAGTAATTGAAACAACCTCGTAAACAAAGGGGCACAACCAAAAAAGGGTTCTAGGTTAACGCGCCATGGCTGTAAATTGTTTGAGGTGGGGTGAGAACGTTTTTGTTTTAGGGTAGATCAACCGTCTATGAAAGTGAAAAACATTGAATACCAGGGTGAGACAACCTAGACATTAATGTTTTTAACCTAGACTGTAAATGGATGGAGGCGGCGGCACACACTGTGAACTTAACCTAGAACTAAAGTGTGGGGGTGGCGTATTTTAAATCTTGGTTGTTTGCATTTTTAGGAAGGTAACTTCACCAGTATTTTCAATCTAGGTTAAATTATATTCAACCTAGACTAAATTGTTCCACCCTAGAATTAAAACCAAAAAAAATCTAGGTTGGCAGCATTTAACCTAGAAAAAAATCGAAAAATAACCTAGAATAGGCCCTTTTTTTTCTCTCAGTGCAAAAGAGAGTTGCCGCTTGTGATTGTTTCAGTATGGTATACGGTACTATGAATGCTCGGGGACACCGGCAGACCCTCGGATGCTGTTGCCTTGAGCCTAACGGCTAAACGTTGGAAGAACATGGAACACACTTTATTTGCAAACTCTTGTGTTAAATTTGCAGCGTTATGGTTTATTATTCTTGGAATAAAATACCTTTGTAATCGACTTTGTGGTCGAATGAATTAATTTTGAGTGGTCGACCACTCCGATTGGCCTCAAAATTTGACATTATCCGTTCCAAAACCGAAACGTTTTTGGGCAGGAGGAATTTTTTAAAAATCTGGAATTTTGAAAAAATTTTGGTTTACCATCTAGTTGTGCCCGCAAGGTTTTCAGCCCGAGCGACCAAACCCGTGGAGTGCTATGGGGCTAAAAAAATGGGCTACGGGAGGGGTTTTTTGAAGGCTTTTGGCTATGGGATCGAGTTAGGTGTCGTTTTCGAAGTATTTTTGGACGTAGAGTCCATTTTTGGGGGTTCTGGAACGTGCCGATTTCACTGTGGGGATCTACAGGGTTTTCCTGGGGCTACAAATGCGATCTTCGAAGGATCCCAGGAGGTCAAAATATTTAATATTTTCCGAGGAAAAAAAAATTTTAAAAACGTTTTTTTTTTCAAAATTTTTTCATTGACAGAATTAATTTTCGCACAAGTAACCTACCTATATCAAAGAATAATAAACCCATGTGTAAAATTTTCAGCGTTTTTTATTTCATAAGTACCTCATTTTAAACAAATTGGTCATCGATGACGGCCCCTACAGAGATGCCGTAATGGGCGAAAATTGCCGTAACCCAATTAATGTGCCCCCCCCCCCCCCCCCCCCCCCTCATCCCTCGAGCATTTCCCAAAAAATGACTAATTGCCGGGGAGCATTTATTTTGCGAAAATGCATACAGATGGAAGCTCGTTAGCGCTAATGTCGAATAGACGGGCGAGTCTCGCGTTGTGGTCACTGGTGTGCACCTATCGTTTGCAACTGTTTCGAACGGACAAGCTAATAACCCAATGAAATGACCGAAGCGATCCCCTCGTCAAATTATCATCTCGTTAGTGGGACGAATCCCCCTCTCCCACAAGCCTCCTTTGCGGCGGTCGGAATTTTACCGGTTCGACGGTTCCGGGAGCCCGCTGCCCAGGCGGAATTATCGCCAGTTTAATGAACCTCCAGAGAAAATCATCGACGAAATACTCCCGGAAGTCGAGTAAGTGGAAATAGCGTTTAAAAGTTTTTTTTCAACGAAACCCTTTTCAACTTCACTAAAAAAAAAAAAGATTAAAAAAAAGCAGTTTCCGGCTTCACAAGTGATGCTAATGATTGGTAACTTTCAAAAACCACCGTTCAGGCTCGTAAGTCCCCTTTGACTCCGGCGTTCATCATTTTCCTACAAGAGTGGAAAAGTTCAGAGGGAAAGTGGAGGATATTGCGGGCAAAATAAAAGGATTCGTTTGGGACGGGGAGAAGACTGAAAAGGAGAAGCGGGTAGCTTTTCATTGAAGTAAAATTTTCCCAATGGCAAATAGGAGAAGGGGAGAAAAAGCACGAAATTAGGAAGCTCCCGAGCGGTTTTCCATTGAGGGCCGTCTAGCAAGAAAAAAAAAAGTCTTTTTAAAAAGGAATTTCTTCGAAAAAAAAAAGTGGACAAGACGAGGAGGAAAAAGTGACTCGTCTGATAGGCTCTAGTTTCGCTAAGGAATGAGAAATTGATGAAAAAGCACCTCTATCCTATGGTGAATAAATTTTAGGTAAAAAAAAACACTGCCAATTAAAATATTCACGTATTTTCGGCGATGATTAATTCAATTTACAATATTATTAACGTTACCATATCCGAAGTTTAACTCCTCTTCGTGGATTCTACCGGCTTCACTCTCATTCAAAAGAGCTTCATTCCGTTCGCAAGGGCCGTCGTTCCCCTGTCCGTTCCAATAACTTCTGGGCGAGGAAAGCGACCCCGTCAAGCGGGAAATCGTGATTCACATCCTTAATGTTCCTCCCGGATGGTCATTCGACGGAAAACCGCCCGCTCTCGACTAACACTCGATTTGACGAGGCCTTTGAGACGTCGAAAAAAAAAAGGAACGTCCCATTTCACGGAAAGAAGATCCTCGTATCCCTTTCTGTGATTTTGGGAGTAATTTCGGAATGAAGATATAAAACCGCTTGAAGGGCTATAGGAACTGCTCTGATTCGACGACGAGCTGTGAATTTTGAAAACGATAAACCACTGGAAGAGCCGAAGAAATGGTTGAAAAATCAATGAAACGGGTTGAAGAACAGTAGAACCAGTTCGGAGAGCTAAAATCGCTGAATATCATTCTTTGATATAAGATGTGAAAAAATCAATTCTTTGTCAATAAAAATGAAGGTGCATCAGGGGAAGTGCAGAATACTATGACCACACTGAGAGAAAAAACGGCCTAAAATACTGTTAAAGTTTAACATTGTAATCCTGTAATGCTCTGCCAACAGTATTGATACTTTAATTTAAGTTAATGAGTGAATACTGTTATTGAAATGCCGTCCCCTGAATATACTGTTAATGTGTGTGCTCATCAACAGTATTATACGGTTACTGCAACCAACTAACTGTGTTATTGTCACCAAAACACTGTTAAAGTTGGGGAAAACATGGCAAGGGGCGGCATTTTACTCAATAACCTTCTTATTCTTTTATTGCAATACCGGGAATCGACGATGTTTAACAGTATTTACTCGTAAACAGTATTTTCGAAAAACTTTAACAGAGTCGTTTTCTCAGTGCATAGTTCAACTTTCGTAGAGCAATTTATCTGAGCAATTTAATATTACAGCTAGATTTTCGTGTATTATTTCAATATACACACAAGCTGGAACCAGCTTGAAGAATGGCCCCTTCTAGGAAGAGCAGCTGCAAGCTCCAGGAGCTCCTTGGTGCACACCATCCTCCAACGAGAGCCAATCCCCTCCATGCACTCGACTCATTTGGTGGCCCTAACTGCATCAAAGCTGTCATCTGGTGAACACTCCACGACGAGTGAGTTTTCTTCACACCCAAACGTTGTAAATGATAAACGGGTTGTTGTTTCGACGTGATGAATGATGGCCTCACGGCCGTGTCAAACCCGATCCCCCCCCCCTTAACCGTCCCTTATCTCTTTGTATCTTGACCCCCCCCCCCCCCCCCCCGCACCTATTGAGCGTCCGGACTACCCCCCCCCCCCTTCCACGCTGTTGGTATTCTCGTCCCGGCGTCAGATGTCCTGCTTCACAGGGAGTTTTCCCATCCCAGGGATGAATCGTGATGGGGGGTGGGGGGGAATTGGGCGGTTCTCTTCCTCTCGCGACCCGAATTCACCACCCAATTCATCTCCCGAACAGAAGGTCCTCTGTGGCCGTCATATTATTTCGAGAGATCGGTTTAGGTTGAGGGTTTTTTTTTTTTTTTTTTTTTTTGACAGGTATTACATCGACGGTAAATAATGATTGAAACGGACGGCTATGGCAAAACTTCCAACAATGACCTTTCAAATTGCAAACGTTAAAACGTTTAATCGTTGGTTTCCGCTCTGTTAAGTTCCTTAGAGCCTACAACGAGGATTCATAACGTTGAGTCGATTTATGGACCCCACATCTGTCCAAACGCTGTACAGGACATAAGGTTCATACGGGGGGGGGGGGGGGGGGAAAGAATGTATGGTCATATTTTTGGTTTATTATTCTAGGAATAATACACCTGTTTTCGCGACAGAGGTCGACGACTCCGATCGGCCTCAACATTTTACATTATCCGTTTCAAGAGGTCTAGGTTCCAAAACTTAATTGTCAGTCCGCCGTCCGGGCCGTTTTGAGCAGTAGGATTTTTTTTTTTTTTTTAAATCTGAAATTTTGACAAAATACTCGGTTTACCATCTTATTGTGCCCGCAAGGTTTTCAGCCCGATCGCCCAAACCCGTGGGGCGCTATGGGGCTAAAATGGGACTACGGGAGGTTTTTTTTAAGGCTTTTGGCTATGGGATCGAGTTAGGTGTCGTTTTCGAAGTATTTTTGGACGTATAATCCATTTTTTGGGGTCCCGGAACGATCCGATTTCTCTGTTGCGATCTATAGCGCTTTCATGGAGCTACAAATGGGATTTTTGAAGGATCCCAGTAGATCAAATACCTATTTTTTAAGTAAAAAACGAAAAATTTTTGAAAACAATTTTTTTGAAAAACAAAAAATCCAAAATATTCTAAACATTTTTTTCATTGACGCAGAATTAAATTTCTGCACAAGTAACCTATATCAATGAATAATAAACCCTAGTGTAAAATCTGCAGCGTTTTTTATTGATCCAAAAAAGTAGTACATTAATGAAAGATTTCTTTGCCTGAGAAGGAAATAGGTAATCATTCATCCGTTCGCCGCACAGTGGGGTAGGAGCAGAAAAAAGTCAATGTTCCTAAGTCGCTTTTTCATTAATCTTGTGCAGTGATTTTCAGCACAAAATTGTGAAAAATTCCATAAATTAAGCGTTGTGGGATGTTATTTGCCAATAAAACTCTTTCAAGGCTGGGAATATGCGTTTCTACGGTGAAACTTTGTCAAAGATGGCAAAAATTCGGCTATAGGGGGTGTTTTTCCTAAAATCAAGGATTTCACCCCACTGTGCGCCGTCCGAGCTGTTTTGGGTAGGATTTTTTTTTTTTTTTTGATCTTACATTTTTGCAAAATGTTCGGTTTCTCATCATCTAGTTGTGCGCGCAAGGATTTCAGCCCGATCGCCCAAACCCGTGGGGCGCTATGGGGCTACGGGAGGAATTTTGAAGGTTTTCGGCTATGGGGTCGAGTTAGGTGTCGTTTTCGAAGTATTTTTGGACGCAGAATCCATTTTTGGGGGTCCCAGAACGATCCGATTCCACCGTGACGGTATAATATACCCATACTATGGGGCTTTCATGGGGCTACAAATGGGAATTTTTAAGGTCACATAAGGTGTTGTTTTTCGAGTAATTTTGGACACAAAATCCGTTTTTCGAGGGCCAACGTCTGTCCAAACATCGTGCCTACAGAATTTTGTTTCAAAAATGTTTTCTTTGTCACACAGAATTAATTTTAGCGCAATTACTCTTCTCTCTCTGGAGTTCTTATGATAATGCATGACCCAGGCTGAAACAACACAAGCGGCAAGCAATACCCAACGCGCATCCTCCCCCTTCTCTCACCTTCATTTTGCTATTGCTGATCTGGCAACGGATTCAGGCGATTTTAGTGAACAGAGAACCAACCACCCAGCGATGGGAGTATAAGTGATACAATTAAGCTGATGTATAGCGAAACACCTCGTTCTATATTGGCGGTTGAGCCCTTTCGCGATAGATAAATGGACTTCGCCCGCAAAGCTATTAAGATGCTTAACGGACTGCAGGGAAGAGGCGAGCTTATAGGTAGTCTTTATTGATGAGTTGTGAAGTTAGGGAAGGGGAAGTGGGAGGGTACTGCATCGTTGATAACAACCTCGAACAAATGTGAATTTGATGCATTTAGATCAGCAGAAAAAATATCTTTCACGTCTACTTTCATTTTTTTTTTTTTTCACATCCCCCGAAAACGAAAATTAGATTTACGCAAATCTCATCCCTCCGACGAAGCCGGATTCCGGGCCGAGCTGAGTCAGGAGCTAAAGCGTGAATATATTGTTATGCACCCTGAAATGTTGAACGGAGGATTTCCCCCATCGTCGACTCCCGGCACGTCGTCAGCTGATAATTTTAAGGATGAGGCTCTTAGCGTATAATTGAATTATGTAAATCGTGTCAGCCGGTCGCGGTAGGTGAATGTTGGACGTGAAGGGGTGAGGGGATGTTAATCCTGTCAAGGACTTCGTACTGATGGCGGCACGAGACAGAAATACTAAGTACTTACCCCAGCAAGAGTAAATTTAATTGTAAAATATAATTGAAATTTATTAGGCTGAAACACCGTCTAGTTGTGACCGCAAGGTTTTCAGCCCGATCGCCCAAACCCGTGGGGCGCTATGGGGCTAAAATGGGGCTACGGGAGGGTTTTTTGAAGGGGTTTGGCAATGGGATCGAGTTAAGTGTTGTTTTCGAAGTATTTTTTTGACGTAGAATACATTTTTGGGGGTCCCGGAACGATCCGATTTCATTGTGGTGATCTATAGGGCTTTCATGGGGCTACAAATGGGTTTTTGAAGTATCCCAGGAGGTCAAATATTTTCCAACTAAAAAACGAAAAATTTGAGAAAATTTTTTTTCATTGACAGAATTAAATTTTTGCACAATTAACCTATATCAAAGAATAATAAACCCTGGTGTAAAATGTACAGCGTTTTATGAGCAGAAACTGGTTTTGAGGGAGCAAACTTATGTTTTTAGAGAGCAAAAACCGTTTCGAATAGACACCAGTTAATTCAGAGCAGCAATGAATTGAATCGAGCAACTGTTTTGAAGGAAATTTTCTGATTTATTCACAATTCCAACAAGAACGGAACATTTCGATGTAAAAATTAATTCATCGACTTTCAAACCAATTTCCCCAAACAGACGAATCGTACAAGCAGAACCAATTATGGCTCGAAAGTGCGACATCTCCGTCACCGGGTGATAAACAAGTGTGGTAGGGGTGATCGTGTCGCTCGATCCCGTCGCAGGTGATCCATAGACATACCGACGTGGACTATACGTCAGTTGAACGCAACCGCAACAGCATGATGTACGGGCTTTACAGCTTCGAGTAGGGTGTATTTTCCCCCATGGCGGACACAAACAATCTCGTCGCCTCTCGACGTTGTGTACAGCGCCTACACGATTCGAAGCCCCCCCCCCCCCCCCCCCCCAACGGCAGTTGTGTTTCGTTGTTTGTCAACAACTCTGGTTCAATTTGGTCTTAATTTAGTTCGAGAGGTGACACAAATTGAAACAAATGGGATTGGTTTTGTCTGATTCATGAGTGCGTGAGCGTTGGGCGTACGTTCGGGTGATGAGAATCAAAATTTGTCCTTAGCGATTATGTGATATCGGGATTCCAAAAACACAATGTTTATTTGTTTATTTCATTAAGTAATTTGTACCTATCCACAAAAAAAGTGAGGTGAAAAACCGTTTTTTTTTTTTTTTTTTTTTTTTTTTGTCAAATCGGAGGTACCTATTAGTAACATTGGATTCAGGGTGAAAAACTCCAGCGATGGCAGGTGTTGAAAAGAGGACGGCCGCGTTAGCAGGGTTGCCAAGTTGGGGGTTTTCCCCCCAAATTTGGGGGTTTTTTATCCTGCGTGGGGTTTTTTTGGGGGGAAGAATTGTTTGGGGTTTTTTTGGGGGGGGATTCGGAAAATCTTTGGGGTGAAATGGGGGGTTTTTGAATGGTCAACTGCAAGTAAGAGCGAGCCTTTTCTGTATACGGCATAGTAAAAGATAAGATTAGGAATCTGCTCTCCCTTGAGGTTGTCCAGTTCATACTTGCATGTAGGTACTACATGAAGGAAAGGGGGATCACCTGCACAAAATTTTGGACATGTTGTCCAACTTTAAGCACATCATGCACGATCATATCAATGTCAAAGAGCTCGCATTTTGCATGTTCCTGGTGTCACTTGAAAAATGTATTTTTTCGACTTCCACTGTCTCATCTCTACCATTTTCCTACTAATTTTTTCTATTTTCTGGCTATTTCTTTGCCTATAATGGGTACAATTTATTTCATGGAACTTAATTTTGCATGTTCCAGGTATCATTTGAAAAATGTATTTTTTTCGACTTCCACTGTCTCTTCTCTACCGTTTTCCTACTAATTTTTTCTATTTTCTGGCTATTTCTTTGCCTATAATGGGTACAATCTACTATATATATTCAAGTATTTGGGGGGTCTTGGGGGGATTTTCAAGGGAGTCGCGGGGGTTTTTGTGATCGGCACTTGGCAACCCTATTCATAGGTATTAGCCTTTGAAGTTTCGCTATAAGGGTAAAGAACCAAGCAAGTCGGAGCATAAGGGGAAAGAACCTAGTAAGTCAAAAGCATAAACGGAAAGGAACAGGTAATTTCTCGGTTACCCTTCCAGCGATAGTCACTACACTGAGCACAAACAGTTTTATATTTCTGTTATGCAGTTATTGTTATTCCGTGTTGCTCGTCTGCTTTTCTGTGTTTTGCTTGCGGAAATGATGAATTCGAAAAGAGGTTCAGAAGTGGAAGTACTTGGGGGAAAGGTTCGAAGGATCCAAGAAGAGGAAGAAAACAGGATGGATCTCGAAGGTCAGTAAAAAACTGAGAATATCCTAGAAAACTGAAAAAAAAAAAAAACTGAAAACACTGAACTGAACTAAAAACTGAGAATATCCCGGCAGGTGCGATATCATAAAGCTCCAGTTGTTCTTTGCAGTATAAAACTCTCAACATTTATGAAACGAAACGAAACAAGGGAATTTCACCCTGAATTTTCGTCCGACTGGCTGCTGCCGTCGCGGACGTCGTCAGCCGTCCTCTCAAGGAGGATCGGAACTTGACATTTCTGAAAGGAATGCATTTTTAAAATGTACTGTGTTGCAACTTTCTCAGTTGCGATTTTCTCAGTTCCTTCAAGAAAAAAGTGACTTACTCGGCTCTTTCCCCTGACCCTTCATAATACGAATAATATTATTATTATAATATTATTATGAATCCACCTAAAAGTAGCTCCTTTTGACATACTTACCCGAAGGTCTGAAAACTAGAATAATAATTATTCTAATTATTTTAATTATTATCCTCTTTTTTTCATAGATACAAATAATATAAATTTATTTATTTATTTCATTAAGAAATTTTCTTACTGAAATTAGCAAAAATTACATAATAAATAATAAATATTATTTATTATGTAATTTAACACATGTAATGTAATGTAACATGTAAAAACACAATTTTTATTTGTTTATTTCATTAAGAAATTTTCTGTGTTTTTGGAATTATTCTGAACAACTAGGGATAGGAAAACGAGTCCTTCCGCTTTTTCAATCATGATAAACGCTGCAAATTTTACACAAGGGTTTATTATTCTTTGATATAAGTAGATTAGTCGTGCAAAAATTAATTCTGTGTCAGACATTCTTGAAAAAATTTAAAAATATATATATAAAAAATTTCTATGTTTGAACAGAGAATCATATTATGGGATAATCATATTATGGGACCTCGAAAAATGGATTATGCGTCCAAAATTATTCGGAAAATATTTGATCACTTGGGATCCTTAAAAAATCCCGTTAAATGGGATGGGTAGCTCCATGAACACCTAGAATAGAGCATAGGTTCTCGACCACCACAGCCGAAACCTTTAAAATCCCCTCCCGTCGCACAGTGGGCTAGATCGCATAATTAGGTGGAAAAAACCCCATTTTGAAAGTTACCAGAATGCGATTCTAATAGGTGGGTTTCATAGAGGTTTTGTTTGCGAACTCTGCCCTGGAAGGGGGGGGCGCCAATGTTTACACCGAGAGGCGTGAAACTATCGGAATACTCGATTTATCTCTTTTCTCACTTCATAATGTGTTTGTCTGCTGTGGTGTCCAGTTGCTCTTCAGAATTAATTTGACGATGGAGAGTTCCACCTAAGGTAGGTAGAAAACATCCTTCAAAGTCGACATTTGATTAATTTCAATTTTTTTGCTGTTCCTGCTAAAAAAACTATGAAAAAGTCGATTAAATTAGCTTTAAAATAGTATTACTAAAATCGCAGATAATTGCAGGTTTTGCGCTCCTTGAATATGTGATCTACTCGAGTTCTATTCGAGAAATATGAAAAAAACGGGCCGTTAGCACCCCGCGATAAGGCGTAATGTTGATGTCGAGTTTCTTGGAATATCTCATATTTTATGACAATTTTTGGCACAAAAACGAGTATAATTCATGAAATGTTAACTTTATCAAGTGGAGGGCAGTCTAAATCGACTCAGTACTTGAAAATACATTGAAAAAGCGATTTTTAGCCAATACGATACTTATTTTGAGTTTTTTCCACCTAATTATGCGATCTAGCCCACTGTGCGTCGCCCCATTTTAGCCCCATAGAGCTCCACGGATATGGGCGATCGGGCTGAAAACCTTGCAGGCATAACTAGATGGTAAACCGAGTATTTTGTGGAATTTTCAGATTTAACAAAAAATTCCTACTGCCCAAATCGGCTCGGACGGTGGACGGACATTAAATGTCCGTGTTTGGAATCTACGTGTCATGAAATGGATAATGTTAAATTTTGCGGCCGATCAGAATTTTCTACCTTCGTCGCGATTACATAGGTGTATTATTCCAAGAATAATACCCCAATAATAATAATAATAATTATAAAATAATAATAGAAGATTAATTTTCTGTTAATAAACGCGTTAAAAAGGGACTGTAGACTTTTGGGAGGAATTCATTCAAGACGATTAACAATAATAATAATTATTATTGTTAATCGACTATAACAATTATTGTTATAATCAATGCGTTCCTCCCATTAGTTCAATTTCGAGGATATTAGAAATAAGCTGGTTGGAAGCTCAAGTTTGTGAATGAAGTGCTCGATGAATTTCCCCGAGTTCATACACAACCATCACTCATGTTTCGGGATTGTAATGGAAAGCGGCTTGTTGTTGGGGGGCAAAGTTGGTGGACATAATAAGGCTTCTCCTCTCCACTGAAACACTGGGGTGGACTTCTTTGTATTCCGGTCTGAACCTCTCGGGGGAAAAGGGCCTTTTGATTTAGCCTTGACCAAACTCGGCCCTTCGCTAAGCCTCCTTACAGGGCCTCTTGTCCCATCCACAAGTTCTCGCTTGTGTAGGTACCATTTCATTCTCTTTCGGGAAAGATTTCATTTCACTCGGACGGCAAATCTCGTTTTATGCAGTTGCACACGAACATACAGGCCTTTATAACTTCATATCTCTCGCAATTGCGGTCGATTTTTCCCCAAGGCAGGGGAGGGTTGAGTGAAGGCTAAAAGGCTCCCCTAGGGCATCCCAGGTAGCTTTAATAACACCCAGGCCCACCCGTGGAAAACAATCGCTATTTAATTTATTCGCTGCGTGGAACAAACGGGAGCGTTGGGCTTTTATGCCTTCCCAGTCTTCAGCCAAAATGAATTCGAGCGCACCGAAATAAGCGACATCCTTCGCCTGCTGCGCCCGTTACGCGACGAACGTTATTAAACCCCCTACAGGCTGTTCAGGCTCAAACGGCGAGCTCAAAGGATTTGAAGATGATTCTTTGTAACTGGGAGCAGGTGTGTTTCATCACGTGTAGTCTGGAGTGACGTTAAATTGGCCCCATCCGCCAAAAAAAAAATCTCTCATGGGACTTGTGCGCATCTTTCCATAATTTGCGCTCCAATGCGATAGTAAAAAAAAAGGTGTGAGGAATCCACCTACTCGTGCGTCACTCTGTAACGAACACCAGCGAACGGAAGACGGAAATGATTCTCGCTCACGCTAGATTCCATCCGTACGAAATGATTTCAAAAACCACTTAATTTTGGCCAACTCAATTCACCCTGTTTTCCCATTTCAACCATGTTTTGAGCCACTTTTCCATCAAAACCGACGTGAGCCAGCTGGCCAGGATCCCTCGAAACTGTTTTTGGCTGAAAACCTTCTCTTCACTCTGTATTGATTAAAATGACAGCATGATCATTTTTAACTTGAAATTCCAGGTAGTTTAACCGGAAAGCGGGAGGGAAGAAAAAAATTGAGTGACATCACGCCCGCCCGCTTCCTTCGTTGGCTCGAACGAAGGATTCAGTGACGTCACGGAAAATTTAAAAATACAATTAAAAATTTTAATTTAATGATGATTTAATGATCTACTGAACGGAAAAATGTGGGCATTTTTTCATTGTTTTTGTTAGAACAAGATCTTTCTCGTGAAAATATTTCTGAAAATGAAGCAAGTTCCCCATTGAGTTGTGAAGCTGGTCAACTTCGGTATTTTGAACTTGGGTTGCAGGTCAGCGGACCTATTTTTAGTATGCTCTAAATTGCTTCAGACATAATAGTACCAGAACTAGATAATTTGTGATGATTTGGGCTCAAAACTCACATTTAACCCATTTTCGAAAAAACTGCACATATTGAAGTTAGGTTTCGGCCAGACGACAGATTGAGTAGGATTCAACGCACAATTTTGCCCTCTTAAAAATAGAAACATAATAATATTATGTTATATTATACAACAATAAAACAAGTTATATTATAACTGTTTTTGTCAGACGCTTCCTTCTCGGCAAGAATAGCTAAAAAAACAAAAATAGTTTGAAAAATCGCCGTTTTTGACCACCAAAAGTCAAACTCATCCCCCCACGATTATGAAAACTCAAATTCCTCATAATAATATTATGAATATTTGAGGAGGAGAAATATTATTTGGAGGGATTAAAACCAATTCCAGCTTCCCGTAAATTATTAACCCCCCCCCCCCCCCCCCCCTCCCACAATTTACTGGACTGTCACTGTTGAAAAGCTTTTACACGTTGATATCCGCAATTAACACTGAAATTACGTGGAGGAAAATTGATTAAATATGTATAGACCTAATGTTTTTGGCTGGATGTGAACTCACGTCGAGGATCACATCAGTAAATTAGATCAAAGCAAGGGAGTATTATTGAAGTGTTTGGAACGGATGCATGAACGCACGTGGGGATCTCCATTCGTGTAGTAAAAGAAGTGAAATTTATAGAGTTGAAACGGATGCATGAACTTGTTCCGGATCCGTTTATTTATGAGCTAGAATTGAGGATTTTGAAATGTACAGGTACGGAATGTACAGGTAGGTAGTGATACGGACTCGTGAACTCACAAAGAGGATCTGTATACATGTACACATGTGTTGAGGATGAAGCGAAAATTTCACATATTTAATATGAGAGCCTCGTGGCTTGCCAATATCAGGAGCTGGACGGGTATAAGCCGAGCAGCAGAATTATTTCACCTCGCCCAAGACAGAGAAAAATTTGCTGAAGTGATCGCCAACCTTCGATGACGGAGACGGCACTGCAAGAAGAAGAATATGAGAATGAAATTGCACATATTTAATTGAGAATGAAAAGGATTCGTGAACTCAAAGTTGGGGATCCTTACATGTTGGTGTAGAAAAATGACTCAGTCATTTAAATACATCAAAAGTGGTTGTTTGCCGATGGTGCAGAGGTCTAATCCAATGAGTTTGGTTAGGGAGAGAGAACGACTCCTCTGCTGAATACTAAATTGTTTATTCAGGTAAACAATTATAGCGTGGGGACCGGTTTCGAGCAACTAAGCTCATCTACAGCCCAGAGTGACTTGAGGTGGTTGAACGTACAATTAGTTCTGAACTATTCTGTGATATAGGTTACTTGTACAGACATTTAATTCTGTCAATAAAAAAAAATTAAAAAATTTTTTTTTTTGATTTTTATATTTTAAAAAAATTTTTTGGGGGGGATTTTTTTTTTCAAAAACGTGTTTTTTCAAAAATTCTTTAATTTTTTAACTATTTAAATATTTAACTTCTTGGGATCCTTCAAAAATCCCATTTTTAGCCCCATGAAAGCCCTATAGAACGCCACAGTGAAATCGGATCGTTCCGGGACCCCCAAAAATGGATTCTACGTCCAAAAATACTTCGAAAACGACACCTAACTCGATCCCATAGCTAAAAGCCTTCAAAATACCCCTCCTGTAGCCCCATTTTAGCCCCATAGCGCCCCACGGGTTTGGGCGATCGGACTGAAAACCTTGCGGGCACAACTAGATGGTAAACCAAGTATTTTGCCAAAATTTCAGATTTTTAAAAAAATTCCTACTGCCCAAAACGGCCCGGACGGCGTACGGCGGACGGACATTTCGGATTTTGAATGTAGACCTCTTGAAACGGATAATGTCAAATTTTGAGGCCGATCGGAGTCGTCGACCCGCGTCGCGAAAACATAGGTGTATTATTCCAAGAATAATAAACCAAAAGGGAAACCGTTGTTTGGTGTCTTCTTCCACCGAAAACCGAAGAAGTGTACACCCAGCTCTTCAGGCATTAGTAGATCAGTGCTTCCAGTCATGCCTGCTGACTTGAGAGTATGTGACTACGCTGAATATTTGTTGGAATGGTATCTCTTCGACTCATGTACATATCCTCCAACCCAATGGGCATCACCAACAACAGATTAGTAATTGCAAAATATGCAACTTTCTACGGATACGTAGCTAAATAGCATCACTTTGATGTAAAAGAAACGAGCGATTACGCAACAAGTTCAGCGCCGAACATTGATGGATGACTCCCTGGATCTGTACAGACGAGGTTTCTGTGATCCTATGACAAGGTATGTTTTCTTTAATCACCATAATTTTCATGCACAAATGACCTTTTTCGCCCTGCGCGGAACTGGTAGTATAAACAGCGCGGAACTGGTAGGATTAACCGCGCGGAACTGGTACCCAAAATGGTGAGTGACCCCTGGGGCAGGCCTTATAATATATATACTATATTATAGTCAGTCAGTCACCACTGTGGGGCTCACCCCTCTATGGGTTCTCACCCGCTTCAAGCGTCCTAGCGTTGTACCTGTGTCTGATCCTTTCCACTTGCTTATTCAGTTTATTTAGGCTTTAGTTATTTATAATATTTATAATTCCTTGGGGGCACCACACACGTATTTAAGGGGAGAACTCCACCCCCAAATTTTTTTTTTTATCCAACATTTTTTGCTGTAAAACTACTTTGCACCTGCTTTGTGGCTGCGTACACGTTCTATTTTGGGTGTTTGGAAATTTACATGTATTTTGCGTTCTTTTTTAAACTTTCTTTCAGCTTATAAATCAAATACCAGGGGGTCGTTCGAGAAGTAATTCTGGAATTGATTCGACCTGTCCACAACTAAGCTGAGCACTTTAAGCCTAATAAACCATCGCGTAATCGATTGTCCGCCGTTTCAATCGCATTTATGTACCGATACGGATTTCCTTTCGTCGCCTCGGTTCTCCCCGCACGGTTTTCCTTCGGCCGAAGATCATTATTGTTGTTGAGTCACGAACCAGGAGAAGTTTCCCCCTTTTGTAGTCCCCCGACAATTATGTGGCTCCGGGCATATCGCATCTCCGATCGGATAGGCTCCCTTTTCAACAACAAAGGGGGAGAGAGAGCTCAACCCGTGCTATGAGGTGAGGCTTTGTTTACTCGGAAAACGGCAAATGTTGATCGTCGATGACGCGTTGATAGTTTGGAAAAGGGAATCGTCCTTCCACCGAAGCTCTAAATTTTTGCCAAGTTGAAAAAAAAGAGTTAATACCCCCAACCTTATTCCATTTCTCTTTTCAAGTTATTTTGAAAGTTTTTTGTTCGTTCTCACTCGGTTCAACAGGTTTTCCCCCTCTCGCTGTTGGTCACTATCGCCACTCAAAGTTAAAATGTGTTGCGCAGTTCGTATCTGGCGGAGGTCGCTTCGTGGGGAGGAAAGGGTGGGAGGGGGGGGGGGTTGTCTTTAAGTTTTCTCTTTGAAAATGGAAATCCTCGATTTGTAGACATTTTATTTGTCCCTTATTTACGTGCCTGGGGAAAAGGTAACTTTCCCCAGAAGAAAAAACTTATTTTGTTTTGTCCGCGTTTTCGCCCAGAGTTTTCAAGTTTTTCTCTCGCTCGGCTGAGAGGAAATCTAATAATCCTGAAAACATATTTTTCATTTAAGAGTGTGGAAGAACGATCAAATTTTGGAAAAATAGAATCTTACAACAACAAAAAACCCACTCTTCCGGGGGGGGGGGGGGGGGGGGGGGCTTGCTTCGCTCTCCCGTTTGAATAATAGGTCAAGTGATGGGGGTGTATTTTGCAAACGCTCGCTGGTGAAGGGCAAAGGACCAATTGGTGGGGGAATAGGTACGGAGAAGGCCTCAAACTCAAACTCAAACTCTCTCTCCAAGGTCCCTCCACAGACCGCTCAGCACAGCACGCGGGTCCCTATAAGGTCTACAAGACACACCGCAGACCCACGCGCGATCTCAAAAATTAGATGAGGTATTTGAAGGCCTTACAAATTATACTGAATAGCTCTTATCTGGGTCTAGATATGTTTTTTGCCTGAATGAAATACAGGTTTTATGAAAATCCTGTTTCAAATTTGGATTCAGCGTGAGAAAATGGGAAACATTATAGAGAAATGGGAGTAATTATACCTACTGAATATAAGATGAAGAAATTATACTGAATATAAGATGAAAAACGCTGCACATTTTACACTACGGTTAATTATTCTTTGATATAGGTTAGTTGTGCAGAAATTTAATTCTGTCAACGAAAATTTTTTTTAATTTTTATTTTCCAAAAAAATTTTTTTTTGGATTTTTTTTTTTTCAAACTTTTTTTTTACCTTAAAAATATTTGACCTCCTGGGATCCATCAAAAATCTCATTTGTAGCCCCATGAAAGCCCTACAGATCGTAACAGTGAAATCGGATCGTTGTGGGACCCCAAAAAATGGATTCTACGTCCAAAAACACTTCGAAAACGACAGCTGACTCGATCCCATAGCCAAAAGCCTTAAAAAAAAAGACCTCCCATAGCCCCATTTTAGCCCCATAGCGCCCCACGGGTTCTATCGTGCTGAAAACCTTGCGAGCATAACTAGATGATAAACCAAGTATTTTGTCAAAATTTCAGATTAAAAAAAAAAAATTCCTACTGCCCAAAACGGCCTGGACGGCGGACGGACATTTCGGTTTTTGAATCTAGACCTCTTGAAACGAGGTCACGCATCAGATTTTGAGGCCGATTGGAGTCGTCGACCTCCGTCGCGAAAACATAGGTGTTCCAAGAATAATAAACCAAAAACTTGATGTGAAGGCCTCGCAAATTATTGAAAAAGTTATAGCAGTAGTTAGCCCATGTTCTTGCCCCATTGAAATCTGATTCCAAATTTGGATTCAGCGTGAAAAAAAGCTGGGAAAATGATACGGAAAGTATGAAGTGAGAATTTAGACAGTTGGCACTTCCGATAAACTATGAATAGGTAATTCCCGAATGTTAGTGTAATTCGCATTCTCACCGTCTTTCGACCCCATTGAGAATGGCATTTTTGAAATTCGATTAAAAATTTGGATTCCTGTTTGATCAAGATTTGTGGTAAGGCCGAGTTCGACCACGGCTGAGTTCACTATCGGTACATGAGCTCACCACAGATTTGCTATGTGTTGGTATTTAAAACCCCATCCCAGAGTTGTTGTTACGCTGTCGAAACACTATAGTGTTTATATGCTTGACGACTATTCTTCACAGAACCGTGTAAAGATGTCATAAACAACCTTTGGATCAAATGATGATCCGTATTTTCTCTCGAGCTAAAATAGAACGAAAAGCCATTTGATTCATGAATAACCTGATCCATCTATCCCTTCCGTCCCAGGGCACAATCCACTTCCTTGTTTTTGTTTTGTAACTCTCTCCCTCTCCCCAAGAACAAATTAGCGTTCCCTAGTCGAGCTGGCAATAATTATCCGTCCCTTCGGCCAAGTGTCCCTGCCACTCCAGAAACAGTGTTGTGGCATATTCATTAGCCAAGAAGGGGAGTGAACGAGGGCGGAAGTCGAGAAGTGGAATAAGGGGATGCCCCTCCGTCACGCATGCGAAGGTTTCTCGTAGTAAGAAACATTTTCGAATCCTCAAATTTCACGGTCCACCGCCTCGTGATGGAGTTTGACGAAGTTGAGGATCATCGAGTAATAACCCTAGAATCACGTTTTGCGCGACGTGTAGATTCTACAATTCATAATGAAAATTATGAAAAATATTAAAACATTTTCGAGCCTCAAATCTTAATCAATCAGTCAATCTTCGCAAAATTCGAAAGTAGTTAAACCGCAACGACGGCGTTCAATTTCCCCGATTGCTTTGTCAGCCAAAATTCTTGAAAGTCTCCCCCATGCAGGAAGAGATTCATTGGAGATCTATCAACCATGAGATACAATTTTTTCACTTAAAAAACAAGAACCCAATTTAAAAGTGTAAATTATGAGAAAACTCCAGGGGCGCCAGCCTACCGGAATCAGTTGTCGAGGGTTCAGGCGTACCTTTCAACGTCATTAGTCTGCATTCACGAGCAATAAATCTGATATAATGAATGAAATTTTCAATTCAATTACGGACCTGGTCCCTTTCTCTTAGGTGTTGCCCCGTCTCATCCCGAATATGACGCCTTGTTTATTCCGAAGGCCATTAGGGAAATTAAAAGCTATAAACTACGTCAGATAAACGGAAAAGGGCGGGGGGCAGGTCCTTTCTCCATTTTGGCCTCCTCTCCTTCGCCACTCTGGCTCAAAAGCTGTTAATGAACGAAGGAGAGGGGTTTAAACACCTTTTCCGACTGTTTTTATTCACAACAGTGCTCCCAAGGACGGTGTAAAAGCGAGCTTGCATTATATTACCATGAAACCCACACCTTTGAAAAAAATACTTCAACGCTCACAGTGGAAAACATAAATTCGAGCCTAATTAGAGTGGACGTCGGAGTGAGACAAAAATTAACTGAATACATACGGTAGATACATTCTCTATCCCCAAGTGTATTCACGTATATAATGAAGGTGACCTTTTGAAAAGCGTCGAATTTTATTTTGCGACCACATTCGAAACATACTCTCGCATGATTGACATCATAGAAAAGCCGGAGCATGACCGTACAATTTGACAACGGCTGAACGAGCTTCGAAATATCGAACAAGAAAACGCTGCAAATTTTACACAAGGGTTTATTATTCTTTGATATGTATAGGTTACTTGTGCAGAAATTTAATTCTGTGACAATGAAAAAAAATTTAGACCAATTTTTTTGGATTTTTTTTTTTTTTTTCAAAAAATTTTTGTTCTTTACTTGAAAAATATTCGACCTCCTGGGATCCTTCAAAAATCCCATTTTTCAGCCCCATGAAAGCCCTATAAATCACAACAGTGAAATCGGATCGTTCAAAAATACTTCGAAAACAACACCTAACTCGATCCCAAAGCCAAAAGCTTACTAATTTTCCATCTTTAGAAGAAAATCTACCCCTGGGCTTTTTTACCACCCGAAAATTCAGCTTCCGGACCATCCTGAAGGCTTACGAAATATCTTGGAACTTGAGGCTAACGAAAATCATGAACGACGACTCGTTCGAAATGGTACCGGATTCCATAAGCTGGAATCAATAATTCCTGGACATCGAATCCCACAATTATTGTGGAATTCGATGTCCAGGAATAATCCATCGGTTCCCCAAAACCGGGTCACGGGGACCTTTCCCATATTGATGCCGGAAGAGACAAAATAGGAGAAGGCCATGCAAAGGAGCAGTAGGGTATGCCAAGATGGGTATGGAAATGACGTGATTGAATATATATAGAAAATACGTGAGGTATGAGCTGTCCCGGGATCCACTCTGGGATTCAAAGGGTTACGTCGGTTTTCGGAAGGACCGGGGAGAAGTTGATTTATTATTTTCTACCGTCAGGTTCTCCATGTAACGGGTTTCATGTTCTGAACTGTGAAGACCTCTTGGAAAGGTCCAGTGGCAGAAAGAACTTGGAAGTGTTATATACACCAGGCGCAAAATACGGTTATGAGAATTTAACTCAATCGCACTTGTGAACCTCGTAGACCTTCGATGGAGTTGACTCGGTTGAGCGAGGTGTCAACACATTCCGAAAGTTCTGCCTCTCCGAACCCGCTACTAACTAGGATAGAAGTGAAATAAGACAGCTTCCCAGATTAAACACCACCCAACTCCACCACCTCTGTGTTGTCTAACTTGGCTCATAAGTCTATTGGATTACAAGGCAAGTTATAGTTCAACTCGGCTGCCTGTACTTGGGAAGTAACTCGCTTTGACATTGGATTCTTGATAGACTGAGAAGAGCCAGTTCGCGACTATCGGGTTGGCTGCGGCGAACGTCGAATGTTATAATGAACAGGTAGTTTCATATCGACCCTGTCACAACGTGGTGTTAGCGGGTGTGGCACCCTGTCGACGCCTATTTCAGGTTGTTCCGAGAACCACAATAGGCAATAATTTCAATGAAAATTATTCTACACAACGATCAGGATTTTGATGTAACTTGGTGCAGACATCCAAATTCTTTGTACCTACATCTTGATGCCAAGTTGTGTACAGTTTCTTCATCCTCTCGTCCACCATCACCCCTCTTGCTATCAATGTGCCAATTATGAAGAAGCTCCAGCGGGCTGTGCATATCCAAGATGCCTAGAAGAAGTCCAAAGTGGTGTCGTCAGCCTCCCAACCACCATAACCCATCTTGCTGTAGATCCACCAGTAACGACACAGGTTGCTCCAAATGCAGTCGGTATGGCATCCACCGTACATATGTATTATGTAACACGGTGGATACCAAAAGATATTATCTTTTTGCAACTTATTGTGAGGTATCGTCCTTCTGCCCACACAAGTCTCACTCCATCTGCCGTTTGAACGTTCCATTTTCCCGTCAGACACTCAACAGAATTCCAATAATTGGAATTATTCAAAATGTCACGTTCTGCGGCACTGACACGCTGAGCTTTGCCGAATGAATTCCTCCGAAAACTCCTCCATTACAAAGCTCCTCCGTCTACAAACATCTTTCGGAAAAACAACTTATTATTGTCAAACTCAACTTCCCCCGCTCAATATCACAGCCTTGTCTTGAAGGTAGAAAACGTTTTCGGTGAGCGGAGGGGAAAATGCGAGTCGGAAGGGAAATAATATACTCAAAGGGTCTCGCATATTCCATCTTACGCCCTGTGCGAAGCTGAAACCTCGAAATACGCTATAACGACGAACACATATTACATTTTCGACATCCAAGAAGGTTGACATTTTCCGCAGATGGGCTCCACGGGTACGTTTCCTTCCTCTAAGTAGGTGAGTTCAAATTTACCAAACAATATGGTACCTATCGTAAATCTTATTACGGATCCTGTAAGCGCGTAGGTATACAAAAGAATGTGTTTGAAATCGAATGTGAAAAGAATGCAGAGAGAAAATTTCAATTTGAGAATTGCAGAGATTTTGAAAATTTCCATTTCCTTGTCCTAGATTTGGATTTGAAGGATGGAGTAGTTCTCGCCGACATTCGTGTTGGAGGAGGAGGCTGTGAGTTCCTGATAGTGACGATTCGATACTTTCAATACTTACTTATCGATATCGATATTTGGCTCCTATACTGTCTTCCGATGATAACAACATAGGTAACTATTATAACAAAACAAATTATATGATTCGAAAAGGATAATTTTCTTTCGATATCAATAATAAAGCTTTCTTAATATGAATAAAATCATTAAGATTAAACAAATTTAATTAATATTGAATGATTAAATACCGATATGTTTCTACCGATATCAGTAATAGAATTTTGATACCTCTGCAGAGGTTGAATAAATTTCGATATTGAATGATTCGAAATCGATATCGAATTATTCGATATTGAAAATTAATTATTGATTATGTACCTATTAATTATGAAAAAACCTTTTTTTTTTGGTAGTAAGTATACTAAAGTCTTATAAGACTAAGTAAAAAATGTTTGAATCAAGGTGAAAAAGGGTAAATTAATATACTACTTGCATCGTTAATTTGATTCCATTCCTAAAATAGTTTTTTCTTTTTCTGTTGAAGTTTATTTAATGACACTAGGTATCAAATGATTCTATGTTGGCGAAAACCAACATAACGTGTTTCTTGAGTTGTTTCTAGGAAAATCTGGGACAAACTGTCGCAAATAGCCGTTTTCCAGCTTTTTGACACAATCTCGAACAAAAGAGGCGAACAGAAGAGGGTAGGAACATTTTTGTTTTCCGAAAATGACCCCAAAAAACATGTAAATCCGTACAGATACGTCATTACAAGTTCGCCCAAAACCGTCGTCTATTTCAGGGGTGTGAAAAACACCATGACATCCTTAGTGAGGAGAGAGGGGTCAAAAAGGGATTCTGTACAACGGATATTTTCATAACGCCGAAACGCGGCACAACTTTTGGCGTCTGTTTTGAACGGAACTACGTCGATGAGTTTTTTACGCTGATTTCAACGAGTCCAAAACGATTTCTGTGCGATAACCCGTTCAGAAGTTATTCAAAGGTCGTCGGTGGGTGGGTACGAGTTTCTTTTGCGAGCCTTCCATTCGAGGTAGTAGGATACTTCACGGCGAAAAACGGGTCAACAAGCGTCGTAACTAAGAAAAATTACGAGTTGACGGGTTGCTCCGGGTGATGCATGAGATGCATTATTGACCCCTTGATCTACTAATTACGTTCCTACTAGTTTGCCACACCATTATTGCTCACTTCGTTACGCTTTTACGATAACCTCATAAACAATGTCCAAATATATTTACTAAATTGGTTTCAAAATAGTTTAGTACTTTTTAAATTGAAATAATATGAAACTCGTTCAAACAATCAAATAATATTTGATGTTGTGATCGATAGAATATTATTCTATCGAAGAAAACATGGTTTATTGCATTTTTTGTGAAACGACATGACATGTCGTTGTGACTCTGACACCCACTATTTGCATTTTTTTTTTCCTAATTTCACCTTTCAAGAGATTCGACACAGCTGCGCCGAGCTGGTTTACTGAATGTTCATCGGTATCGATCAGTTGTAATGTGGGGACCGCTACAGAAACTTCAAGTCGAAATTCACTTAGGAGTCGTTTATTTGGGTCTTATCAGGTCGAACCTCAGAAAAAAATCTTGCTCGGCGGGAAACCTTCCAAAACCCTTTACTTGTTCCGGTTACTGAGTTACTCCATCGCCACCCTCGGTTGGTGAAGCCTACAATGAGCTTACCTTTCCCTGGGTCGGCTTTCCCTCAGACCGAGGAAAACACCGGAGAGTGGAAAAGAGCCGGGCATCCATTCCCGCTCATTACTTTATCGGTGGAAAAGCGACCAGGGTTCTCACTTTGGCGTCCAAAGGGCTTTCTGGGAGGGCTTCCCTTCTCTGGGGGGTTCTCGTCCAAAACTATGGAAACTTTATCGAGCTTCGGGCTTTTCCGCGGGAGGGATAACCAACTTCCTAACCGAAGTGAGCGTTTCGAAGGAGGAGCTGGCTAAGGGGAAGGGGGGTTTTGATCCGAAAAGAGGCTTAAAGTTTTCAACTTCATTTTCACAAATGGGAACCGCCGAAAATCTCCGGCGTACAATAATTTTCATAGAGAAAACTTCCCCGGGCAGCTCTGTGGGAATCTCTGACTAATGGGTGAAATATGAGAAGGTTAGTAGCGTCCGATTTAGCTTTTTAGAGGGTTTTATTGAGCAGGAACAAGATGGGGAGAATGCTGCTGTGGCAAAGAGGCAGGCTAAGTCTTGAGTGTGCCGTAGTACAAGCAGTGGAAGCGTAGAAACCATGCATGCGCTCGCTAAGAGGGACGCTTGAGAGCTAAACGATAAAGGACGCTTTTTTCTATATATTCGTATATATACGAATAATAAATATCATTCATATTATGAAGGCAGGAGGCTGTCTTGCTTCTCTAAAGGTTCGAGTCGTAACAATTAACTGGGAGACCAGTTCTGCCCCCATACCAGGCACTCTGGTAGAACCTTGCCCAGTCAGTATCCGCAGCATAGTGTCATTTGAGAGCTGTGCTGTTCCATACTTTGCCCAGTGGAATTCACCCAGAGTCGTGAAAACGGCCAGGGAATGCTCGAGATCCTTGGGCATGTCCATAGGGAGCATGTCCGCAGAGACAGCGAGTCATTGAGGCCATTCTCTGATAGCATATATCCGGGGGCCAAAATTGAGTCTCAGCATGGCCCCTCTGATTCTACACACCGAACGCAACACAAACATCGACGCTTACTAATCCTTGATTGACAGGTCAATACAGCAAACGCTTAGGTCCAAGCATCTACAGGTGCGGCATGTCGAACCCAAAGCATTTGCTCTAATCATGTAGAACAGCCCCAGTGTCAAGGTGAGTCTCCCACTCTGTCAAAGGAATGGGGTCCATGGCTGGGATTGTAAGGTCCCTGCAACATTCCAGCATTGCTGATTGCGGGAGAAGCTCTGGATGTGGGCGAGCCCTTCAATGAGACTCCTCCTTTACCATCCAGGGTCCTTTTCAGTTCGGAGACAAATTAATACAGACCATCAGCTGGCAGACAGACTCTTGCCGTTTTTTTTTTTTTTTTTTAAATTTATTAGAATCAGCAGTAAATTAAAATAGATTATAGCCGTTTATAGAACCATTGTGGCGAGACAGTAACCGATGTTGGGCAATCTGCCTGCAAAATCGGGATCGCTCCTGCACTCTAATTGGTGCATCTGGTTCCACAACCTCTGCACCGTCACGCTGCTCTAGCTGCGACGTATGCCTCATTTCACCCGTTGAAACGGTGCCACATCCCTGAAAAAACGACATAAATTCCTCTACCCTCCGGGTCACCCTTTTGACACGCGAGAAACTGGGATAAGGCATGTAAAGAAGAACGGAAGCGGGTCTGAAGAGGGAACTGGGCGAGAGTTTGTAGGATATAATATTTTGATATATGATGCAAGGCCTCTGAATTCCATCCATCACTCTTGACGAGAGCGTTGGCGGGGTTTTATCGTCAGGCGACCGAGTTGTGTTCTTGATACACTTTTCCTAGTCATTTATGAGGGAGAAGGCTCTTTGGTTGCAGTTCAATATTGCCTCTTGAATATTTCACTATGGGAGAAGAAGATGTGAAATATGAGGTGTCTCCAGTTTATTCAATTTGTCTATATTTTTATTTTAGTTTTTTGGCGATTGGAGGCAGGACCGTACAGATACTGCTTCAAACAGACAGCCCCCCCCCCCCATTGACCTAACGCACTGTAAAAGCTTGTTTTCACACGAGAACGCCATCCCTCAAAAAACGGCGAGGGAAATGCGGCGTTGGCGGTTCCAGAGAATAAATATTTCTCCCCGGTTCGAGGAAAGCGGAAGATCTGCTGGTGAAGGCTGTTTACTCTGTCTAATGCGTTACCCTCAAACCCGACGGGGGGTTGTCAGTTGAAATTACACACCGTTGCCGGGTCTTGCGGCAGGATCTGCGTGGGTTTTCTGACCATCAGTCAGACCTAACTGAGAAACAACATTTTAACTTTGGCTGAAGGCGCGAAGAGTCCTCGGAGCCGGAAACGTCTCCAAGATGTAAATCGGCAACACTTTTTTATGGGTTCTTCGAAAACCAAATATGAGTTTTGCATAAAATTTGAAGATGTAGGTAACTCACCAATAATTTTTAGGGTTTTCCTCCCTGTTGCATTTCAAACTGTACCAGAAATACATCGCATCAACTCACCTGAAACAAAAAACTCCATTCAGCATTTCACAAAATACCTATTTTTGCCGTAAAAACGCAGAAAATTTTATCCAAGGGTTAATAACTATTTGGTAGTTATAAATTGGGCAAAAATTGATTCCGTGTCAATGACAATTATTTTTTTGAAAAAACCGTTAATTTGTGTAGAGTTACCGGGGGAGTTGTGGGGTCCCGAAAAGTGGATTAAACATGCGAAATTATTCGGAAAACGACACCAAACTCGACCTCCAGACATCCTTAAAAATCCCAATTTTAAGCCCCACAGATCCCCACGGTGAAATAGGGCGGTTGTGGGACCCCGAAAAATTAACTCTACGTCCAAAAATACTTCGAAAACGATTCCTTACTCGAACCTAGAGCCGAAAACCGTCAAACCCCCACCAGGTCCTACTTGCGCTCGTTCGTCCGCTAGAGCGCTCCAAACCCCCGAGCCTCTCAGGTGGGATTTTTTACTATTTTCGGATCAAGGTTCGAGTTTTTATGAATGAATAAAAGTATTTTTAAATGTTGTCCTTTTTTTAAATAAATATTTATACCTATGGAGACTTTTGTTGTCGAGTTACATACCAAAAACCAAAATAGTGCCAAAATGTTGAGGTTCTTTGCAAATTTGACAATGTTTCGGGCAAAGTTTCTCAGAAAACTTCGGATTCTTGTTCAGCCACCCTAAAAACATGCTGAACCGTAGCATGTTAGCTACTCTAAAACTTCCATCAAATTTTCCTAATTTCAACGGACTGAGTCAGACGTGATGTGTGATAAAAAGAAATGATCGGAAGGACCAGAGTCACCTCAGTACCATCGGCTGTGTCCCCCCCTTTTATAAGTGGGAAATGATAATTTCCAACAAAGCCATTCATCAATATCTCATCTTTAATCGCGGAACTGAAACGACCTTTTTACCTTCGAACCAATGAGTTCGTGACTCAAGCTATTGGAAAGGGTCCGCAGGAAGGGGTATAACGAGGTCGGATAATGGTCCCATCGAATACACCAGCACTCGAGATGTCCTTACTTCCAAGCATTGCAACGACAGAGAAGAAAAAAGAAAATCAAGAAAACGGAAGCAACAGATTCTTTTTATAAGCCCTCATCCCCCGTCCACTGCGGTCGGGTTTTATCGTGGAGGAAATTTGCCTTTTACCTTCCGATTCTATCGTCATATTTCCGGTTTACTGCCCATCGTAAAACGACTTTTGGGAGTCCCAGTTTTTTTCTTTCTTTGGGTGAAACCTTCTTCCGACCTCCCAGACCTGGGGTTTACTCAGGTAACCCCTGAGCGGTTCTCAAACCCCCGAATCTTCCCGTTTTTTTTTTTCTGAGGAAAATTTTTATTCCGCTCTCTTCTTACACTCCGACCGGATTCGATTGTCCCTCTTTATTTATTTATAGCGGGACGAGCCCAATACAAAAACATACTTTAACCGGGGGTACGCAGGATACAGGTGAGTAATGGCAGTGTGAGACGGTAGCTAAGTAATGACATTTCATGGCAGAAGGCGACGGAGGAGGAGGTCTTATAGGGTTGATTTTACTGATTGCAGAGGGTGATGAAATAAATCGACGGCTGGGAAGTTGGTAGGGAGGAGATTTGCCAAGCGGGGTAGGCAAGATAGTGGACGATGCCGGTCGATGAAAAAGTGACGGCGAATGGCACAACGGAACGGGAACCTGGACGAGGCGGGTGTAGACCGATCTGGAGCAGGAGAAGAGGGGCGTCCAGCCGACCAGACAAGTGGCCGTGGAGGAGAGAGAAGTCGGCGACGAAGCGGCGATCGGAAGGCCTCAAAAGCTGGAAAGAAGTACTCAGCTCCACGTAATCCAGCTCCCACCAGGGTATCCGGAGTTTGAGCGCTAGGAAGCGCAGACAGGCCCGAATGCACTCGCTCCAGCCTGTCTATGTGGCACTGGTAGAAAGGGTTCAGGACCACAGATGACTGGAAGTAAGAGCGCCTTGTAAAGAGTAATCAGGGCTGGGATGGAGTCAAACTCCCTAGCACAACGCAACACAACAAATTTAAGAACCCGAGACCACGGAACGCACGACCAGCGACCTCGGCAATATGGTCATTGAAGGTCAGTCGAGTATCCAGAAGGACACCGAGGTCGCGGACACTCTCCAATCTACCCAGAAGCTCGCCAGCGATGATGTAGCCGTGATTGGTTGCGGGAAAACGAAGTTGTGGAGCACTTGGAGGGGTTGAGGGCGAGACCATTCGCAGAACACCATGAGAGTAAGCTGTCAAGACTGTCCTGGAAAAGAAGGCAATCTGCTGAGCACAGGATGCGACAGAACAGCTTGAGGTCGTCAGCAAAAATCAGAAAGTCAGCGTCCGGAAGAGCCGCCAAAACGCCATTCATCACCAGTATAAAGAGAAGGGGCCCCAAATGGGAGCCCTGTGGTACACCTGAGGTGGCAACAACAGGCCTGGAGATGACGTTGCCCATTCGCACACGGAGCCCACGACCCGCAAGGTAGTCACGAAGCCACTCGAGAAGAGGGCCAAACACACCAAAGGACTCGAGAACAGAGGCAATAACGCAGTGTGGCAATCTGTCAAACGCCTTGGCAAAGTCTGTGGAGATCATGTCAACCTGAACTCCCTCCTCAAATGCGCGAAGAGTGTAGTCCTGGTAGAACAGCTGGTTTGTCACGGTTGAGCGACCCCGCACGATGCCATGCTACCGAAAATCTCCTCCATTGACACAGTTATGGTCCTCGCAGTCACCATAGGTCAACCCGCCCCTCCTTAATCCTCCAAGTTTAACATGGCATCCCCGGCCATGTCAACTTCTCGAGCACGTCAACTTCTTCTGTAATCAGTTTAATCGACCGGCTGAAAGCGGATCAAGAACAAACCGTCTTACGCCCCCTAAACCCACCGATGCGGCGTTGAATATAAATATTTGACTTGCCGAACAATCCAACAACTGTCCCCCTTCCTTAACAGCTGTTCAACTACGTCCACACACCCTAGTTTGATTTATTGACTGAAAAGTTTGATTTATAAAATATATAATATATATTATATAATGTACGTTTTTACATTAAAATTTAATGTCAAACTACTTCAAATTTTGGAGAAGTATTTTTTTTAAAAAACGCTGCAAATGTTACACAAGGATTTATTATTCTTTGATAAGGTTAATATTGCAAAAATTAATTCGGTGTCAAAAAGTTTGAAAAAATAAAATTAGAGAAATTTTTTCTGTACTATAGTACCTAAGTACATAATAACATTATAGTACATAAACAGGACAGATGTGGGACCTCAAAAGTTTGATTATGCGTCCAAAAGTATTCGGAAAAAGACACCTTATTTGACCTCCTGGGATCATTAATAAATCTCATTTGAAGCCTTATTGAGAAAACTAGCAAGTTTTTCCTGATTTTCTAAAACCTGAAGAATTGACAAAAGCCCTTGCTTAAATTACAAATTCAATTATGACGGATTAGAAAGAAACAGCCATGGAGGAAGGGAAAGGAGATTCCAGGAAATCGCGTCCAGGCTCTTCATGCCTGCGCGCGCAACGCTATCTTCTGGATCTCATTTTGAGTTGGTCCTTCATTCAGTTCGCAGCTGGCTGCTGGCTTTGCAGCGGCCACTTTGAAGGCCCTGGCAGGCAGTGATGGGCCCGGTTGGGGACAACAGCTGGTTGAGCAACAGTTCCCAAGGGCCTTGGAGCGCCTCCCCATAATAAGAACGAGTTGAGCAGTTGCTCTCCCGGGATGAAATTACTCCCCTCTCCTGCTCACTCCGTGGGCCCATGTCGTCGGTGGGAGCCATGTCGTGAGCGCCATGTCGGGAGCCCAGGTGGTACTTCTGAGAGCCTGGTGAAAGCCCCATGGGTTCAATAGCAATTGCCCCTTAAAATGCGAGGGTTTAAGAATAGTGACTACCACGCAGCTAGTGGAAGCAAGTGTGGTGGATGAAGATCAGGTGAGCAAGGCAAACAGATCTCAAAGAGGGGAACTTAGTGTCTGCTACCGGCCACAGTAAAATACACATTTTGAAAGTGCAGAAAAATGACTAGAAACCACTATACGCCATTTTACAAGAAAGGAAAATGGGATGAACCATGTGTGACCAAGCTTTTCATTTTTTTGACCTCGGAGAACCTTCTGTTGGGCACTCAGCAAAATGAAGGCAGCAATGAAGGAAATGAACGCCTGTGTTAAATGGCCGCGGGGCGGTTAGAGGGGGTTTTTCTCCAGAAAGTGCCCTCAGGTTTATATAAATACCTTCCCGTTGAATAAGAGGGGAGGGGAAGATGACAATGAAGGGAGAAAAACCCTTTTCCCATTGTGTGGCAAAAAGTGAGGGATGCTTTGGGGTAGTGTGGAGTCATATCTGCCCACCATTTCTCACGACATTCCCATCTTGAGAAAAAGGACGCGGCTGGAGAGAGGGGAGCCGAAGTGAAATGGTTGGAAATGAAAGGGGTGTGCCTGGAAGGTATCCTATGCGTATTCCTTCCTCCTGAAGGTGAAAACGGTTCTGGAGGTAGAACTAAAATAACGTTTTCCCTCGCGGGGCTGTCGACCACATTTCCATTTCAAACCACCCCCCCCCCCCCCCATCCTCTCTTGGAAAAAAGAGCCTTCCCTCACTTTAACGTCTTATTCACTTAATGAAAACTTGATTTATCGTACCAAAAGAAAACTAACTTGCATGAAGAGCAAGAACAACGGAATTAATTCACTTTGCTACTCCCCCGGCACACCGTTCTTATTTAGGCCATTCAGTTCTGGTCATGAAGCAAAGGAAAACTTTTTCAGAAGAGCAAAAAATTGAAATTTGTGTAACTTCAAATAATGCTGAAGCTTTAGAAAAAATATTAGTGTTCGTTAACTACAACAGTTGTAGTTATTTCTGTTGTTTCAGTTACTGAACCTGAACTGTTGTATTTCAAATTAAACTGTATCAGACGAAGGGCGGGAAGTTAAAAGCGCTTGTTCTGGAGTATGTGGCCAGGGTAGGTTTCCCACAATGATCAAAAATAGTCAAGTAAAATGAGGCCGTGTTTTGGCCAAAAAAAAAAAAACGGAAATAATTGCCGGAGAGCTGGAAATGGATTTGATCCTATTGGGCTCCAATGTGAGAATCCCCAATGGGAGATTGCACCAGCAATTTTAAGCGTAAGCTTAATTTTTGATGGCGCAAAAACCGCGATTTTTTTTTTTACAAGAAAGGGTCTGGCGATATATATATATATATATATAAAACATTTAATTTATAAATGTATATGTATGTATGTATATAGATCATTCAAAAATTATGGTGCTTCGCTTATATTATGAAGATGCTGCCTAGATAGAATGTTTTTTCCAAAAATTCTTTCAAGTATTTATATTATCTCTGTCCACTTATTGCCCCAAATTTTCGTTAAATATATATTCAATTTGATCAGGTCAACGTCAATTTCTATCTCCCTAGAACTGTCACACACGTAAGTTCCCAGTTTTAAGTTCTTCAAAGCATGTACTTAAATGGACTGTTAAAATAATTTTAACAGTTAACCCTAATTATTTGGGTTAAGTACTGTATTGCCCGATTAGGTATTACCCACAATATCTGAATAATTCCTTCATTTAGCTGTAATCAACCAAGAACGCCTTTATCAAATCGTTTTCAAGTATTTCATAGGGTTTTTTGTCTCCCTAGAACGATTGTGAATTCTGCGCTGAAATGGTGACTTTAGGAGAAGAACAATACGGTGAAAACCTATCTCCCGAGACTTACTTTAAAAAACACTAGTTCTAAGCTACAGGTCCGGTAGGTACGTTTTGGGCAGTAGGAATTTTTTTTAATCTGAAATTTTGTCAAAATACGTAGTTCTGTATACAAATACATCTAGTAGTGCTTTCATCTCGATCGCCCAACCCCATCACCTATCTTTATCACACGCTTACCATTCAGTGATTTCGTAAATCATGTTATCACGCAGCACACTTTTGACTGGGCCTGCTGACCAGGCACCCAATGACGACACTTTGTCTGTGGGAGCTGAGTCAGTGAATCCAATATTATTTTCGCGCGAGTCTTTAGCCCAGGCCGCCATTGTTGACATTTCAAATGTGGCAGCCGGGAGTTCAGACAACCGGAAGACGGGTTCTCAGAGCCAGGCCCACTTGACGACAATTCGTCTGGTGATGCCGGAACTGGGATCCCCGTATTAGCTGTGGAATCAAGGGTTGTAATTGACACTTCAACATCGATACCGGATGAACTTGATCTCATCTCCAGAGGCCAACGCAGCCCAGGGCACCACGACACTTCTTGCCAACCTAGGGCTTGCGGGCTCTCCCATTCTGCTTCGATACCTCCTCCCAGATTTGCAGATTGCGACACTTCGTGTTATGCTCTGGGCAGGGATATTCAAGCACTCCCTTTCTCTTCCTCCAAAGACATCGGGGGCAGGATCCCAGTTACGCTGGAGGACTTCCCCCATGTGTTTGCAAACACACGACACAAATATTGCGAATCTGAATCAATCAGGAAACCAATAATAAATATTGCACCTAGGACCTACGTCGTTGCTATACATAGCAAATACACCCGGTATATTGGGTAAACCTACACACTTTTTAACTCCCAACGAACGAAACCTTTCAGGTAAAATTGAATCTACGTCATACATGTTAATTACAGAAACGGGATTAAAAACAAACAAGCTGGCGATTATTTCTGTGCAGTTAAAATCAAGTTCTGATTCTAATAGCCCTAAAATTATCGCAGTTTAAAATCGGGCAGTAACGTTGGTCACAATGACTGTATGTCAAATACACCAAGTCCGTATAATTGCCCTCTCATTGAGTCTCTTTAGAGCAAATGTAATTAAACGCGTTTTCCGAATGCCTATTATCAGAGCAAACGGGGATGGGAGGGCGATTCGAATCGAAAATCCAGATTAATGGGAGGAAAATCGACATCAATTCGGGGCACGATAGTTTTTAGCAGAAACCCCGCAAACAGAAAGGGAGACCCAAATATTTGTTTTGGGGGGATCAAAAGGGTGGTTTCCCGTGTTTGCTGTGAAATGAGGTTTGGGAGACTTTAGTTTCACGTACGTCCTTGTTTACATGAGCTGCACCAGTGTTTTTCCTAAAGCGATCAATCAGATGCGGCGTGCGTCTGGCAGGGGGTGTAATAGGATTGAGGTCTTTGAGATTGCGTCTGTGAGCATTCAGTTTGATGCTAGAAGAGGCGAAGCGTTCATCTTTCAGATGTTCTCAATGTTGAAGCGGCGGCCACTTCCGCACAAGATGGCGAATCGAAGGGATGGTCAACGCAAATCTTCCCAATACACTTGAGGCTATTCGAGTGCGATTCTGTGATTGTATCCGCTTCCGGCTTAAGGGATTTAATGAAACGGTTTCGAGAGGGTTTCGACGAAGGCCAGCAGGAAGTTTGAGGTCAATATTGTTGTTATGAGGGAGATAGCTCCCGGGCGGTTGCAACAAGTTAATCTGTCTTGTGGCCAATGATAGATTATTAAGAGGCTCTTATAGGCTGTTCTGAAACCCGCAGCAACCCTCCGGTATTACGTCAATTCAACGTTCGTTTCTCATCAGCCCTCATCCACTTATTTATGCGGCATCCCTCCCTCAGGTGGTTCATTTCACCGGGTCTGGGAAATTAATGGTCTTTGCAGCGCTGATGATTCACCCAGCAGGTGTGGCATAATGAGCGATCTTCAAAAGCGTCAACGTTATAAATTCAAATTGGCGTTTTATGACCTGTGGCAGTTAGTCACGGTTCACAAATATGGGAATTGCGATCGACTCGCGTTGGACGAGAAAAGTGAAGGGGATTTGATGGCCGCTGAAAGTTCAATGCGATCCGCTCCCGAAAACGGAACTGCACCTCCAACCCTAAGCGACGTCCTACTCCCTCTTATGATGACCAAGTGGTGACGACCCTTGCTTCCCGTGCTTTCCTGAGCTGTCCGATGCGTCCTAAGCTGAACCTACGTCCCTCTCAGTCGGCAGCAATTTTGTGCAGCTCGAGTCGACCGCCGTTTCAACTTTGTCCGGGAGTCGATTGCCGCGAGTTGCCCAGGACTTGTCCGCTGGAGGTGGTGGTGGCAGAGACTCCTGCACTAAATCCAGAGTTTCCTTCAGATCCTATGCAAATGGGTCATATGCCAGTAGTAGCGGAAAAGGTCGTGTGAAGCAGAATAATGCAGACTGCTTTGAGTCACATAGCAAACAAAAAATTGAAATATTCAATGACTATAAGGAGAATTGGAACCCCCCAGCTACGACAAATACAATATTCAAGAGACGAAAAAAAAAAACGAGCAAAACGTTCAAATGAATAACCAAGTGCTAATGTCAGCGTTCCAAAATTATTCAAGAGAGCTGTCCGCACGCACAGGGACACCAACAACCAAACGTACACAATTAGATGTAAAAATGACAAATGAAATCAACCGTCCTACACTGAATCGTAATTTGAACTCTCAACATTTTAGCTGATTTTGGTATTAGCCCGAACGTCATGGTCTGGGATTTTTTCGATAGTGTAAATCTTCAATGAATCAACCCGCTGTGTTTCTTTCGGGTTCAGTGCTCGATTTCATCAATGAACCTGACCATCCTCCCCTACTCTCCTCCAGTAGCCACTTCCTCGAGATCTATTTTTCTCTCCTGGCGTAATCCTCCTTCTTTACCCTGCAACCAGTTAAGTGCTCCCCTGGCAATGACCAGAACCGCTGGGGCAGACACTGTCCTCATCGTGCTGTTCATTCGCCGCTTTTGTCTGGACTCCATCTGCGTCCTGTTCTGCTGGAAACTGCAGGGCTTCGGCTCATAGCTCAGCACCGTCAGTTCAACGAGACTCATCTGGCCCATTCAGAACGCGGAGTGCCACCTTTTGTAACGTGAAGCTTCTTCATGCTTTCATATTTCCCGCTCCATGGAAATTTGCAGCCTCTTCTCGTTCAGCGGTCTTTCATGATGATTATCGCCTGATGAGGAACGGCAAAGAAAAATATTATTGGTAGTTGCGGAAAGCCGTGCTGAGCCATATTTACTCTTCTGTGTCTTCTTAAGTCTTGCAGTTTTTGGATTTTTGGTGGTAGCTCGTTTGTGACAATATCACTCCCATTCCCTCTGTAGCCGATCACACATGGAGGATTCCTCCGGCCTGTCCACTGGCTTTGAGCTTAGTGCCTGTTCTGTCCTCATCTGTCCTGTCTGACTGGGTCTCTAGCACACCTCATTTGGGTTCAGCTCTCGACAAAGGGTCGTCTCGTAAGTCACAGCCCCATGTCAGAACTGGGGCTTCCAATTTTCACCACCATCACGTTCAGACGAGACGTTTCTCCATTTCCCCCCACCAGCCTTGACCCCCTCAATGGCAATCCTGGGAACGAGCTGCTCGACGCTGATGTCACCACGGCAAGATATTGGAAGACCACCAGAGGATCAATCTCAGTTTCCAAGTGAAGAAGATCGTCTGAGGCGTCACGGTGAAAGCAGAAACAAACTGGAGCAGCTGAAACTTAGAACAGTTACTGTACTTCTTTGTAATGGCCTGACTCAATCTCTGGTGGATTCAATCGTTGAAGTAAAATAAGGTTTCAAACGCCGCCCATACAGGAAATATTGGAGGCCTCTGAATCTTAAGCGAAATTTACAACGTCTGGATATTTGTGCCTGGTGAGCGAAACGGAAGGGAAATGGTAGTTTAGTGGATACACAACGTTGGTTATACGAAAGAAGAGGGGGGGGGGGGGTAGTTTATTTGACGGGGGAGTTAGCAAGCGGTTGGGAAGACGGTATCGTCAAGTTAGCAGAGAAAAAAAAACTCTCGACGCGGGAGTCACGAGATTTTACGAGATAAGAGCGAATCTCTCTGGTTTTTTATTGATACGCAACTGGTAGACGCCGGGCTCTTCTGTTTTCGTGTCGTTTAACGTCTATATATAGAGTTCGAACAGTAGTACAATTGACCTACTAGCGATCAAAGTGCAATACAACAAGCTACCAACGCCAATCAATGACACATCGATCGCTTGTAGAGTTGGAACCGCAACGAGCCAATTTTTGAAAATTGAGACGATTCAAATTATGGGCACAGCCGTTTCTAAGTAGATACGTACTAGCAATGACTGTAAATAGTACCTGCCGCAGAGATGCTAATCGGGAAATGGGAGAGCCATCAGAGGAAATCGGTTCGCCCTCATTCTTCGTCGAAATTCTCATCACGAAGATCCGATATTAGCGCGAAAAGACGGTAAGGGAAGCTTTGGTTGTGGTGATCTGGAGGGGCGCGGAGGGGGTTAAAAAGCTTTCATCCGTACGGGGAAAAGGGGAGTAAAATCCCGAATAGAACGGTTTTGCCCAGACGGAGTTGAATGGGAAAATGGGCGGTGAAGGAAGAACCTTGTAGAAATGGGTGGAGGGTTTTCCGCACACCTGAGAGATTTTAAGAGCGATGCGGGCCGAGAGCAATCTAAATTTCAATAGGAAACTGTTCAAATAATAAAAAAAAACATGAGCTTATCACTATGAAATGAACACCATGTAAGTAAAGTCTTTGGTCAGGTTTGTAATTCCTTTAAATCGATTCCTCGTCTTACAAAACTTCGAAAACGACGCCTCACACGATCCAGTGACTAAAGCCGTCAAAACCCTCAATTTTCGCTCCTCAGAGGCCAACAGTGTTTTTGAAAAACTCTGGGAATTCCCTTAATCGATTCAACATAATGGGCTTCTTGAAAAGGTCAGAATTCAGCATTTCTGACAACATATTCGGATTCAGCACCCTTTAAAACCCATAAACCCCAATTTTTAGTTCGAAAATCCGTATAGGTACGCGCTGAGCTGTTTTCAAAATGTTAGAGATTTTGAAATGAACGCCAGGCAAATTTGACGTCACACCTCGCCAGGCTGGGCGTCGAGTAGTTGGGCACTGAGCCGCCAGAGCGCTAAATAATAAATCTGAACAGAATCGGAATAAAAACACTCAGCCCGGGTGGATTTTTGAATAACATTCTTTGATAATAACCTCGATGCTCAATTTTCGAATGACATTCTACAATGATTAACCAGATTTTCGATTTTTGGGGTCGACTTTTCGCGTAGCAAAGTTGGCTGACTTGCGTAGATGAGAGAGAGAGGGATCTCCCGGCCAATCAAAAGACGACGAAGCAGCCCACGTCATTTACCCTCTCCAGACCTCGGAATTCAAATATCATATTTTTCCTAAGGCCCTATAAATAATTGAAACGGGTTTTCTGCAATATGGATCCGTTTTCTTAACTTTTGAAGCACGCCCTATGCAGGAAAAACATTTTAAAAAATCATTAAAGGAGCTCATTACTTCAAAAACGACACCTCGAACGATCTACTGTTTAAAGCCCTTCAAAACCCCCATTTTTAGCCTCTTTGCCGCAGAGGCCAACGCTGTTGTTCGACAACTCTAAGAATCCCCGAAATCAATTCTACGTCCATAATTACTTCGAAAACGACACCTCGCTTGAATAATAAACCAAAATGTCAAAACAGTTACAAAATTTCCCTCTCTTCAACACGAGAGAACGTGGCCATTTTTGCAACACCCTTGACACTATGACTAGGGGAGGGGGTCAGAAAAGGATCCTCAAGTAGAATAGAGGTTTGGGCGAAAGCAGCAAACCAAGTCGGGCATTAATCAGGTGGAAACCCAACGCTCCGGCAAAGGGAGAACCAATTCCGGGTGGAGAGCAACAAATGCTCCTGGTAAGCGAGCCCCGTTCAGTAATGGGAATTGATGAAGGTATTTGGTTCGTTTTTAACAGGAGAAGACTGACGTTTTAAATGGAGAAATAAAATGGAAGTAGCCTGAGTAAACAGGGTGTAACCATCCAGATGCTTGCCAAGGTGTAGTTTTTTTTTTTTTTTTTTTTTTTAATTTTTTTTTTATTTAATATTCAGCCTGCTCCCAACATATGACTACAGGCTATTGAAAATCTCAATTACACTTTCTCAGATAGATACAAAAGAAATAATTGTCTTATTTGACCTTAACTAACTCTGCTTCTGCAGAACTCCGACCGAAAGAACACAATTAGGTCACTCAATCCGCACACAATCACGTGAGCACATCAAAATCCACAGCATTTAGGAACGCAATCACGTCTGAACCGTGGCTTTTAACCAGCTCCGCAATGCTTGCCGGCCAACCACTACCCTGGAGAACACATCTCCGCTGCAGGCGAGCCCGCGGAGCCTCGAGGAGTTCACAGTCGTAAAGGAGATGCCCCCAGCTCTGAACTTCGCCCGAAGAGCAACAGCATTCCGGCGAGTCTGCCAGGTTGAATCTCGCGAGGTAGGACCTCAACCGGCCATGACCGCTCAGCAACATGGTCATCCTCCAAGTCAACGGCAAGACGGTCCCAAGTCGATCCCGAACCGTCGGAAATATCGATCGAGTATGGCTGCCGTCTTGCGACGACTGCCACATAGTCTCCCAGTCCACCAGAGAAGCGCAGCGATGGTCGCTTTTGATTTTATTTTTGGGCACCTTGCAGAACGCAATTGGCAGCGCCGCGTCACCTGCAGCAGCCTTGGCCCATCTATCCGCCTCTTCGTTCCCGACTAATCCAGCGTGAGCTCGAATCTTGGTTAGCCCCACATGCCAGCATCCATCCGTTCGCAGCCTATGCAATAGGCCCCGCCACGGTGTAGTGACGATGTTGGCCTGAGTCTACAAGAAAATCTGATGATACTGGACCAAGAGTCCATCTTGAAGCGTTTTGGTGTCCCCTAAAAACAGTCGCGTCTTTGGGGGTAGTCGAAGCCAGACCCCTGACTCATGAATTAGTCAACCGTGAACCATTTCGGATTCCGATCCCCGACCAACTTCGCGCGACGTTTGCCAAACGATAAGACGCCATCAAACGGGAAAGGGGTAGGAAATTAGTGCCAAGAGGCCAACATAGTAGGACGGAAGTGGCTAATATATCAAGGGAGGATCAAAGCCCATCACGAGCCATCTCGAGGGTTTTCGAGATGGATGAACTCCACCCCCGGTACTCCCACACGGCCTGGGGACAACTTTGGACGGGGTAGAGGAGGTCGTCAGGAGGGGAGAGATACGAAAGGGTTACACTACGCGGCACACACAGCATAATTCATAGCTTCTACACTCAAGTTGTGGAGCTCGTACAGCAACATCCATAACATTCTATCCCGTACTTTATAACGTACGTAAACATTCTCTTTTGGTTATCGCAATATTTTTCCACCAAAATAAAATGGATTTCAGACATTTGTTCTGAAGGAGGCTAAAAGTACAGACCCCAGACTACAAGATTATCTCATCATATTTTAGTGGTGTGTTATACTTACGGTGGCCAGCTTTTTTCCCCAAAAAAGTAGTACGACTTCCATTATACGCTGATGCCGCCGCACATGCCAGCCAAATGTTCAAGCAGACTCCTCGAGCTTTGACAGCGAATGTTGTTCAAAGACATCAAAGCTTGATTCAGCTCTTAACACACCTTTTGAAATCAATTGCTGATAAAAAATAAACTGGCAGAAATGGACGGATTACAGCCATTTGTGTAAAGCTCTGTAACGCAGAAAGGATGAAAACAAATCGAGAGAGCATTATAACGTCTGATACACGGCGGTGGTTGAGTTCATTGGCCGAAATACTGTATTCAGTCATGCCATGGGTCCATTTAGCAGCCCGCAAAAACCTCTAGAAAAAAGGTCGTTACGAGGCGCTATAGAATCTCTTGATTTACGTCGTGTTTCCAACAGTTTCGAGGAAAAGGGGAGAGAACGAAATTCCTGGACACCCGCCAGAGGAAAGAGCCTTGGGGATAGCCGAGTTACCCTCTGAAGAACCGTTCGACAAGAAAGTTCTTAATGAGGTTCATTTCGCGAGGTGAGGAGCGGAGGATGTAAGAATCAATCTTGAAGCCGCAGGCTTATCTTCGGTGGAAAAACTCAACTCGGAGGAATGATAGCTAAAGTTTAAACAGAGTTTTCATCCGGGTTGTTTGGTTTAGCCGAAAAAAAGAACTTGAAAAAATAAGGGTGGAAGGGATTTTTTTCGGGGGGTGGAAAAACACTATAGGGAACAAAAAAGGAGGAAAAATAGGATTAATAGAGTGAAGTGCCCCAACTCTCCTTTCAGCCTGTAGTGATTTACATTATTACGAGGTAAAGGGCAGAAGGCTGGCTCGGAGCCAAACTCAAACGTTTTGCAAGTGGCTTAAGCTATGCCAAAACATGGGCTTTACACCCTTTTCGCCCTATGCGGAAAGGGGTTCACCCCGCAAAAACCTATTCTTATATATTAAAAAAAAAACCGATATCGATTTTTGGTCGAAGGTGAGGGACAATTTTCATTTCCGCGACGGCATTGTGTTTGAATGAAAAATGGTCACTCCTTAGTGGGCGTTGCGTTTTTCGTCGGAACACGGCCCCCGTAACGATCGCTCGGTGAAAAAGGATATGTCGCTTTGATTGGCTGAAAACGAGACAGCGACCATTATGCTTGGATTCGGTTGTGGGCTAAAATAACAATGAAATGTGAGAAATTGGATTAAACAAAAAAAAAAAAAAAAAATCAGAAGTGGGATACAATATCAGAGGTGAGCAAGTATATCAAAAGAGGGGAAAGAAAAACCTCGGCTTTCTGCACATCACACTTTTTTGTTTCACCTCAGGCTCTGGTAACGTGATTCCTCGTTTGAAAGTACTTCAAAATCTACAAACCACTCGACCCGATGGTCTCAATTCTCAGGATTGAACCATTGAACCGTTTTGAAGAGCTTTAAACCCAGTTGGGAAGTTTTAGCCAGTTTGAAGAGGCACAAAACTGATTTCCAGTTGGTCAATATCGAGCACACAATTGACTTAAAATTACGATACCTACGCGATTATTTGGAGCGGCAACTTGCGCTTATTATGCCAAGTGCGACGCCAATAATTGTGATTATTACAAAATACTAGGAACGTGCATCGACGGGTCGAATTTATGGTGAATTTCGAAATATGTATTACGCTTTGAATCGTGTGATGAGTCAATCTAAAGAAAATGTTTCAACAATGATTACTGAAATCGGAGACGGAGGTCAATTGACTGATGAACAAATTAAGTTGGTTCGATAAATCTATCAAACAAACTGCTTACGAGATTCGCTGTTTCACAAAAACGAAGAGGTTGAAAAATACAATCAAACGGTTTTAAAGACAACAGAATCTATTCCTCTGATGACGTACGATACGTCTACGGGATTTAGAACAAAAAACGAAGAAACTAGCGCTCGATTAATAATGCACAAAAGAAATTCCAAGAGACGAGAAGAGAGGATTTCCTTGCAAAATCCTTTTGTTAGAAAACAATCATCGATATAACCGACGGTGTACATGATGGATCAGCCGGACTCCGTAGATTTGGAATTAGTCGAAAAAGACGAAGAAGATCGAGGTGAACGTTTATGGTTGTTGTTCGACGACAAACGGATCAGACGCGTCTCTCGATAAAAGACAACATCAGATGTAGATTCTATGCATCGTACGAACGCATCTATTCTGAAACATTGGACGCCGATTTCTACGCGTAATTCGACAGAGAACTCACAAATGGAAACAAAATCGTTGCCGTGTATCAACTACAATAACTTCAGTCATCATCAGATTCATTTTTGTGTGGTTCGTTGTATTAAAACATTTTTTTCTAATTTTTTTTTTTTTTTTTATTGACACAGAATTAAGTTTCTTTACAAGTCCCCCCAATCCAAATAGCCCCCCCCCCCCCCCCCTGTATCCCTTCCTATATCTAATAATAATTTTTTATTGACAGAATTAATTGTAGCACAATTTTTATGTATCAAAGAGTAATACATCTGAACGGGATTTGTATTGAGCTATTCGTATACTCTTTGTGCTGTATCTGGACTGCTAAAGGGAGTTTCTCGGAAATGGCAACTAGTTCTGTTACTTCCGGCGTATAGACGACGAGAAAATATGTATCGAAAGGAACATTGACGCTTTTGAATGGAAAATACGTATGAATCTTTTTCGTCTTTTTTCTACTCGACTGCTGAGCCCTAAAGTCATCGTTAGGCAATCTCTGGTTGAATCGGGGAGCGCCGATAGGTTTTCCTAAGAAGGTTCCCCCCCTCCATACCACTCCTTCAAGACGGTGCCACTAGTGCTGTACCTTTCGCCTTGAACCCCCCCCCCCC
The DNA here is from genome assembly GCA_955831195.1 of Pilophorus perplexus. Taxonomy (NCBI): domain Eukaryota; kingdom Metazoa; phylum Arthropoda; class Insecta; order Hemiptera; family Miridae; genus Pilophorus; species Pilophorus perplexus. Next base: position 20,118,913 of record OY037014.1, read on the forward strand.
CTTTCCCCTTTTACAACTTCCTCCTGTTTAGTTTACCCCTCCGACGGCCCCCTTTTGAATATTCATGAAGGCCCCGGCTGCCATTAGGGCCGACAATTCCTTGTTATTACTCCCTTAGAGAATTATTACTGCGCCCCTTCGGCTCGCGGAGCGTCAATTTGTGACGTTAAACGCCTTCATTTGGCCAGACGGAAATTTCCGTTCGCTGGCAAGCGCAATATAGTTTCCGCGCTAATTGGTTACCTATACTGTTTGGACAAAGGAAAACGCAGATCTCCCGCGATTGATTACCTTATCAATCACTCACCTGTAATCATGTTTGTAATACCATTTCAATCTTGATTCCCTCCCGTCCGCCTCGCCACCCAGCCGACTTCTCCGTGTGGAATCGATCGCCCAAACATCGGAGCGAACAGATTGGTTGTTGATGAGGAAAACAGAATTACTATATTTGGGGAACAAGCTCTATTACTTCGAGAGAATCTCACCTAATGAAGTTCCCGCGGCTGATTGTTTAGCTCAAAATTGCCCGAATGGCAACGAATCGAGAACCAACAGGAACAATTATTGTTACAATTATAGCAGTGCTATAGCAGTGCTATAAACAAATAAGAACAACAACAAAAGTTTTCATAACGCCTTATTGATATTGCCGGTGGCTTGGTAAGGATGGGTTTTTGAAAGATTTTGACGCTCGTCGACGTGTAGTTTCGTATGAATGAATGAATTATTTGGTTTATTCGGAAATAATATCAAAATAAAATAAAATACACTAATCGAAGTGATTTTAAACGAAGAACTTGGTGTGCCGGAGTGGCGAGGGTGAAGAAAAAAGGTGGTCAGCTAGGGGAAAAACCGCTGAGCTCCAAAATTTGGCCATAAAAAGCAGTAAAAAAAATGCCACCTTCCAAATGAAACCATTCCGCAAGGCACCACCGTATTATAATAATTGAGATTTTTTAAATAAAGAGTCGAATAGTTAGAATCAAATTGATTATTCGGAATGGGATTGATTTTACATATTCTTTCTACCTATTCACACCGAAAGGAAACACTACGTTCAGGAATAAACTTGATTATCGAACCGATCGAATAGCTTGAATGATTAGAATCAACGTTTTTAAAAATAACGTGATATTTCTGAGTAATCATCATTATTTATGAAGAAGAATTGATAAATTTGAAAATATAATATATCAAATTTCAAAATTCTTCTTCTTCATACCCCTATATTATTCCTCTTTAATCATTCTTTAATCATTCTTCTTCATATACCTACCTATTATTCCTCTTTAATCATTCTCTTCTAATTTATAGGAAAACTCAATACGTTCGGAATAAAACGCTGCATAAGCTTTATTATTCTTTGGTATAAAATTTCCAAAATTTAATTGTGTCTAAGAATTATTGAAATTTAAAATTAAAAATAAAAATAATAAAAAATAAGGAAAAACGCTGCATATTTTACACAAGGGTTTATTATTCTTTGATATAGGTTACTTGTGCAATAATTTGGATTTTTTTTTTTTTTTCAAAAAGTTTTTGTTTTAACTTGAAAAATATTAAATATTTAAATTTTGACCTCCTGGGATCCTTCAAAAATCCCATTTGTAGCTCCATGAAAGCCCTATAGATTGCCACAGTGAAATCGGATCGTTTAGGTACTCCCAAAAATGGACTCTTTTTTTTCCAAACTTTTTTCCATTAACACAGAAATAATTTGTGCACAAGTAACCTATATCAAAGAATAATAAACCCTTGTGTAAAATTTGCAGCGTTATTTTTTTATGGTGGCCAACTTGGCATCATGGCGAAATCGTCGACCAATGGGAGCTGATCGCTGGTTTCCGCCGAAAATTCTAATTGCTATCTTAAATAGCAATTTTTTTCCATAAATTCTTACAAACTTGATTAATTATCACCCAATTTTCGGTGTTATTTGGAAGCCTGCTATCGATAAAAAAAAAATTTAAAAAATATCAGAAACACGTCCATTCCTTATTATAAATATAATAATAATAATAAGGAATAATTGTCTTCCTCCATTAAATTCAGCCGTTTTCAGTAACATCTATTTTCAGAAACATCTACAGACTAGAGGTGTAAAAAAAGTTGATAGAAAACGCTGTTCTGACAATGGGGTGAGACCGTTCGAGGATATGAGGCAAAAGTTGGGTCCCTCCACTCATGGGTTAGTGAATGTACGGAGTTTTTTCGAGGCGTAGAGGTGGGTGAGGGGGTGGAAAAGGCCGCAGAGATTTGCATGTCATTTTCTGGACCTCGTCGGGGGAAGAGGAAAACTTCTGAGTGGTTGGCGGAGGGGGATTATGCAAGTCGGTGCACGTACGGTGGGCGGAGTCTGCAGAAAGGAGGGGGGAGTGGGGCTAACTTATCAAACAACCTGAGGGATGATGGGTTTCGTTGGAGGGGAGTACCTACTTTGTAAGTTTCGAGGTTCTTGTGAGGGAAATTTGAAGGAGGGGGAGAAAAACGCAAAATAGAAAAAATTAATACCTACTTCGGGGACCAAACGAGTGCAGCTCCGTAAACGACGAAAAACACAATAATTGTGGTTGATCGGAAATTATTTCCGATCAATGGGCAATTTTCAACGTTGCGCAGTCTGCACATCCTTGGGTCATTATGTGACGCATTCGAGATTTAGAGCCCACGTACAAATCCAATTTGGCCTTCGGGGGGGTCGAGAATTTCATACACGATTTACTTCCTGCCCTGGAGCAATTACGGAGGGTGCAAGAATGTTGGAAGGGACCAGATGTGTTATTACTAGATAAAAAGGACCTAGCCGAGGGTGGTAGCGCCCTTCCAATCTTGATTCAGTGGTCTCTCTCGGGCTCCCGATTTAAAACCAACTAATCATTTAACGAGGGGGTCGAGTGTTGGAGGGGGAAGAGCCCTTTTATGGGCCACTTCAGGCCAATTTGTGAACGATTTCGACCCTTTTGCGAGAGCCCACCCCTTTCTGTTTTGCCTTAGGTGAAGTGTGGTTTTATAAGGTTGCGTGCATGGCAACAAGAGGTTTTAGTTGCCGTGAGTGGTCTGAGTACGATTATGATTGAGGGGTGAAAAACTCCTGAGTTGTTATTTTATTACGTTTCATATTGCAATGCGCACAGGATTCCTAACCGGTTTTCCAGGTCCTTGAAGGTTTCAATATGCCTGTTCAAGTTTGCAGAGAAATGCTGAAGGTGTTCCCATCCAATAAGAATATAATCCCTAATATTATTAGGGAGAAAGATGAATCCTCTTCAGGACAGTTTTAACATGGTACATGTTTTTACGGGCGTTCTCTGGATTGGAATGTAAGAGTTTTGAAGTAACCCCCCCGTAAACCGTCGTGCCTTATAGGCGCCTAAACGGCTGAACGGATTTGAATGGTTTTTTTTTCTAACGATCTCGGGTGAGATTGCCCACAACATAGGCTATATTATTATTATTATTATTTTTTTTTTTTACAGAACTTATTTTTGCACAAGTAACCTATATCAAAGAATAATAAACCCTTGTGTAAAATTTGCAGCGTTTTTTAAAATCTAGCGTGGGCAAATGGTTTGAGATCTAAGCTCAACTACAACCCTACAAGAATAGCGCATCACTAGCTTCAGCAAATGAACAAAATTTAATAGGCACTAGGGATCGTGCGTGGGAAGAATTTCAGAACAGAAAACTGGACGTGGTCGACGTCTAATAAAGTGAATTGGAAAACTAATCTGTGTTTATCATTTTACGGACGAATTGATTTATTTGCTGACTAACCTGTGCTTTTTGGCTGTGTTGTGCACAACGTGTTTAACGTATTTGTAGTTTCGCGTGTGTAGAAAACTGCAAATTTTACACAAGTGATAATAATTATTATTGTCCAATTATCCAAAAATTGATCCTACCGATAAAAAATTGTTAAAAAAACGAATAAATAAATAAAATAGTACCTACCTAATAAATTATTAGTAGGTAATAATAATAATAATAATAAATTAAATAATTTTTTTCTTGCGCAGTGTTTGGACAGATGTGGGACTCCAAAAAAACGGATTCTCCTCTCAAAACTATTCGGAAAACGATAACTAAGTTAAATAAGTCGATAAATAAGTCTTATTTTAACTCCTGGGATCCCTCTATAACTCCATTTGTAGCCCCATGAAAGCCCCATAGATCCCCACTGTGAGATCGGATCGTTCTGGGACTCCCAAAAATGGACTCTACATCCAAAAATACTTCGAAAACGAGACCAAACTCGACCCCATAGCCGAAACCTTTCGGAAACCTCTCCCGTAGCCCCATAGAATAGTATTTTAGCCCCATAGTGCCCCACGGGATTGGGCGATCGGACTGAAAACCTTGCGGGCACAACTAGCTGGTAAACCAAGTATTTTGCCAACATTTCAGATTAAAAAAAAATAAAAAAAGCCTACTGCCCAAACCGGCTCGGTTCACTCGGATCGTTCTGGGACCCCCAAAAATGGATTCTACGCCTGAATATACTGCGAAAACGACAGCTAACTCACCACATAACCGAAACCCATCAAAAGCCCCTGCCGTACCTTTTTTCAACTCCCCAGAGGCCGACAGTATAATACATAAAACCGAGAGGAAAATCAACGATAGCACTAATTCATGTCTAAAATACTAGAAAATAATAGGAAATGATTTTTCCCCTCAATTTTTGAATAGGTAATTCAAAAATAATACCTTCCTTTATAAAGGTGCTAATTAACACTCAAGTGCCAAAATCATGAAACACGAGATTTTCATTACATTCATTACATTTCTTCTAAAACCCACTGTCATGTCCTTTGAAAAGGTAGGTGTCGTCTATCTCATGTGCTCAGGTTCGAAAAACCGCTGGGTTTCCCCAAAGTCCCATTATTTTAGCACTTAGCCCCTTGGGAAATACAGGTGGCACTTACCCCTAAAGCCTGAATCTCACATGCGTGGCTTGGCAAACGTTATTTGTACCGAACTTTAATTAGAGTGAAGTTTCAGGACGATATTAATTGAACAAATTTAAAAAGAACACAGCATTTCTTAGTGCCTCCGCCCCTAACCCCGCTCGTTGCGTCCTGTATTATTATGTTCTGTGTGAAAAATTGTGAAAGTGAAAGGATTCATTTGGGAGCAACTTTTTGGTGGTTTCTCATTTTCCTCGACGGGTCGAATATTCTGATTGGCCTCAATATTTTAATTATTCGCTTCAAGAGGTCTAGATTCTAACAACGAAATGTCCGTCCGCCGTCCGATTTGGAGTAGGAATTTTGTTTAAATCTGAAATTTTGACAAATACTTGGATTTTTATATAGTTGTGCCCGCAAGGTTTTCAGCCCGGTCGCTCAAACCCGTGGGGAGCTATGGGGCTAAAATGGGGCTACGGGAGATGTTTTTTAAAGGCTTTCGGCTATGGGGTAGAGTTAGGTGCCGTTTTCGAAGTATTTTTGTAAATCCATTTTTGGGGGTCCCTGAACGATCCGATTTCACTGTGAGGATATTATCCTCCAGATTTCCAAAAATACTTCGAAAACGGCAGCTAACTCTACCCCATAGCCGAAAGCCTTTAAGCTTACAAGAGCTATATACAAGTATATTATACAGAGCTTTCATGGGCTTCATATGGGATCCCATTAGGGCAAATATTAAGTAAAAAGATTTTGAAAAAAACAAAATTTCGATGAAAAAAAAAAAAACTGTACGTCTGTCCGAACAACTTACAGATTTTTTTTATTGACAAATTTAATTTTTGCACAAGTAGGTAAGTAACCAATATCAAAGAATAATAAACCCTTGTGTAAAATTTGCAGCGTTTTTTTTCTCCAAATTTTCAAGAACAAAGATGACCAAATTTGGGTCACTGTCGCTGTCCTCCTCCTCGGGTGCAGCTCCAGGGGGCCATCCCCTACTTGCTCCGCCAGCCAACCCCCGCTCGTTCCGCCCGAAATTTCATGAATAGAAATAAGGGAAAATACAAGTAATGAAATACACGAAATAAGGCCCATAAAACAAAAAAATCAAAGTCATAAACGCGGAGTCCTCTGGTGATGTCAGAACCGCGAAATTGCCACTTTTTTCAAAATGACGTCTCAAATGTCAGCCTGTACTCACCATCAGCCCTCAGGCTTTCTCTCGCTCTCTCTTCTTCTTCTTCACCCACTTCCCCGTCTTTGAACTTGTACCTAATACCTCCGAGGGCCGCCCCAAGTCTGGCCCATAAAACACAATGGAAAAAAAGAAAGGGAGGGACGGAATTTACATCGGACGGAAGTCTTTATTCCGCCGGCAAACTGGGGGTTGGATAAGCTATTACGGGAGTATCCGCGTAGATTTTCCGGGTTTGTTGCCTTAAGCGAAACGTCGACTTAGATACCCGTTGTGGAAAGGGGGAGGTTACGGTGGTACTTTTACGATGGCCCTCGATCCGTCCTCTCTAATACCCCTACACTTCGATGGGAAAGGCATTACGATTTTTATCTCGGCTTCCACATCGGCGTGGAAGGACCAGAAGAAAAAAAAAAGAAAAAAAAAAAGCGAAGAGCCCGAAAGGCTACTTTATGCAAATCTGCCGTAACGTGGAAAATAGGGGTAAAAAAACTCCTCCCGTTCAATCAAATTTACCCTTTTAAATCCACGGGGACCCTCCCCTTTCCGTGACACCTCGACAGGCCGAAAAAAAAACTTGTGTTTTTCGTGGGGGTTCCTTCGTCCGGGAGTTAATTTATTTAAAACATCTCCCTTGTCCCCCCATCCCAGTAGTGAGATAAAGACTGGTAGTTAAGGGTATTAGGCCAGTTTCTTACCACCAAAACACTTCCCCTTTGGAGCAATTTCGAGGAAAAAGGTTTTGTTATTTGAAAAATACCGCCAGGACTTGGCAATACAGCAAAACAAGATGTAACAGCAGGTGGGGGGATCAAAAGGCCAATCGAAAGGGAAACACCGGGACTTGTGGTTGGATTGGCTTTTCAATAATTCAACCAGTCATTTGACGGGAAGGGTGAGCCCCTTGTTTCTCCCAAGTCTTGAAGGATCCTTCAACCCCTCCAAAAACCGTCCGGATGTATCCCGCCCTTGAAGAGCCTCTACGTCTAACCGTATTAGGATCCGCCCTTAGTCTTGAAAACCCCCTCAGCCCGGAAATATCCCTCCTGCTCCGGCTTTTCCTGATACGGAATTAATTATGCACGAGGGGGACGAGGAGCAGTTTCCGCAAGATATGTCTCTTCGAGAGCGTGACGTATGCCAGGAAACCGCTCGAGGGTCATCCTGTAGGGGAGGATAGCTATTGTTCAGGGAAACCAGGAAATCCCCCATGACCCTTCTCTTTGACTCACCCTCAACTACCTTCGACTTGACAGGACCATAACTCCGCTATCTTCATGTTTTCCGCAAATGGCCGTCGGCTTCAATGATCAGGCACAGTGCGACTGACGTGGGAACTGAATGGTGCGGGTCTTGTTAAGGCCTACGTGTGGTGAGTTCTTAACAAGATAAGTTTCGTGTTGTGTGTTGTGCGGAATTCCGAAGGAAATCACGGCGTAACGCTCAGGAATGACGGAAAAAAGTCCCCAATTCCGTTCCGAGCAGTGCAGGCCGAATTCGGATGTTTCTTAAAGCGGTTGGCCCACGCCCTGGCAGAGAAATGGGACCGACCATATTCCTGGGGTTCACCTTGCCAGGAAAAGGGTTGGGTGAAGACCCAAATTGCGCTCATCCGGGCAGTCAACCTCCGACTCCGGAATACGCGACGACAGCTACGGTCACTTGGTACAGAAGATGGGGTGTTGTAGATGAACACTGGGTAGACGACTGAAAACATTGAATGCTGAGAACTCGCAGAGTCACCACAGAGTACTCGGTCGTACGTACGACGGCGCCCAGAAGGGCATAAGACGCCGGGCTGAAGGGCAAACGAACGCAGGCGGCCTTGTATTGTATTGTTCCTTGTTTATGTTTTTACTTGTTACTCGCTTAAATATATTTACATGGGAAAAAAAAATTGTTGGTCTTCACTGAAGACTCTTCAGGTTCCCTACTAGTGTCATTGAGGTAGGTTCGACAAAGAGGGTCCTAAGGGTCAACAGTTAAAATTGGTATCTGTTGTTGGTGGGTGTCATTGACAAATCGAGTGTCCATCAAACTGGAAGGATCGCGTCGTCAGTAACTGTTAGCGGATGAAAAGAGGGCCATAGATTGAGATCAAGGTCGAACTATTGAGATTAAAGACACCTAGACTCAATCTATCGGGTTCGAGGGGGGGTTTTTTGGGCTCGACGCCAGAAATAGACTATATCGGAAACTTATACGGGCCCCGGGGAAGTCACCAGACGTTGATATCTGGCCTTGTTTGGTGGTAACCGCACATTCTCTTCGTCACAATGGTGGAGCCTGCCAGGCCTCCCCACTCCCTTTCGTTTTATCTACTCGAATATTCCGTTCTCCCCTTTTCGCCCCTGCGGGGAAATTATCTGCGATGGGTGGCCTCTTTGGAACGTCGGGAAAATTGTTGATTCTGGCGGTGGAATATTTCGGCGACGAGGGTGTAATTTTATTCTCCTAAACTAGGCATAATTGTGTCCAGAGCTTGGGACAGCTTTTATGTACGAGATATGGAGATTAGGGGAAAAATATGTCCCCTCTGCTGATTTTCTAGATTGTTTATTTATAATGAAAAAATCTAGAGGTTTTGCGGGCCATTGTACTTTTAATCAACTCATTCTTTGTGTTTGACAATTATTATGACCCTAACACGACTAATAAAGAAATTGCTTGGTCAAAGTTTCTTCTTGAACCACCTTGAAACATGATAAGATTTATTATGACATAATACATTGTAAACATTGAATACTGGTTCACTGGTATGATCGAGGAGAGGCAGTCAGAGATACAACGAATGTGACTTGATCCAAGTTCCTGGTTACTATAGTAAATAACTATTTACAGATGTTTTCAACAATTTAAAAAAATTAGTTTCGGGACGAATTCTTTTTCAAATGTTTTTGAGTATTTTCAAGCTAAGGGAATTGAACGAAAATGGAATGACACAAAAAAATTGTTGTTAAATCGAACTTCTCAACTTCGCCAAATATCGTTCGTTTCGGAGAATGATCGACTGTTGGATTTAAAGGCCAGAAAAAAATAGGGGCAGTTTTACGTTAATTTGGCAACAACAAAGCCATCGTTATCACACCCATCTAATTCCGAGTTAAAAGTTGTTCTCTCCCGTTATTGATTTCCGCGATGAAAATAAGTCGGCGTTGAAAGGGCAAAAGCAAACAAATCATACGACCCCCTTCAACGAGGCCTTTATTAGTTATACCTAGAAACATCTAAATCAAGAAGTTTGCCGGCAAGTTGACCGCACCACATTGTGCTCAGACCATAAGTGATTTTATAAATCACGGCTTACGGCCTCTCCCCCTTCCCCTTTTTTTCTCCTCGTCTTCCGTCTTTTGTTACGTTCCGACTTCTGTCGTGACCCTCGATGCCCCCCCCCCCCCCCAACAACTTTTCCCTCCCGCCGTTTCGTACCCACTTAACGCACACTTTATCACTCTCGAAAGTTCCCTTTTTCCCCGAGCAGTGTTTGACATAGGCTCTCAAGAGGGCGAAGAGGGGGAGAGGTTCGCTTCGGGGAAAAGTATCAAAGAGTAGGAATAAATTGACCTGCAATAAAGCAGTTTTTTTTGTTTTGAGAGTGAGTGAGGGGGGGGGGGGGGGGAGCGATCGGTATAAAATAAATTGGGTGAATTGTTCTCCGGAAAGTTGCGCATCCCATCTTACAATGGGCTCCTTTTATATTATGACTTCAATATTAATTTCTCCTGGTAAGCTCTTCGTTAAAAAAAAAAGACAAAAACAGATTGCCTCATTATAAAAAATAATATTTTTTATAAAATTATATAGAATATTATAATAATTATATAGAATATTATTCTGGTATTCACACTTCATACAGAAATTTCTATAGAAAAGCAACGGATGAAGAGTTGAAACGTCATGTTACGACGATCCAGATCCTCATTAAATGGAACGATCCTGGATAATTGGAACGAGAGAAGCCTTATCAGAAGAGTAGTAAATTTTACTACTCTTCTGATAAGGCTTCTCTCGTTCCAATTATAAAAGACTGCAAACGAAATTAATGAGCTACAATGAAAAGAACTTTTTCTCTTCTTCGAACGCTCCTAAAATGATGAGGCATTTTTAATAAATCAAACCGCTAAGCATCTAAATCGTCTCAAAACCTGCCTCCTTTCTCAGAAGATGAATTTAATGCCTTTTTCTGTTGTTTACCTAGACGATCCCCTGAATTTCGAAATTCCCCTTCGGGTGCGAAATAACCCAGTCATTTTTTGGTACCTAATTCGCAAAACGTGATGTACTTCTGAATTTTTAGATGTTTGTACCCAATAGGGTAGTTCAAATTCAAGTTTACAACTATCTAAATGGTGAGGAATTTGCGTAAGACGCGAAAAACAGGACCGACATTTTTCTATGTTCTGTGGTCAGGATCGAACACATCATCTCAAGCAGCAACTCAGACCTCATACACGGCAAACACCCCCCCCCCCCCCCCCCCCAGGATACAAGATTTGTTCTGATCAAAGAGAAGGCGACAGTGAAAACGCCATTTCAATCGAACTTTTAAAAACGAAGAATGGAGGAGCTGCGGCAATTAGGAATGGAAAAGTGTCTGGATTATTTTTTTTTATCGATAGAAGGCTTCCAAATAATACTGAAAATGGGGTTAAAACACAAACTGCAAGTTCGAACGGATTTATAAAATTTATGGAAAAATTGCAATTTGAATTTTGGTGGAAACCAAAAATCAGCTCCTATTGGTCGACGAGTTGGCCACCATTAAAAAACTAAAAACTGAAGGTCACGTCGAATAAGTTGAGTCAATACGGTCGATCACATTCACAACAAAGCGATCACGGCTATTTTCGCGTTACTCCAGTGACACTAGTGCCAAACACCAAGAAAATCAAGAAAAAACGCTGCAAATTTTACACAAGGGTTTATTATTCTTTGATATACGTTACTTGTGCAGAAATTTAATTCTGTCAATGAAAAAATTTTAAAATAAATGGTTTTTTTTTGGATTTTTATCTCAAAAAAAAATTTTTTTTTTGGATTTTTTTGTTCAAAAATGTGTTTTTTCAAAAACTGTATTTTTTACTCGAAAAATATTTAACATCCTGGGATCCTTCAAAAATCCCATTTTTAGCCCCACGAATGCCCTAAACATCGCCCCAGTGAAATCGGATCGTTCCGGGGCCCCAAAAAATGGATTCTACGTCCAAAAATACTTCGAAAACGACACCTAACTCGATCCCATAGCTAAAAGCCTTCAAAAAAACCCCATTGTAGCCCCATAGCGCCCCACGGGTTTGGGCGATCGGACTGAAAACCTTGCGGGCACAACTAGATGGTAAACCAAGTATTTTGTCGAAATTTCAGATTTTTAAAAAAATTCCTACTGCCCAAACGTACGGCGTACGGCGGACGGACATTTCGGATTTAGAATGTAGACCTCTTGAAACGGATAATGTCAAATTTTGAGCCCGATCGGAGTCGTCGACCCCCGTCGCGAAAACATAGGTGTATTATTCCAAGAATAATAAACCAAAATTTGAAAATCGACCTGCACTCTGGTGTCTGATTGGAAACCGGAACCGGTGTTGGTGACGTCACCTACCTGAATTGGCTAGAACAACTTAAGATGATTATAAACTACGTGAAAGACTTTTGTCACAAAAATGATGTATTTTTCCCTTTTTGACTTCTAACAACATGGTAGGAACAGAATGATTTAACCCGAAATGCGGGTGCATCTCCATTCCTAATTTGCACGGGTCCCAAATTGAGCTCAACGGGCTTACCTATCGGACATAGAATATGCTCGGGAATCCGAATCTGACGGACAATTTAAGGGCCCCCATTTAAAATAAGAAAGTTGGGCGCATTTTGAAGGAATTTCAACCGTACCTTATTCCAAGCTAAGAGCGGTTCTGATTGGCTGAGCGGAAACCTTAGGATCAACACATTTACCCATACCAGAAAACCCTTTGTTTTAACCTTGCAATATTTTAAATTCCGAAGCAAAAAATATTTATACGACTATGAAGTAGTTTTCAATTAAATCGTGATTCAACACTTTCGAGAGTAAATATCCGGCGTTGGCAGTTTGTATGCGGGAACCCGCTTCGGCCGGGAAAGTCGGGGAGAATTTTCCTCGAGAGCACAAGCGCGGTGGGGGAAAATCTGCAAACTCTCCCTCACCCCCGAAAACTTTGCACTCTTATTAGACTTGTTTTTAATTACCCACTTGTCACCACCTCTAAGGGAGTTCGCCCTGCCCCTAACCGCCGACCTTTGATAGCCGAGAAATGCGGGTTTCCCGCCCAGATGCCCTCCCCTTAACACCGCCAGCCACTTCGTTTCATTTCTCTTTTCAACCCCCCTTTTTTTACGATTCATGGACTGTCAATTAAAGAGACATAATGAGCGGGGAGTGAAGGATGAGTTGAAAACTTTTCCCCTCGTCAGATCCCTCTCGTTCCCTGGTGATTAAAAGGAGAAATAGGGTTGTTTTGTCTCTTCCGAGAAAAGTCGTTCCCGCTTATTTTTTTCTAAATTAATTTACCAAGCTTGTTTTTACAGCGAAAATCGAGCTCTTCTACAACTTTTAATCCCACATAGGGCTGAAACCGTGATCAACACACAACACTTCAAAATGGAAAAACTTGAGCGAAACACGTATTCTAATCGGATGTGTGCAAATGAACTCAATTTGTTCAAACCGCTTGTTGTTTCTATTCCGCTCTTCGGGTGTGCCATGATGATAATATTATCAAACGCGCTGCAAATTTTACACAAGGGTTAATTATTCTTCGATTTAAGTTCTTTTACGTTATTAACCGTTATTTAACGGTTCGGACGGCGGACGGAGATTTTGTTTTTGAAATCTAGACATCTTGAATCGCATAATGTCAAATTTTGAGGCCGATCAGAATTTTCGACCTCCGACACGAATAAATGGGTGTAATAGGTATGCCAAGAATGATAAGCCGAAATTGATTCAATCAATATTGGATCTAGCCCGAGGAGGAGGAAGAAATCTATTAAGTACATGCTTTATCAAAGCCCCGACCCGAGGAGGAGAACCACCTTTATTCTAAGGAACTTCTAAAAGTCGGAAAAAATTTGAAATTGGTCTAAAAACATTCAGCTTGGCGAGTACATAACGAGAAAAGTCTGGAAACACCTTCACTTCAAGTAGAAAAACTATTCGGTATCGACAAGTGGTAGAAGGGGTCTAAGGCCAGGTTGGAGAGGTCGGGGGTTGGCTGGCTTTAGCCAGAAGGGGGTGGTCCCCAAGCTTACAGCGGCACGTTTTCGGTCACTCACTACCATCTTCTTCTTCTTCTTCTTCTTCTTCTTCTTTTGGTGACATACCCGTTGCAACACCAACGACCTCTCGCTACTAACTTCTGTTGAGCGTGTTGACCAGTACAGAAGTAGTAGGGGCCTAGTGTTTAACGCCGGTTCCGAAAGACAAATTTGAGAGGTTTTTCACGGCGGAATACTTTCGGTGAGTTGCCATTGCTTTCCTAAAGGTGATTATCAGTATAAGAAAGGTGTCTCGTGGCTGCTGGGATCGAACCAGCAACCTCACTACCATACCGCATCGAAATCCACCACCTGCTTGTCGATTTTGAGGCAGTATACGACAGTGTGAGAAGACAGGAGGTCAATGTAGCCTTGCTGAATAATTCAGCCTGAATTTGGGGGTGCCCTCAAAGCTTGTTGAGCTCCTCCCACTGACAATGAAAACAGTGCCCAGTCAGAATGGCTGGAGAGCTCTCGGACTCATTCCAGACGTACCCAGGTCTGCGATAAGGCTCTGACCTGCCTTTTGTTCATTTGTGCTTTGGAATATGCAATGAGAGACTCGGGTTGGACAATTCTCGCAAATATTGGGTTATGCGGACGACTTCCATGTCATCATACGAATCTTAAATGCTAAGAGCTCACCATTCTCCGAATTGTAAAGATGGGACTGAAGATTGAGAACCAGTCCACGACTAAGTAGTTGGTTGGTCACCATAATCATGTCATGAGGGATGGTCTTTTGAAAGAGTCGAGGAGTTCGCTTAGCTTGGCTCCTCGGTATCACAACATGGAGCCGAAATCCAAACGAGAATCGTAGCAGCCAACAAAATTTGTTGACTTAATGCTACTTTGGTAGGGTCCGGTGTATGAGGAGTAGGACCCTATCACGAACAACAAAGCTCCGGTTGTATAAGACGCTTATCATGCCAGTGCTCACCTATGGTTCTGATCCTTGGACGCTTTCCAGAACTCAGGAAAACCAATTCAACAAGGATCTTTAAGACGGCAGAGATGTGGTACATCATATTAAGATTGGTCAACATCGGTGGACGGTTCACGTTGACAGAATGAGCTCTGATTCGGTGTCTCAGAGGCTCCTAGAAGAGGAAAATTTCCTTTAATGTATTCCTCTCGATGACAGGGGGGGGGGGGGGGGGGACCATCTTGGGAAGCTTGCGACCATCTTGGTAAGCCCTGAACAGATCTGGAAAGCGTTGATGCCATCTTGGCAAGACTTGGAAACTTTTATTCAACTTGGCACCCTATTGGCATGCCTTGGAAACCTCTAGTCAGCTTGGGACGAGCTTAGCATGCCTTGGTCAGTTCTGGAAAGCTAGGGAAGCAAGATAAAGAATCTTCACCACTTTGTCACCGTAAGGGGGGGGGGGGGAGTGGAACGCCACCTGGGGTCGAAGGTGCAGTTCAGGAGCTGACCGCACTGACAGGCTTCATTCATTCACGGAGAAAGGTCAAGCAAATGAGCAATGAATTTTGTCGGTGGACTTCTCGGACGAAATTATAACAGAAAATCATCCGAGTTTCGCGAAAATGATGAACATTTCAAGTGGGACGTAATGAACCATTCGGGAGGTTCTAATAGGTGGGCGACGGTGAACTAATGAAACGCGGGAAAAGGGCGGAAAAGTTGACAAATTCTGCGGTCAACCTTCCGGCGTCAACTTGGGGGCCCCTCCCGTCGTAATTATCGCTATTGTAATTTGAACTGAATTATAACCTTCCTCTCCACCTCTTCCACTTCCTTTGGGGAAAGATGGAGTGGGACTAATTACCAAAGGGATGAAGTTTTGCTCCCCCTTCGGAAAGGGTCACCCGAGCACAATACCCACCTAATGAAATGTGTGAGTCAAAGTTGGATCGCGTTACAATTATTGTGCACCCTTGAGGTCCTGCCGTTGCACATAATTGGTCCTACTAAACTGATTGCGGTGTTCATTTCGGCCTAATCCCGATTTTAGAGGGGACCGAAGTCTTCATGTAATTGAATTAGCCTGTGCATTTGGATTAACTTCGTCATCGTCATCACTCTTGTTAAATATCTTTTGGCTTATTAGAATAATCAACCTGTGATTTGTCCTCAAAATTTTTCGTTAAAGATGTGTAGATGCAAAAAATGAAATGTCTGTATTCCGCGCAGTGGGCATATTTAGGGGAAAAACTGAAAACCTCCACACTTATAAAATTCGGCGCTAATCACGAATATACCCCCATGTCCCTAAGCATAAAATTGCTGCTCAAAAACCAAATTTTCCGGTATATTTTTTCACCGTGAAAGTCAAACAAGGAACCCAACGAACTTTGAACCCGAATAAAAATTGTAGAGGAATAAAGTTTATTCCATTTAATGGTGCGTCGATTTATCAACCTACAGTTGAAAATCCCTTCAAAAATAAGAGAGTACCTCATTTTTGTTTTTCCGCATGATGGCGTCAAAAATTTGATTGTTTGTACCACATTTAATGTTCTCTCCAATGGAGAGATGTTTTTGGCCGGAAATAATACCTATTATGTCATAATGAAAAACGGTTCAACTTTGAAATTGATATTTTCAACAAAATATAAGACGTTTAAATAGATTTTTCTTTCATCTTTCCAGCCAAAACCTGAGTGCCCAGCTCATTATCATTGAAACTGCCCACCTCCTTTTTTTGACGTTGAATCGATTTTGGGAACCCCCAGAACGATCCGATTTCACCGAAGCAATCTATAGGGCATTCATGGGGCTACAAATAGGGCTTTTGTCTAGAGCCAGGAGGACGAATAAGGTATCGTTTTCACAGTAATTTTGGACTTAGAATCCTTTTCTCGGGGTCCCTCATCTGTACACTTTTCGGGAATACACTGTTTTGTCTACATTAATTTTTTTAAATAATAATTATTAATTTAAAATAATTATTAATTTAATTTTAATAATAATTATTACCTAATTATTATTATTATTATTCTCAATAAAAGTTGTTACAATTAAAAAATTAATTGTTAATTTTTGCTCGATCTGTTCCATCAAATAATGACCCTTTGTGTGGAACTCGTGGCATTTTTTAGCGCAATCTTTCCAAAAAATGGAAAGGTGCGCTCATCTCTTCGACATGTTTCGTAGTAATATTTCGTAGTAACGGAAAGGTTGCGCTCATCTATTCAATTCAATTGATGGCTTGTTTCTCTCTACTCCAATAACTCATTCATTCCACATCCATCTCTCTATCCTGCCAAACACGAGCTTTCGGTACTTCGGAAACCCCAAGTTTTGTCCTTGTTATCCACGGGGTTCGACTTTATGAAATATTCAGGCTTCTCCGCTCCTTTATCTGCACACCTGTCAGAGCTGCCAAAGTCCTCGGTAGGAATTCTATTATCCTTCGAAAAACGCGAATACTTTCAGCGCTATCTCTTTTTACCCTCAGGGAGAACACGACCAGACGTCTTCTTTTAGTTTCATCCGCCCCAAAAAAGGGGGAAAAACTTATCAAGGAAGTATCAGTCACGCTATTGGGTTTATTGGTGTATTTGCTGGTTTTGTGGGGCTAAAACGCAGAATCTTATATCTGATGCAAAAGGGGGTTTGAAGTACTTATTGTTCCGGTGTCGTTTTCGCAATTTTGGACGAATAATCCATTCATGGAGGTGTCAGATCCATATAAATGCACTGTGGGGATCGTAGGGCTCATAGGTGCTAAAAATTGGGCTTTTGAAGGATTTTGTGGAAAACTTCCCTCACGTGTAAGCTGGAGCGAGTTGGCGGGAACGCGACAGGCTCTCATTCTCCCGCAGGCGGTTTTATCGCTAGCGGGCCCGACGCTAGTGTGGGTCCGCTAACCATGTGTCGCCTTCTCAAATTATGCGTTTGTTGGCCCGATGATCCAGGGGCTACCCTTTAAAACCCCTCTAGCAGCCACTTATTAGCACCATAGGTACTATTTCCATTTTTTTCCAAGATATTGCATTCAGCACCCCCCCCCCCCCCCAAACATGGATACATCCATGTTTTTTTTGTGGGGGGGGGGGGGGTGCTGAATGCAATATCTTGGAAAAGCGTACATGTACGCTGTTTTTGTCAATGGGCCACGGAACTAGGTCAGAGAAATGGGAAAATTCGGCCGAACATAGTTGAACTAGTAATGAACAAAGTACTCAGTACAGTTAGCACTGAGAAATTAGGTGTCTGAGCAGAGGAAATCACTAGTGAATATTTGGCGTTTTGAATTTTCCCGCGGTGGCACTATAACTAATCCGCCAGAGTGCGCTAGCATAAGAAGGGACCGACGGGAATCTGCCGGAGGTGACGGCGGAAATGGCGGCCGTGAGCAGCCAATGAGAGAGTGGCGCCACTTTTCCCTCCAGATTCAAAGTTGAAATTTTCGACAGTGCCCTGGAAATTTGTATTACACCGTAGGAGCCCAAAACTCACTGCTATGCCTTCAAATTATGAAGTTCTTTCAGAAAAAAGTATTATTCGACAGTCGGTTCCGGGGCCCATTATTCCACTTATTAGAGGTTTTTCCAGACCACTGTGCGACGTCTCGTGCACTCTGATGGTACACAACAACACGTAGGTTCACACAATGCACTCGTATCGAGTCGTTATCCTACAGTACTTACCGACCAACGGAGTGGCTCCTGAAGTCCACTTCTTCCCTATTATGCAACAAACAGTGTCAACATTCGCGTTAAGTACTTAATAGTACTTATCGTACGTAAGTAGGTACTTACGTTTATCGATTTATCGAGTTAGCATTTGCTTTAATGGACTCCGGGATGCAAAAAACATGTTCTGTCAAAATTTAGTTTTTAGGACTCTTTTTTTTTTCTTTTTTTTAATATGGAAATTGAAATTCCAAGTTGCCTGACTTGCAAAAACATCTCCTCCGTTGAGAAGAGCAGGGGCGAAAAACGGGCGATTATTCATACGCTTCACTGACTTTCCCCCGTTACATTTTTTTTTTTTTTTTTTTTTTTTTTTTTTTTATAGCGCTCAAACCACTTCATTGTCTACGGAAAAGAGAGGGCGAATTTTCATCCCTCTACCGGTAGTTTTTATTGGGGTTCGGGCTCCACCGCCTCCAGGTTTCGAATTCAATGCGCCAAATGATTGACGGATTGTCAATTTTTTTTTTTTTTTTTTTTTTTTTTTCGGTACAGCGACGAAGGAGGGTGAACTAGCTTTTCTATCGGTGACTATCGAGGGGGAAAACCCCCGCGCAGGATACAAGGGGATGATTGAGGGCCACTACCGACGGGGGATTTGGCGGAAATACGAGTTGAAATTTCGAGAGCAATATTTAACCGAAAAAATAAACTTTTTTTTGTATCTCGCTCTCTCTCCCGTTTAATCTTCATTTTGATCCTGTTTTTTTTTTTTTTGTTTTTTTTCATCATCGACGTTACTAATGTCTCGATCACCTTAAAAGCCGTCATAGACCTTTTTCACTCGTGTACCTTGATCCCCACCGGTACAGTAATTATCGAGTTAATGCCAGTCATTGTTTCGTTCAGAAGGGCATCCCAAAGGCCAACCCGCGGTGGGAGGCTCAATAAAACAAGAGATCAATAGAATCCGAATGAGACGAAAAGAAAAAAAGAGGGGCAGAATAAAAGAGAAAGGACGTAAAACGAGAACCACAACAAAAGGCTTGTAATTTCATTAGAGACCATTTTCTTGATGAGATCCAAAGTCTGCGAAGCTTAAAGTGAAATTAAAAAGGTCTCTTTCGTTCTGATGCTGGGAGAAGAAAAAAAAGAAAGCATATTGCATTCATAATTGATTGTAACCCAAGTGGTTCGTTTTTTTAAAAGACTATTTTTAAGACCGATCTAAATTAACTGGGATTTGTGCAAGTTTGATAAACTGAAAAGCGGAAAAGTGTACAATCAGCCAATTCGAGGTACTTTCGCCTGACGGTGATTCTTTATGTGGAACGTAAACATCCGAAAGGCTGTCGAAAGAAAACTACTTCCATAAATCATACCGTTCGAAAAGGGGGAAGGGGAGAAAAAAGTAAGAGGGTTTAGGCATTTCATTGAGTAATATATCAACATCCCTTGGGAACAGGGGTGGGTGGGATTCACTCACGACGCCATAAACAGGGCGAGGAAGCATAATGTTTAATGATGGATAGTTGAGGGCAGAAAAAAGAGGGAGCCGAGTCAATCGAAGTTCGACGTTGTTGGGAGGTAAAACGTTCTGAGGAGGGCAGAGAGAGATAATACGGTATAACGAGGTAGGCTTGTGATGTCAGGTATAACTAGGATAAGGGACGTCAACAGGTCTCTAGAGGCTCCAATGGAAGCGGTGGGTACGATCAGTTTCTCCGGAGCAGGGGACTATGGAGTGACCCTTGCGTGGAGCCCCGGTCACCAGGTCATTGACGGCAATGAAGCTGCTGACACCCTTGCAAAGGAGGTTTCCCAACAGGTATGAGCCATTCCTCGGGACGACAAAGAGAGCCCAAAGGAGAGAGCGCACTGGCAAAGACTCCCTGGTCAATGGCAAGCTATTCATCAGATTTTCCAGGTCGGAGATGCTCAACCTGGAGAGAAGTGATATGTATCTGCTTGTTGGCCTATTTGTTGACCAGGAGGGACGGAAGAGGTGTCCAACTCACAATGTTTTTAAATTACAGCTGTTATTCTGGATAGGACGTATGCCCAAAACCACAAGCATGGCTGTTGGGATGGGAGCTCTGTTACTCTGTGGACGGGAGCGATCTCTACCCAGAATGAGGTTCCTGGTAAGGCATGTGTCCAACTCGGCGAACCTTGAGCGAAGTGTCCAACCCCCAAATCCTTAGCTGTACGAGAGGGAGTGTGTGTTCTACCAACGGTACTGTCTTGGAAAGAGTATAACATATTATGTGCCTGCCACATTAGTCAACTAGCTGCTACCAGTGGTTTCTACGCAGGCAGAAAGGCTGTCCAATAGTCACGTGTGTGTCGACACCTACCCAGTGGTGCTCATAACTGATAAAAATAAATACAGAATAAAAAAGTTTCAACGGACGTCCAGACACGTTACTCATTCAGAAACCTCGGCATGAACCAGCTCTAAGCCAGCGTTTGCCGGAAAGACGAGGTGCTCAGACTCAATGTCCACGACCAGACCCAATGGAAATGCTTGGTGCAACAATGTTGATAAAGTAAAAAAAAAAAAAAAAGTAAAATAAAGTGGGATTTTTTGTGCTGACCATTCATGGTTCTCACAACTGGGGCAGGAGCCCACCCTGCACTTGTACTTTGAAGCGGTTTTAGAAATAATATTTCTCTGGAGCAAGATATTATCTTGCTCCAAAGATAGGATTCACATTAACAGTTCAGAGGTGAATTGTCTGCAGACAAGACACGTGATTGACTTTTGGATTTGAATCGTCCCCGGATTTGAACCAGGCTGATCAGTGCTCCGACTGATTTGTAAACAGGCGAAACACTGTCGCCTTAGTCCACGGGGCCGCCCTATTCTTCCAACAATGTTGATAATGTCATTATAAAAGAAGCATAATGACACAATCGAGAAGACAGGGGAAGACGAAAACCGGAGGCGTCCCGTCAAGCTCACTTGAAAGGAAGAGCCGATTTGGGGGCACTCTGCTGAGTTTTCTCCGAGTTGGTGAATTTCCTCACAACTTCTTTCAACGATTTTCTCTCAAGAGAAAAGTGCGATTTTCTCTCAAGATTTAGTTGTATCCAGATGAATAACCTAAATTAGCTGTATTAGCTGTAAACACCATAACGAAACATCATCACGATTTTGTGATTCACATAATATTATATTTGTGGTTTTCATCCATTCGTTGTCCTTCGCTTGAGCGAAATCGTTGACAAAATAAATCATCCTAAACAGCCGTACAGTCTAAATTGACGAAACATGGGAAAGAAAGGCAAGAAGAAGGGAAACGAAGATGACAAAAACCCGCCTCCGTCGGCACCCAAGCCGGCCAGTCAGCCTTCGACATCAGGTGCATCTCCTGCCGCTCCACCCCCGGCGCAGCCTCAACGTCAGGAGCAACCGCCGCCTCAGCGACAGCAGCAGCGGCCTCAGCAGTCCGGCGGCGGTGGTGGTGGAGGAGGGGTTGGAAAGGTAACAATGGACATTCCTGGAGGGATGGTGAAGCTTGTCATTGGCTCCGGTGGTTCGGTTATCAAGAAAATTCAAGATGAATGTAAGGTGAAGATGTGGATTGTACAAGATAGCAGAGACAGTACCGCTACGAGCAAACCTCTGCACATTGATGGGAACCCGAAAAACGTCGAAGAGGCCAAACAACGTGTGCTGGCTATTATTGGCGGGCAGGGTGGAAGTCAACAACAGCGTCCGCAACAACCCTACCAGCAGCCGTCTGGGTCAGGTGATCAGGGTAGATCTGCCGGTCGAGGGAAAGGCCCGCCACCCGGAATGGGTCGTTCGGATCAGCAACGAGCTCCAGAAGGTCCCAGAGGCCAACAGAGACATGACCAGCCAGCTTCAGCATGGCGCGTTCAGCCGCCTCAAGCTGCTCAGCCGCCACAGGATACTCGGCCGCCACAAGCTGCTCAGCCGCCACAAGCTGCTCAGCCGCCACAGGCTACTCGGCCGCCACAAACTGCTCAGCAGCCACAAGTAGCTCGAGCGCCCCCAGCCGCTCAATCTCAACAGGGCAGAGCTCCTCCGGGCTTCTCACCTCCTCAACCACTGTCTGCGGCTGGGTCAAAGGAGCCCTCGGTGGAGCGCTCATCTTCATCTTCTGTCTCCTCAACAGTGAGCAGTGTAACTTCAGGCATTGCCAACTTGGGACTTCCCAAAGGACGTAAAGGAAGTGATTACGTTTCTCTCAAAGGCCTAATGCCGCCGAAACGTATAAAGCCGCATAAAGCGTTAAAACCTTGTAAACGTAACCTACATTCCAAAAACGAGCGTTATAGTGTACCTAATAAAATAAAAAAACGCAAACAATTCAGATTTGGCCGACAGATATATTTCGGGGTACCAGACAAATGACGTCCACACGAATGACGTTTGGCCCTAAAGTTGCCTTCAAGACAGAGGTGGTACCTTTTTTGAGGAATTGAAAATAATATCAACAACAAAGCACAAATCCTCGTCATTACAACTTCAAATTTTATAAATGAATTTCAATAATTGAAATTCATTTAAAAAATTAGCCAAAGGCTCAAAGCAGTAACCTGTGGGTTTTTCTCAATTGTTGAGAAAAACCCACAGGTTACTGCTTTGAGCCTTTGGCTAAAATTCAAGAAACATGGAACATGCTTTGCCTAGTAACGTTGCCAAGCAAAATTACTATTTACCTAAATTGTAAAATCTATAAAATTTATATTTAATATATAGCTGGCTATAGCTCCTTTTGTACCTATCGTAACCTCCTAATTGGTACCTATCGTAACCTACGAATTGAGAACCACGCGCTACTTTTGGGTCGCATTAAACGGAAATTTTCCGTTCCTCGATACCGTGAAACTTTTTGCCAGTTAGGTCAAGGCTAAAGCATGTTCCATCGCTAGATGAATGACACGCCGTCCAGGCCGTTTTGGGCAGTCGGATTTTTTTTTTGACATGGATATGTCTTAGTTCTGGGGTCTTGCAAAATTTTGCGACACAAAAAAAAAATGCAACGTTTTTTATTGGTTGCACCCGTGGCAACCCGTCAACTTAATTTTTCATAGCAACAACGCTTGTTAGTTTCTCGTAGTGAATTATCAAATTCCCGTCTATCACCAACTATATGCAGCCCATAGCACCCCATCAACTCAAAATGAAATTACTCAGTACCTATTAAACAAATCGAAGGCTCGCAAAATCATAAGACATAGCCATGTACAGATGTATCTGCATGCAGTGTAGATACTCGTCATCAGTTTACTGATGATTTTTTTTTTTTTTCTCTCTGAAATTATGTCATCAACTTTACCTAGTAGCAACCTAGTTGTGCTTAAAAAGTTTAGGTCCGATCACCCAAACCCGTGGGGCCACGAGAGGGTTTTTTAAGGCTATGGTTTAAGGTTTGAGGATATTTAAGGTTTCGGCTATGGGGTTGAGTTAAGTGTCGTTTTCAAAGCATTTTATGTCCAAAAATATTTTGAAAACGACAGTTAACTCAACAAATTTGTGATTGTCCCAAAACCATCCAATTTCACCGTGAGGATCTATGGGGCTTTCATGAGGCTATTGATTGCCAGGAAGTCGAATGAGGTTTTGCGAGTGATCTTGGACGCATGATCCAATTTTTGGGGTTTCACTTCCTTCCGAGCACAAGAAGATGGGGAAAAAAAGTTTCAATTAATTAAATAAAATTTGTTATTACATTATTATTATTAAATTATTTGTTATTAAATTATTATTATTAATTTTGTTATTTATTTAGTTATATTATTTTCAGGTAACTAAAATCTAATTCTGATGTTTACTTAGGGTTTATTATTTTTGGTATGATACACCTATGTAATCGCGACGGAGGTCGAAAATTCTGATCGGTATCAAAACAATTTTGAGATAATTTAATTATTAAATTTTGAGATGGTAAACCGAGTATTTTGTCGGAATTTCAGATTTTGAAAAAAAAATTGTTTTCGAAGGATTTGGATCAGGGTTGTTAAAAAAGGAATCCCCATTCCCATTACAAATTCCCATTCCTTTTGAAGAAATGTAATTGCGATTCCCATTCCAATTCCTGTAATGGTAATCGAAATTGCAATTACTTTTTCCCATTACATGTAATGGGAATGGGGTTTTTGAATTCCCATTACATGTAATGGGGAAAAGTAATCGCAATTTCGATTACCATTACAGGAATTGGAATGGAGTAATGGGAATTGAGTAATCCCATTACATGCCAGTAATCCCATTACATGCCTTACACGGGTTACAAAGGAATGGGAGATTTTATGCAGTGTTGAGCTAAATTTAAGTCTATTATTTTAATTAGTCCATCTCTATGTCTCAAGGGGAGGGGGTCCGCGGACTAGTGGCTAGAGTTTTGTCAGTTTCTCAGTGATTTTGGGCTGGTTTCCAGTTGGTTTACACCTGACATGACTGGAGAGAGGCTAACTAGCAGGATTTTGAGCTACCAGGGCGATTGGATCCGCGGACTAGTGGCTAGAGTTTTGTCAGTTTCCGAGTAATCCGATTACAATTACCCATTCCCATTCCTTGTAATGGTAATGTAAAGTGCAATTACTTTTTCTGATTACATGTAATGGGAATGGGTTTTTCGAATTCCCATTAGGTACATGTAATGGGAAGAGTAATCGCGATTTCGATTACTATTCCAGGAATGGGAATGGGTAATGGCCATTACTTTTGAAGTAATTTGGAGCAAAAATCCACCGAATTCCTTCATTTGTGTTAGTCTGGTACCAGCACACTCAAAAACTGGCATTATATGAAAAGTAATCAAAAAAGTAATCATTACTCAAAGTAATGATTACTCTACAACTCTGATTTGGATTATGGGGTTAGGTGTCGTTTTCAGAGTATTTTTGGACGCAACATCCATTTTTTGCAGTCGAAAAACTTTTTTTAAATTTTTTCCAAAATATTTTCACACAAAATTAATTTTCGCACGATATCAAATAATAATAAACCCTTCTGTAAACTTTGCAGCGTTTTAGTAGAACCCACCGCCTGTTTCACCTGGCGAATGTTTCAACTTGTTTATGGGTGCGAACTTGATCCTGGTAAGGACGGATTCCGTTTCCTGCCTTAGGGGTGGGAATCGAATATGAAACAAGATACTGAGTCCTCCTTTTGACGAAAACGGCCATTGTCCTAAACCGTAGAAGGTCCAAGGGTTCATCCAGCTTCACCTTCAACTTGGGCGGCTTCATAAATCATTTTACCGATTTGGTCCTACGTTGGAGCGATATTAAATATCAACAAATTTTGTTGTACACGAGCACAAGCGATGTTTACACAAAGGAGGACAATTTTCCTCGTCATGTTTCCTAGCGGGCTCCTTTTATTTTTTAATGGGCGATGAAAACTGACTACGATTGATGACAAAAAGTTGAACCTGTTAAAAGTCACTTATATTGAAGAAACTGAAATTAGTTGTCCTCTAATATTATGCTTTCGGAAATAATTAATATTTGCCGTGGATCGTGTGACGAAGAAAAAATACTATTATTATGAAAAATTAATGCCTCTTAACTCCCTGGATTTCATGTGATGGACAATATGAAATATGGTCTTCAACAATCGATATAATGAACAACCATTGAAGAAAGCAAATATTACAAATACGAAATAAAACCTTAATTGTAAGGGGTTGAAGTTACGTATTTGGGGGAGGTAATTAATGTCCTTTGTAGTTCAAAGGGATCACAAACGGGCCGGAAATCGACGTATCTGACGGTCTCGGCGAATTGACGATTGATGTGGTTGAAGAAAGGAATTAAGGAAATAGGGAATGAGCTCTTTACGTAAATGAAGATAAAACTCACGCTCCTGTTGTTGAAGTGGTTTGGGCGGAGGTTGACGCAGCTTCTGGCAACCGACCGAAACGATGAATGGGTCGCTGATCCTTTGGGTTCAAGCGACGTCGTTGATGCTGGTATTTGCCAGTAATTGTGACTGAGCAAACGTCATAGCACTGAAGTGAATTTGATGGTAATTGTGACCAACAAATTTTGGGTGAATCACAGCTTTTGTAGCCAATAACCCGAGGTGCGCGACAGTTAAAGGCTGGCTGAAGACTGAAGTAGTGGGGGCTGATGAGTCGCCCGCTAATGAAGGAAGGAAGGAAGGAAGGCGGGCGGGAAGGAAAGTGTCGACGTCTTGAAGTTCACATCGGCGATCTTAACATACTCCCCTTTGAAATTTGGGGAAAAACACAAATTTTAAACAAGGTTAACATAAAGGAATAGCCAAGGAAATGATACAAGGCTATCGGCATTAGCGAAATGACATCGAGTAATCTAGACAAGATTTACAAACAATAACACCATAAAGTGGCAAGATTAAACATGAAAAGTACAACTTATAGTGAGATAAAAATAACAAGGCCTGACATGGGTCCCTTAGAGGGGAAGCAGTTCAGGAGGGGATGATTTCGCAATCATCTTCTGAATTTTGATTCAATGGGAGAAGGGGGGCCACTGTTGTGGCCGCTCTCTTAAAAATATCTCCGTTTGAGTTACGGAGAGTCAGTACCCTAACTATCCCGTCACTACCAGGATGGACCTGGTCGAGTCGTGCAGTTTTCCAGGATAAAGGTGGGGCGTCCTTATCCCGAATCAGGACTAAATCATCTACCTTGAGACCGGGTGATTCAGTTGTCCACTTTACTCTCTTTTGTAAGGTGGATAGGTATTCCAGTGAGAAGCGCGTCCAGATTTCGTGGTACGCGCGTTTAAGAATTTGCCATCTTTTGAGATGGTTGATTTTTTGGTCATCTATGAATGGAGCCAGAGATCGGAATTGCTCCTGTACCTTGGCGAAATTATTACGATTATTATGAAGAAAGTGATAGGTCTGCTTGACCTTTGCGCAATGATTAAACGCTTGAATAATTTCGACTAAGAGAAACTCCCCGTGACGCCTAGTCTCCGGGTGTCTTTTATTGTGGATGAGGCGTAGTATGCGAGCCGTAACCCTCAATAGGGTTCGGTAGTTTGAGAATCGGTTCATCCAGGCAACTAGATCTGGACTACCGCTGGTAGTTAGAAGGCTAACCTGAGGTTTAGAACGAATTTCGGGAATTTCCCCCGGCTCCTCTATGGAAGGCCATTCGTTGTCTGGTCGAGACAGGAACTCGGGTCCTGTAAACCATAAATTGTTATCTACTAATTGATGAGGAAGTACTCCCCTACTTCCAATGTCGCTCGGGTTCAGATTACCCGATATATGGCGCCAACATTGAAGGGGGGTCAAATCACGGATGACACTAACTCGGTTAGCTACAAAGACCTTCAAGTGCGAGGCAGGAACCTTTAATATCCAACAAAGGGTGATCATCGAATCGGTAAAGAAAACAGGTTCGATTAAGGGAACGTTCAGCGTTTCCTTGAAGGGAATTAGAGAATCATACAATTTAGCAAGCAAGACTGCTGCTGTTAGTTCAAGTTTTGGAATAGTTAATGTGGACTTCACCGGAGCCACTTTGGTCTTGGAAGTCAGTAATTGGACGTCTATAATGCCGTCCCCGAAGGCTCTCAGGTAAATAGACGAACACATGGCTGCATTCGATGCGTCCGCGAAACCAATTATTTGGCAGTGAGTGACCTTGGGACGCACTACACATCGTGGAATTTTGATGTGAGAAAGAACTGGTAAGTTGTCGATGAGCTGACACCAAACCTTATGAATTTTGGGGGGCACTTGTTCGTCCCACCCTAAGTTCTCCATCCAGATCTGTTGGATAAGAATTTTAAACGAAATGGTGAGCGCCGAGATTAGTCCAATTGGATCAAAAATCCGGGCCACAGTGGATAATACAATGCGTTTTGTCGCGGTCTTGTCGATTGGCGGTCGAACCTCGAAGGATAAAACGTCCTCCGTGGGTTCCCACCGCATACCAAGAATTTTTAGAGAAATGTTTGTAGGGTCGGTCAAATCTACTGGACCTGGAGATGATGGAGAAGAGGTGGCTTCCAAGATTTGGGGTACATTCGACGCCCATTTCGCGAGCTGAAAGCCTCCCTTTTCCATGAGTTGGGTTAGCTGACGTTGGAGTTCCAGGGCGTCAGTTAAACAATTCGCACCTGTCACTATGTCATCGACATAAATATCCCGTGACAGGGCGGTTGCAGCGAGCGGAAACTCCTCGCGGTGTTCCTCGACTAGCTGCCTTATGCATCTAATTGCATGATATGGTGAGGGAGTTAAACCGTACGTTACCGTATTGAGCTCGTACGTAGTAATGGGTTTTGACGGGTCGTCCCGCCACAAGATGTGTTGATAGGTCCGGTCTGCCTCGTGAATTAATATTTGGCGGAACATCTTCACTGCGTCCGCCGAAAAAGCGACTTTGTGTATACGAAAGTTAACTAAGATGGACCTTAGATCATTTTGGAGAGCAGGACCGGGAAGGAGATATTGATTTATTGAACCACGGGAAGTTTTGGCAGATCCGTCAAACACTACTCGTAATTTCTGTGATTTATTTACAACCCCATGATGTGGTATTACGTAGCGCGAATCCCGTTGCGTTGGGGTCATGTGACCCAATGTTTCATACTCCTCCATAAATTTGGTATAGGAGTCCTTCAGGGTAGGATTGCGTTGTAGTTTGGCTTCCAATTTTAGGAAACGGGTCTTTGCGATGAACGTTGACTCAGATAAATCCGGAACGTCATCGGCGACAAAAGGGAGACGGACCACGAACCGCCCATCAGGCGTTCGTTGCGATTCCTTTACAAAAATGTCCTCAGCGCGTTGCTCGTCTTCAGACAAAGTGTTAGTACGTTCTGGGATTCCCTCAATTTCCCAAAAACGCTGGAGATCGAAACATACATTATCGTCGGAGTGACTGGTAGAAAATAATGATGTTCCGTGGGCGAATTTGGAGGGTTCTTTATCATGTAATTCGCCCATGATAATATCTCCAAAGATGGTGGGCAGAATTTTCGGTAATCCTGCTCCAATGGAAACGAATTGACCACAGACAATCTGTGGGTACAGATCCGCTCCGATCAGTATGTCAACCGTGGAAGGTTTGTGCCAATTTGGATCGGCTAGCTCAAACATGGTGAACTTGTTGCAAATTCTTTGCGGGACTGGGAAAGTAGGTAGAGCATTGGTGATACACCTTACTACTACCATTTCAGCGAGAAGGTTCTCTGTTGATTTAGGGTTTATGATTGCACATGTTGCAATCCCCTGGGCATTGTCGAACAGAACTCCACCTAGCGTGGAGATTTTTCGTGGCGTTTTGACCATTTTGAGGCCAAGGTTGTAGACAGCTCTTGACGTGACGTACGAGTACTGGGAACCCGAATCTAACACTGCTCGTAAACGAAGGGGTCTACCACGAACGTCTTTCACGTCCATCAGCAGCGTCGCCAGTATGACTTGCGACTCGAGTGCGGTGTCATCCTGACGGGATGACTTCAGGGTAGCCCCGAACAAGTTCGCACCTGACTTGGAGGGAGAAGGTTCGAGTTTATGAATAGGATTATGTGGAGCCCCCTTGACACACGTCAAGGAGTTGTGGCTACCATTACATAATCGGCAAAGCAGTTTCGATTTGCATTCGCGAGTAGAGTGTGTTGCTGACAGACATCCCCTACAGCCGGTAAATGACTTCAGAGCTTCGAATCGTTCTGGGGGAGTCATAAAGTGGAATCTTGGGCAGCTTAACAGCCCATGCGAATCGGAACAGATGAAGCACCGTGGAGCCGGTTTCTTAGGCTTCGAACTGTGGTCCCTTCCACCCGAGGGTTTAGAGGGCTCTGGAAAAGTGGTCATGAGGGAAGTCTTCGACTTATGACCCGCTTTGGGAGCACCTTGGCCCTTCGTCTGGGGCACAGGAGAGGGCTCCCCTTTCGATCCAAAACTTGCTGCTGGATCGGCGAGCTGAACGCTAATCTGCCTCTCACGTACAAACGTGGTAAGCTTAGCCATGGACGGGAATTCGTCCACCTTAAGGCGGAATTCGAAATCCTCACGTAACTGAGAAGGAAGATTTCGAACCGCAAGAGTAAATAAAATGAAGTCGCTCTCCCCAGAAATTTTCAAATTCTTAAATGCGGAAACTGTGTCCGAAATTTGGGAGAGGAACGATTGTAGATTATCGGGGTTTATTTTCCCGACGATTGGTTTAAATGACAGCAGCTTATTCAAATAAACTGCAGCAAGAACGCGTTTGTTTTCGTACGCGTCTGTCAGAGATTTCCAAGCCGTTGGGTATGTAGCATCACTGATTGGGAGTGTGCTGACCAATGACCTGGCTGGACCCTGAATCGCGGACAAAAGCTGATGAAACTTTTGTGTGTTTGAAAGCGAGGGATTTTCATGGACGAGTGAAATAAAAACATCTCGAAATGAAACCCATTCCTCGAACCGGCCCGAAAACTTGGGAACCGGCGTTTTGGGAAGAAAAGACGATGGGTTTGAATTACCCACGGTTGAGGCATTCATAGAAACGTTTTGCTGTTGCGCAGGTTCTTTACTACAAAATTTTGTATAAAGTACGTGTGCCTGCATAAAAGCAGACCTAACTTTCTGGGACTGAGTCTTATGCGGCTCTCCGGGAAAAATGGAGATGACTTGTCTCGGTCCTAGCGTTGCAGGATCTAAGTCCTGAAAATCCGCATTCAAGTCAATTAGTGCTTCGGAGGCATCCTCAAATTGTGAGTAGTAACGGGCGAGTAGGGGAAACCTACCCTTAAAATTGTCTAGAGCAGTCGAATCGTCTTTGGACGTGACTGCAAGGTCGTAAATCGCCAGGATCTCCCTACTAGATTGGGACCACTTTCTGAGAAATGCGTCCTGTTTTCTTTGAAGGGCTTTAAATTCAGCACTGTCCCCATGTGCGGGGTCTTCTTTGGGAGCCATGTCTTTAGTGAAGCTACGTTCTACTAATTAATCCCTAACAGGAGGTTTGGTCAGAACAACGCTGAACCAATGAATTAGACGCGAAAAATCGCTACCCCGTAAAAGGGTGAATACGAGTTAGTCAGCGGGCCCGAATCTGGGTACCTATCAGCTGACGGTGGGAAGGTCAAGGCAGGGAGGCCTTGATTCTACCGCGAAGTTGAACTAAACGTTCGTGACGTCACTGGGAACGCGCAGACGGCACTCACCGAACGTGACGTCAGTCAAGACGAGGGTTCTCGAGAAGAAGGAGGGAAGCGGGGATCTAATTGAGACCTTGAGATTCAAGAGTGTTCCAGGGGGTGCTTATCGCCTAAGACAGGATGCAAGTTACCCCCTCCAGCGGTACCAAATGGGTTTCACACTGGACTCGACTGTCCCCCCGAAGGAACCCACGTACAGAGCAATAATTAAATACAATAAAATTGCGTGAAATCGCGCGGAGCAAGAGGCATAAACCAGACGCTCTGCTACCAATGTTAAAAGTCACTTATATTGAAGAAACTGAAATTAGTTGTCCTCTAATATTATGCTTTCGGAAATAATTAATATTTGCCGTGGATCGTGTGACGAAGAAAAAATACTATTATTATGAAAAATTAATGCCTCTTAACTCCCTGGATTTCATGTGATGGACAATATGAAATATGGTCTTCAACAATCGATATAATGAACAACCATTGAAGAAAGCAAATATTACAAATACGAAATAAAACCTTAATTGTAAGGGGTTGAAGTTACGTATTTGGGGGAGGTAATTAATGTCCTTTGTAGTTCAAAGGGATCACAAACGGGCCGGAAATCGACGTATCTGACGGTCTCGGCGAATTGACGATTGATGTGGTTGAAGAAAGGAATTAAGGAAATAGGGAATGAGCTCTTTACGTAAATGAAGATAAAACTCACGCTCCTGTTGTTGAAGTGGTTTGGGCGGAGGTTGACGCAGCTTCTGGCAACCGACCGAAACGATGAATGGGTCGCTGATCCTTTGGGTTCAAGCGACGTCGTTGATGCTGGTATTTGCCAGTAATTGTGACTGAGCAAACGTCATAGCACTGAAGTGAATTTGATGGTAATTGTGACCAACAAATTTTGGGTGAATCACAGCTTTTGTAGCCAATAACCCGAGGTGCGCGACAGTTAAAGGCTGGCTGAAGACTGAAGTAGTGGGGGCTGATGAGTCGCCCGCTAATGAAGGAAGGAAGGAAGGAAGGCGGGCGGGAAGGAAAGTGTCGACGTCTTGAAGTTCACATCGGCGATCTTAACAGAACCCGCCCGCGTTTTCTCCCTTCCCGCAGTCATGCCCAATAAATCGCGATGGTCTTTTCCCACATTAATGATCTATAAATATTAAAGGGCTTTGTGAGGGCTGTTGGGTAGGATCAGAAGAGATCTGAATTTTTAACGGGCTTCGACTCCCCGCGACCCCGGAAACTCCCAGCGAGCTCTGGTGCCGTCAATCTTTCGACGGGAAACTACGTTGGAGAACTTATATCAATCTGAGAGGGAACATGGTCGTGGGAAAATTCGGTTTGGTAATTAACCCCACGATTGACGTTATTGTCTAAAGGAAAGTTTGAGCAACTTAACAAGTCTGGCATGCCAGACCTCTTGGCATGCCCTCTTGCAAGAACAGGGTAATTACGATGTACCTAATGAATAAGTAGTACTCGCCCACTTCGACTGCTACGACAAAATGCGCAACTTCGGCGGTGCCTTTCTTACAGAATCAAAATGGCAATCAACTCTTTTGGGCACAACTGGACTTGAAAGTCGATTCTTTACGATGATTTTACGATGATTTTAACCAGGACAGTAATCGACTTGAAAGTCGATTCTTTACGATGATTTTACGATGATTTTAACCAGGACAGTAATCGACATGAAAGTAGATTCTTTAAGATGATTTTACGATGATTTTAACCAGGACAGTAATCGATTCTTTACGATAATTTTACGATGATTTTAACCAGAACAGTAAATGTTTGGCTCGATGATATAATATCAAAAGGAGCCTAGAAATTAGAAGAAGGGTATAATATATCTACTATGCATATTATACATAAGGCAGGGTATATATATTATATAAGGCACTTGGAATTCTGACAAAGCCACAAGTTCGAATCCCGTTGATGACTGAATTTTTTACCCGCAATTATTGAAAAATTATTGAAAATCCGGAGATACTGATCGCCCCGTCATGTCATATCAGGCCGATTATGTCGAAAACGCTACACATTTTTCACGAGGGTTTATTATTCTTTGGTATAAATTGTGCAAAACATAATAATTTTATGTCTGTAAAACACTTTTAAAATAAAATAAAAAATTTAACAAAAAAAAATTATACTTACCTAGTGTTTGGGCTCCGCCACAATCAGACCCATCAGGGACTGCAGTGGCGTCCATTGACTGTTAAAATAGTGTTTGGGCGAATGACGGACCCCCAAAAATTGATACCACATCACAAATTACTGGGAAAACGATACCCATCTTTTGGCCTCCTTCAAACGCCCCAATTGCAGCCCCATGAAACCCCCATAGATCCTCATTGTAACATCGGATGGTTGTGGGATCCGCCCAAAAATGGATTCTGCATGACCAAATAGTTTGAAAACGTCACCTAACTAGACCCCATAGTCTAAAACCTTCTAAAACCCCTCCTGCAGCCCCATGAAACACCCATAGATCCTCATTGTAACATCGGATGGTTGTTGGTCCCCCAAAAAATGAATTATACGAAAAATAGTTTGAAAACGACGCCTCAACCCCAAATCAACTCAATCCCAAAGCCGAAAACCTTCAAAAAACCTTCCCGTAGCCCCTTTTTAGCCCCACTAAGCCCCATGGATTTGAGCGATGGGCTTAATACCTTGCGGAAACATAGAACAGGATCTTGTAAAATTTTCATATTGAAATACATTTGCTACGCCTCAAAACGGTTCATATTATTTTTGGCATAAACACATTGAGAACAAATTTTGAGGCCAATCACATTAAATGTTGTCGACCCCTTTGCAAAAATACGTATATTGTTCCAAGAATAATAAACCAAAAGGAAGAAACACCCTCGCCACAATAGCGGGATTTCTAACCCCAACAAGCTCATCCACCAGCTTATTTAGCGTGTCCACAAATCACTTGATTTGCCAGGCGAGGGTGAGACACAATGGTGTTAACACTTGCAAACATGATGGGGAGCGAACGATGCTCATTTATTATTCGTGAAGGGGGAAAACACCTATCTGACAATGCAAGTTCTCAAACGTGAAACGGTGGGGGGTTATTTCTGTGGGTCCCCTCGTCGTGTTATTGCTGTTGGAACGTTTAATTATATTCGGGCTTGTGATGACGCGTGGAGGTGAGATTTGGATAGAGATGAGGCTTGTGGCAACAGCAGGTGTGGCGTGAAGGACGCGTGCGAGGGATTGAAATGAGAGCGTTCTGGCAGTGAGCGAGACATTACCGAGGATAAGCGAGACATAAGCGAGCATTACCTAGCAGATGGAGGGTCACTAGCTGACGAATAATAACACACGTTAGCTTTAGCTCCAGCTATCAATGATTTGCGGGATACCGTCGATTCGATACCGAGTACGCTGACCCTGCATCCCATCTCAAGCGATGACGGACAACCTGTAGGTATACTCTTCCGAAAGTTCAGGAGGAATAGTGTACCTAGACAATAGACTTTGACCGAGCTTCATTTTGATCGAAAAATCCATTTATGGGGGGTTTAAGACACTGTGGGGCTCAAAATTGGCTAAGGGAGGGGTTTTGATGAGTTTCGGCTATGGGGTCGAGTTAGTTGTCGTTTTCGAAGTATTTTTGTACGTAGAATCCATTTTGGGGGGTCCCAGATCGTTCCGATTTCACTGTGGGGTACAAATGGGATTCCCTCAAATGGGATTTCCCATTTAATGTTCTTTTCATGGGGCTACAAATGGGATTTTTGACAGATCCCAGGAGGTCAAATAAGGTGTCGTTTTCCGAGTACTTTTGGACCCTACTGCCCAAAAACGTTAGTCCCGGAGGGAGACGCGGGAGTGTCACGTTTGTATAATATTACGTAATGTACGTAACATAACGTACGTGCACGTTCGGGCGTATACATATTACGTCTATACGTTAGGTCACCAGTTTAACATCCTCAGTTGTCTTACCGTTAGGCCACTAGTTTGGCGTCCTCTCCTGTCGTACGTTAGGCCACTAGTTCGACATCGTCACTTGTCTCACCGTCCGACCACTAGTTCCCAACACCCAAGATGGGTTTCAATCCCACGGTTAATAAAGCATGTTCCATGTTTCTTGCATTTCAGTCGTAGGCTCTAAGCAAAAAGCATCGGGGGGTCCAGGGGGCGAGGCCCAAATGGCGAGTTTTATTTAAAAATATTCTTTGGGGGTGGTGCATACTCGTCCTCGTCGCGTCCCTGGACGTTCTCTATACTACTGTTTTCAGTGAACTGTATAGAGAATACTGAACGTATACGTGGGTGATTCTAAAAAAAAAACGGAAATCGGTGAGTACTCGCCTCTGTAGCTTCCAAAAATTACCCAATCTTCCAACTTTTTTTTTTTTGTATAGCTCCACACGAAATGCTCTACCACTGTAAATACTTCTGAATTATTTCGGCAAATGGACTAGGAGAAATTCGAGATTTACAACAGAAAACTCCACGACCTTCACGCGTACTCAAGAACTATGAGCAAGTTTGGAATCGATTTTAGATCCCATATCATGGATTTACAGTCAATGCCTTCTCCCCAAGTGATTAGGAGATTCCATATTTCAATAGTTTACTACGTTCAAGGGGTTATCAGTTATCTAAATGCAGAACCACCCTCTAAAAGTTGCGTACTCATGATGACTCAAGACCGGCACAAGAAAAAAAGTTAGTTTTTCATTTCGCCTGAAGAGCGCGTTTTTAACTATTTCGATCTCCGAGCTAGTCCGTTCAGTAGCCCAACATCCCTGGAAGGGAAAATACGGCTCGTGGGGGATCTCCAGCAGCCAAAGAAAAATTTTCACAGAGTTTACTGAGCTAAGTCATGTTTGTTGAGATACTTTTTTTCCAGACATTCACGCTCGTAAAATGAGTAATTCAAATTGTTTGATTAGATTGTAATCACCCGTAGAACACAAAACGGGTTCGTGTGGCGATGAAAGCCCAGTTTACCCTTCTGGAACAACAGAATTAGCTTGCCAGCCATTTTGAGATACTTTCTCATGACCGTCACACTCAAAACCTTCACGCGACCATCACGTTTTACCAAGTCAAACTTGTGAAGGTCATGAGGGATTAGTGAAGGTTTGGATGATTTAATAACCTATCTCATTGACTTGACCAAGTTATTGTAGTATATATGTACGTATATTGTATTATTACTAGGTAAAAGGCAAGACCTTTGTGAAAAACTCATGACCTTCACTCAAGAGTTCATAACCTTCACACAAAAGTTCAAGACCATCACGAAAACTCAAGTCCTTCACGCCTAGCTTTCTCCATTTCAGTTGCAGAAATTGACCTTCAAATCTAGTTTCTAACCCTAATTATATTTTATATTCGGTTACTGGCTACGGATACTGAAAGTAATTGGGAATATATATTGAGTTCCTCAATAGTTATACCAACACCAATTCATGTGATGGTCTTGAGGCAAGCACATAAATCCGTCTTGGTTTTGTAGTGATATCTTTTTGGGGGCTACATAAAGTATCTCACCCTATATATTTTCGAAAACTAGGGCTTTCCCTGGACCGGAATCAATAACACTTCTAGAGAAAACGATGGAAAAATTTTCGGCCTAAACGAAACCCCAAATTTCCGTTTTTTTTTTTTTGGAATCACCCACGTATGCAACGTCGCCAAAAGCAGCCCAAAACATGCTTTTGATTAAGGACACAGAACTAACTTTGAACACCTATATCAACGTATATCACCCATATCAAAGAATAATGAACCCTTGGGTAATATTTGCAGCGTTTTTATCAACAGAATTAGTTTTTCGCAACAAAAAATCGTAAACCCAAGGGTAAACTTTTTAGTAATGAGCAGTAAAATTAGAGGTTGTCTCTTGTGATGGACTTCGTGAAAAGAGTAATTACAGATCTTACAACTTCTTCACCACAACTTCAAAATATTATAGGTACCTGAAGTACTCACATTGAACCAGGAAGAAATCACATCAACTCACCTGAAACAAAAAAGGCTCCATTCAGCATTTTTTTAGAACATATTTTCACGTAAAAAAAGACTTTTAGTGGGTCAGCTCACCTGACAACCCCCGTCACGTTTTCATCAAATCAACATTCTTCGAAAGAATAATGAATTTACCGTCAACGGATGACCAGGGCAGGCCGGAACTCTTTTGAAAAAAGCGCGATTTCCGGGTAGAGTTAATTATCGTGAGCACCCTTGTGGGAGGGTTTTCATTTTATTTGTTTTTTACTCGTTTCATTCGTGGTAAGCTCGGAGCTCATCCAGCGGAGCGTTTTACCGTTATTTCAAAACGGATTGGAACATTTGCTTTGAAAAACTTTCAATCTCACTTCAACCCATAGATCAGAGAAGTGAAAAAAAGAAGTTTTCGGTATAAAATAAATATTTAGGCCACATTAGGGTGAAAGGATACTATATTTGCCCTGTAGCCTTTCATAAACTTCACGTTCTTTACGCATTTTGACCAAAACGTCAATAGGCCTAATGTTTGAAAATCCTTTAAAAAAAACAACGGTTTTTCTGTCCAAAATAACTTCGTAAACGACGCCCAACTGTACCTCCTCCTACCAACATCACAAAGCCCACACTGAGAGAAAAAAAGGGTCTATTCTAGGTTATTTTTCGATTTTTTTCTAGGTTGAATGCTGCCAACCTAGATTTTTTTGGTTTTCATTCTAGGGTGGAACAATTTAGTCTAGGTTGAATATCATTTAACCTAGATTGAAAATACTGGTGAAGTTACCGTCCTAAAAATGCAAACAACCAAGATTTAAAATGCGCCACCCCCCACAATTTAGTTCTTGGTCAAGTTCACGGTGTGTGCTGCCGCCTCCATCCATTTACAGTCTAGGTTAAAAACATTAATGTCTTGGTTGTCTCACCCTGGTATTCAATGCTTTTCACTTTCATAGACGGTTGATTTGCCCTAAAACGAAAACGTTCTCACCCCACCTCAAACAATTTACAGCCATGGCGCGTTAACCTAGAACCCTTTTTTCTCAAGGTTGTGCCCCTTTATTTACAAGGTTGTTTCAATTACTATCCCTGTTGTACCAGTTAAATTTCTAGGTAGCTTCCTATTCTTTTCAGGTTGGTCCTAATAAATTCCTAGGTGGTCCACTTTTCTTTCTAGGTTTGCTCCACTTCCATTGCAGGTTGGTTCTATAAACTTCAACTATTTTTCTGGGATGTCTCTGTTTCCAACTCAGTACAAAAATTTGAATGTGACGTCATAATATGACTGCACATAGTGACAGAAACTAGATGATTAGAATTTGACAAAGATTTGGCCTCGACCCCACTGGCTAAATAGCAGGGGTGCCAAGACAACGAGAATTAACGCTCACCGCCTACCGTCCACTTTCCTTTATAGGTTTCTCCACTTCCATTGCAGGTTGTTTCTATCTACTTCAACAGTTGAAGTTAATAGTTACTATCTTTCTGGCCCAGAAATTCTGGGTTGTCTCTGTTTCCAACTCAGTACAAAAATTTGAATGTGACGTCATAATATGACTGCACAATGTCATAGTGACAGAAATTAGATGATTAGAAATTGACAAAGATTTGGCCTCAACCCCACTGGCTAAATAGCAGGGGTGCCAAGACAACGAGAATTAACGCTCACCGCCTACAGTGGCACTCTCCGCGGCCGCTTAGCGTACTGTAGAAACAACCTGGAATTTATTGAATGAATTACAATCACTGTTGTTTAAACCTAAAACTATTTGTGGTACTACGGTAGTTTTAACCGAGACTGAAAGTCTAACTTTTTCTTCTGGGTTGTTACCTAAAGTAGCAATCTCGCCTTTTAAATCTCTCGGTTGTTTTCAGTTGGACAACCGAGACTTTAATGGAGGGGAATTATATGGAAGGTCAAATCATTCAATTCTAGGTTACCCCACTTAAAAGTCAAAGGTAGGTAATATATTTTCTAGGTCTTCACAATGTCAACCTAGACCAAATGTTAAGTTCACATTTGGTCTAGGTTGACACTTTTTTATTCCAGGTTGTGGTCAGAGGGCAGGTAATAACGGATTAGGTTGTTTCTATATGGGTCTAGGTTGTATTAATATTTTTCGATGTTACTTTAACCTGGACCTATTTTTTTCTAGGTTGAATCAATTGATTCTAGGTGGTTTCAATTTCTTTTCGAGGTTATTTCGGATTTAACCTAGCCACTAAAAAAATCTTTTCTCTCAGTGCACATTTGGCCCCTTTCTAACCCCACAAAGCATGTTTTGTGGGGTTAGAAAGGGGCCAAAGGTGGGCTTTGTGATGTTGGTAGGAGGAGGTACAGTTGACGCATCAAGAGTTAGAATTAACCGGCTGAAAACATTGCAGACCCAACTTCAAGAAGAGTCGCGTTATGCCAAAAATTAGTATTTAAGAGAAATTACTTCATGTCAAAATGGCCTGGCATTGTCAATTGGTTGACTAGTAAATAAATAATTAAATAGGTTGACTATTCAGAAAATATTGAACGTAAAAGAGGACGAAATGAATTATAAATCCTTCACGTACACCGTCGGATGATGCAACTCTCAGATACGCTACACGGAGCAACGGTGGTTTCAGATGTTTCACGGAATCCCGGAAAAAAATGGCACGGGAAAAATGGCGCACTTTTTTGTTTAGCTGTTATAAGGTTGTAATCGTTAATGTTCATTATTAAATAACGAAAAGGAGCACCGCGGGTTAGGACAAAGTTTAATTTTAATTTTGTCCTAACCCGCTGTGCTCCTTTTTTGTGAAGCGTGGAACAATACGTTTTTCAACTTGGTGGGTCATCGTCACCTCTCAGTTTGGAGGGTGAATGAGTGGTTTCAGCGAGAAGAAGCTACTGTGAAAACAGTCATACTCCAAGACGGTGTAGGCACTTTACCCGAGAAGAGAGTGCGGAATAAGTATGAAACGCTTCAAGAACGACTCAGAAACCTATGTACTTCTCACTTATAAGTATTAGTATAGTATCCTTATAGAAGGAAAGAGAACAATTGAAGAGTTTCTGCGAGGATTCGGCTGGAACATCAGTCTGCACCGGTAACTGATTAGCAACAATAAGGCTTAATGCTTCGGACTACGACGAGATGTTTCTCAACATCAATACAAAGGTATACTATCAATACAATTAAACTGTGCCATTTTTTCCTGAGCCATTTTTACCTATCCAAATCTGTGCCATTTTTTCCTGTGCCTTTCTTTCCGTCCTCCGTTTCTCAGAGGTACCTACTATGGTCGCTGAAACGAGTTTTTTCATAATTTTCCGACCGCTAAAAGTACCTCGAAATAAAAATGACCAGGAAGTTCATCCTCCCTGGTCTTCGTGCTGTATGTCCAATATAATAGGACTAGGGGGCTAATGGGCTGAAAAGTTGTTTTTGGGACTCAAAATCAAATTCTTGATGCTATGATGGAATGAAGTTTTAAATCTCGTCCAAATCTGAAATTTCTCCGCCGGAACGCGGTTTTCGCGGGAGAGCCTGTTTTCTTTCTAAATTAACTTTCGAAGCAACGCTAATGACCGAAAGCATTAGCAGGGCGTGGAAGAGTTTAGTTAGCCGGCGAAAGATGAATGGAAGGGAAAAGGCGGGCTGTTCGTAATAATCAAAACCTTCTTGTTATTCAGGGGTTGGTGTCCGACTGCCGAGGGGCGCTTTTGGTACTAGAAAGGGGAAAGGGGAGCGGGGGAGGTGAAAGGGAGTGAAAGGGGATTGAAGGGGGTGAAAGGGAACCGAGAAGGAGGGGGTGTTAATTTAAAAGTCACGCCTCCCTCCTCTACTTGTACCACTCCAATTTTCTCCCTCCCCCTCCATCCACTCCGCCGCCGCCCTTCGTTCCTTTCCGCGAGTTATACGCCCATAATTATACCCCACACGCGTCCCTCTCATTCGCTTCCCGCCCTTGTCAACAAATCTTCCTTTTGAAAAAGGTTTGGAGCACGTCTCATGTGAGTTCATTGTTTGTGTTTGTTTTTTCAATAGAGATTTTTCAACTTTGATTTAAACCCCACACACCTCAACAATTATTCTTCGAATGTCTGATTGTGGTCCTCATAATATTGGGACCAAGAGGAGAATATTATGCTATATGATGTGATGTAACAGATAGCGAAATTTCATTTAATGCATCTAACGCCCAAAGACTGACCACTACTTTTTGGTTTGTTATTCATGGAATAATACACCTATGTATTCGTGTCGCAGGTCGGAAATTTTGATCGGCCTCAAAATTTGTCATCATAAGTTTCAAGATGTCTAGATTCCTAAAACAAATAATTTGGACAATTATTGTCCGTCCGAGCCGTTTTGGGCACGAGGAATTTTTTTAAGTATTTAATTTGGGCAAAATACTCGGTTTACCATCTAGTTGTGCCCGCAAGGTTTTGAGCACGATCGCTCAAACCCGTGGGGCTCCGAGGGGCTAAAAAGAGGCTACGGGAGGGGTTTTTGATAGATTTCAGCTAAGATAACGAGTGGGGTGTCGTTTTCGAAGGTTTTTTTTAACGTAGAATCCACTTTTTGGGGTCTCAGATTCTTAGGATCTCACCGTATGGATCTATGGGGCTTTCATGGAGGATACAAATGGGGCTTTTGAAGGATGTCAGAGGGTCGAATGAGGTGTCGTTTTCCGAGTAATTTTGGACACCTAATCCATTCTGGGCCCCTCATCCGTCCACAAAATTTTTAAAAAAAGTTTTGTGTTTCAATAATTAAGATAATGTTTGTTGACATTGATTTCGAATTATTTTTTGGATATTTTACATCAAACGATAATAAACCCTCGTGTGAAATTTGCAGCTTTTTTGTTGTTGTAATTCTGAAAAGAAAGTCAATTGCTTTAATCCAATTTTTAAAATTACTTGGTTCCAAATAACGCAATTCAACTGTCGTTTGAACATTTAAGGTTTATAATATATATAATCAAGGTTTATATATTATATAATCAAGTCTTCAGCAGCTTGATGAAAATAAGTCATTTCGTTGTAGTGTAGAAATCAAACTAAATCGCGTTATGTGAAGCCCTGGGAAGGGGCGTCCACGAGGCGTTTGAGTTGATCCCGGAATCCGGTCCGTCCCGTATGAAAAGGTTCATTCTCCATTTTCTAGTTGAAGCAGAAGCCAGAAGGCATGCAGGGACGTTGCGATACCACCGAAGTACCGATACCCAATATCGTTAGAGCTTAGTATCGATATTTCGATTATAAAGGACCGAATGGTATGCCCCCTCCCCCTCCATAAGTAGGTCATTCAAACTAAATAAGTAGATACCTCGAATATAAAAGTTAAAATGCAAGCAACTCTCATCAAGCTACTTACTGGACTCGGTAAGTAGGTTGAAAAACATAATATACGACTCTAGTCACAAGTTTTTTGGAATGTCTCGTTCCCATTGGCAGGTAAAAGAGATGCAAATTTTACACAAGGGTTTATTATTCTTCGACATAGGTTAATTGGTGCAAAAATTAATTCTGAGTCAATTAGAAAATGTTAGACATTTTTTGAAAAAAATATAAAAAATTTAAAAAGTATTTTGAATGTTAATTTTTTAGTTGTATTTTTTTTTTTTGCTGTTACGTTAACTTACATATGTAAGGTAACGTATATATCTAAAGAATATCTCTAAAGAAACCGTCAGGAAGCAGAAATTCTCATTAGTAGAATTAGATTTTGGCAGTTGGATTTACCTCCTGACAACAATGACTTTGCCATTATGGGGACGGAAAGTCGAAAAGAGAAGAAAAAAATTCATCGTTGAAAGTGAGAAAACGCTGCAAGTTATACACAAAGGTTTATTATTCTTTGATGTAGCAAAATTGTGCAAAAATTAATTCTGCCAATACAAATATTTAAAAAAAAAAATATTTAAAAAAAATTGTTGTTTACATGTTTGGACAGATGTGGGACCCTGAAGATGGATTATGCGTTCAAAATTTCTCGGAAAACGACAACTCATTCGACTTCCTGGCATTCTTTAAAAGCCCCATTTGGAGTCCCGTAGATCCTCACGGTGAAATCCGATGGTGATGGGACACCCAAAAATGGATTATACGCCAGAAAATACTTCAAAAACGACACCTAATTAATTAATAATTGCATAAATTATTTATTAATTACAATTAATTAAGTAATTATTATTACGATCGGGCTGAAAACCGTGCACGCACAACTGTATGGTAAACTAAGTATTTTGCTAAAATTTCAGATTATTAAAAAAATTCCTACTGCCCAAAATGGCTCGGACGGCGGACGGACATTTCGTGTTTGGAATCGATTCTAGTAGATCTACTTGTCATGAAACGGATAATGTAACATTTTGAAGAAGATCAGACTTTTCGAACTCCGTCGCGATTAAAGAGATGTATTAGGTATTCCAAGAATATTAAACCAAAATTCACTATCATCTCGATTTGTTAAAAAAAAAAGAAAGGCTGAATTCCTTAGCCTTTCAAAATTTGTGAAATTGAGTTTTGTTTTTTGGTTTTTCTATTTGACACTCGATGGGTAGGAAAGTATGTTATTCGTATGAACGCTTGAGCACTTTGGCGAAGCCCGAGCACTGCGGCAGGTTTTGCTGACCTCATCCGGGCTTCGTAAGCCTCAAGACCTCCGCCGCTTAACCTCCATCGTCTTAGGTCGCATCCAATTTCTACCGTTCGATACTGCACCATGTTGGTACTTTCACAGTAAAACGCGTTATGCACTCAGGAGGACGTCGAGCTTCCAGTGATATTCGGAAATAGGTCGAGAGGATCAAGTGGAAGTCAGTGTCGAACCTCGTCGACTGCATCCCAATATGTTGGAGGGCCTGTAGTAGGTACATAATCAAAATGCCCCGCAGGGCAGGCACATGAATGTATTACGGTGCCATCTCGTTCATAAACAATAATCTCCTACCCTTTTAATAAAATAGACCAATCGATTCACCCAGCGGGCACCGCCCATTGCAAAGCACACTATGATTTCCACCGTTGTATGAAGCACGAGTGATGATGAAATTATCGAGCGAAATAATGTTTATTTTCGGGCAGTGATGGAGCCTGACTTTTGTCGTTGTGGGCCTTTCCGGCGTCAATTTGTGTAGTGTTGGCGAATCCAATCTCTCCAAGAAACTGATATAATATATCAGTTTCTATATACTTCGTACATATTTGCACTTGATAAACCCACCCTAAGAATAATAAACCCCGGATAGCTTTTTTACT
The DNA here is from genome assembly GCA_955831195.1 of Pilophorus perplexus. Lineage (NCBI taxonomy): Eukaryota > Metazoa > Arthropoda > Insecta > Hemiptera > Miridae > Pilophorus > Pilophorus perplexus. The sequence continues at coordinate 20,163,278 of OY037014.1, forward strand.
TTAGAACTTCTGAACTAATCCGTAACAGTTTTAGTTTTTAGTTTTAGTTACTAAAAATTTGATCGTGCTAGTGAAATTATGATTTCGGATTTGGATTCAGCGTCCCAATAAAACGAAAGAATATGGGAGTTTGGGTCAAGGGAGAACATTTCACAGACTGTCACCTGTTTTTGTACATTTGAATCAAGATGATAGCCTGCTAGGATTAAGGTTTATTGCTCGCAGTTCGTGTTCAAAAAGTTATCCAATTAATTTACAATTAGGAATGGAAGCGTTTCTGGATTATTTTTTTTTATCGATAGAAGGCGTCCAAATAATACTAAAAATGGGGTTAAAACACAAACTGCAAGCTCGTATGAATTTATAAAATTTATGGAAAAATTGCTATTTGAATTTTGGCGGGAACCCGAGGTCAGCTCCTATTGGTCGACACGTTGGCCACCATTACAAAACTAAAAACTAAAGAATCGGTCATTGGAATAAGTCAATTTATATCACAAATAAGTTGAGTAAATAAGCATGATCACATTCAAAACAAAGCGAACACGGCCATTTTCTCGTTACTCCAGTGTCACTAGAGCCAAACACCAAGAAAAAATCGAAAAAGAAGAAAAAATCGACCTGCACTCTGGTGTCTTTTGATTGGAAACCGGAACACCTGTAGGTGACGTCACTCACAGTGGTTTTTGAATCGGCCTAAATTACTTAAGATGATTGTAAACTACGTGAAAGACTTTTTGACACAAAAATGATGTATTTTTCCCTTTTTGACTTCTAACAACACGGTACAGGATGATTTAACCCGAAATTCGGGAGCACTTCCATTCCTAATTGTAGGAGTGCAGAAGCAAGACTTTAGAGACAAATGTTTGAAAATTGCTTGTCTGTCTAAGGTTTTTATAGTCAACATGATGATAATTAATATCTTTTGAGGTATGGCTACAGTTTTGTAAAGGCAGACATGGACAAATCCCTTACCGTACTAATACCAACCACAAACGGTGTAAAAGTTTCAAGATTCCTGAACCTATGAAATTTAATCCCTCAAAATTGCAAAATTTAAAATTGTGTCAGCCACGGTATATCGCGAGTTTTGGAAAGGCAGATATTGACAAAAATGGTCAATGTCTGCCCTTCCATAACTCGATAACATAATATGTTATCAAGTTATGGAATATGTTATCTTAATACATATTAATAATATGTATTAAAATTTGTATCAAATGGACGAGAATTACATACAAAAAACTTTGGTTACCTTATGATAAAATTTTCGACATTCAGTCGTCATCAGTATTATGTATTAAGATAATATGGTTGGTTCAATAATATATTAAATATTATTATTGAACCAACCACAAACTGTGCGAAATTTCCTAAAAAATTACCTCTGTAACCTCTCAAAATTTCATATCTTCAACTTGTGTCTGCCAGGGTATCATCATTCTTATTCTGAAAGGATATCATTACGAATGGACGTTGAAGAAGAGGGGCCAAATCAAACAAAACGATGTGTTTACAACATGTCACATTGTCAATTCGTTTTCACTTATCCGTATCAATGTACCTATCATTCAACCCATGTAATTTATATGTAGTTGAGGGTTCAATCATTCAATGTACCAATTCTAGCAACGTCTGTTCCTTCTGAGAGGTCATTCTCTCAAACAGGCTTCATTTGAAGCTCCTTGAGAAATCACCTCAGAGAAACCGGCATCAAAATTATTATTTTTACATAAACATGACAACGGCTTCTGGAAGATGTAAGAACTTTTCAAAGCATTTTGCTGCTAAATGCCCCTAATTTTGCTCCCTAACCATCCCTGATAAGCTTGCTTTTTTATTCTTCGATACCCATCCCTTCAAAATATGTAATATCCATCCTGACATCAGCACCTGAAAGGCACTTTAGCTCCAACTTCAAATTGTTGCCTATTTTAAAATCAGCCGCTTGGCAGACAAAACTCTCCCCACTCAGAAAGGAGGATGTTTTGATAATACTACGGCAAACTATTTCCTGAAATCACCCGATTTCGTCACTTCTTTCTATTAGGCACTTCAAATGCCTCCCTATAATGCCTCTTCTATACTATAGAAGACAAATCTTTCCATTTAAAGCTGCTATTATACATATCTTGGCCCTGAACTCCGCCCACCTTGTTTTCCCCGACGAACCCGGAAGTTTGCATTTGCCCCCCCCCCCTCCCCCCTTCATGTTCCGAGAGCGAATTTCAATTAAAAGGCATCGAAGTTTGATTAATTAGCAAAATCTAATTTGCGTCGGCAGTTTTGAAGGGAAGTCGCCCTCCGGTGTAACTCATTACGATGAAACAACTTGTTAAACCAATTAGGTATCAGTTTTAAGCTATATTAGAAAGAGACTTCGGTAAATTGACTTTTTCTCGTTCCGCGAACTTCCCCAATTCGTTGATTTTCACCTCAACGGCGGGATTTTCCAAAACTCAAATTATTTTCAACGTTAAAACCGTTGAGCCAGATTCGGGTCTTCGGAGGACAAAGATGAACTTATAGCTTCACTAATCCCGATAGCGATCACAGCTAATCCTCGTGGGATAAGACCGTTGGAGTGAAACTTTAAACCTTCTATCGGATTTTCATTCCCTCGGAAAACTATTTTATTGTGAAAGTTTCCCGACTCAGCTTGAAGTTTATGGCGGAGTGATTTCCAAGTATCGCGTTTGGATTGATACCATCTTTGTCCCAGGAGGTTTTACAAATTCCCACAACCTCAAAGTTGGAGAAATAATTTTTCTAAATAATTGTCGGTTCTGAAATTACGCCGACATTATTGTTTGTACTCCGACATTATTGACATTTCCGACAAAACGATGAAAGCGTTATTGTGTGAGTGTGCCAATTATGCAACAATTTTCAATCAGAAATTTGTTTAAAAAATTAGTAAACCTATGTTAGGCCAGTTAGGCGACTAGTGACTTCGAAAACGACACCTCATGCTCTCCGTCAGAAGCCGTTCAAAGGCTAGCTCAACGGCATCGGCTCAGTTGACACCTCAAACTATGCTTTCTATGAGGGGGAGAAGAGTTTCCACTTTGCACTGCAAAGTTAGCAGAAACAAGTTTTTAGTGAGGAAGAGCTCGTTCTTAAAAAGCAGAAGCCGGTTTTGAGGGAGAAGACGCCAGTTTGAACTGTGCAGAAACCGGCTTTTAGTGAGCAAGAGTTCGTTCTTAAAAAGCAGAAGCCAGTTATGAGGGAGACGGTTTTTGATGAGCTCCTAGGATCCTTCAAAAATCCCATTTGCAACCCCATGAAAGCCCTATAGCTCCCCACAGTGAAATCGGATCGTTCTGGGACCCCCAAAAATGGATTCTACGTACAAAAATACTTCGAAAACGACACCTAACTCGACCCCTAAGCTGAAACCCTTCAAAAACGCCATCACGTAGCCTCATAGCGCCCCACGGGTTTGTACGATCGGGCTGAAAACCTTGCGGGCACAACTAGATGGTAAACCATGGCCAGTACCTATTTTTTCAAAATTTCAGATTTTTTTTTTTTTAATTCCTACTGCCCAGAACCGCTCAGACGACGGACAGCGTACGGCGGACGGACATTTCGTTTTTGAAATCTAGACCTCTAGAAGGGAATAATGTCAAACTTTTAGGCCGATCAGAGTTGTCGACACCCGTCACGATTAATCGGTGTATTATTTCAAGAATAATAAACCAAAAGCAAAAGCCGTTATGAGGGAGAAGACAACAGGGATCCCGCAATCCCGCGCACATACTATTGGTAAAGATAAGGCACCTCCAAAGATGGATTTTATGTCCGCAAGTACATTAAAAAACGACTCCTCAACCGAATTCCAAAGTTGAGCCCTTCAGTAGCCCCGTACATCCCCAAGGTGAGTTCAGACAAGTCTGGGAGCCTCACAAATGGGTTCTACGCCCAAAAAATACACGAAAATTATACCCCACTTGGCCCTCCAGCAAAAGTCCTTCAAAAACCATTACTGTAGCCCTTTAAAGCATCGTAGAGCCCCGCAGTTGCGTAGGACAGGTATAGGACCCCCTACAGCCAAATTGAGAGTGTTGTGTGAGTCATTGACGTCCTTCAAAATATCGATTTTGGGTGTCGTGATCAGGTCCTATAAGCGGTCAAAGGTCCAAAGCCGTGTTTCGGGGAGGTTTCCATCGGGGGTGGCGTTCGGGGTTGTTCCACCAGGAAACAGGTAATCGACACCCCCCCACATCCGCCACTAATTACAGGCCCGTCCGCGGAGGGGGAGATAAAATAACATTGTCCGAAAATCCGTGAGATACCCCGGTTTTCGTATCGGATGTCGGAAGTCGGTATCTGATCCTCCAGGTAATCGTTTATGCCGGAGGGAGACTTCTCACCTGGGGAAGGCGCCAACTTTCACGGGTGCCAACCTCAGTCGATTAATTACGGCATTATGCAAATCCTCGTTCCCTTCCAGACGTCCAGAGGCCTCACGTTGAAATTGCAAGACTTCCGCCGCGTTAAAGGCAAAACCCCCAAAATTCGAGCATTATTTAGGCAACGTCAGGTAAGTGTGCGGAGAAGGTTGAGCCGCCAGGGATTGCCACAGAAACGTCCTCTAAAACAAGCTTTCGGCGTTTTATTCCACCTTCATAAGCGTCTCTAAAATGCAAACAACCCCGCAAGTCGCCGTCATAAAATTGAAAAATTTCAAGATCCTATCAGTAGCGTTTGATCTCCTGAGATCCTTTAAAAATCCCATTGGCAGCCCCATGAAAGCCCTATAGATCCCCACAATGAACTCGGATCGTTCCGGGACCCCCAAAAATGGATTCTACGTTCAAAAATACTTCGAAAACGACACCTAACTCGATCCCATCGCCAAAAGCTTCAACACCCCCCCCCCCCCCCCCCCGTAGCCCCATCTTAGTCCCATAGCGCCGCACGGGTTAGGGCAAAAACATTGCGGGCACAACTAGGTGGTAACAACGGGTTTACCTAGATGGTAAACCGAGTATTTTTTCAAAAAAATCTTACTGCCCAAAACGGACCGGACGGCGGATGGCGTACGGACATTTCATTTTTGGAATCTAGACCTCTTGAAACGGATAATGTCAAAGTTTGAGGCCGATCGGAGTCGTCAACCTCGCGGTTGCAATGGTGTATTATTCCAAGAATAATAAACCAAAATAGGATGGGGGGGATAAAAAAAAATATTATACGTCCAAAATTACTCGGAATATGACACCAGACTCGACTTCATGGAGTCCTTCAAAAGCCCGATTTACATATAAACCTCTGGCCTCTTGGAAACGCCATAGATCCCCACGGTGAAATCGGATGGTTCTGAGGCCATCAAAATGGATTCTACGTCCGAAAATGATTCAAAAACGACACCTAACTGATGCCCAATAACTTTCAAAAAACCCCATCGTAGCCCTTTTTTTTAGCACCATTGAGCCCTTCGGGTTGGAGCGATCGGGCGGAAAACCTTACGGGAACAAATAGTTTGGAAAACCAAATATTTTGTCAACATTTCAGATTTTAATAAAAATTCCCACTGCGCGAAACGGCCTGGACGCGGAAGGTCATTTGATTTTTGAAATTTACATGTCACTCACAAATTTTGATGCCGTCCAAAATTGTCAACCCCCGTCGTGAATACTGAGTATCATTCTAATAGTATGTATTGCGAAGCCAAAAGGGTACTCGCGTAGGAGTACTATTTCAGTCCTGAGATGGCTGTCCGCAGATTGCATACATTATCCGACATCTGAATGTGAAGCTTCTACTTGAATAGTCTCCTGCCTATTTGCGGTTCCCTATCCAAGATGCTGACGTTTTCAATATCAAACTCATGTCCCGTGTCATTTGAATGTCAGGGCTGAGCATCCATCTGGCCTTCATTGTGACTCGGTTTAGAGGACGACGTTTCTGAGACGACTCCAACACCTGACTCTATTTCCTTGAAGAAGATGAACTATTTCGCATTGGGGCACAATTTTTCAGCTCATGGGGCTCAATCGGGTGTAAGATCAGGCTACGCGTGGGGTTATTACAGGGCATTTAAAATGTCGTTTTGAAGGAAATTTGGGCGTATAATCGATTTACGGGGTTCCCAGACCTGCTGTACTACACAGTGGAGCATTGTGTGACTTCATTGGAGCGATTTTTTAAGGGCTCTGGCCAGCGGGTCGAGTGAGATGTCGTATTCCAAGTGGTGTAAACGAAAAATCCGTTTATGGGAGTCTTAGATAGGATTGCCATTAGTAATTTATTTATCATTTTCACTGCATTTTTAAAAACCTGAAAGACCCGTTTGTCCCGTTTATTGACCCGTTTGTCTAAGTAATCAGATTTTTATGTTAATGTAATCAGGAACGGGACAAGATTGTTTCTTTGGTGAATCCTAAAATCCGGCCGTTTGTTTTTTTAATTAATCGACAGTCTTAAACTAAATTCATTTACTGACTGCGACTGCAGCATGAAAAATTAATAAATTAATTTTATTATTAGTCTTCATTTGGGAAAAAATAATGTGGGACCACCCTTGAATCGGTGTACGGCGCGAGCTAATTTGAGCAGCTCAAGAAATATTTCAGATTTCAAAGCTGAAATTGATTACGTGAACAAGCACATTCGTCAAAACATGAAAATCTTTTTTTAACTTAATCTAATTAAAATTTTATCGATTCGAGAAGCAAAGTTACCTACCATTCATGCCGAGGTTACGTTTTTCTAGTTCAGGCAGAACAATTTTGTTCATCTTTTTTCTTTTTTTTAATTTTAATTTTTAAATTTTAATTTTTAACTTTTTTAAATTTTATTTTTTTACATTTTTTAAATAAACTTTTCTCAGTTATTTTTTACGTTTATTTGAGGAAATTTGAATAATCTAGCATTTTATTGGTCACCCATTTAATTTGAAATCATGCAGTTGGACTTCACGCAGAACAGTGTGCACAGGTATGAAGAGGTCGAAGGGGTCTCAGACCGGTCCAGTACGCCCAAAATTAATTCGGAAACGACACCACACTCGACTTACGGCTCAAACCCCTTGGAAACCCCGAAAGGAGCTCCTTAGAGCCAGACGGTGCAGTCAGAAAGGTCGGACACCCACACGAATGGATCCGGCGTCCTAAAATGCATCGACGACGACACCCCACTCGACCCGACGTAAACCCCTCGTGTGGCGTCTTTGAAGCCCCTCGGGGCGAGTAGGACCAAAAACCAACGAGTACAATATTTAGTAGAAAATGTCAGCTTTTTAAATAAATGTCTATTTCCGAAAATCGAACTAGTTCCAACACCAATTTGAAATAATCAACAAAAAGGTTAGCAATAAAAAAGCTGAAAATTTTCGGAAAGCGTAAATCAATGGTACAAAATAATTTTTACAGAATTAACTTATTTATGCATTTAAATTCTGTAAATGAAAAATTATTTTCCAAAATCAAAAATGAAAAACTGTTTCAAAATGAAATCTCAAATCAAATCGAAAATTGTTGAACACTTTTACGACTGATTATACGTTCAAAATAAATCGGAAAACGACACCTCATTCGACCTCCTTCAATACCTCCATTTTTAGCTCCCCATAGATCCCCACGGTGAGATCGGTGGCTCTGGGATCCCAAAAAGAGTATTCTACGTTCGAAAATTCTTCGAAAACGACACCCCGCTGGACCCCATACCCTAAATCCATCAAAAGACCCTTCTGCAGCCCCTTTAAGCCCCACGTGTTGGTGCGATCGGGTTGAAAACCTTGAGGACACAATTAAAAAACAAATTCCGACTTCAAACGAACTTGGTGGCGGAAGGACATTTCATTTTTGGAATTGACACCTCATGATACCTATAAAGTCAAATTGTGAGGCCAATCAAAATTTTTTACCAAGTCGCGAAAACATGGGTTGATTACTCCACGAATAATAAACCAAAATTAGGTGTTTTCAATTTTGGCACTGGCAAAAAAAATTACTCATTTTAAACGTGCACTCACTTTCTTTCGCTCCGTGAACGTGACGACTGGTGATGCAGCAGGCGATGACGGCCAAACGAAGGAACGTGATCATATTCGCTGCGGATGTTGTACCACCAAGATCACTGGGCAGCACACTTCCCACAAACCTTCCGTGTCACTTTCACATCTGCACACCGAGACGCATCGTCAAAAGAAGAAATAAATAAAAGCGAAAAGGGGGGGAGGAAGAGAGAAAAACGAGAGGGAAAATCGAGGATTGGCGAAAGGTGTGGGGAAATTTCGCTGTGGACTCGCACTGAGGGGGGAGAACTCCCGAAAACGACGCCGGTCAGTTCCGAGTTGTTCCGGCGAAAAAAAAAAAATTCGATATTTTGTGTTCTTTTTGTGAGAAAAAAAAATACAAAATAAAAAATTTCAGCGGGAAATTCGCGCTAACCGTACGGAGAGTTACGACCGCCGCGGTACTTGTGGGTGTACTGGAGGCGGGAGGCGACTCGGAGGCGGCGCATGCGCGGGTTGACCGGGTGGGGTGTTTTTCAACCCTTTCGCTCGGGGGTTGAGGGGGTGGGCTCCTTTTTTACCCGCCGAGTTCGAGACCTACCCGAACCGGGTTGGGAATGAAAAGATACCTCCGGGGTGAAACCCGAATATCGAACGTTATGACGATTCTTTTGAAATCGGGAATGATTTCGCCGGAAAGGGAGGCCTCGCTTCGCTCGTTCATTTGAGCGCACTTGCGCTCAATCTGATGAAATGTACTGTATTAAAGCCCCAACTCGTTGAGAAGGAGGGTAATGTAATATTCTAGCTCCACGAGGTAAAAGTTCAAAAACCACTAAGTCTTGTTAGCAAAACCACAAAACCACAAAAACCACAAGTCTTGTTAGCAATGATTAAAAAAGAACATTGCTACCAACCAAATATATCACGTGTCATTCATTAGCTTTGCCTACTCCGATGAAATGATTACTCGAGTTCCAAAAACTAATAAAAAACTGAAAAAAGTGGGAACAGTGGACTATGTGAGTTTTGAAACACAATGATAGAGAAGAGTGCCTAACAGTGTGGAGAAAGTGGGTATTGAAACAGTAAAAATGGACATGGAGGAACTCCATTCCCTTTGGACATAAGAGGGTTTTGGAACGCAACCCGACTCATCAGGGCCGTTTTGGAAGGGACACATTGGGTTTAGAAAGAAAACAACTTCACCATTCGATTCGTCACCTTCGATGTAATCAAAATCGACAGATCGAATTTTTGAATTTCCCACAAACTGGACAAAGTGGCTTTTGGAACTGGACGACTCATAAGACGAGAAAAGTAGGAGAAAAGTATCCTAATGTAAATTGTCGGCATCAAAGTCGTTGATATCATAACTGATTTCAAATCTTGACATCAATACTGATTTCAATACTTGTTATCAAAACTCAAACCGATCAAAACGATGAGAAAAACGAAAGGATCAAAAATGATCAAAACGTAATGACGAAAATGGTGAAACAAAAACTATGAACAAACAAAACTATGAACAACAGTTATTGTTCAATCAGTTACTTGATGAAAGGAATGAAACACCATAGATTTCCACGGTGAAAAATGGATGGCCCTGGGACCCCCAAAAATGGATTCTATGTCGGAACATACTTAAAAAACGACACCTAACTCGACCATAAAGCCAAACCCTCCAAAAACCCCTTCAGTAGCCCCTAATTTTCCCAACAGAGCCTCACTAGATTGGGTGAAAGCCTTGCGATTAAAACTAGATCTAGTTTTTATCATCTATGATAAATCGAGTATTTTGTTAAAGTTTCTGACGCCCAGTCTTTACAACACTTCCAGTCTGTTGGGTCGGGAGACAGACAGACTGTCAAAGTATCAGATACTTTGACAGATTAACCTGAGGCAGATTCTGCCTCAGGTTAATCAATCAGAACTACAAACCTGACCCACACACTTAGTTTCATCAAAATCTGTTGGCGGGAAAGGATGTTAATTGCGTCTGCGATAATCTCACCATCAGGGCTCAAGGATGAATTAAGGTGACACTACCATCTAAGATGTGATCCCAGTCAAACTTGGAACACACATGTTGGATGTAGTGTCTCCCTAATTCATCCTTGAGCCCTAATGATGAGATTATATCTCGAAAGCTCACCGTTAAGGAGCGTAATTCTGTTAGAACTCAACACCGAAAGCACTTTCAGGAAGGTTGGAATTTCTGACCTATCACGCTATGATTTTTCCAGCGCTTTTTGGTTTTTCAGACGAAGTTCGAAGAATTATTACCAACCAAAAACACAGGTTTATCTGTTTCTAGAATGTTTAGTCAACTACAAAAAAGAAATTGGGGAGAAAACGCTTAAAAAATCACGCACCTCCTCAATTCTAACTGCTTTAAATCTTTACTGATTACTGAGAATTGACACGAAATAAACATCACCAGGCAATTTATTCCCAACATTTATCCCTTTGAGTGCACCATGATTACCAGCGGTAGTTTCTGCTGTTTGCATTGAGCATTCGATAATGATTATAGGAGGTTCCCGGGTTTGTTGGTTATTAGCGGGCCATTTTGCCTTTCCTTTCATCGGCCGGCAAACACGAGAGGTTATTTCACTGTTCCCTGGAGGCCTGATATCTGAGTGAAAAACACTGCAAATTTCACACAAGGGATTATTACCTATTGTTGGGTATGAATTGCCCAAAAATTGATTCTGTGTGGATGAATACCTAATTAAATTGAAGTTTTTTTAGCCAAAAAACTAGTTACGTTGAATATTCGCGCGTTTTATACCTACAAAGAATTTATAATTTTTTTTTATCTGGCGTTGCTTTTCATTGAAAACCGCGTTTTGAAACCCACAGATCATGAAACGTATAAGGACCCATTTTGACACCTATCAAAATGGGCCACATAATACAGCCGTACAGCAGTATGGGCCTACATAATATGTAGGTAGGTATTGGCGACACGTATTATGGCTCATGTATTAAATACATTTTGCGAATAATAAACCGAAAACGCTGCAAATTTTACACAATGGTTTATCATTCTTTGATATTGGTTATTTTGACATAATTAATTCCGTGTCAGTAAAAATTCTGTACATTGTTCGGACAGATGTGGGACCAAACCATTCATTCACGGTGTTGAAGGGGATAGCATATTTTTAGCACCTAACTTAACCATATAGCCGAAACCCTTCAAAAAAGCCCTCCCACAGCCCCAGTTTAGCCCCACAGAGCCCGACGGGTTTAGGCGATCGGGCTGAAAACCTTGCGGGCACAACTGGATGGTAAATCGAGTATTTTGCCAACATTTCAGATTTTCAGAACTGTCGACCTCCGTCGCGATTACACGGGTGCATTATTCCAAGAATAATAAACCAAAATGTGTTCGGGGTTGGTAGATAATAATTTGTCGCTGAATTGAGGTATATTTTATAACCAGCATCCGGTGTTATGACAACAAGTGGTCTTGGCAATATTATCCTACCACACGGCTTTGTATCATAACATGGTCGACATGTCTGATGCACACACGAACACAAACAACACTTAATCCCCAATTGTTCCGGCTGGTATTGAGAAATGAGCAAATCGCCGCCCAAACCTCCGACCGAGTCGCCCCCGCCGGTACCGTCGACGTCGAAGAACCCGGACCCGAAAAGCCGCCAGGTGAGGAAGAGCGTCACTTTCGACCAGCAGACGTCCCTCATCGACGAGGACAATCCGTCCGTCGTCGTCGCTCACGAACCCCTCGCGAACAACCCGTCGGGGCGAAGGTTGCCCAAAGATGCGCCGCCGGTGAAAAACAGCAATTCGTCCCACCTAGTGGCCTACGTCATGGAGTCGGTGGGGTTTTGGGGCAAAGTGACGCCAAGTAATTCATATTGAGGCTGTCATAAAAATGGTATACGTAATTACACATTATTAGAAATTTTTGCATAATTTTATTATTTTAAGTAAAACACAACGGAAATCAGCGGGCTTGGAAAAAGGGGATTCAACCTCGTTTTTACCATCCACACATCTGATGAGCGTACACTTTCAATAAATCCCAATTTGTCACCATATTTTGAATGACGTAGGCAGGTAAGTATGGGATATAGTGAAACAATATGAAAATGAAATAGATTTCTTTAAAAATGAAACAAATTAATGAATGAATCGACGAATGAATGATAACGAAATCGATGAAAACATTAAACATAAAAATTTTGGCTACTTTTTTTTTTTTTTTTTTTTTTTTTTGAGATGAGTTTATCCTGTGTGGATTTGACCGTAGCAATGGAACAAACGACGGCGGGATGTCAGGTAATCACTCCAGCCCCAAGTTTCTCAGCTTCTGCTGAGCCGAAAGGAAAGAGCCCTTATGATGGTGATTTGCACCCGAACTCGAGCCTATCCCTCTATTTGGACTCATTCATAATAGTAAAAGGTAGGTATTATTTTTTCTGAAACCAAAAGTCGAATCCAATTTCACTGCGGGTGAAAAAGTAATATTGATCTGCCATGAAAACCTTCTACCTATGCTTTGCTGAGTGCTTTTTTACTACCAACCAGCCTGGAAAAACGTGTTCGTGGTGTGGGCATTTTACTACTCACATATCTGCTGGACTCTTCTAATAAAAAATATAAATTTGTAGGAACGGCTACCAACCAGGGGAGAGACCACGATGTTTACCTAGGTAATCAACGCATTCACACTATGAACTTACGCCCGGATGACACATTGTTCACTGATATGGTAGCGATGACTCAATAAAAAGAGTCAGACAAAACCTTCTGGTGGTCGACGTCCAATCCCTAAATTGTATTAAATACACCACTGATCACTATGACTGTAGGTCCGTCAACAAGCCGTGTCAGCGACCCCAGCTCTCCCCACTCTCCCGTGGATTACTATGGCTAGCTTAACATTCTCAGCAAACGAAGGCATGTTTTGGCAGGTCCAGAAATTTGTGCACTGCCAGAGGACTCCCAAGCACTGTTGCCAGACGTCCCCCTTTCTGGAGCTTGGTTCCCCCATGTTCCCCCGTCCCCCGAAATACCCTTTTTCGGAAAAAGTCCCCCTTTTTCCCCCTTTTCCCCCCAAATGGTTTAGATAGAAAAGAAAACAAATAGGTAAATCTGTAAGTATAAAGGTTATCGGTACCTACCTAAGTAGTTATCTAATAGATATACCTAGCACCCCCCAGCAACTACCTACCTGTAGGTTTGTGACGCGCTAACGCAATTGGTGAAGAAGAACAAGATGATGATGGAAGAAGGAGCGAAGGCAGGTTACACTGCTGGTTACTGGTCCGGTTTGTTAAACAAACTTTGTATATTTTTGTTTGATGAGTAATCAACTGTTGACCTACTCGATCTCTCTATCTTGATTAATAGTTTTATCTTTGTGTGATGTGTGCAGTAGTAGTCATAGCTATCAAACGCCACCAAAGCAGGTGAAAGTGGGGTTCAAAGCGGGTACAAAGGTATCAAAAATCGTGGGAAAGTCGGGCTGAATTCTGTTCGTGGCTGGGACCTGATCCTAAAAATGGAATAATACATAATACAATGGAATAATAAATAAATATAATGGATTCTTGGAATGATACACCTATGTAATTGCGATGGAGGTCGAAATTTCTGATCGGCCTCAAAATTAACCATTTTAAATTTAATTTTAAAATACGTTGTAAGAGGTCTAGATTCAAGAAACAAAATGTCCGTCCGCTGTCCGGGCTGTTTTGGGCAGGATTTTTTTTTTTTTATCAGAAATTATGACAAAATACTTGGTTTAACATCTGGTTGTGCCCACAAGTTTTTCAGCCCAAACCCTTGAAGCTTTTTTTTTTTTTTTTTTTTTCAAAAAATATTTAATATTTTTATTGACACAAAATTATTTTTAATATTATTATTAATAATAATTGAAAGAAATTGAAATTGAAGAATAATAAACCCTTGTGTAAAATTTGCAGCGTTTTATAATTTTATTTTTTGTCCCCCTAAACGTCCCTTTTTTGCAGTGATCAAGTCCCCCTTTGTCCCCCTTTTTCGCCTCAGATGTCCCCCTTTCAGGTCGAAGGCGTCTGGCATCACTGCTCCCAAGAGAGGTTCGTTCAAACCCTCGATCTTGTGCGTTGAAGATAGGGATGTCCGATTCTCAAAAATGAATCGATTTAAATCGAATCGATTATTTAAAAAAGTATCGAAAATAATCGCGATTATTTTTTCAAAAAGAATCGATACATCTGAGAATCGATTCTTTTTCCAAATTATTTATTAAATTTCAAATTTATCAGAAGAAGAAGAAGCATTATTACATTATGAAACCTGAATTCCAATTACTAATACATCCAACTGCTAACCAGCACTATTAAGTAGGAAAAGGTAGGTAGGAAAGCTTTAGTGGTTGTTGTGCAAATGTTTCCATGTCTTCAGCTGTTACCTATGGTCGTTGCAGTGACTCAATTTAAAAAATAATATTGATTCTTTTAAACATTGATCTGTTTTGCAGATTAACTGAATATAAAAATACTTGTTAAGAGCAGAAAAGAATCGGTTTTCGATTCTGGAAATTTAGAATCGAATCGGGCCAATTCTTCAAAAAAATAAAGAATCTAAAAGAATCGATTATTTTTTCAAAAAGAATCGATTTTTTCAAGAATCGATTCTTTTTGAGCATCCCTAGTTGAAGACGGATGCCACCTTCCCCACGGGAGCCCCTCTGCTAGACTCGTACGTTTTGGAAAAATGAATAAGGGCTTAACTTAGAGCTGAAGAGGCACAACAGTTTACACCTGTAGACTGGAGGGAGGAGAACGAACTGTGGCGCACTTGGGGAGAGATACATTATATTACAATGGAACTGTGACACACTGGTGTCATCTGGGGATAAGCAAACATTTAGCCCAATGCACACATTCATCCTAGGAAGGAGGTGAGTAATCTGCTTTGGTTGCTCTGCAGATAAAAATAGGTTTCAATAATAAATTACACCGTCTTTGTCACCTTTCGAATTTCTTCGGGTCACAACGGGAGAGACAAAACCAGGCGGTATTTCGGATTACGCCTATTTTTCACGAGGGGTATTTTCGAACGTTGAAAACGGCGGCCATATTGATCATTCATCAGGCCTACTCCCCTGCGGTGTTGCCTAGCTAGGGTTAGAATGACATCCGAGACCACTAATTACTTTCAGTGCACCCCGCAGTCTCTTCGATACTTTATCTTACGAAAAGATCTCTTATCGCATTCACGCTTTGTGTTACTCCCCCTTTTCATTCTCTCAGTTAGACACGATCCAACTATTCTTAGAAGATAATCTCCCGTCGTAATTCGTCGGTAATTTTTTCTCCCCGCTTCAAAGGCCGCTGACAATATCACGTTTCGCAAATTCAATAAACCAGGAACAAAGAAGGATCGGAAACTGCCCTTTGATGGTTTCTACCAAGCTTGGTTAGTAAAAACTCGTCAAAAACGAGTTCGTGCCCACTAAAAACTGATTTGTGCTGAGTAAAATCTGTACCTATCTCCTTTATAAATAAGTATGGACACTCAATTTTATTTCCCCACGATAATATTGGAGCTGAAACTAGAGGAGAAGGAGGAGAGCGACTTTTTTGGTCATGATTATTTCGAGGAACTTCCGGTAGGTACATAATCGGAACCGTGAAAGAATGGATTTTCGTCCAAAATTACTCGGAAAACGACACCTTATTTGATCTCCTGAGATCCTTCGAAAAACCCCATTTGTAGCCCCACGAAAGCCCCGTAAATCCACACGGTTAAATCGAATCGATCTGGGGCCCCCAAAAATGGATTCCACGACCAAAGATACTTCAAAAACCGCACCCCACTCGACATCATAGCCGAAAACCATCAAAAACCCCTCCTGTAGACCCTTTTTAACCCCACAGAGCCCCCCCCCCCCCCCCCCGGGTTTGGGCCATAGGGTTGAAATCCTTGCGGGCACAACTAGATGGTAGGTAAATCCAGTATTTTTTCAAAATTTCAGTTTTTTGCAAAAACTCCTACTGCCCAAAATGGCTCGGACGGCGGACGGAGATTTCGTTTTGGGAATCTAAACATTTTGAAACGTATAATGTTAAATTTTGAGGTCGATCGGGATTTTCGACCTCCGTCGCAATTATATATAATATATATAGGTGTGTTATTCCAGGAATAATAAAAGGAGAGTAGAAAACTGATTTTGAAATCCCTATTTGGCAAAATGAACTTTTGTTAACTAGTTTTTTGTACAATCGGTTCTTACGACTGGGATTTTGGTTTATTAGGTATTCATGGAATAATACACCTATGTAATCGCGACTAAGGTCAAAAATTCTGATCGGCCTCAAAATTTGACATTATGCCTTTCAAAATGTTTAGATTCCCAAAGCGAAATGTCCGTCCGCCGTCCGAGCCGTTTTGAGTACCTAGTAGGATTTTTTTTTTTTTTTTTTTTTTTTAATCTGAAAATTTGACAAAATACTCTGTTTACCGATCGCTAAACTGTGGGTTTAAAGGAAGAAAACTCCAGTTAAACGTTAAATGCATTCTCCTTCATTTTCTTCTACTTTTGAGCATAATATGCTCAAAAGCATATTATGTCCAGCTAAGCATTTCCTGAATTTCCGTTCTTGATCGATGATTTGCGTGTCGATTCAGCCGTTGGTGGGAACTCCGGACGAAACTTGCTGGGATACCAAAGGGCCGTGGTGATTGGTCCCGTCTGACTAAACACTTCCAACTCGATGTGCGTTGTCATTAGTTTGAAGAGTCGAAACTCCCTCATCGAGTCTATTTGCCGGGTCCTTTCGGACTGTCCTGATTACACGGGAGGTTTCAAACTGATGGAGGACGGTTGTGTAAGCGGGTGGACTCAAATCCGGCATTAAAAAAGAAGTTTTTTTCGGATTCTTTCAATTTGATTCGGTGTTTGAGTTTTGAATTGGTTGACTGTCGTCCCCAGAACGTACTCGTATGAAGGCACTTTTCCGTCTGACGAAAAAAAAAAGCTCGCGTAGTTTTGCCGGACTCGAGGGAAAGCGAAACCCACTCCAACGGGCAAAACCAAATATCCCAAAACCTTAAGAATAGCTGAGTAGTTTGAACGGGGTCCGAAAAGGTCCGATAGAAGCTAACGGGGAATAAAGCTCGGGGAGGTTGGAATAGAATAGAGACGGCGATAACGTAGGAGGGTGGGGGGTGAAACAAAAACTTTTGTAATATCCCACAGTCTGATTTATGGTATCTCTAGGCTTGAGAAGGGCCGCTTCCTCCCATTTATCAAGCGCACTTCTTAAAAGTACTTAGGTTTATTTGTTCCTTGAGAAAAGCTCGAGTGGATTTTTTTTTCCTTGGCAGGAAGGAACGCGCGTGGAACCGAGGAAGGTTTTCCCCGACACCTTGAATACATATTTTGCTCCTAACCAGGTCGGCTTATCAGTAATGGAGTTTTCCCGGGGTACGAAGTTATGCCGCTGGCGCTCGATAGTTCTCCAAAACACGGATTTGTAGTTTCAAGCTTTGGTTGCTTCATCATTATGGTCGTCAAGACTTTTGGAAACCATCTAAAAACCGGTTTCTGCTAATAAGAAAAAACTGGCGTCTTCTTTCTCAAACGGTTTTCTGCCAGAAGGGAGAAAGAAGACGCCAGATTTGTTTCTTTCTGTTCAGCAAAAACTGGCATTTTCTCCCTCAAATCCGGTTCCTTTCAAGTATTTATACAGGCAGGTGCCTCCTTTCTCAAGACCAATTCCGCTCGTTGTCTGTAATAAAGGACCCTATGATATCGGTTCAGCCATGGTTTCTGCATACATAAATGTTAAGTTTTCCACATTACTTCTTTAAATTCATCCGCATAATCTAAGTTTTGTCTTTGCTATTAATGTTATTATAATTTTGGAAGCCTTCTTCCGAATTAAAAAAAAAACGTTGAGTTACGTTTAGTTATTCCTGCTTTATTTGCCAACTCAATAATCAAATAATTCAGTAATGAAAAACACACACACAAGGCGGACGGCGGACGGACATTTCGGTTTTGGAATCTAGACCTCTTGAAACGGATGTCAAATTTTAATGTTGAGGCCGATTGGAGTCGTCGAACTCCGTCGTGATTACAAAGGGGTATTATTCCAAAAATAATAAACCAAAAGGTCGTGATCGGTCACTATCATTTTCGTTACGCATTGACTGGAATAAGAAGACTTTCTTTAGCTTTTAAGGTGCCCTTCAGGTCTCAGCCATCTCAGACTCAATTTGGATTCAGAAGCGATCCTAGACCTACCTATTACCTATTGGAGATTGAAACGGAGCTTGGAGAACAAGAAGCACCTGTGCAGAGCGCTCATGAGACCTTTAAGGACAGGCCACGGCTCAGGGGGCTGTGAGATTTGGGGCACATCATGCAACACTTCCATTCTACAGTTTCAACGACAACAGAACAAGCTCTTCCGATACATCACAGCACTTGACGACCTGCGGGAAGACCTCCAACTACCTAAAATACAACGTAACATCACAGCACTGCATACGAAGGTTGAGGAGGGGGCCGAAGGAAGGACAAATCCCTGCGTTACGGTGAATTCGGATTAGGGATGGGAATCGATTTCCGATTTTTTGGGAAAATCGATTTTTGTTCCGATTTTTTGATTTTTTTGAATCGATCTTCAGGTTCCGATTTTTTAGGTGAATCGATTTTTTACTTCCGATTTTTGTAAAAATCGTGAATCGATTTTTTACTACTGATTTTTTAAAAATCTTGAATCGATTTTCGTCATTTATAAAAATTAGTTTATTATTTCAAGTGATTCAAGCAAATTTCGAGTCTTAGGTCGATTAAAAATTATGATAATAGCTAATAACAACAAAACTCACTAGTTACCAGCCACGTCCGCCATGGCTTTTTCAGACAGCGAAACTGATTACTCGTCTGATTAAATGTTTATTATCAAAATTTTTGAAAAGTAATGCAATTTTAATTTTCAATAAATGATTTTTTCTTGAATCCTACCTACATTAAAAATATCTACCGTTATCACTCATTAATAAAACATTTTTTTGTAAGACCGATTTTTGAATCGATTTTCCAAAAAATCGATACTTTTATGGCAATTTTTTTGGGAAATCGATTTGGAGCATCCGATTCTGAATCGATTCAAAAAATCGATACTTCTTACCGATTTCTCATCCCTAATTCGGATCCTCCAGGTTTGGCGACAAGACTCAAAAGAAGGCATCTCAAACAAACACATTCAAATCTCAACTAAGCTTAATAGCTCCCATAACAACCGAAATATCCGAAACATCTGCAACATCCTTAAAACCTCAAAGAAGCTGGAGGATTTCAATATAAACGTTTGAATGTTTTCGGGCATGTGTTGGGTGATTCGTTACAGTAATGGTATAGATGGTAGAACCTACCGGTACGCCTTCATGAGCACATGATTGGAAAATGGTTTATGATTATATTAGTGAACGCCTTAAGATTTCCGGAAATTTGTTTGCGACCTGGGGTCTACTGAACGCCTTTGTTTATCGATATCGCGATATCAGTGCATGTCTCGAATTTCGGACCAACCCAAAAACATATCCAAGTTAGATGGCATTTCATTCATTCGCAAACCATGGGGTTTCAAGCTTTCGTGACGATGCTTCGTCGTTTTGCTCGACAAGATTTTTGTGTACAAAGGTTGTAGATACATTGAAACAAGCATGCCCAGGGCGTCTTGCTGCCTTATTGCCGGACCTCGGAATTGTAAACCCCTGGAGGGTCCTTCGGAAGAGCCTTGCAAGGCAGGGGCTGGTTTAATTCGAGTTTGAAGTTGTGAGCTATAGCACTGGAGTTGGCTGAGGTCCGTTTAATTATCAAAACCCCTTTGGAACCTACGTAGGCCTTCGTAAAGGGCCCGGGGGTTGAGGGAAGGAGGCACGTTGGAAACCACAAAAAAAGAAGTTCAACTTGGTTAGGAAGATTTAAAAAAACGAGTCAATTTTTTTTCTAAAATAGTGACGTTTGAACAATTCAACGCCCGCTTTCCGAGAAAAACTCGTTCGGTACTGTCGGAGCACGTGCCGCCCAAATGGCTGCAGTCGTTTCGTTGTCACTGAATAATTGCCCGAGACTTATTGTTTTAATTTAAATGGAACCACAACCCCCTCGCTAGCACGGTGTCTTTCTCGAGGTCTTAAACACCTAACCATTTCAGAGTCACCCCCTCTGCCACATTCCACAAGTAAAGCTTGCAGGCTGTTTCGGCCACACCCAAAAGGGAAGGAGTGCCACTGAGGTTATGGCAAAGTGGGGGTGGCAATATTTAATTAGAAAGCTAGGCAGGTTTAAGGGTTGGGGATGGAAGGGGGGGGGGGGGGGTCTTCATGAATTAGTGATGGTGCTGCAAGGTAAATCTTCAAGATGGGAGCAACATGCTTTCACGGTTGAGAGTGCGAGGAACACAATCTTAATTTTTAGTTGCATGGGATTCTGTCGGCAGCATTGCGGATACCATCCACTCAAGAACACTCAATACTTAACTGGAAGCGACAGTTGAAATTTCACCAACATTCGGCTAGGTACTGCAACTACAGACGTGCAGTTGCCAGTGTCCAACGGGGGAATGCTCCAAAATACCGCCTAATTTGTCTAGTCGCTAAACGATGCCGCCAGGACACAACCATAAAAAATGTTGAGACAAAGAGGCCGACAACGGCGGAAACAACGCTACAAGTGAGATTACCCTCAGCAGCCTTTTTTGAAAATAAAGAGTAAATAAATAAATTAACGCTGCAAATTTTACACAAGGGTAAACCCCAATAATAAACTTATTATTTATTGATATAGGTTAATAATTAACCATTATTGTGCTAAAATTAATTGTGCGTCATTAGGAAAATAATTTATGCAAAAAAAAAAAAAAATCTTAACAATGTTTGGGCGAATGTGGGACAGGAAAAAAGAGGGATTTTGCTTACAAAATTACTCGGAAAACGATACCTTATTTGTCCTCCAGAGATCCTTAAAAAATCGCTTTTGTAGCCACAAGAAAGCCCTATAGATTCCCACAGTGAAACCAGATCATTCTGGGACCCCCAAAAATGGATTCTACGTTAAAAAAATACCTCGAAAACGCCACGTAGCCCCATAGCGCCCCACGGGTTTGGGCTAATGGGCTGAAAACCTTACGGGCAAGAATTTCGTCTAAATTTCTGATTTAAAAAGCCTACTGCCCGAAACGGCTCGGACGGCGGACGGACCTTTCGTTTTAGGAATCTAAACCTTTTGTAACGTATGTCAAATTTTGAGGCCAATCAGAACTCTCGACCTCCGTCGCGATTACATTCTACGCGATCTGATATTCATGTTTTTTGTTTCTGATAAATTTTTGTTTTGTTTTCTTGTGCCTCATGTGCCCGAATGATTGATTACCTATCAATTATTAAAATTTTGATATTCAATAGTCAATTTTCATACAGCTATTCTCTACTTATTGACTTGTCGTCATCTCCATTATAGTTCCCTCGCTCGAATATCTCCAACGTTGATCTATCACTGCCGGCATCAGGAGGGATTATCGACTCATTAGTTTATTAGTTTGTTCTTGTTACAGCCTCCGGGCTCTCTCAACCTCAAACACTCAACTCCAATCAGCTGAGTGATTCCGTTTCCATCGGATTAGACCTTTGCTGGTTAAATCAATCCCTCGCTCTTGTGTTCGTCATGGCCCCGTTACAATTCAACAGAGAAACCATACTAAGCGCATGCGCTTGCGTTCTTGCAAGAACGCGTTAAACAGAGCCCATTATTACGGATTGTATCTGGGAGGGGGACCTGATTTAGACCTTGTCATGCATTGAATACGCGAGCGTTGTGAGAGGCTCACGCGTAAAACTGAGTAGGTAACAAAAGGCTTTTCCTGGAATTCACAACGCTTGGACGAGAAACCATTAGCGATGATTGGATTAGGCTGCAGGGAAAATTCTATTATAATAATTATTTAATTTCACTTCAGAAATTGTGCTTCGCTGATGGACTTCGGGCTGGCGTTGAAGTTGGGCATTAATCATGCATAATGCTAAGAGATTTTAAAGTCGGAAAATTGTTTCAGAATGAACAATACGTGATGCTATCAGGGGATTTTGAAGGATTTTGCAACATCTTCATCTTCGAAGTAGTTATGTGCAGGTTTCCAAGCTGTTCTGGTTCAGATAAATGAAAAAAGGAAAACCCTGCTTAATTATGGGTGGATGAATGAACGGGCCAAGCCGATAACTCGGACTAGAAACAGATCCTGGTGTTTAGTGAGGAAGAGCTCGTCCGTAACAAACAGAACCCGATTTTGAGGGAGAAGACGGCAGTTTTAAATGAACAGAAACCAGTGTTTAGGAAGGAAGAGCTTATTCTGAAGATGCAGAAACCGGTTTTGAGGGAGCAGACACCAGCTTTCATTGAGTAAAACCCGGTTTATACGGGGCCGAACGTAAACATTAAATGTTCAACAATTTTTTGAACACCCCCTTAATAGATCTTTATAACAATGTAAAACTGTACGAGTTGCGTCGACGGTAATGACTATCGCCCATCACTGGAAATGAAAATCCGTTTCAATCTTGACTGTACAAGTGGGTTCAGTACACGGAATCAATCAAATGGCGGAGTGGGAACGAAAGAAAACGACGTCATTTCCTCGAGCTCAGTGAAGCTTACGGAACCGGTAATAGCCTATTACTAATAGGCCTTTTCTGGCTTGAAACTGTAATAGGTACGGCTTTTATTAGAGGTACCCCCCTCCCAACCACTATTCAGCTAACCTTTCAACTCAGCAAAGAGTCTGTAAGGGAAAAGTCTTTCGCGGGGCGATATATATCGTAATTTTAACGACCTTCGGAGTTTAACAAAGTCAAACAGTCGTGAAGCAAGGATTTTGAAAGTGAAATGTTCACTTCACAATGTCATTTTTTGGAATTTTCGGTAAAGGTATGTGAAGACGGAATCTTCATTGTGGACCATTTAAAAGCAAAATAATAATAATAATAATAATAATAATAATAATAATAATAATAATAATAATAATAATAATAAAAATAGTAATAATTATTACTATTTTATTTAGTTTAAACTAAATAAAAATAAAATAATGAAATACGCGTCTCTACCAATTGACTTGAAAAAGACTTATCTTTAGAAGTAATTTTATTTGATTGTCCCCCCCCCCCCCGAGTTATTTTTGAAACGCTTAAAGATTTCATTGAGTTACCAGCCTAGGACCTGCAGCCTAGCTGCAAACCAGATCGGACTTTCCGGAAAGCCTCGAGAAATCTATTTATTTATTTATTTATTTATTTATTTATTGAGAAACGGGCAGAGCCCAATTATACAAAAGTAATACATACACTCGTAGGCAGAAACACATAAATCATCGTAGACAAAATTTGTCTATTTAATGGAAACACAACCGAATCGATGCATATATAATTACTTATGAATGGAGACCTAAATTACAATGGAAGTAAATGAAATGAACTTTATGGCGATCGGTAACACAGATAAAGAAGTCAAGAAGAAAGGAAAAATTCGTGGAGCGTACGTTTGAGGTGAGTAGGAGAGTAGGAGAAGAAGTCAAGATATGGTGGGGAGGAGGTGAGAAGGTTGGCAAGACGGGGGAGGCGACAAAGCGTACGGTGGTAGAGGTAATTGGTTGGCGAAAAGGGAACGTTGAAGGGGTGGGCAAAACGCGACGAGGGGCGCGGGGCTCGCAGACCAATTGAGCGGAGAAGTTCGGGAGAATTGATGCGACCGTGAAGAAGTGCGTGGAGAAAAACCAAATCAGCTGACTGGCGGCGGTCGACAGGCCTCAGCAGATGGAACCGAGTAGAGAGAGCAGAGTAGTTAATCTCAGTGCGAGGAATGCCCAACTTATAGCCCAGGTACCGCAAGAATGCCCGGTGCACACGCTCCACCTGCTCAATGTGACAACTATAGAAAGGGGTCCACACCACCGACCCATAGTCCAGGACTGGCAGCACGAGAGAGCGATAGAGGTTCACTAGAGCAGGGGCCTCGGTAAATTCCCTCGTGTTTCGCCTAAGGAACCCAAGGGCTCGCATACCGCGCAGGGCGACCTGGGATACGTGGTCAGAGAAGGTAAGCTGGGCATCAAGCAAGATCCCAAGGTCACGAACTGAGGACTGACGAACAAGAGAAGCCCCGTCGAGTTGGTAGTTGCAAATGATAGGCTCGACAGTGCGGTGGAAGGTGGTGACCGAACACTTTGATGGGTTTAGCTTAAGGCCGTTTTGGCAACACCAAAGGGACAAAGTGTCGAGACAGTCCTGGAGGGGGGAACAATCAGACAAGTTGCGGATGGGACAAAAAATCTTGAGGTCGTCGGCATAGATAAGGTGGGAACACTGAGTGAGGGCAGCCCCGACACTATTCATAACAAGGTTGAAAAGTAGTGGGCCAAGGTGCGAGCCCTGAGGAACCCCCGATGAGGCAGCGAAAGAACGCGAGAGGGAGCCAATCATTCGAACGGTCAGCTCACGATCAGACAAGTAATCGCCAAACCATCCCAGCAAAGGACCGTACACCCCCAGGCCAGCCAGAACACGAAGAATCACGCTATGAGGAAGCTTATCAAAGGCCTTTGTAAAATCAGTTGAGATCACATCGACCTGGTAACCCCCTCCGAAAGCCCCCAGCACAAAATCCTGGAAAAGCACCAGGTTCGTCACGGTTGATCGTCCCTTCACGAATCCATGCTGCTCAGGAGCGATGATGGAAGTTAAGACAGGGGAAATCCGATGGACGACAAGCTTCTCAAAGGTTTTGGGAATGGTCGAAAGAGAGCTGATGGGGCGGTAGTTCATAGGGACGAACAAGGAGATAGCCTCGGAGAGAGTTTTATAGAAACTGGAAACAGCGTCAAACAATGGAAGGGTCTCACAAGCAGACCAGTCTTGCGTGGAGAGATATTGGTTTAAGGAGTCATAATCACCCCGCTTAAAATTATAGGTGAATTGCCTGGATGGGCCGAGACGAGGAGAGGCAGAGGTCAGGGTAGCAACGAAAATAAGGGTTGGATGGGCAACATCTTCAGGCACAAGGGGCTCGCCACCCCTAACAACTAGGTCATCAACAGAAGAGAAGAGCAGATCCAAGACATTCCCGTGGGCATTGGGGAGGTGGTTATACTGACGCAAGTTGAGTTGTTGAACTGACTCGAAAACAGCATAGGCCTTAGAGTGGGCTGGGCAGAAGGGCTCATTGTTGTTCCAGGAAAGCGCCGAAATCCCAGGTAAGTTATAATCGCCGACGAGCACAACTTTAAAATTCGGGTAAGCGGACATGATAGACTCCAGCTCCTCAAAGTGGCTATGGTATGATGATAAGGGTAAGATGGTAAATAGACTGTTCCAATTATGAGATGAAGATCAGGCAGGATTACAAACAATTGTTCAACGGAATCAGCAGAGGGATGGAGAGAAGAGCGAAAGCGATTTGAAACTGCAATTAGGACCCCGCCACCAGTCAGCTTGAAATGATTATTTGCCGGTGAACGGTCTGTGCGGAAGATACAGTAATTAGAAAGGCGCAGCTCGGAAGAGTCAATGTCAGGATGGAGCCAGGTTT
Organism: Pilophorus perplexus; assembly: GCA_955831195.1. NCBI lineage: Eukaryota > Metazoa > Arthropoda > Insecta > Hemiptera > Miridae > Pilophorus > Pilophorus perplexus. Next base: position 20,188,864 of record OY037014.1, read on the forward strand.
CAGTAAGGACAAGTATATCAGGTGAAAGATGGGGCGCTTGGTGATGGAGGTGAGGAAACTTGGTATTAAGGCCACGTACATTTTGGTAAAGGAAAGTTAATGAGGAGACTGATCTGATGGTGGCTGGGAGTTTTTTGATGATCTAGGCTGAGTGGAAGGCCGGATACGTGTGATCTGAGGAACGCCTGAGATGTATTTAATGGTGAGATCATTCTCACCACCCGCAATCCTGCGCTTGAGCTCAAGGCGAAGACGGTCAAGATGTTGATATTGAGCCGGGGTACGGTCAGCAGACATGGAGAAGAGCTGTGGGTTCTGGGAACGGTTGGCAGAAAGGAGAGCAGAGACTGATCCAGGAGAGTCCAGGGTAACCAATAATGCACGGGGCTTGTCTTCTGTATACGCGATCCCCAACCGAATGGCATTTCCATCAAAGAAAAAATAGATATCTACTTACTCATTTTTTTGAAATGGTGGAAGTAGTTTGATCGTGTCCATACGATAATAATTATCGCATAATCTTCAATATAATTCACAAATTTTAAGAGATAAACTTCATGGCATGGCATCGAAGGCCTCTTCTAACCAGAGAAATCCACGACGTGGAGAACCCCCTCTGACACTTCCGGAAGTTGAAACAATTATAAGCCTTCACAAAAGCGAAGATACCCGCGTTCGAGGGGCGGAAGCTCATTTCCAAAAAGTTTTCCCGAGCGTTAATTATCCTGCCAAAAACCTCCCCCGCTAAACAAGGGAGGTTTTTCCGCTCGCCCCTTCGATTTTGATTTTCGAAGACCTCCCCACTCAATATCAAGTAGGTTGTAGTGCGAACCAAAAAAAAAAAATGTACAAATTGACACAGCGCCCGTACAATGTAAACTGGCGTAGTAGAATTGTTTCCAAAATTGTTAGCGAAACTTACCCCACGTACGCGAAGCCGTTTGCTAAGTATCCCGCGTGATTAGGGAGAAGTTTCCGGGGATATTTACCCCCGTGTAAGTCTTAATTGGTTCAAACGACGCACTTAGTCTTAGAAATCTCTTAGCGCCGTCGGAGTAGTTTGATAATTGAAACGAGTAGTTGAAAAGAACTACCATGCGGGTACGGGGACTCGCTTCGCTCGGCCATTCAACGTCTGTGATAGAGGTGATTTAAGGCTGCTTAAAAACTGCAAATGAGGAGTGTTCTAGCAAAACTCAACTTCATTTTCAAGAACCTTTGCGGTTTTTAATTCTTGCGACAAACCCTACTATTGTAAAGAAGGGGAAGATGGGTTGTACTGTGACTAGAGGCCTTCAAGCCTCGGGGGAACTGGCAGCAAAAAAGGGGAACATTCCCCCGTTTGGTGTATCTGTGGCCACACTGACTTCAACTGTGATGAGAGTTGGGTTGGTTGGTTGGGTTAACATTTTGGTGGTCCGCCCTTGATCGACGACGGCTGATTCTCCCGAGAGCTGGAGGTAGTGGTAGGTACCTACATCAACTTTCTTCAATTGAGGTCTATAGGTAGAGGTACTGTCTACTACCTACATGCCGTAAGTTTTGAATCTGATGAAATGTGAGGGATAAAAAAAAGTATCGGCGCCGATACCGGAAAAAAGTATCGATACTACGATATATATCGGGGAAAAAAGTATCGATACTTTTTCAACATCCCTAAGTTAGCAACTCTGGTCGATGGATAGGTGAGGGGATTAGGTTTTGACGTTTTGAACCTAATTTTAGGCATGATTGCAAGGGGCTATCCACCCCAAATTTGACTGAAAACCGAGGGGCGGGTGACTAGTAGTCACTCACTACCAAAAATGTAGGTACGCAAAAATGATCACAGAAGTTAGATAAGTTTCTGTTGTTTCTGTGTTGTTCTCCTTCTCTGATGCTGGATGCATTTCATGAAACTTCGTGTATTGGGGCTGCCCTAATTGGGCCGTCTGAAGTCGCTAAATGATGCACAGCTCCCCAGGCTTCATATTGAATTAGGTTTGCTGCAGCGACGCGGAAAAGTGGGAAAGTATGAGTTGGGGACGAGGAGGTTTGTAGGGGAAGGGGGAATGCAAAATTCAACCGGCGTTACATCTTTCGGCGAGGGGGTTCCGGAATGCACCAACTGCATCACGCCACTTTGCTTCGGAGCTCGGAGCTTTTGAATCATTTATCCCGGCACGGGCTCCACCTGCGGGATCCCGTGTGTCAGTGGCCGCGGGGTGAGCGATGGGATCCCAAGGAAGGTCGAAGGGACGGACGCGTTGCGAAAGCGAACGACAGGAGGGAACGAAGTGGCGCGAAATGAGTGGAGTTCCGTTGTCGCAACGTCCTTTTAACCACTCCCCTGTTTCCGCTGGTTTATTCAGATCTTCCGGAGGCGGGGGACGCTCGAGGGGAACGGCCGTGTCTGATGATCCCTGAGGGCTGAGTCGATTTGGCCCCCTACACGCCGAAACGAAAGAGTCACAGCGTCGTGAGGTGGGAAATAGGATGGGTATCACCTCCACCAGCACCCTCTCAACAACCATGGTGATGATAGCTCATTGAGCTTAATAACCATTTTTTCTGTTGTTTGTAATTGAAAGCTAGTTCCATGAAATGACTAATAACGCAAAAAAAGGCCCGATTTATCCTTCAGGACCTTGAGGAAGTCGAAAGGTTTGAATCCGAAAAGACGACAAATGACGTCATTTGTCGTCCAGAACCTGAAAGCAGACCACTACTACAGTTCTCAAAATATCCGTAGAAACCGACTGTATATCCGTAGAAACCAACTGTATCGGTAATAGTTGAAGGCGGTCATCACCTCAAGGGTATTAAATCTAGCAAGCAAACTCGAATAACCCCGTTTAATGGATTTCACCAAGCATCCTGATGATAATAAGTACTAATGACGGATTATTACTTGCCTCGTGTTCTTAGCTCCCCGCATTTCAGCGCTCTGTCGGTCGAGATTGTTTTGATATCACGCAATGAAATCGCCGAATGTGACGAGGGGCATGTTTTCGCTGCTTCCCTGCTCAAATCCTGTCTCTAACACATTCACTTTCCTCTTTTTGGCTAGCATAATTAAGAATCACTAAGGGGGTTATAATGTAACCATATAATATTATTATATTGCGAATCACTAAGTCTTGCTAATCGGACATCATAACATAAACAATCAGCCTTCTTGAAGGCGGTGATTTGCGGACATGAAATCTTTAGATTCGATGCCAGCGTCCATGGTGGCGTTGTGTTGTACTTTCGGAATGTCAATCTTACCGCCAAAAGTTCAAACGCTGATTATTTTCATTTTCGTAGGCGAGCAAAGCGAGCCGGAGCATCTAGTTATCACTGATGCCAGATTGGGGGAATTGTCTCACGGCTAAGGGACTTTTGGGGCTTGGAGGGATGGAGGGAATTTTCTTATGAAACAAGCCAAAAAATGAGGGTTTTTTCGATCAGTTCCAACCAATAATAATATTTATTGGAACTGATCTAAAATCATTAAAATAATCATTATTATCGTAAAAACTATCCTTGGAACTGTCGATAGCTTCGTACAGTTTACGCTGACGATGGTGAATTGCTAGTCTGGACTACCTATCATATCGATAGACAGCATCAGATTCTGTGCAATCTTCTATTGTAAATAATATTAAATGTAGGGCACCCTGCATGGCGGATGTAGAAGGCGTAGGGCACCCTACCTGCTAAAATCAGGGAATGTTTTATTGAGAGGGGGATCTCGAACTATCTTCTGACCAAAATTCGAATTCTGAATAGATTCAATATGCTATCTACCGTCTAATATTTTCAGATTAAACTAGATTTAAAAAAAAAAAAAATCCTACTGCCCAAACCGGCTCGGATGGCGTACGGAAATTTTGTTTTTGGAATCTAGACCTCTTGAAACGGATAATGTCAAATTTTGAGTTCGATCAGAATTTTCGACCTCAGTCGCGGATACGTAGACCTACACCTGTGTATTATATACCCGCCAGGGCGGAACAATGGGGGTTGGCTGGCGAAGAAACAATAATTGGATCGTTTTAATTCGCGCGGGGTCTGCAGGCGGGTGAAAACTCCGTTTCGAAATGTCCCAACTGTGTTCCATAATATGGAATTATATTATATTATATTATAATAACACGCGGGACCTTAATAAGTTCAGATAGTGTCCCGAAAGTGTCCCACGAGTGTGAATTTTGGAACTTTTTATAAGGGGAGGGAGTTTTCCTTGATGTTGGGGTCCCAACGTGTCCATCGATGCTACTCATCCACTAGGGGAGCGAGCGAAGCGAGCCGGAGAGACTAGTATAATTATAAAAATATAGTATTAGGTCCTAATACTATATTTTTATAATTATATAACACCTACTAATAACTAATATAATTCTTGGAATATTCCAAGAATAATAAACCAAAAATCGAAAAATACCTAATTATGCTTTTTCGATTTCCTTTTTTCGTTTCCTCTAACGGTCTTTTATACATTGACTATCGATATCTTGAAAGTGAATATCAGATATGCGTTTTGAACGTCCCTTGTTGGGAAGCTACGGATTCGTGTTCAGCACCCCAAAAACATATAAAACTGTTGAGAAAAATGCTACACCACGCTTTGCATTGAAAAATCACCTGGTGACTGGACTATACGAGACTCAGGAGTTGCTCATTTTATAACGAAGCGAGAATCAGCCACGACTTCTATGCAGCTGGGAAGAGTCAAAGCAACTAGATGGCTGTATGTATCCCTGGCATAGTCGGTCCATGGCGACCCTCCTTGATCTGTTTACAATCCTGGGGCCTGGTTCGCAGACAGCACTCCAGATGATGATGGCCCACGTCATGCCAAGGCCGTTTTTCGAGCAGACGCCTCACTTCCCTCACTTCATCCCCTACGGATTCACCAACATCAAGCTTTAGTGGTGTACCCGTTATTATAATCCATTCGCCGTTGTAAATATTAGGAAAAGATCTCCTCCCTCCGTTACAGGTTAATTAAGGCACCTTGCCGCGGAAAACTGTCTGTTAATAAACGCTACGGCCCTGCGGAAGGCGGAAAGAACAGACAGGGTGGGAAACGGGTTAGGTAGATAGGAGTTTCAGGGCAGGGGGGAGATTTCTAAAGGGAAATATGAGTTTCAATATTAAGAAAGTTCAACCTTATAAGGCCCACAGCATTAAGCGAGGAATCAGGGGGGGAACAACAACTTTTGGGATAAAAATTATTATTTTCATCAAGTATAAGAAAGTATTAAGTGAAGGCACAAAGTAGTGTAGGGCAGTTGATTAAAAGCCATACCATGAATGTGTAATGAGTACCTCTAAGCTTGGTAGTGTAATATTGAAAATAATTAATAAGTCCAACGTAAATTTTATTTTGTTCTCAACCGGTTCGTCAAGAGGCGAAAGAAAATTAATCAGCTACCACGTCGTTTGTTATCAAACACGGATGGGGGTGTGTTTTTCTCCGGGGGTGGACTGCAGGATCAAACCAGTTTCCATAGTCATTAACACGCAGATGGCGACGGGAGGCCGTCAGGAGCGGTGATTACGGTCTGAAATAAACTGAGTTGATTAGATAGATTCCGGCTTGAAACAGGAGTTGGGTGGGTGGCGTGATCGTTTTACAAAAAGGGACACGGGAGCAGCACTTGACAAGACAGGTGGAAGGGGGAGGAAAGAGGCTTGAGGTGTGAAAGTGTTTTTCCTTCATTTTGTAGTTTTGGTCTCATCCTTCGAGTCAACAAAATGCTGCAAATTGACACAAATTTTATTGTTATTTTGTTCAAATTGTGCAAAAATGTGATTCTGTCAGTGGAAGAAAATTTAATATACACTGCCAAGGGGGACCTGGCACATTGCTTCCTCGCGTCAAATACTATCCCGATATACAGCCAAATTGGATTGACGGACTGCAACAAGAAAATTAAGTTCGCATAAGCCGCTGATTCAACCATCATGAAATTAATATGTGACCTCAATCACTGCGTAATCCTTAAAAATCTGACCGAAATCGGATCAGCATTGTGGAAGTTATTTTACGTTTTTTATTTTTATTTTCACCCCTTGTGATTGTGGATGGAAGTTGGGAGGAATCATACGTTTGCGCTTGCGCACAGCGTTCCGCTGATTCAAGCGTCCTAAAATTTATGGCCGAACCCGCGCAATCCCTGAAAATTTGACGAAAATCGGATCAAAATGTGGATGTTATCGTTTTAACAAGAAAATGCGGACAGACAGACCGACACAGAACCATATTTGCTCAGGAGGTTTTGAAACGCAAAACGCGTGAAAATTTCATTTTGGAGGGAAAAAGTTTTTTCGATCCCGATAGTGAAAACAATGCTTCCGCGGTACTTTTCCGTTATCCCCCCCAGTCGATTTCGAGTTTCATCCACAACCCTCCCGATGGCTTTAAGGCACCCAAAGCGGCCGAAACGCAACCAAAATCGAGTGTTGGGGGGGGGGGGGGGGGGGGATAACGGAAAAGTACCGCTTCCGCTACCTGCGGTAGACTCGAAAGCAAAATCATGAATTAAACAAATCCTCTAATATAAAAGCCCCAAGACATTGAGGAAGACGAGGAGGAGGAGGGTGATCCTCCCTAGTCATCCTCTAGGAGCTGATGATCATGGGAGTTCGTGAGGTATATCGAATATAGTGTCAAAATTTGTGATTAAAAAAAAAATTCTGAAGCCCAAAACGACGGTGGACGAACTTCCTTAAAGAGATGAGTATTCATGCAGAAATTACACACACGTAGTGAACTACTATGGCGTATGACAACTACGGTCGGGTGGTTGGCTTCCCTCGTACCTATTAGCTCAGCAGTATGCTCCATTACCATGTTTACGCCCTTTGGTTCCAAAACGGAGAGAGCTCCCAGAGGTTGCCAGCCGATAGCTCAGCTCAGTTCATTTGACTAACCGAGTCACATTCCGGCGGGGGGCATTTGAAGTCGGGTAATTCGACGAAAAAGCCGTCCCCAGGGTGGAACATTCGGATTCGGTGTGTAACCGAGTCTAGCGAAATATTGGCAAGGTGGCAGCAAGCCGTGGAAAAGTCCACCAGGGTTAAGTTTGCAGTTGTGATAATGAAGAATTTCGGGTTCGCAGCTTGGGACGGTCTTGGTTGATTTTATAACTTGAGCTGCTTTTAGCACCAACTCCCAAGTCTCCTCAAACCTTCAACTGCATGATTGGTAGGAAATGTGAAGGGGACACCTGAGCACGATTCCTCCCCTAATTGCCTTCATTTGTACGGTCGACAGGTGAAGTTGGAAGTGGAGCCTAAAGAGGTGGTTTCGGCGTTTTGGGCCAAGTTGGGGGAGGACGTCTCATGAAGGGCGATAATGGCGTGGGCTGACGTGATGAGGTTCAAGGTTGGAAAGCCCGGATGTTGGGCGAAAACTGATGATGGCGGATTGTTGAAAGGGGCGAGATCCAAACGCTCAACAAGTTTTCCAAGTTGAGATGCGATCCAGATCTTGGAGAGTTCATTAGTATCAACGGTACAACATTTGTACCGTTGATACAAATTGGATGATACTTTTGATTTGTTATTCTCGTTATCGAACATCAGAGCCGAGTGCTCGAACAGATTGCAGTGTGTGATTTAGGGAGAGCAAAGAGGGGTGGGGGAAGGAGTGTGGGATCATTTTGATGGAGTTTGGACAAATGTGGTTTTTGGAAGACTTTAGTTGTGACGTCGAGCGAAGTGTCCTTCTTGAAGTTTCAATTTTGAGACTTACAATCCGTTATAAGGAGATTTATATACACGTGGTCACACTTTGGGGATCTATGTGGCTAAAAATGGGGTTTTTGAGGGGCTTTATAAAGCCCTTCAAAAAACCCATTTGTAGCCACATAGTCCTTCAATATGACGTATTATCAAGGAAGACGCTAGTAATGCGATGTCCATCCAAAATCGACTTTAAAGGACTTCAGTTGGGAGGTCGAGTGGGGTGTCGTTTTCGACGGACAAACCCATTCGATTCCAATTCAAGGATCTATGGGACTCCTACGTTGCTACAAATGGGGCTTTCGAAGGGCATGGTATCGTGTGAGGTGTTGTTTTCAAGGTAATTCTGGAATCCATTTTTGGGGATACCACATCTGTTCTTACACAACTAAGGTAATCGGAATTTTCAACTTTAAATTACTTCATATTTGATTGATATTGAATACGTTTTCCACAACTTGAACAAAAGTCGGGTAAAATGTGGTTCGAATTTGGATGGACATCGCATTACTAGCGTCTTCCTTGATAATACGCAATAAAAACCAAAACGGGTACATTTCCTTCAAAGTACTTAACGACCAACGGAATTCTACAGTCTTCTTTATGACCGAAGATATTTCATGTTGAGTGTCTTTCTGTTTTATCTTTACCGCTACTGCGTTATCAATACGGCTAGCAAAATGGAGTTCACTTCTAAGACAACTGCGATTGTCATTTTTACGACACAAAGATGAAATATTTACTGGAAAACGAACCACTCACCTGGTTATCTCTGGTGCTTATACGAGGAAAACCACTGGCGTATAAATTTACGGTCAATTATAAGGGCCTGAGATCTTGTTTGAAAGGGGGCGGGAAAGGAGGGAAGGAGGGCCTTAATTAAAGTTTTCACAGGTGGCCATTTAGAAGGGACACTTCCCACTGCCTATGGAGGGACAAACCCCCCTTCTCAGGCCTGATTAAGCGAAATGAACCAACTCATCCGAGCAATGGAGCCAGTCAGCGTTTCAGGGAGACCCCCCGTGGCGCAAAACCGCTTCCCGTAAATCCATTTCGGGAAGAGACGTCGTTTGAAGGTTCGCCCTTCCGCCGCGGCATCGCGATTAATTAACTTTATTCAATAATTAAGAGCCCCGGCAGAGGTCGATTGACGGCAATTGACCTGGAAGGGCCTGGAGGGGTTCCTGAAAATTACGGTAAGGGTAACTCCCTATAATGGAATGATCGAAGACTTGAGGGGTCATCAAAGTATTGTTTTACACCAAATAGAACATTTGAAGTACCACCATGAAACGCTGCCCATTTTAAAAAACGCTGCAAATTTTCCACTAGGGTTTAATATTCTTTGAAATAGGTTACATGTGCAGAAATTTAATTCTGCGTCAATGAGAAAAAAAAAATTTTTTTTGTTTTTACTTGAAAAAATATTTGACCTCCTGGGCTCCTTCAAAAATCCCATGAAAGCCGTATAGATCGCAACAGGGAAATCGGATCGTTCCGATAAAAAAAGAAGAAAAAAAAAACCTTTTAAAAAACCCTCCCGTAGCCCCATTTTAGCCCCATGGGTTTGAGCGATCGGGCTGAAAACCTTGCGGGCGTAACTTGATGGTAGACCGAGTATTTTCTCAAAATTTCATATTTTTTTAAAAATTTCTACGGCTCAAAACGGCCCGGACGGCGGACGGACATTTCGGTTTTGAAATCTAGACCTCCTGAAACGGATAATGTCAAATTTTGAGGCCGACCGGAGATGTCGACCTCCGTCGCGATTACATACCTAGGTGTATTATTGCAAGCGAGATATCAAACTAGTTGATCAAGGAGAAGGAAATGGACGAAGGAGATGCTATTTATTTGATTTTAATTAATAAGAAGAAACCGGCTAATGAGGAAAGAGTTCGTTCTCAAAAATCAATTGCTGCTTTTGAGGGAGTGACAAGAATGTACAGTAGGGGAGTTGGGGAGTTGGCATTGATTTTTTTCTATTTTTTTATGAAAGTCCTCCCTGAGAATGTAGGGAAAACAGTAGTCAGCCGCCTGAAATCGTTTCCAGAAAATTTAAATAATTTAACGAAAATTACGGCGTTTGAAAAACGCTGGGGGGACACGGCCATGGAGGGAGCGTGACGTCACATCCTCATGACAGCTGAAGAGCGTCGTCGATAGTGTTATCTTCATGACAGATTATGTAAACAATGTCAACGAGAAGCGGTCGTTCGAAGTTCATCAATCGACGTACCGATCGTGAATTTTGATTGAACAATGTCGCTGAAATGCTTTATGAAGGATTGCCCGAACGATACCAATTCGGGAAAGGTATTTGTAACAGTTCCGCATTATCGGAAGGCTCCAGCGCGTCGTAAACAGTGGCTCGAAGCAGCTGAATTTCCGAGATCGTGGGACATCAGAATCTGGAAGTACTACTCCGGAATAGTACTTCCACTATTTAGGAAGAAAATAATATAACAAAAATAAGTTGGTCTTTTGAGCCCCTTGTTTCAGAGGAATGGAAGTCCGGGTTCTTCGAAACAAACTCCACGAGCATGACGGTGTCGACGAAGGGTATATTTTCTCCATTTCCGGTTTCATACCCTTCGTCGACTTGTCGCCTTCGGACACCTCGCGGCATAATAATTTTATAATTTTTGAAGAAAATTTAACAGCGAAGAACAACGCTGGCGAGCATTAAGCACGAAAGTGACGCTAACGTGTGGGGGATTTTTCCGCCCAGGGTTGCTACTACACTAATCACAGAATGAAATTCAATTTAGCCGTAAATCCTTCTGATAAGGCTTTAAACTTCAAGTATCGTGTATCATAATTAACAGTTAATCATGTTTTCCGTCGTATCAAGTCGTAATTGCTATAAATTTATCATATAAGCTGACGACACTAGCGCTGATGGTGAGAGATTCACTGGAACTGTGACGTCATGTCCTCAAACAGTGAGTGGTGGGAAACGGCGGCTGATTCAAACCGAGCGTTCGTTTTTACATTATATCTCCTACAATGATTTTTTTTCGTTGGTATTGGAGGCTTTGCACGTAGCTTTTTAGCCATATTATTGAATGGTAGGGAAGATTTCCAAATCTAAAATCAATGCCAACTCCCCAATGGGGACAGATGTGTCTTTGGACCACCTGTCATATTTCAAAAGTCCTATTTGTCCATAGGTCGCCAGGGTGAAATCGGATGATTCAAAAAAGGATTCCAAATTTTAAAAAAACTCAAAAATTACACCGCATCTGATGTCATAGTCGAAAACCTTCGAAACCCCCTCCCGTATCGATGGATACGTATACGTACCTATCAGTATACCTTGAAGCAGTGACCACGGCGGATGTACAGGCCGTTTTGGTCCTGTAGGATTTTTTTTCTAATATAGGTACCACCTAATATAGGTGGTCCAATATCAAACTCCGAAAGGGACGACGGTTTGTTCAAACCAATTTTGGGAAGAGGAGGTTATATTGCTCGAAACCGGTGATTTTTAATCGGCCCCGAAAAGCGGAGTTTTCCCCGAAGGTACAAGCGGTTGAAGGGAGGTGGTCTCATTTAAACTTCGAACAACTGCGCCGGACAGAGAAAATAGGGCTTCAAAGTTGTTTCGCCGATTACTCCTTCGGACGTACGAGTCTGAAAAGTTCCGCAGGGACGTGAACGTAAAAAGACAATTCCGGGAAAAGGCCGTTTACATTTTCCCGAAAATTCCTCCGTTCGGATTTCCGCGTTGTTCGAAAATCGGCCAATAGCGTATTTTCAAGAGTGACTCGGCCTCGATTCCCAACTGCGTGACTCCGAGTGCTCACGACACCTAGCATGCCCTTAACAACCCTCCACAACACGTTAACCAACTCGCCACTGCTCCCCACTTTTCGTTAAGAGACCGAATCATTGTTTTTATTGCCCTAAATTAACCCTCCGATAATACGATATAATCAAAACGAGGATAATTAAATTATTTTAATTTTACGCTTTAATAGATTTATGACTGCAATAACAGTTACTGTTTAATATCCTACGTACATAAACTCTGTACAACCTGTTGAATGTTTTTTTTTTAATATCTGAAAAAAAAAATAAAACGTTAAGTACTGAACTAGGGCACAATTCAAAAAGTTTTTTTCTAATTTTTCTAAAACGCGCGAGATTTTTGGGTGACGACCACTTGGTAGTGGTGGTGGGGGAGTCATAGGATTTTTACTCGACGCCCTCATTGATTTTGGATTCGGATTCACAATGGGATAGGGTTAGGAGCAAGTGCACATTAATGGCGAGCGAAGCAAGCCCCTCCTGTCTGTTTACCGGCGTATTATGAAAGGACACTATGAAAAGTAGATAACGTCTTCGTTTTTTTCTTCAGTGAAATGTGAAACTTCTACGCGTAAATATATTTTACGGGCCAACTCAGAGGTTTTGCCGGACCCACTCGCGGTAAGTGAATTTTTCGTGCAAACTTCGTGATTAGATCCCTCTTTTTCCCGTACCCTGTGATTGGATTAAGAGGGATCTGGTCCGGGAAAATGTTCAACGCTCTTCATAAACCTCCTTCAGGACTGGCGATGAGTGTGAGGGGGGGGGGGGGGGGGGGGAGGGGAGGTAAAGTTTTACCGCTTGCCATTGATATTGATGTTGGATAAACGCGCCGAGAATGTGAGGGCGCCCTCTTTTACAAGGGTGGAAATTAATTTTCCCCTTTGGGAACTGTGGAGGGGTGAGGGGGGAAAGTTCTTGAGTTAGGTGAAAATGTACCACGGTAGAAGATCTCTCGTAAGACTTATCTATTCAGGGACAGAGGGCCGACTCTTCTGTCTATTAAGCACTCACACTGAGAGAAAAAAAGGGCCTATTCTAGGTTATTTTTCGATTTTTTTCTAGGTTAAATGCTGCCAACCTAGATTTTTTTTTTTTGGTTTTCATTCTAGGGTGGAACAATTTAGTCTAGGCTGAATATAATTTAACCTAGATTGAAAATACTGGAGAAGTTACCTTCCTAAAAATGCAAACAACCAAGATTTAAAATACGCCACCCCCACACTTTAGTTCTAGGTTAAGTTCACGGTGTGTGCCGCCGCCTCCATCCATTTACAGTCTAGGTTAAAAACATTAATGTCTTGGTTGTCTCACCCTGGTATTCAATGTTTTTCACTTTCATAGACGGTTGATTTACCCTAAAACAAAAACGTTCTCACCCCACCTCAAACAATTTACGGCCATGGCGCGTTAACCTAGAACCCTTTTTTCTCTAGGTTGTGTCCCTTTATTTACGAGGTTGTTTCAATTACTATCCCTGTTGTACCAGGTAATTTTCTAGGTAGCTTCCTATTCTTATCAGGTTGGTTCTAATAAATTACTAGGTGGTCCACTTTCCTTTATAGGTTTCTCCACTTCCATTGCAGGTTGTTTCTATCTACTTCAACAGTTGAAGTTAATAGTTACTATCTTTCTGGCCCAGAAATTCTGGGTTGTCTCTGTTTCCAACTCAGTACAAAAATTTGAATGTGACGTCATAATATGACTGCACAATGTCATAGTGACAGAAATTAGATGATTAGAAATTGACAAAGATTTGGCCTCAACCCCACTGGCTAAATAGCAGGGGTGCCAAGACAACGAGAATTAACGCTCACCGCCTACAGTGGCACTCTCCGCGGCCGCTTAGCGTACTGTAGAAACAACCTGGAATTTATTGAATGAATTACAATCACTGTTGTTTAAACCTAAAACTATTTGTAGTACTACGGTAGTTTTAACCGAGACTGAAAGTCTAACTTTTTCTTCTGGGTTGTTACCTAAAGTAGAAATCTCGCCTTTTAAATCTCTCGGTTGTTTTCAGTTGTACAACCGAGACTTTAATGGAGGGGAATTATAATATTATGGAAGGTCAAATCATTCAATTCTAGGTTACCCCACTTAAAAGTCAAAGGTAGGTAATATATTTTCTAGGTCTTCACAATGTCAACCTAGACCAAATGTGAAGTTCACATTTGGTCTAGGTTGACACTTTTTTATTCCAGGTTGTGGTCAGAGGGCGGGTAATAACGGGTTAGGTTGTTTCTATATGGGTCTAGGTTGTATTAATATTTTTCCATGTTACTTTAACCTGGACCTATTTTTTTCTAGGTTGAATCAATTAATTCTAGGTGGTTTCAATTTCTTTTCGAGGTTATTTCGGATTTAACCTAGCCACTAAAAAAATCTTTTCTCTCAGTGCAGCTGCCTAGGTTCCTCATCAAGTACTCAGCTGACTAGACTCTTCATCAAGTACTCAGCTTATTTGGCTCCTAATCAAGTACTCAGCTGCCTAGGTTCCTCATCAAGTACTCCTCTGAATTGGCTATTCAGGAATAGTCAGCCGATTCTACTAATTAATAACATTTTACTGTAAAATTAGTGATATAGATATCGTCTCCTCACACAACATTTTAAAGTCCGGACGGCGTTTCTGCCTTCCGCATCTAACTTGTGGTTGTTTATTTTGAGATCAGGCCAAATATAGGAGTATAAAGTTTATACTGACGATGGACGTATCAATTTTAATTTTTCTTCACACGTCCATCGTCATCCCACCGTCTACAACAGAGTACTCAGCTGACAAGAGTATCAGTAATCATTGGTTGTCTAATGCAATGATGAAGATCCACAATCTAACTTGGGTCTCCTATCGCATTTGAAAAAGAACTTTATAGGAATAACCCATTTTTGGAACACATAAAATTTAATAGTCGCATCGTTTTCCGTGTACGTTTGGGCATAGAATCAATTTATGGGGGTCCGAGCCCGGTTGGACCATAACGTGAGGCTCTAGGGGGCTTTTTTGGGCTGCAGATGGTGTTTTTGAAGGCTGTTCAGCAGGTCAAGTGAGATGTCGTTTTAAAAGTGTTTGAGTTTGAAATTGATTTAAAGGGGTTCCTGACGTGTCTGACTAGTACTCTTGGAGGTTGTTTGGGGCTTCTATGGGGCTGCAAATGGTGTTTTAGGACGGGAGTGCGAGTGAGGTGTTTTTTCCGGAGTAATTTCGGACGTGGAATCGACTTATGGGGTTTGAAGACTGGTTCGTCTTCACAGTTGGGATATGAGGGAGAGAGGGGTTTTGAAGGGTTTAGGCCGGGGGGTCGAGTGAGGTGTGACATTAAGTTGTCGGACGTTAAATTGATCCTTTCAGGTTAGAAACCTGTTCCTCACTTCCATTAACGGTGTTTGATTAACAAAAGACAAATCCAAATAATGCAATGCGCATCCTTTTTTTTTATACGCGCGGTGCGATTCAACAACCAATAAAATTCCCACGTAAACTCGGTTCAGCACACACAACAGGACGAATGTAATTGAAGGAAATTTTCCGGCCTACGCTATAAATGAGACCACTCCGGCTTACAAGGAAAACTCCGCCGTTTCAACGACCATTTATATGTTAACATTCGCTCTCGGCCTTTTTCTTGGAATCCCTCCGGTTGACAACCTATTGTAAAAACTCAAGCCCCTAATTTGAATGCATTCCCAAATCCGCCGGGGACAGCAATTTCGTACAACGATTCGCACGAAACCCTCGTGGCGTACAAAGACGCTGCCGAGCGCATTGAGCCCCACTTAGAGAAGAAGAAATTAAAAGAGGTAAAAAAAAAACTCGACCAGGTAAATTAGAAAGAAATCCATTTGCCAAAAAGTTTTTTTTTTTATTGCGGCCATTTAAAACTTGTTAAGTGAGCAATTACACGGCCAGATGGCAAAAGGGGAGGAGGTCGTGAAGGAGGGGGAGTTGGCCCAGTTTTACTCTTTTTTTTTCCCCCACTTTGCCGCCTCTCGACGTAACGGCCTCGTTTAGTTTGTGTCAGTAGGTGGGTCAGCGGTGGCCAGTTAGGTCCAAAAGGGGGATTTTCACCAAACCATCATCAGAAGCGAAAGTTCCATTTTTTTTTTTTTTTTTTTAATCTCATTTACCGCAACGAACAGATGCTCGCTGAAACGGTCAGGAAATTTTTCTCTCTAATGCTCCGTTTTCGTAGCAATAAAAAAAAGAGAAGGGGATTTTTGAACTTTCCTAAAAATATAATCAAAGATAATGCATCTTGTTAAATCAATCTATTCGCATTTCATGCAGATACATTAATACAGGGATATGTTTGTCAACTGTACTCACTATTTCTGACTAACTGACGTATTTTGACCCAGAAAATTTAACACCGATTCAGCTCCTAATTAAGTATTCAGCTGGTTTGGCTCCTCATAGCACTCAGCTGACAAGACTCCTCATTAGGTATTCAGCTTGTTTGAAGAGGAAGGACCTCGATTTCACGCGGTTTTTAGCGCAACCTTTTTCCAAAAAATGGAAAGGTGCGCTCACCTCCTCGACATGTATGTTTTTTTTTTTTTTTTTTTTTTTGTTTTTTTGTGTACAGAGCATCACGCCCGAGCGGCTCAACAGATTTTCATGAGGGTGGTCTCATTGTGATCAGCGAGTTCGTGGGGTGGTTATAGGCTACCTTGATTTTTCCTCCCTCATCCCCTTCATCGGTTTTCGGGAGGTACTTCACGACGAAAGTTGTTTATCTCTGATGTGTAACTAAGGAGGCCTCAATAGGGGGACGAAAGTTTTTGTCCGATTTCGTTGGTACAAGGGTCTATGGAATGAGCTTTTTAGGCTGATTCCAACGACTCCAAAACGATTTTTGCAGCCTGAGCCGTTCGTTACCTCTGATCGGCATAAGGTTTTCTTAAGCATCGGTCGTTAGGGTGCAGTTGTTTACATAATTATATCTAATTAAGAAACGCCTCATATCCGTCGTTAGGGTGCAGTTGTTTACGTAATGAGCATCACGTGGATATTTTTGATATGTTGTGTGGCATAGTTTGGTCGCTAGATACCTACTGTTTCTTAGTTAAATATATCGTAATAACAAAAGGTTGCGCTCATCTATTCAATTCAATTGATGGCTTGTTGTATTTGGAAAACGACAAATTTTTAATATTGCAGACATAACTACTTGGAAACATCATTTAAGTACAAATATTTTTGTGGTCAAAAAAATGAGTTTTGAGATAATTACAGTTTGTGAAAATAGACTATATTAGATCGAATTCCAAAATATTAGAATTTTTTAGGAACGCTAACGGGCATAAAAATGACATGAAGGGTGAGAACTCACGAGCCAGAATCCACCAGACGTGTACACGTCGAGTACTTGTCTCGTCGAGTCTCTTCCTTGCTTTGCTTTTTGACATGGATATTAGGGTGTCCCTTATATGGCCTTTTTTTAAAATTTTTCAAAAACTGGAACTCTTACCCCCTCATTTTGTTCCATTGGACCCCTAAGTACCTCACTAAAAATTTGGTAGCCCTGGGACAACGCTAACACGTGCCGCATCACCACCAAAGTTGTATTAAATGAGAACCTCCTAAGTGCCAGCTTATTACAAAACGCCAACATTTCTCCTGCATCTCGTTCTAGGCCAATTGAGTTCAAATTTTTACCCGTTGTTTTAGAAGGTCTGATAAAGCTCTGGTAAAATTTTGAACTCGATCGGATAGAGATTACGGGCTGAACAAATGTTTGAATCATCTGACACTGAGGTTTCCTGGTAAAAAACGGCCCTCGGGGCTGGAGCCACGCGATCTATTCAAATAACTGCTCATCAATCGACTGGAAATTCTGAACACGATATCATGGAAGTATAATCAATAGTTAGCGAAAAATCTTTATCTCTGAAAAACAATGTATTAGTTACTGGTCTTAAAATTATGTCCATGGTAGTAAAAATGTTTAAAATCAGGTGACTAAATTCACGTTTTTAACTTTTGTAGCTCTAAAAATCTAATAGAATACCGAATAATTTCACATTGGAGTGACACATGTGCCGTGAATATAATCTCGCAAACGTTTCTGTAATTTAGATTCAGATTAATAAAATATTCTCCTAATTTCGGGGAATGAGGGAAATATACATCTCCTACTTATCTCCCCCTGGATCTCTGCACTGAGAGAAAAGATTTCTTTAGTGGCTAGGTTAAATCCGAAATAACCTCGAAAAGAAATTGAAACCACCTAGAATCAATTGATTTAACCTAGAAAAAAATAGGTCCAGGTTAAAGTAACATTGAAAAATATTAATACAACCTAGACCCATATAGAAACAACCTAATCCGTTATTACCCGCCCTCTGACCACAACCTGGAATAAAAAAGTGTCAACCTAGACCAAATGTGAACTTCACATTTGGTCTAGGTTGACATTGTGAAGACCTAGAAAATATATTACCTACCTTTGACTTTTAAGTGGGGTAACCTAGAATCGAATGATTTGACCTTCCATATAATTCCCCTCCATTAAAGTCTTGGTTGTACAACTGAAAAAAACCGAGAGATTTAAAAGGCGAGAATGTTACTTTAGGTAACAACCCAGAAGAAAAAGTTAGACTTTCAGTCTCGATTAAAACTACCGTAGTACCACAAATAGTTTTAGGTTTAAACAACAGTGATTGTAATTCATTCGATAAATTCCAGGTTGTTTCTACGGTACGCTAAGCGGCCGCAGAGAGCGCGACTGTAGGCGGTGAGCGTTAATTCTCGTTGTCTTGGCACCCCTGCTATTTACCCGGTGGGGTTGAGGCCAAATCTCTGTCAAATTCTAATCATCTATTTTCTGTCACTATGTGCAGTCATATTATGACGTCACATTCAAATTTTTGTACTCAGTTGGAAACAGAGGCAACTCAGAAAGATAAGATAGTAACTATCTTCTGTTGAACTGTTGAAGTTGATAGAACCAACCTGCAATGGAAGTGGAGCAAACCTAGTAAGAAAAGTGGACCAACTAGTAATTTATTAGGACCAACCTGAAAAGAATAGGAAGCTACCTAGAAATTTATTAACTGGTACAACAGGGATAGTAATTGAAACAACCTCGTAAAGAAAGGGGCACAACCTGGAGAAAAAAGGGTTCTAGGTTAACGCGCCATGGCTGTAAATTGTTTGAGGTGGGGTCACCCCACCTAGGGATGTCCACACTGAAGAAAAATATCGATATTCGATATATCGATAATTTAAAAAAATATCGTTTTACTAGGTCGATATATCGTAGAAAAATATCAATATTCGATATATCGTTTAAAAAATATCGATATATCGGATATTAGTCCAAATTTTAAAAAATCCATGCCTTTCACGACTTTTGATTACAAGTAAATAAATTAAGGTTATAAATTCTTAAAAATTTGAAGAAATGGTTTAAATTTGTTTTTAAACAAAACGATTGTTTAAAGATTTGAAGATTAAAGATTTAAAGATTTTTCATTAATTGTTAAGATTTAAAGATTAATCGTTTAAAGATTTTTAAATTTGATTAAAATTGTTTGAAGATTGTTTAAATTTGAAGATTATTTAATAATTTGTAATGAGTAGGTAATTATTTGTAAAATCATAGAGTTTATAATGTTCTGACAAAACATTCTGTACATTGCACTAAAATGAATTGCGTGGATCTGCTCGCCAACATTAATTAAGTACATTATTAACTCTTCACACATGTGATTGTGAACCAATTCGGTAAAGGGATTAGGAAAGGAATAATTCATTTCAATTATTGAAAGCCGAGGTCTATTAAACATAGTATTTGATTAGAAATAGGTACTTTCAGTAAAGTTACCTACACGTTCTTTGACCCTATTTCTAGCTGGTGTTCGGATTTATGTCTGGTCTCTCTCAAAAATATCGGTTCCCGATATTTCAAAAATAATATCGATATATCGATATATCGGTGGGAAAAATATCGGCCAAAAATATCGATATATCGGTGGAAAAATATCGATATTTCGATATATCGATATTTTTTGAGCATCCCTAGTGGGGTGAGAACGTTTTTGTTTTAGGGTAAATCAACCGTCTATGAAAGTGAAAAACATTGAATACCAGGGTGAGACAACCAAGACATTAATGTTTTTAACCTAGACTGTAAATGGATGGAGGCGGCGGCACACACCGTGAACTTAACCTAGAACTAAAGTGTGGGGGTGGCGCATTTTAAATCTTGGTTGTTTGCATTTTTAGGATGGTAACTTCACCAGTATTTTCAATCTAGGTTAAATGATATTCAACCTAGACTAAATTGTTCCACCCTAGAATGAAAACCAAAAAAAAATCTAGGTTGGCAGCATTTAACCTAGAAAAAAATCGAAAAATAACCTAGAATAGGCCCTTTTTTTCTCTCAGTGTGGATTCTTAGATTTCTGGAGTTTTTGGATCTCTGGATCTTTCCTGGATTTCTGGAGTTCTAGCTCTCGGGATTCCACGATCTCTGGTTCTGTTGTTTTTGGATCTCTGAGTTTTGTGACCTCCCGGTCTCTAAATCTCTGGATTTCTGGAGTTACTGGATCTTGGGATCTCTGCATTTCGAGCTTCCAGGATTTTCTGCTTTACTGGATCTTTTTCTGGATTTCCAGATCTCCGGATTCCAGGGTCTCTAGATTTCAGGATTTTCTGGATCTCTAGATTCCTAGATTTCTGGAGTTTTTGGATCTGTAACTATTTCAGATTAATAAAATATTTTACTCATTTTGGAGGCCACTGGTGCGTTTAATTGAAAAATTGAAATTCAGACGAATTGAAGTAAGAAATTCAATTTCAACTTATTTCTAATCATCGCATAACTATTTCTCGTGAACAGAGAGTTTATGGGGTGCGTAAAATGGAGTAGACTATCACAGATGCTATGAATTCCTGTGAAACTTAATTTAACACTAAGTATTATTAATTTTGATGAACATTACTGAGCTTACCATACAGTGACCCACAAAATTCTTCACGTATCGTTTTCCTCAGGTCAGTTGATTTTCTTTGTTCAAGGTCTCTATGATTTTCACTTTTGTATAATACCAAATGATTGTACACAACTAAATCGTAAAAAAAAAAAAAAAAAACCAGGATTGCTAACCTAGCAGTATGCTAGGTACTTCATCGGTGAGGTACCTACCACATTTAATGCTGGCAACGCTTTATTAAACATAGCTACTTTGGGAACGGTTTCATCAGCTCGTAAACCTTCAGTGTTCCTACTTGAAAAACGCTGCAAATTTTACACAAGGGTTTATTATTCTGTGATATAGGTTACTTGTACAGACATTTAATTCTGTCAATAAAAAAAATTAAAAAATTTTTTTTTTGGATTTTTATATTTCAAAAAAAAATTTTTTGGGGGGGATTTTTTTTTCAAAAATGTGTTTTTTCAAAAATTCTTTAATTTTTACTCGAAAAATATTTAACTTCTTGGGATCCTTCAAAAATCCCATTTTTAGCCCCATGAAAGCCCTATAGAACGCCACAGTGAAATCGGATCGTTCCGGGACCCCCAAAAATGGATTCTACGTCCAAAAATACTTCGAAAACGACACCTAACTCGATCCCATAGCTAAAAGCCTTCAAAACACCCCTCCTGTAGCCCCATTTTAGCCCCATAGCGCCCCACGGGTTTGGGCGATCGGACTGAAAACCTTGCGGGCACAACTAGATGGTAAACCAAGTATTTTGCCAAAATTTCAGATTTTTAAAAAAATTCCTACTGCCAAAAACGGCCCGGACGGCGGACGGCGTACGGCGGACGGACATTTCGGATTTTGAATGTAGACCTCTTGAAACGGATAATGTCAAATTTTGAGGCCGATCGGAGTCGTCGACCCGCGTCGCGAAAACATAGGTGTATTATTCCAAGAATAATAAACCAAAATGTAGGTCCTGTTGGGGCGCGTCAATGTAGGCTAGCTGCTCTCACTAGCAGATGGGCAGCAAAAAAAAAAAAAAAAAAAAAAAAAAAAACAGTCCGTACTGGCGCATTCCTATCATATTTATAAAATCATTATAAAATGTATTAAAACCTTCACAAAGACAAGGAAAGAATAATTATTCTCAATTATTGAGAGCTAATTGTTTGGCGATTACAATCAATAGGTCGGGTGGCACCAGCATCTCCGAGGGCCGTTTTTTACCAGGAAACCCCAGTTTCAGATGATTCAAACATTTGTTCAGCCCGTAATCTCTATCCGATTGAGTTCAAAATTTTACCAGAGCTTTATCAGACCTTCTAAAACAACGGGTAAAAATTTGAACTCAATCGGCCTAGAACGAGACGCAGTAGAAATGTTGGCGTTTTGTAATAAGCTGGCACTTAGGAGGTTCTCATATAATACAACTTTGGTGGTGATGCGGCACGTGTTAGCGTTGTCCCAGGGCTACCAAATTTTTAGTGAGGTACTTAGGGGTCCAATGGAACAAAATGAGGGGGTAAGAACCCCTAATAATTGAAGTTGAAAAATAAGGGACACCCTAATGGATATGTCTTAGTTCTGGGGTCATGCAAAATTTAGCGACAGCCAAAAAAAACGACACACGTTTTTGATTGGTTGCACCCGTGGCAACCAATCAACTTAATTTTTCATAGTAACAACGCTTGTTAGTTTCTCGTAGTGAATTATCAAATAATTATTCCCGTCTAACAACAACTATATATATCATACGACATATCCATGACATGGATTGTACAGATGTATCTGCATGCAGTGTACATACTCGTCATCAGTTTACTGATGATTTTAGTCTTTCCAGCATTTTCATTCGCGACTCTTTTCTCATTTCGGTTGTGGCTATACTTACCTGTATTATACTATAATCAGCATGTTTGAGCCGTTTTTCGTTGATGATTTTCAATACTTCGAGGCACAGTTTCGCAGGGTCAATTCCGAGAGATGTAAAAAACGGCTAGATAAACTCCCTTCTTGAGTCTCTTTTCGCACTTCCCATGGTGAAACACGAGAACGCCATTCAGGTCGGCAAAATGAATTATTTGGGGCAATTCAAACTCTGACAATTAACAACGGCGTGATGCTACACCTGCTTCGAAAATGACACCTCACTCGACTCCGTGGTCAAAAGACTCGTTCAGTATAACCCCCCACCCCCACCCACTCGCTGTTGCTTGTTCTCTCAGGTTGAACGAGAATAGCGGAATACCAGAGTGGGGTCCTCGTGTAAGGTTTCTGTTGATGCGGTGATTTTGGTGGGGAGGGTTTAGGATTTCAACGACGGGTTGACAAATTCCTAGTTTCCGCAGTGCAAAACAAGAACCGGCGGGGAGGTTTGTCGTCGAGTGTTTGGAAAGGTCGTCCAAACCCGGGGGGGGGGGGGGGGGGGTTGTCGTTCGGACAGTCGACGGACGGAAGAGCCTCCGCGGAATGAGCCCAAAGGACGTTTGATAGAATGGGCGGGCGGGATTCCATTCGTGTTGCCGAGGGGGGGTGAAGGACCCTCGTAGTGTAGAACAACCCCCCCTCAGTGTCCACTAGCACATGTACATATCACCCTTTCGACCGTTTCCCCTCATCACCTCCGTGCTTGCGATGGGCAACCGCCACTCAGCCATCTGCAAATACACCTCACAAACACTCTTCCCCCCCCCCCCCCCCCTCACTGCAATATCGCCAATCCGCCAGTGCAGCTCAAACCTACAGGGGTCACCAATTACCTCCAGCGCAATCCTCCTGTTTCAAATACGCCGACTGATATAACGTTTTGTGTTATCAAGCGAGACGCTAGTTTCGCGATGCCAAGCTAAGAGAGACGCAGCGCCTATAATATACAGTTAAGAAGATCGGGCCAACTTCCGCCCCGTCCCGAGACCACCCCGTCGATACGAAAAAAATGTTTTTCCCGATATTCGGTAATCGGCGAGTGCTCTGAGCAGAAATATACCAAATTTGAAGGGTTAGACACCTTCCATCATCAAAATCCTGGGTCTCAAAATGCATGTTTTGGGAACTTTGATGGCTGTCGTAGCCCCCAAGTCTAATACCTATATTAATGCCGCAGCCCGAGATGAGGAGGGTGACACGATTTATCTTTATTCTAAGGTCGGAAAAATCTGAAATTGATCTTTAAAAATTCCAGTTTGGGGAGCATAGTGCGCAAAAAGTCTGAAACCACCAAAATCTGGCGAATCTGAGCTCCTAAAGTGGGAAAAAACGGAAAATTCAACTTTTTCTAACAAAATTGAAAAAAATAACCAAAATCCGCTTTGGCAAGTAGATGACGAGAAAAATATGAAACCACCAAAAAGTGGCTCCATGTGGCGTATCTGAACTCTGAAGTGGATCAAAAATCAGGTTTTGGAGCAGTTGACTGGATGTTGAGGTTGCTGTGGGACGAGGGGTGTCTGAAGGCTATGCAGCTGACTCCTCCCTAAAATATTCGAAAAACAATTTTTTTCTTCACAAAGACCCAGACCCCCCCAGGCCCGCCAGACCGCGACGACCGCCCCCTCGGAACAGGCAGGACGAGCGGCCCACCAGGGCGGAACGACGGGGGTTGGCTGGCGGAACGACGGGGGTGTGGCCCCCTAGTTTTAATACATCGGTGAATCCTTAAATCTACTGAAAAAATTTCATTCTTTTCGCTTTAAATTTGTTGTTCATTCGAAAGCACTGCATTGAATAATCAGGATTAGCGCTTACATTTTTTCACGTCAATCGTCGATCGCCCAAACCCGTGGGGGGCTATGGGGCTAAAATGGGGCTACGGGAGGCGTTTTTTGAAGAGTTTTGGCTATGTGATCGAGTTAGGTGTTTTTTTTTTTTCAAGTATTTTTGGACGTTGAATAACTTTTTTCGGATCCCTGAACGATCAGATTTCACTGTTGCGATCTATAGGGCTTTCATGGGGCTACAAATGGGATTTTTGAAGGATCCCAGGTGGTCAAATATTTTTCGAGTAAAAAACAATTTCGTTAAATAATAAATTTTTTTAAATGTTGAAAAAAAAAAAAATTTTTTTTGAAAACATTTTGAAAAAAAAATTTATTCTCTATTTTTTTGCAGACAGAATTAATTTTTGCACAAGTAACCTATATCAAAGAATACTAAACCCTTGTGTAATATTTGCAGCGTTTTAAAGTTCATTCCCAGAATATTTACGTTTCTGAATTGACTTTCGAACGCTAATAATTATTAGCGTTCGAAAGTCAATTCAGAAACGTAATAATTATAATTAGCGTACATACTTAAATGACATTATTGTCATTTATATGACACAATTATTGTCATTTATATGACAAAATTAATGTCATTTATATGAGCTCTCGGCCTAGCAGGTATGGATAGGAGGCCCAACTTGGGGTCAGAAGAGACGTGTAAAAGTTGGGGTGTTATGATTCAATCGATTGGTTGGCACAACTTTGATATCAAGGCTTTTGATGCTTGGCATCTCTTTGACCCCTAAGGGTTGGGGGGGATTCACAGTTCAATCAACCTGTTTGCAGATCGGAAAAAAAAAATTTCATCAAAATTGGTCCTTTGACATCAACCAATGAGTCGGTACATTACACGAGGGTTCATTTTGGTAGTTTTGAGAACCGAAAATTTTGAACAGTCTCGAAATTCGTTCTTCTAAGTTACAAAGCAAGTTTCATCGATTTAGATTATGCTTTTGGCTTTTTGATGTGGATGGCATGACATGCAGTACATTCTACTAAGGCTGTTTTTCCCCCGTTTTTGACAGCGCTTGTGGAAATTGCCGTAAAATAACGTGAATCACTGGGTTAAATAAAAAACTCAACTCATTGAAGTAAATGCCTTCCAATACGGAAAGGATTTAGCGATCGAGCCGCCCCGGATTTACCGAAGAAAAAAGAAGTTTTTTTTCTGTCCCGCGATCAGTCGCGATCAGTGGAAACTATTAAACTCGGCCGGATGGGAAGGGAACCCCAGGAAGAGATATCATGCTCAGTCAGCAGGCCTCGGGAAAAAGTAAATCGATATACCCAGAAGCGGGAGGAGACACAATAGAAAATAGAAACCATCCCCGGAGCGATGGGCAGCTGATAAATCGGCGACAAGATTTATGTTGCTCTCTCCTGACACATTTCTTAGGAGGAGCTTCCTCCGCCTTCGGGGTAAATGGTGGACGGAGTAGATAATAGCAGAACCCCACCACCACCACCACCACCACCAGGACGTACATTTCTCCCATCAATTCTTTCTTCCTGTACTCCCATACTTCACCTACCCTCTTTACCGGTTCAACAAATGAAATGTCCCTCAGTCGCACCGTTTTGGAGAGCGCACACATTTTTGTAAAAATGTTAATTTTGTATAATTCACTCCATCTAGTTGCGTCCCCAAGGTTTTCACCTCGATCGCCCTCAACAATAGGGAGGGCTCTATGAGGCTGCAGGTGAGATTCTGCTGACAGGGCCGTTTTGCGCAGGAGGCATTTTTTTAACAATCTGAAATGTTGACCAAATACTCGGTTCGCCATCTAGTTGTGCCCGGAGGTTTTCAGCCCGATCGCTTAACCCCGCGGGGCTCTGTGGGGCTAAAACGGGGCCGAATGAGGAGTCGTTTTGCGAGTAATTTTGGATGTAGAGTCCATTTTTCGGAGTCGCAGGTCTGTTCAAACACTAAACAGGAATAAGTACAGATTTGTTTATCATTATAATAATTATTATTATTATTCATGATATAGGTTACTTCTGCAAAAATTGATTCTGTGTCAATAAATAATTTTGAAAAAAAAAAATTTTTTTACTCGGAAAATATTTTTCTTTCTAAAAATCCCATCCCATCCTCAAAAATCCCATTTGTAGCCCCACTGGAAAGCCCCCATAGCTCCCCACAGTGAAATCGGATCGTTCAGGGACCTCCAAAAATGGATTCTACGTCCAAAAACACTTCGAAAACGACACCTAACTCGACCCCATAGTCGAAAACCTTCAAACCCGTAACCCCATTGTGCCCCACGGGTTTGGGCGATCGGGCTGAAAATCTTGCGGGCAAAACTAGATGGCAAACAATAATTTTGTCAACATTTCAGATTTTTTGAAATATTCCTACTGTTCAAAACGGCCCGGACGGCGGACGAACATTTCGGTTTTGGAATCTAGACCTCTTAAAACGGATGTCAAATTTTGAGGCCGATAGGAGTCGTCGACCACCGTCGCGATTACATACGTGTATTAATCCAAAAATAATTAACCAAAATAATAAACCCTTGTGTAAAATTTGCAGCGTTTTTCTTTATTTTCTTTCAATCTTTTGATTATTTTTTTTTTTTTTTTTTGCATGGGATTAATTTTTTGCACTATTCATAGAATGATTAACGCAAGATTCATATCAAAGAGTGATAAACCCTTGTGCGAAATTTGGAGCGTTTTTATACTCGTAAATCTGTCCCACTAAAAGCCAAAAGCCATTAGAAGGTGTAAACGTACGGAAATTACTTTGCATGGAATCGTTTGACGGACATCTCCAGTCAAATGATTTCGTGCAAGCTAATTTCCGTATAGAAACAGTTGGAAAGAGGGATTAGAGACGGGCCGGAGATAGAAAAGGGGCGTAGGCACATATTTTTGGCATACAAACGAGTGACACGAGAGAACGAATGGAGGGGTTGTGTAGGGGCGTATCTCGCGTAGGACACCGGTCGGAGAGTCGTAGACGTGGACGAATGGATTGGGCGCTTTATCGATTTTTGGTTATTCAAGGGAGACAATTTTTTCGGGATATCGCTAGCTGTAAATGAAAAATTTCGGGGGGTTGTTGAGGTGTTGAGCGAGTTCGGTGTTCAGTCGTTCCGAGCAGGTTGGCGCCTTCGGGGTCGTTCGAAATCCCCTCGTCGACGTTGATGATCTCCCTGTAAAGGACTTTGGGGGCGGGATGTGGGCGAGCGAATGCCCGTAGCCACAGATCGCCTCTGCCTCGGGAAATGGAACTGTGGTCAATAAATAATGGTACCTTTCGCCCCCTGTTCCCCCACTACCAGCCCCCACGTGTTTCGAACTCTGAAAGGAGCCAGCGGGATTTCGAAGGAAATTAACCCAAGGGATTTAAAAAAATAAATCTCAGCATTCACACTAGTTTCCCACAAAATTGTTATTTTCCGCTTGAATAAGGAGCGGATACACAGATTTGACTGGCCAGGAGCACTGTCGCACAGTGGTCCAGGATTCAAATCAAAACTGTTCGTTTTCGACCAGATTTTGTATCTAAGGGTTTTTCGGGGCGTAGATTCCAAATTTCGGGTCCATTTAGTGATAAAATGAAGTTCCCTTCAGTTGTAGAGTTTTCTGGACATTTTCATGAAAAAAAGGCAATAATATCGCTGATTCCATTTAGGTACCTACATCATTTCATGAGCAAATTTTCAATGAAAAGATAACATAATGTAGGTCATTTGGAGTATAATGGAGTGATATAGCTACCTATATCACGTACGCATACTGCGCACATAGCTATGTTACCTAGGTAACATTTATGTACGTTTGAACGTAAACAAAATGGGGGAGGAGGTGCTTAATAAAACAAATCAGGAACGAAGACAATAACATAATAATTGTATATTCTCGATTGATATAGGAATTACATACCTAGGTGTTAAAATAGAAAATTAATAAATGAAATTAGCTGTACTCTGAAATAACCTCTTGAGGCAAGAAATGAAAGGAATTCAACATTGAAAAAATAAAGAAAGAACTCTGCTGAAATAAATAGGAACAAAACAAAACAAAAAATTGAAATTATTCTTCCTCCATGATCATCTTCCTCAGTCACAATATCGAGGGGTTCCAACAAATCTATTACATCTTTATTGTAACATGATTTTCTTACTACTGGCATAGTTCGTGGAAGATAATATCTTCGGATCCTTTAGTGTCTAGTATGAGGCTCTCTTAATATTTTGCTGGTTTTTTAAAAAATCCCCGAGATTCCTCACAACGTATCTCTTAATATTATTAAGAGAGAAGAAGAGAAAGGAGATCTACGTTAGCCGATTTACGAGAAATTTTCCTGGAATTATGCTCGACCAAATTCAATCAAGTTCTCTTCTAGCCAATCAGAATGACGATTTAAAAAATTGTTCTCAACCCGACTCGCCCCTAACCATCTATTCTTCAATAATTTATGTAAACTAATTAAATTTGACCTTAGAGTGATGTTTTCTTCATAAGAAAATCCATTGCCAGGCTCCTCTCGGTCACATAATATGTGGACATATTATGTGGTCCATCCAACAGCAATATTTCTTAATGGAAAATTCCCGAATGCCTTCAAGACGAAACAAGCCATCAATTGAATTGAATAGATGAGCGCAACCTTTTTGTTATTACGATATATTTAATGAGCGAGAGAAACTAAGAAACACTAGGTATCTAGCGACCAAACTATGCCACACAACACATCATCCACGTGATGCTCATTACGTAAACAACTGCACCCTAACGACCGATGCGTAATAAAACCTTATGACGATCAGAGGTAACGAACGGCTCAGGCTGCAAAAATCGTTTTGGAGTCGTTGGAATCAGCCTGAAAAGCTCATTCCATAGACCCTTGTACCAACGAAATCGGACAAAAACTTTCGTCCCGCTTTTGAGGCCTCCTTAGTTACACATCAGAGATAAACAACTTTCGTCGTGAAGGACCTCCCGAAAACCGATGAAGGGGATGAGGGAGGAAAAATCAAGGTAGCCTATAACCACCCCCCGAACTCGCTGATGACAATGAGACCACCCTCATGAAAATCTGTTGAGCCGCTCGGGCGTGATGCTCTGTACACAAAAAAAAAAAAAAAAAACACATGTCGAAGAGGTGAGCGCACCTTTCCATTTTTAGCGCAACCTTTTTCCAAAAAATGGAAAGGTGCGCTCACCTCTTCGACATGTATGTTTTTTTTTTTTTTTGTTTTTTTTTTTTTTGTTTGTGTACAGAGCATCACGTCCGAGCGGCTCAACAGATTTTCATGAGGGTGGTCTCATTGTCATCAGCGAGTTCCGGGGGTGGTTATAGGCTACCTTGATTTTTCCTCCCTCATCCCTTTCATCGGTTTTCGGGAGGTACTTCACGACGAAAGTTGTTTATCTCTGATGTGTAACTAAGGAGGCCTCAATAGGGGGACGAAAGTTTTTGTCCGATTTCGTTGGTACAAGGGTCTATGGAATGAGCTTTTTAGGCTGATTCCAACGACTCCAAAACGATTTTTGCAGCCTGAGCCGTTCGTTACCTCTGATCGGCATAAGGTTTTATTACGCATCGGTCGTTAGGGTGCAGTTGTTTACGTAATGAGCATCACGTGGATGATGTGTTGTGTGGCATAGTTTGGTCGCTAGATACCTACTGTTTCTTAGTTTCTCTCGCTCATTAAATATATCGTAATAACAAAAAGGTTGCGCTCATCTATTCAATTCAATTGATGGCTTGTTTGGAAAAAGGTTGCGCTAAAAAAAGTTTCTCGCGTAAGTACATGCGATTTCTGGACCATCCGCAAAAACAGCCCATATTTCCATTACGTGCAAAATCGTGCAAACTGTTCTTGTTTTATGGGAGTCGTGGGGTTCATACCAACACGTCCATGGTCTCAAAAGAAACACAAGGCTTCCGCTGCTTCGCAGACTCGGAAGCAAAAAATGCCAAGATGGTGCCAAGAGGTGCATCTAAAGATAATATATTATAGACGCTAAAAGGCATAAAAAAGTGTTAAAATCTCGATAGCTTATGAGCACGTTAAAAATGCACTTTCTGAGATTTTGAAAACGGCATCATAGACTACTTACCTCTAATTAAATGAACCATAAGGGGCCAAGGGGCTCCGACGGCTTCAAAATGGCACCAGTGATCTTTTGTTGAACGATTAATACAGACTGCATCGAAAGATACGAGGACTTGCAATTCTTTATGAGGGCAGATAAGGGCAATATCATGACTGAGCGCGATAAGAGTTCTGTGCTAGTTTAGACTTTTGTGAATGCATGCTCGAATGCATGCTTCGTTGTTACTTCCAAGTCGATGACATGCTCTTTGCACTGTGTGTCGATACATTAAAAAAAGAAAACAGTTGGAGTTTCTCCAAAACACAACAGGAGTTTTCACGGTTAGGCCAATCTTGACGTATATTTCATGTTTGACGAGAAATTCGTAAGTAGGTTTGTTCTCAAACTCTGTTATCAGTCGTACTTGCCATGAGGGGTCTTCACAATCGTTCTCGATGTATTAACTTTTTAGGATTACACTCGTCCGCCAAAGACTTCTTTCAAATTCTATATTTTATCTACTATAGTTTTCATGAAAATAATATATTTTTTACGGTCTTGTCCCATGCTACATATACTGGTGAAAAAAATCTGGCAACCCTAGCTCCACCCAAACCCAAAGCTCTCCTTGTATTGAGTCACCAGACCCATTAGCCCCCTGGCCCTTCGTTGTGCCTGATCTCCCGGCCCCTGTATCTGCCTCAGACTGGAATCCCATTTTGAAAATAACTCCATTTTTCACTTTCTTGCCACACTTTTTGGTAATGTTTGAGGAAGTGAGAAAAATCCACTTTTTTTTTGTCCCCACTAATCAGCTCCGAAGTGCACAAAAGGTCACCAGGAGGTGAAAGGGCGAACGGTGTGGACACCCGACCTAACGCTACGTACAATGCACAGGGCAATTATATAGATATCACGGCCGAAACACAATGGGGAGCCGAGTTTGGGAGGTTCGGTGATTTATATTCCCCGATGGCCTCTTTTGTTCCTTTTATTTTGGTTATTTTTTTCGGGAAGGGGGAGCGATGGGAATTGGACTTTGGAACGGAAGAATTGGATAGGGCCTTGACACGTCCGCTAACTACCCTTCAAGTTCACAACGGCCCGAAAAAGTCCCACGGAATTATTTTTTGTATTGATTTTGTATTCCATTGTGACAAGACGTTTGCGACGTTGTTTGTATTTTCAGCGCCGCATAATTTTCAGGTTTATCGCCGCAGAAAACCACTTCATCGCTAGTTGCGAGAGAGCCTTCGGTTATAGAATTACAACTTGCTAATGGATGTTAAATCGACCTTTTAAGTTAACACGGTTATCAGAGGCTTTTCCTCTAGTTTGCTTCTCCTCCGAAGTATAAATTTCTGGGAGGGGGGCCCCCCCTCGTGAAACACTAACGTGACGGCAACTTTTCGGGGGGAGAGTGATGAAGATCTTACCGCACAGTAGAGTTATCTGTCCATAACTCACTGGGGAGTTAACTACCCGATGCTTTATGCCCTCGGGCAGTAAATTTTACCCGTGAAAATGTTTTTTTACTACCCCCACCTCTCAAAACGGTTAATGGGCCTGCGTCAAATTGGCCGAGCGGTTTGGCGATCAATTGGATCCACTGACCATGAAAGTAGGTAACACAAAGGTTATTTAAAACAATGATTGTATTAAATAAAATAAGTAGGTAAACAACAATTTTATATTTAAGTTATTTTTTAGTTCACTCACCTTTAGGTAGGTTCTTTCATGGACAGTGGATCCAATTGATTATATTTAAATTATTTAGAGAGAGAAACAACCTTTTTATTTTGTAAATAGAAATAAAAAATTGAAAATAAATTAGAAAAGTATTTGCAACGAGGATAAATTTTAAAATTTATAAGTTAAAAAAACACCAAATAATTACATAAGGGGAAGTGCAGAAATGGGGTAAGTGGGGAGTAGGGTTTTTTAAAATAAGCATTTATTAGAAAAACAGCGCATAACTGAGAAAAACAGCCCTTAACTGATAAAACAGTGAAACTAATACAACAACGTAAGTAACTGATTCATCATGATATTTTAGGATTTGTTTTATAAAAAAAACGCGTTACATATAAAAAGCGCGAAACTGAAAAATTAGTGAGTAACTGATAAAACAGCGCGTAACTGATGAAACAGTTTTTTGGCTCTCCTGTAAAGTTGCGTGAATGTCAATTTAATAACTTATAATTAACTTAACTTGTAATTTAATTACGTGATGTTAGAACTTAAGTGACGAAATTAATGTATGTACGCCGTACGCCGTCCGAGCCGTTTTGAGCAGTAGGCATTTTTTTTTTTTTTTTTTTAGTCAGAAATTTTGACAAAATACCTACCTACCTCTTTGTTTCCCTTTAGCTGTGCCCGCAAGGTTTTCAGCCCGATCACCAAAACCCGTGGGTCGCTATGGGGCTACGGGAGGGGTTTTTTTGAAGGGTTTCGGCTATGGGGTCAAGTTAGTTGTCGTTTTCGAAGTTTTTGGACGTAGAATCTACTTTTTGGGGGGACCTATTGGGCTTTCAAGGGTCTACAAATGGGATTTTTGAAGAATCCCAGGAGGTCAAATTTAATTTTTTTTTCAATTTTTTAATATTTATTTAGAATTAATTTTTCCTCGAGTGACCAATATCAAACAATAATAAACCCTTGCGTGAAATTGCAGCGTTTTCCCCTGTGGTCTTCATATTATGTTAATAACATAACATACCTATTATGTTATTACATATAGTAATATTATTATGATTCACTTTATTAAGTGAACAATAATTGTTATTTTGTCACTCGATTCGACTCTGAGAGGTATCAGGAATTGAGCCAATAATAAAGTTTTTATGAGGGATAGTCGGTGAAAATACTGCTTAACGAGACCTAGAACTCGTGCTCTTCCCCCAGAACTTGATGAAATCATTTTCTTTAGGTCGCATTATCCCTGACCTTTTTGTAGTGGTTCATTTGGGCAATTATTCAGACGGCCAATGATTATCCACTTATATTTTCAAGATCCTATCTGTGAAATCCCACCCCGTCGTTTATATTTTCCAGCTACCCCTTCTCCAAGCTTTTCCCCCCACAATTACCGCGATGGGGGTAGAATACCTAACTACACAAAAACCACAAAATAGCTCGAACCTCGAAGAGGCTAGTTTTGTAAGCGGTCACGGAATTCCACTTTGACGGGAAGGCAATGGCGGATTTCGTGGAGGGGGGAAAACTAACGGGCAATTTTGACGATTGTGTATCTCAGGTGATTACATGGATTCGTGACATGGAAGGACGACCGGAGGCGGTGCTTATAAATAAAAC
The DNA here is from genome assembly GCA_955831195.1 of Pilophorus perplexus. Lineage (NCBI taxonomy): Eukaryota > Metazoa > Arthropoda > Insecta > Hemiptera > Miridae > Pilophorus > Pilophorus perplexus. Next base: position 20,222,454 of record OY037014.1, read on the forward strand.
ATGGTCAGGTATACCTCAGTGGTGTGGAGATTCTCCCGAAAAAAAAAAAAAAAAAAAAAAAAAAAAAACCTGCACCCGGTTGGAGCACATATCGCAGTTACTGCCCTATTCATCACAAACCGCACCCGTTCATCACGCATGGTAATACCCGACCTTTTCTACTTTTTCTTTTTTCTCTCTCTCTCTCTCCGTTACCCAACGCCTCTACTGCGAGGCTGTTTCCCGCAAAAGAGAAGAATGCTGTAACGCAACAAGGGTGAATTTACGGCTTGTTACCGAAGGCACCTGAACAAGAGGAAAATCGTTGTTCGGGAGTTTAAATTACAAGATACGCTCAAAACGATAATTTAAACAATTCTGCGTTGAAACCCCGTTGACAAATTATTTTCTCAGCCGACGGCGCCCTTCATTCCGAATTCCAGCCCTTCCTGAGAAGAATGGCCACGACCCTCGCCACGAAATGGAAAAAGCCCTGTTCACAAGTCCTTGGGTGGACACGGGTTCGCCTGCAGGTGGCACTCATAAAGGCGATGTCCCTTAGACTCAGAGGGGAACGGAAAAGAGTGAGGTCTTTGGGAATGTAAGATGGCGGAGCCCTCACATGGATTGAGGAGGAGTGAAGAGCGCCAGGAAGAAGATTTTTATTGTTTTGTTTATGCCTATTCCCGATTTTTTTCCTGGCTAACTTTAGTTACATGGGATTAAATAAATGTTGATCATTTAAAGTATAAATTTAGTTCAATAGCCATTTAAAACATTAAACAAGAAACCAAAGTTGACTAAATGGTCCAGAGACGGAAAATTGGGCGGTAAAGAAGGCTCGGCTGAAATTAAATTTCATCGGGTTTCGGGCTATTGTTAATTTAGAATTAATTTAGAGGGTCCAGTGGAGGAAAGAGAAAAAGGTGGTATTTCACGGCCGTTGGGCGTCGGTGGGGAGGAAACTGTCGGGAATACCTACGTGGGTTATGGTCGGAAAGGGAGGTTCTAATGAATATTCGAAAGCGTCGGTTAGACCGTCTTTTTCACCTTTAGGTTTCATGGGAGCGTTTTACAGGGCGAGAGATTCAACGCGATCAAATATGAAGTGGAAAAGCTGAATAGATGACCGAAATTCTGGTGGACAATCGGGTAACAGGCGAATCAGGAGCCAGCATTGTACTTAGATGGGGTTACGTTTTGTGTTTAGAAGTGTGCTGAGTACGAATCTGAAGTTCAAACAATTTTCGCCATCACTTCAGGATTCTTTTTGATCAGAACTTTTAAAACCCCATTTCGACAGGAATGACGAAAACTCAGGTAACATTTACATTTAATGTTACTCCAATTAGTAGTTTAAACATAATGTATAAGCTAGGTACAATTATTGTCAATTGTATACAATCAGGCGGAATTTCCAAATAATATATTATTTGGAAATTCCGCCTGATTGTTTTCAAATCAAATCAAATCAAGGTTTTTTATTTGCAGAGGCCAATATGACACAGCAAACGTCAAAAATTAGTTGGTACAAACATGAAATACATCAGGCAATTGCATGGTACAGGGCAAAATAAAACAATGGTACATGATAGGTGTGGTCATCTAAACAAACTAAAATAACTCAGGACGTAAGTAGAAACATGACAACAGATGAGACAAGGCTCCCCCATCCACGATCCACTCAACTCAAGACACATCGCTCCATGAAATATAGAAAAACTCCTCCAAAGAGTAGAGTTCGGCTTTGAGAAGATGTGATTTTATTACGTTATTAAAGGATCTATCAGGGAGCTGTTGTATATGATTTGGCAGGGCATTGAAAAGACGAGAACCCACTTGAATTGGGTTATTCCTCAAGGCCACACTGAGACGGGTAAATGGAATGGCAAGGTTCCCTCGGGAGCGGGTGTAATGCTCGTGAACATCGGAAACCATGGGAAGGTTTGACAAGCATGACTTGACTGCGTTCAGAGCCGCCAAAACATAGGAACTGGGAATGGTTAGAATACCCAGACGCACAAAAGTGCCCCGACAACTTTCATTCCAAGAGATACCGGCAATTATCCTGATCACCCGCTTCTGGAGCCTGAAGACCCTGATGGCATGACTGGAATTTCCCCATGCAATGATACAGTAACTGGCCCTGCTTGCAAAGCATGCATGATATACCGAACGAAGAACTGCATCAGACACAACGCCCCTCAATCTCCTAATCATGTAGATGCAGGACGACAATTTTGGCAAAAGTGCTTGAATGTGTGATAGCCATGAAAGACGGTTATCAACCATTAAACCCAAGAAGTTGACCGACCCATCCAGACGTCGGTTGAGGCCTAGTTCTAGACTTTGAGTCTTATTCCTGTTCAGGACCAGGGAATTAGCTGAGCACCACTTCTCAATAATTGAGGAGTTCCCCTGCAAGCTACGGTTCATCTCCTCCCGAGAAGATCCCCTCGCAACGGTCGATATATCATCGGCAAAAAGGAAGATATCATTAGGATCCAAAAACTGGTCAGCCAAGTCATTGATGTACAGGAGGAACAAGCAGGGGCCGAGGATACTACCCTGCTTGACACCACAAGGGATCATCACTTCCTCTGATGCGACACCATTATGGTAAACAACCTGGGACTGTAAACTTGGAGATGTTAATTTGTTAATTTTCCGTCGAGGTGGGAGGCCGGTGATGTCTTTGCCGTACGAAAAGTAGTAGACTCAGCAGACACACGGTCCCTCGGCACATTCGTGACATTGTTTTGATCATTTCGCCGTGTCATTTCTAAGCCTACGGAATGATTGTGATGCTTAATTACGACAGTTCGTTTCGTTTGTGATACTTTGCGATTATCCCGCTTTAGTACTACATCCAACCAACAATTCGTAGCTGCTGAGTAATGCATTTTTGTGTTGAAATTTACCACACGCCAAAAGATACGAGGTTTGGAGAGTTTTGGAAGCGTAAAAGGTTTAGGGTGAGAATACATTTGTGGAAACTCAGAAAGGGCGAACGGGCAGTTCGGGAGTTCCAATTAATCCATTGGCGGAATAGGCTGGAGGGGGTGTACCTAGTCTAATCTAGCGCCCAGCTGTAATTCATCCCTAACTCGTTTTAATGGATCATGAATTGCAGATGTCCATACAACTGTGGGTAAGTCCCTATTACCAACCGCTCCCCTTTCCCCTCTTCCTACTCGGTTTTCCCGGTTTTCCTCAATGCGCCCCCCCCCCCCCCCCCCTACCACACACATTCCCGAAACGGAACAAAAGTGCGGGCGTGATACACGGACTAACATTCTCCCCGGAAGCACTTTCCCACGAACAAGTGTAATTCCCTCAATTCCCTCCCGTTTCGCCGGTTTGCTCCTCCTTGTTGGATATGGTAAGTGGATAAAAGGGTAAGGGAAATTCAAGTAGGAAAATTCCTCGAACCCAGGTCAAAGAGTGAAATCCTTTTGAAGCAGCCTCTACCAAGTCCAACAGTTGAAGCAAGTCCCTTGCGGATGGGTTGTTTGTTGCGGATGAGATTGTTAAAATTCTGAGGATTTAGGTTGTCTTGAAGAAAATTCCTGGGAAGGTTTCTTTGCCGGACTTCAATGAGCTCCTGATCGCTGAGGGCGAATAGCATACCGAAAATGTCTTCTCAACATTTTCTCTTCACTCTACTCATCCACACTCCAAACAGTTCAATCTTGAAGTTCCCTTTCATCCCACCAAGACATTGCAAATCTGAAGAAACGGACAATTAACACCAATGTCTTCAGCACTGTCAGCACGGCAGACTCTGAGCAGGGTCCTGGCGAACCAGTAGGGTCGAATGCCTCTCTGCCTTCACACTTGACTTTCCACTTTCATTCTCAATCATGTCCTCTTCTCTATCATCTAATCCCAAATCGATTAGAGTGGAGGAAACGCCAGGGTGTCATCCCGACCCGACAGCACCCGATTTGGAGACGCCGATATTGTACTCACTCCCCGTCCTGTACTGTGGCCCAAACTGCTACAGCGTTCTTTACGTGAAATGTTGGACAGCTAGTTTGGAGTTCAGGGTCGAGCACTAATTGCCATTTGAATGGGCGTTCGACACATTATCATTCTTCCTGACCCAGCGATTTCCAGGGTCGTTCCCCAGGAGGGTGTCCGAGCGTCATACGGGCCGGGGGAGGACCGGATCTAAATAACTGGATTAGAGTTCATTAGCGTGATATCAACGCCCATCGCTGCCATTTGCGGAATTCATCATCGGGAGGGGTTTTTCACTGGAGGTTTTTGTGGCTAGCTAATTCGGGCGCGGGTGCGGTTTCACTTCGAGCCGCCGCTTGGAAGAGTTGTTCGAGGGATGAAGTTTGTTCAATGTCACTGTTAATTGGGCAGAATCAACATGATGCAAAGTGAAAGCATTAATTTTGAGAATTACTAAAAGAATGAGTAGTTGTTTGTTCAATACGTAGATAGACAAGGTTTTCTCTCTGCCTTCCCAGTGCTCACTTCACCTACCTTCCACTTTCTGGTCAACTCTCAGGTGAGAGGAACAGTGCTTTAGGAGCGAAGCCTTCGCTTCCATCTTAGATCCAGGAATGGCCTCAGCATGTGTGTCTCGGCACACAATTCGCTTACTGCTAGCATAATACGCAGGTTGAGCAGCTGGCACAGGTAGGTATGTTGATTGCAGCAGACTCGGCGAGTCAGGGAGGCCATTCGGCTGCATAGTCCGCAGAATCTTGGTCATGGCCATCATGCAGCATGATGGCAGCCGGCTTGGCTGGGTGAGACATTTCATTTACATTCAAGATTCAAAGTGATCTTCCTGCCACCTTTCCATTGTTGCCCTACTGCACGCATGATTCATGCTCAGGAATTTAGCTGGCCTGTGATGGTCAAGGGCAACTATTGGCCCATGCTCAAGACGAGGCAATTTCACGACACTTTTGAGATACATTGAGCCATTGAAGGAATATGGCCAGAGGGTCAATGGAGGTGTCTTTTCGAAATGATTCTGCCCGTATAATCCATTTATATTTGATAAAATATTCGGTTTGCCATCTAGTTGTGCCCGCAAGGTTTTCAACTCGATCACCCAAATCCTTGGGGCTCTGTGGGGCTAAAAAGGGGCTATATAAGGAGTCTTTGAAGGTATTTGAGTACGATACCGGGTGTGGTTTTTGAAGTATTTTTGAACGTGGAACCCACTTTTTGGGATCCGAGAACGATCCTGTTTGACCGTGAAGATCTATGGGGCTTTCACGGGGCTAAAAATGGGTATTTTGAAGGATGTCAGGAGGTCAAATGACGTGTCGTTTTCGAAGTATAATTTTGGACGCATAATCCATTTTTTGGGTCCCACATCTGTCAAAGCATTGTACAAGAAAAATCCTCTCTAATTTTTAATTTAAAAAAAGATTTCATACCTTGCATAATTTACGTGTATCAAACAATAACTTTTACTAGAAAGAAAGAGCGGTTTGTTAAATCGGCTTCATTAAAAAGATGGGAGCTGAGCATCGCCTCCTAGCAAACCGCGAATTTAGCTAACGTTCTTTTCACAACTCTGAAACTTGGGGAGAAATTCTTTCAGATTTCCGCATCGACCACCGCGTTCTCCAATAAGACTCCACTCATAACTCAGACGTTCTAATAACTAATAACAGCACAAACCCTCCAAATTCCACCTTACCGCGTCCCGTTTCGCCGCGAAAAACGGGGAAGGGCCAGGAAAAAGTCGAAGGAGGTCGAGTGTGACTGTATTTTAACTTGTTTAATTAAAAAAGTTGATGCTCCGTCGAGGTTTTTCCTCTCCTTCTCCCGCACAATGGAGAAAAACTCTGTCTGGAGTTGGTTTTTCGACCCCCTCCGTTAATACTTCTCGTTTTCACGTACATTTACGAAAAAAAGGGGGGAGAGAGAAAACCCCTCGAGGCTTCCAATGATGTCCGACCAGTGAACTTCTCGAAGGGATGTGAGGGTTTTTTCCTCGTATGTGAAGATATTACCTTTTTTTTTTACTTCTCTCTTTGTTTTTGTTTTTTCTGTGGTATGTTTTCCACTCATGGAATTCATCATTTATATGAACTCAACTCGATGAAAAGAGGCGCCACACCTTTTTAATCGGGTGCAGTCATCCGTCCTTCAATTGTTTTCTCCATGCGTGAAACAAAAACTACGTCAAAAATGCAGGGGTGAGCAGAACCGAAAGAAGCAATAAAATATTCCGAGGGGGCAACGGTTGAAATTTTAATTGGAAACAGACGTCCGCCCAAAACGGCCTTCCACCGTGATCGAGCGCGGTTTTCTCCCATAAAACGGCACAAAACGCCCGCTCCCAACGCTCCAATTCTCTTCCCATTCTATTAGCCCGCGGACGATAATTAAGCTTTCCTCTTAAGTTAAACATGAACAGATTACAGCGGTTTGGGGAAAAACAGAAGTGCGAGGGGAAATGCTTGCACATGCGGAAACATTAATAGAACCACGCTAATTCATTAACGGTGATTATAATAAAGCCTCCCCGCTGGACGCGAGGTAAATCCGTGCAGTGATGAATTAAATCCCGACCACAGGAACAGTAAGTAGGATTATATGAGCGGTACAGAGCGCTTTACATCAGCATTCAAAAATAATTATTCGAAATTATTGTGAACTCCTGGGGAATCTACATTACGATCAAAAGTTCGAAATGCGTCCTCACAAAAATAATTATCGTGAGTACGTGAGTTTTGTGCCATAACATTAGAGCAGGTGCTTCTAAAAAAAACCATATTTTGATAAAAGCATCAGCACTTTGTTAATTGCTTTAGCACTGCATGCTGCAGTCTATTAGTATATTAGAATATAGCTCTATTGTTCAACAGGTTGTCAAACCAGTGGTTCTATAGGACTTCAAACCCGTTTTGTAGCTCCTTGACCAAGTCACTTCGAACGGTTCGAGGTTATGATACACCTATTAAATAATATTGTAATCTTGTTTTAATAATTTCCCCCTGGTTTTCTGACACCAGAGAAACTTGATTTATGTTCCTTTAACATTCTAATTTTTTTTTTTTTTTTTTTTTTTTTTGTCATCCATAAAAAAATAAATAACTTTCCTTTCCAAGTATATTTTGGGTTTGTATAAAAAATGAGCAACTAAAAAACAACAGCCAATAAGGTAAAAATGAACAAGTGAGTTTTTGCTTCTTGAGCGTAGTGAAATGGCTTAATTGATTCTTGAATGGTTACAATGTCAACCTAGATCATTTTTTTTTTTAATTTTCCAAACTTAACTTTTAATGACAGAATTATTTTTTTGCACAATTAACCTATATCAATGAATAATAAACCCAAGTGTAAAATTTGCGTTTTTCAATTCAATAATATTGAATTATAATATAATATTATTATGCTATGATTGAATTATAAATTAATATTATTATGCTTCCACATTTCAAAACACAGTACCTATTTCAAAAACAATCGGTTCTTCTCGACACCAACAAACTCAGCAATTTTTCAGCGTTACCTGCTCTAAGATCACTAGTGACTACAGTTTGCAGTTACTGCCGACTATCAACAATCGTACTCTTGTCATTTAGAACTAATCTAGAGCAATAACAACGAAGTGACCCATTTTCAACTTTTTGAGTCCTAAGAACAAGGTACAGGACTGTTTGGCCCGAAATGCGTTCGTTCAGTCTCTATTATGTTTATACCGGCGTGTTCATTTACTGCAGACAGGTCAACGATAATAATTGTTTTCGTTGACCTGTCTGCGGTGTTTTCGTTGAACTGAAATTTCACTCTGATAATTATCATTATTGTCAGAGTGAAATTTCAGTTTGTACTTGACTTGTTCTGACACAGCTCTCACATGCTGAATTATTCCGATCCTTCCCACAGAACATTTTAATTCTTGCCAAAAACGTCTCAGTCGCTTTGCTCATAACCTCCCGCAGCTTCCCAACACACTTAACGACCCCTCGCCATTCCTTTCGAAAGTTTTCTCGCGAATAAATATATAACATTAACCTTTCCTCGCGAGGGGCTTGCGGTTAAACTTTCTAATCGAGCACTTAACTTCGGGGGAGGGTCTTTCTATGGAGTTATGAAGCTTGCATAATACCTTGCATGATCCTAGAAGTTTCCTCTTCCAAGCTTATAAAATTAGTCTCGAACCAACCTTCTAATAAGTTGTCAGATCCTTCCCCCTCCCCGCCAACCTTTACGCCGTTTTCACTTAAAGTCTTTCCCGAGGACCGGCAAAGTTCCACAGAGCGGATAAAACCGACTGTGACAGCTGCTGTAATTTTAAAAACTGCTGATCGCGGTTTTAGGAGGAACAAACTTGAAGTCAATTTGTGTTTGCAGGGAGAGGGTGTAAAACATGTTCCAACTAAGCGAAATGAGATTGTTAGTTGTGGCCGCATGGGGTACGCTCAACTTGTAAATTCGACCGGCCTGCCGCTAGGAGTCCCGTCGCGGGCCACGGGAAGCACCACCCTCGGCAGCGTGATTGGGCGATCCAGCTTCTATGGTGAGTGGATTCACCGCTCATTATATGGACCGTCCTAATCTCACTGACCGTATAAATTCACATGTTTGAACGCAGTGATTTTTGGTTTATTCATTTTGGAATAATACACCTATGTAATCGCGACGGAAGTCGACGACTCCGATCGGCCTCAAAATTTGACATTATCTTTTTCAAGAGGTCTAGATTCCGAAACCGAAATTTCCGTCCGCCGAACGCCGTCCGAGCCGTTTTGGGCAGTAGGATTTTTTTTTTTTTTTTTTTTTTTTTTTTTAAATCTTAAATTTTGACAAAATACTTGGTTTACCACCTAGTTGTGCCCGCAAGGTTTTCAGCCCGATCGCCCAAACCCGTGGAGCGCTACGGGGCTAAAATGGGGCTACGGAAGGGGGTATTTGAAGGCTTTTGGCTATGGGATCGAGTTAGGTGACGTTTTCGAGGTATTTTTGGATATAGAATCCATTTTTGGGGGTCCCGGAACGATCCGATTTCACTGTGGGGATCTATAGGGCTTTCATGGGGCTACAAATGGGATTTTTGAAGGATCCGGGAGGTCAAATACGCATTTGTTTTTTTGGTTGTATTTTCCGAGGAAAAAAGTAATTAAAAAAACGTTTTTCCACAAACTTTTTTTTATTGACACTGAATTAATTAGTAACCTACATTAACTTAGTAACCTACATCAGAGAATAATAAATCCTTGTGTAAAATTTGCAGCATTTTTGGTTGAACCCGAACAGGCTTCCTTTGGCGACAATTCGTCCGAGAAGCCAGGTCAGCGGGACCAATTATTTTTTTTATTATTGACAATTAAATTTTAGTAGCCGGGAGATCGGACCTCCATAAGACTGAGTCATCGGGCCCAGCCTCCATTAGCGACAATTCGCTTATGGAAGCCAGCCCTCTAATTTCAGTAAATACTGCGGGGCTCAGGGCGAACTAATATTAATGTTGACACTTCATCTTTAAAATTAGATTCCCCTCAGCTCCCTTCCAAGGATCAACGCTTTCCAGGCCTACACGACAGTTCGTGCCAACCTGGAGATAGCGGATCTTCCAATTACGCATCAATACCGCCTCCCAGGTCTGCAGATCATGACACTTCATGTTACGCCCTGAGCAGGGATATTCATGCACTCTCTTCCTCTTCCTCCAAAGACACTGGGAGCGCAATCCTAGATACGACGCTAGAGGCGTTCTCCCAGACGCACAACACAATAATTAATTATTAATGACAGACGTAAAAATCAAGTAGAAAGTCATTTTGAGCATGAAGGTACACCCCCAACATCCGTTTTTCAGGGTGCCCTACAATAGCCAATCGCTAAGCGTTGCATTTTTCTGGATGAAACGAACTTTTTGCAAAATTTTCCTTAACCCCCAAGGCAAAAGGCATATCCACGTCAAAACAAAAAACTCATGGTCAAATTGGAAACACGGTGTTATTGTAGAGATAGGAGTCGGGTGGGGGCGTTAGTAATAAGATAACTTATCAGTCGTTATGGGCCAGAAAGGCGTGTGTCTTTTCAAAACCTCCTTTTGTTTTCAGCGGAGAGGGTGAAATGGGGAGGGGGAAAATACTGCAAAAAGGGTTCGGGAAGGGAAAAAGCGTGGGTGTCAGGTGGAAGAGGGGGACGAAAAAAAAAAGAAAGACATGAAAGAAAAAACGGCGATAAGAAAGGCCTTGTTAGTGTGGCTGTCAACGGTGTTGGAAACTGAAGGGGGCGAAAAAGGCGTTAAGCTGCCTGATGTCTGAGCCCATACATTGGAGAGGGGGAGTCTCCAGGACGAAGAAGGGTATAACTGCTGGTGAAAGAGGGGAGGTTCCGGCTTTGATTGCAGCTAACTTTGTCTCGGGAGAGTAACTCTATACTATCAGAGTCACTTGAGTGACTCGAGTAGATTTTTTTTTTCTCCAACTCGACTACATTTTGACTTTCATCTTATCGAGAGTTCACCTGTTAAACTTTCTCTAGGAGCATTCAACAGTATTCAATGATTTTATGCAATACCGTGAAAAGGGCTTTTAGGGGATCATAGAGGCTCAAAGCGAAATTCTACATCTGATGGCGAAAGGGAGGCAATAATTGAGGTAGGATTTGAACATACAAAGCAGTGCCACCAAAACCAATGAAGCACACACCCCGTGACAGAAGTAGTGAATCTCCCCTAATGTACCTACCTACTCTGTACCGGGAATTTACAACCATAGCGGCACAACGAATAGAGGGGCAAGAGCGGCAAAACCCTCTTTCGGTTTATTCCAGGAATTATTCCAGGTGTATCATTTAATATCCTATAAGGTCCATAAGATTACTTAGTGTATTATTCGGGTCGGAGGTCAAAAATTCTGATCGGCCTCAATATTTGTCATAATACGTTTCAAGATGCGCAGATTCCAAAACCGATATGTCCGACCGCCGTCCGAGTCGATTTGGTCCGTAGGATTTTTTTTTTTTTTTTTTAATCTCAACTTTTAAACAAATACTCGGTCTACCATCTAGTTGTGCCCGCAAGGTTTTCAGCTCGATTGCCCAATCCCGTGGGGCTGTGTGGGGCGAATAAGGGGCTACGGGAGGGGTTTTTGAATGGTTTCGGATATGATATCGAGGTGTTTTTTTTTTTTTTTTTTCATTTTTGACCAATTTTTGACGTTTACCTACGTTTACTTACTGGAAAATGCGGTTTTTTCAGATTTTTTGGAAAAATAAGAATAAGGAGCAATTTTATGAATAGAGGCATGGAGTACATTCGTAATCAGCGTCAAATTTTCTATGAGTATGGAGGTTTTCTGAGTTTTTTTTTTTTTTTTTTTTAAATCAAAATTTTGATATTAATATGGCCCTACTGTGCAACGTCCGCCCGATAGATCGCGGGCGACCATATTTGGACACGGCTATTCGGTCAGTCTTTCTCTCAAACTATCCGCCATCTTTCATGTCCGATCATACTATTGAGTTGGAAAGGGGGGGAAACCACGGACCTGAGTGGAGATCTTTGTGATCCCTGGTCTCCTGGACAAATGTCTGGGCATGGATTTGTGGAACCCAGGAACTTCTAGGGATCCGTCTCCAGGACCCGCTGATGACGCCTACTAAGGGAAGATTGGAAGATTTCTTCGAGGCGAGGCAGAAGGTGTATTGTATCTGGACATCTCCAGTGTAAATACACTACCTACCCTTCACGCTTCACGTGCCTCCGTGGCGAAACCACAGAGAACCATCGACCATTTGAACTTGGTTTCTGGGAAAGAAAACCTGGCCAAATTCAATCCCATTCCATTCACAGTGGGTCATGGAGGAAAGAGGTAGTGTACCCCTGTCCCACGCGACGACTAGTGGCGCATAGGCACACTACGGAGTATATTGATCGCATAGAGCAAGATCTACTATGTACAACAGTTGCCACACACACCGTAATGGTAACTTCGTAGTTCCACGACCTGTTGCCAATCTTGTCCACAACGACCCTCTAAAATCAAACTCTGTTGATTAGTCGAAAACCCTATCTAAAACTCGCAAGCTAAACCCATCATCACAAAGGCCCAGATGTGAAGACAACTAACACCACAAACTCGACTCGGAGTGGTGTAATCAAACTACAGTTATGTTGCAAAATAGCCTTTTTCAACGATAAACTAGTTTGCGGGTCGAAGGGGAATGCCGCCGGAACGGGAATTGGATGAAACATTAAACCCCGGCAGCTTCGAGGTCGACTTCAACTAAACCCGTACAAGGATTTGAGAGAGCTCTTCCCAGAGTGACAGTAATGTTTGATAAAGCCCCTCGAGAAGTTGAGCCACTCTCTTACCCCCCTTACTGAAGTTTGGTTGGTGCACAGTTCAACTCATACAAGGAATTGTATTGTTGCGAGGGATGTAGAGCTTTTGTGAAGAGCCCTACCTGGCTAGGAGAGACTTATCGCGGATAATAACTTGGAACACTTTATTGCCCCTTTTTTATTGTCTTTGTGTATGATCTAGTAAAGAGAATGACCCTGCGTCGTTGCTCATGACGGCAACGCCTGTCTGGGAATAACCGGCCAATGAACACTTGACTGCAACGGAGGTGCTGCAGGTGTCTTCTCGCTAGCAATGCACTCACCTCAATAAAACAGAAGTTACAGGCCGAGCAGTCTCCGAGCACGAATCGATTCTATGCCATGATAATGAGCCCAAGTTGTCGAGTGGAAATGAGACGCTTGAAACCCCGAGACAAAACTTCGTTATACCTCTGCAACGTGAACAGCGGCCATTACCTGTTGGAGAACTTCGCTTCAGTAATTAATGGCGAGGGGTGAGGGAAGAAAGGCCAACTAGACGGGAAGGCCGTGGGAACAATGATTGAGGTAGTTTGACCTCTGATGTAGTTGGCACGGGTGCAAGACCGCAAGTCATTTTCCGATAGTTGTTGTCCGAAGAGGCTTGGAGGAAGCAACCTAACTCCCAAAGAAGCCATGTCGGTGGTCTTCCAGGGAAAATTTCAAGGTGCGGAAGGGATAGTTCAGTTAGTAGGTAGAACAGGTTCTAGCTAGGGGTGACCCAAATTTTATTTATTCGCACTCCTTCACTTATTGCGCTTCTCACTTTATTAGACAAAAACGTTCGTGTGCAAAAACAGTCGCATTTGGTAATCCTCCAGCTACTTGGTTAAAAAAAAACATTCACTTCGCTCGCTAAGGTTCAAAGGTACTGTGGAGTTCCTCACTCTGTACGCTGTATGCACCTCCAGGACGTGGGGAGGGAACGATTCCTCAACAATTTTGCCTTTGATCTCTCCAGGCATTTACCACCCTGGATTCGCTTCCTGGAGCTTCAGCTTAACACGTTTTTAACAACAAAACAAAATTCTGTATCCACGTCCCTGGGGCCTTCTGTGCCAGCTATTGGAGGCAGACCTCGCTTCAATGGGCTATATCTTCATTCCACCAATAGACTTATTGTCGGCCCTACACAGCTTTCTGGGCATCAATGCAGTGCATGTCTAGTGTTGGTAACCAGTTCCATTGTCCCAATTTGCTCTACTGTTTCTTAGGGAATGCCCAAGGGACACCTTGCTCCTTCTAGGGCCATATGCAGAGTCGTCGAGGATTTAAAAGGAGTCCTAAAGTTGGCCTTTTCGGATCCTCTTATTCGATTCGCAATGCAGAAACCTTCCTTTCCACTGATAACAGCTTCCTTTATCAATAGGTCCTTTTACTTTAGGAATCCTCGACTTCTTCACTTAATCATTCCTTTGGCTGATTTCGAATGCAGAGGTGCTCCTTTAATGCATTTCTTAAGGAATCCTCCAAAATGCCCATACAAATTGACTCCACTAAAAGGAACGTAAAAAGCTGGTCGCGACCAGCTTTTTACGTTCCTCCAACTATAAGAAGCCGAGTTGACTGATTAGTTTTGCTTTGTATCACGATGAACCATCAACTGTTTTTGATTCTCGATGATTTTATTTCATCATCGAGAATTATTGCTGGAAATAATGGATTTTGTCGAATGTTCGATACAAAATTTCCAAAAAACGCTGCGAATTTTACCAAGGTTTTATCATTCTTTGATTAAGGTTAATAGTTAACCTATATCAAATTGTGCAAAATTTGTGTGAATAAGAAAATATTAAATATTTATAAATTTTTTATAAATTTTATTTAAAAATAATAATAATAATAATAAAAATAATTTTTTTTTTAAATTTTTAATTACCTATTTAATGCAATGTTCGGACAGATGTTGGATTAAATTTTCAAAAAATGGATTATGCGTCGGAAAACTGACACCTTATTTGACCTCCCTCGAATCCTTCAAAAAATCCCATTAAATGCAATTACAAATTTTACAAAATACAAATTACTTACAAATTTTGTAGCCCCATGAAAGCCCTACGGTGAAATCAGATCGTTCTGGGACTCCCGGAAATGGATTATACGTTCAAAAATACTTCGAAAACGACACCTAACTCGATCCCATAGCCAAAACCCTCCCGTAGCCCCATTTTAGCCTCATAGCGCCCCACGGATTTAGGCGATTGTGCTGAAAACCTTGTGGGCACAACTAAATGGTAAACCGATTATTTTGTCAAAATTTAAGATTTTTAATAAAATGCCTAGGTACTGCCAATAACGGCGAACCGATAAGTCGCCGTCAGATCTAATGTAGCACACCTGTACACAGATAGTACCAGGTCCTGTACTATCTATAGCGTTGGGTCAACCTCGGTGTCACTAGCGTCTGGGGAGAGGAATAGTGATGGCTAGTCCTCGGTGTCGGCTTTTGTGTGCTGTTAATTTACAACAACGGCGGAATCAAATCTACGCACCAATTATCAAATAAGTCATCAAAATTTGATTTAATACCAACAACTCTCTCTTTCCTCCAGGCAGTCAGGAAAATGGAAAGCCCAAGGGTTGTGACCCTAAGCATTATTTATTATACAAATAGTAACATTACTGACAGATATTATCAACTACCTATAATACTTATCAATAACTAGTACCGATCGCGGTTCCAAATTGTCTTTGCACGAGAGAGCGCCGCCGTTGTAGGGATGGCCTGACTCAGGCCGCCTGAGTCCCCGTGGTGTCCACACGAAGTCCACGTCCGAATCGTTGAGAAGGCTCGGGAGAGTGTCTCACAAGTCCAGGGGATTCGGGAAACGCTCGTGGAGGTCCAGGAGACCTGGGATCGATTTCGACGGTTGGACTATAATCAGCATCGACTGGTGATGATCGGTCGATGGACGACAACTATCCGAATGCGGCCTGAAGGTAGGCCCTACATTTCTGGGCGGCAGGCGCTGATTCTAACTCGATTTTGCTGACTTTCCGCTGACGTCGGGCCGCCCGACTTCCGACTGGGGGAAATGGTCAGGTCGGTAGACCGTCAGCAAAGCAGACATGCAGAGCGTCGCGACGTCGATCACCCGAGAAAAAGAGAACTGAGGAAGTTGATTTGAGAATATTTTGCGTTTTCCGTAATAACCGTAAGCAAAGCACAGCAAAACAACTTTATGGAAAATACTCATCAATTTTTCAAGTTCCCGGAATCAATCATATGTGTTGGTCACAATTTCTTGTCCCGATGTTTGTCAAGGAGTTCGAAACCACAACATTGGCGCGCAAAAACTCGTTTATTTAACCCGCAATGCACACGAATTTTGTCTGCGTGGAGCTACTGCAGCTATCATCCCTTAAACGATCCTTTCCTTAAACTTTCAGTCCTTTCCGGTAAAAGTGGTTCTCTGCATACCGTTTTTAAAAGGGACGGTCGTTTGAGGATTCTTTTTATTTTAAAGGAAGCCTAAAGGGTTGAGGATTCCTTTTAAAACCTGCCCGACTCTGCATATGGGCCCTAATCATTGGGTTCAGCCTTTCTACATTCCAGGGGCAAGGATGAAGCGACTGGTTGTGCCACATCCAAGAGTAGGTACCTACACTGAATGTATTGGTTCGTTCCCAACCTGCTTCCTCAGTAGCATCCGTTCATACATAACTTTATCTTCCTGAGCATTTCCCAGGGGTGGATGGCCAGGTTTCAATTCAGGTCACCTGTATGAGTTTTTTTTTACAGTCAATGGACGCTACTGCAGTCCCCAATGTGTCTGATTGAGGCGGTAGGCAGCCACACACGCCCCTGCCTACTAGGCTGACTCTCTGCTTGCGCAGAAACCAGCTTTCTATATTTATGAGTTACATTTTATACTCCATATAACGTCGTTAAACATAATTTTTCAGATCCAGAGGTAACTCCAGGTTTGAGCCAGAAGTCTGAGGACACCTACCTGCTGCTGCTGGCATTGATATTGGGGACGCAGCTCCTTTCCCACTGGGTTATTGGATCCCGTTGCTATTGACCAGCGGCGACCTCTAACACAGCCCCACAAAAAAAAAGATGTTTCTGATCCGGGGGTCTGACTATGGTATCCTATACTCACTAGAAACGGGACTGGTACCTTCTTCAGTTGAGTTCTCAAGGAAAGCTGGCTTCAGACGCACTACCAATACCTACCTCAATTTGCTTTATTTTTGTTCCTTACATTGTTTCCCCTCGTTGATGATTGGCTAAGGCACTTGATAATGTGACACAATTTGGGGTTTCCCGTTTGACCCTCATGAAGACTTTGTGGCAAGTCCGGATGAACAAATAGTTTTAGCCACATTTGTCTAGTGGGTTGCACACTCACTTCCGGTTTCTTGTGGGCTACAAGTTGTAGCTACACCTGGCTTGAGTAGGCGTTTCTTCCACACACCAGCCTTGCCGTGTTGCTATATACCAGATTGGCTGAGCTGCAACGGTTTGTTTTCCTTGAAGCCCTGATGCCGAACATGTCAGTAGGAGTACCACCACTACCGGCATTAGACTGTCTATAATGTAAGACATGGTGGCTGGATCCAGTGGTACAAAAAACCCCAAGGGCGCAACCCAGCAGAAGGCAAATTGCGACATTTGTCCACCAAATAAGTTCTGCTTCGTTAGAGTAGAGCACTCATGCATGTACGCAGTCCATCCAGCTGCAAGCACCTTTATGAGCACATCAGGAACACTGGAAATACCAGGGTTTAGGAACGACCACACTGAATGAATTTTTCTGCGATTCCCGTTTTTTAGGGGGGGGCCCTATTGAATAGAGAAAAGGACATGTATTACCCTAATGTGGCGGAAAGCAAGAAATAGAGTGAATAAAGTGAAGCGCATTTATCATGGAACGGTGAAGCAATACCCGACCCGTAGAGCCTTCCCTCCGGTGGCCTCCTACCGCATCTTTTGTGGTGATGCCCTCAACCTCCACACTTCGTCTTGTTTCTTTTTCACAACAGGTTATCTCGCGAGACATCCATAATTCTCAACATTCTCATAACTTTCTAACTCTCCATCGTTGAGCAGAAAAGTCACTTGTTTTATACAACGTATTGAATTTGTGTTTAAGCAAAACCTCTACTACAGAATAAACCCCACTGTTATAATTCACATCATACAATATGCATGCACGCATTTAGCGTGGAGAACCAGAATTTCTGATGGGCTTAATCTTAATTTGCACTGGAGGAGGGTTTAGGCTTGTACCTTTCTCAGTGAGGTCCCCCAGGGGAAAAATGGAATTGTGGAACCGAATGAATATTCAAAGGGGATGTTAACTTTGAGAAAAGGGAGGGTTGTGTGGCGGTTAGGGATCTGGTTAGGAAGTTAATATTCGTTAGGAGCGCTCCTTAACTACGGCCCAAGACAAACAGAATTCAATAAAAGAGTGCCGCTGGAGTGGAGCACTTTGAGCATAAATAACGTCGTCTATTAACTGTGGGAATGTCACTCCTGCCATCCACTTGGCAATGTTGCGAGATTTTGCTGTGCAATTTGAAATCGGTGCAGTTAATAATATTACCTCATATTATGAGGTCCGCCGGTGCAGTAATTTACAGGGTTGCCCAAGGGGATCTTGTTAGATTGTCAATACGGTTAGCCAACTTCCATTTGAAATCCAGTCGTGATAAGAGAAGCCTTGCTGAACGGTGCATATGAAAAGGGGGGAATAGCTTAACCTTTCCGAGCGGGGAAACTTGAGGTACTGGAGAAGCAGTTTTTTTTTTATTTTTTCGGGGCGTAGGAGGAGGGCGAACTCCTAGTGGTCCCTTTGATAGTCTAGAGGAATGGGTCAACCCGGAATTGTTTAACACATTACTTCGGGTTGACTCCCCTCTCTTCGGCTTCAAGCCTCTTCTTTCTTGACTCTTCACCCTCAGAGTACATCGTCCGAAAAACCTCAAAGTCCCTACGTCCTCCTCATGGGAGGTTCGGGAGCGGTTTCGTTCTTCATTCTTCATCATCTTCTACTTCGCCATCTTCCTCCTCATCCTCTTCCATCTCCTCCTCTGATGACCAGCTCATATCGCTCCTGTCCTCCGAGTCTAGCTCGACCTCGTCCTCATCGTCAGCTTCCTGGCTCTGCAACATCTCCACCAGCGCTTTCTTTCTCCGCAGAACTTCTTGCGCGTACTGCGCAAACATGCGCCAGTTTGTGCTACTGGAGAAGCAGTAGTAGTAGTAGTAGTAGTAGTAGTAGTAAAGATGTTTATTTCGGCACAATCACATGCATTAATTTAAAAAAAAACGCTGCAAATTTTACACAAGGGTTTATTATTCTGTGATATAGGTTACTTGTACAGACATTTAATTCTGTCAATAAAAAAAATTAAAAAATTTTTTTTTTGGATTTTTATATTTCAAAAAAATTTTTTGGGGGGATTTTTTTTTCAAAAATGTGTTTTTTCAAAAATTCTTTAATTTTTACTCGAAAAATATTTAACTTCTTGGGATCCTTCAAAAATCCCATTTTTAGCCCCATGAAAGCCCTATAGAACGCTACAGTGAAATCGGATCGTTCCGGGACCCCCAAAAATGGATTCTACGTCCAAAAATACTTCGAAAACGACACCTAACTCGATCCCATAGCTAAAAGCCTTCAAAACACCCCTCCTGTAGCCCCATTTTAGCCCCATAGCGCCCCACGGGTTTGGGCGATCGGACTGAAAACCTTGCGAGCACAACTAGATGGTAAACCAAGTATTTTGCCAAAATTTCAGATTTTAAAAAAAATTCCTACTGCCCAAAACGGCCCGGACGGCGGACGGCGTACGGCGGACGGACATTTCGGATTATGAATGTAGACCTCTTGAAACGGATAATGTCAAATTTTGAGGCCGATCGGAGTCGTCGACCCGCGTCGCGAAAACATAGGTGTATTATTCCAAGAATAATAAACCAAAAATTGAAATTACATGATTATCATTTCCTGAACTTAATACTATTTTTATCTACAATACCCGACAACACAATCAATAGGTACAATCTTACAATACCGGACAAAAGAAACAGAAACACAATGACTGTGACAAAACAACATCTAAAGACAATGGTCATTGACCGTCTGTCGGGTTTGCTTTCCTTCATCATTCCTAATTTAACAATTTCCAAAAATACAAATTTTGTTCCTATACCTGCTAATTACGTTTTCTAAACCTCAATTAAAGTAGTTAAACTGTTCAATCAAAAAAGTACGATATCTCGAGGCACCCGTTATATACTTACCCAAAGCACACCAATCCTTTCCGTTCAGCCACTCGATGCACTGCTCCCTCGACAACTCCCCCGCTCCCAAATAGATCACCCTGTACTCTCCCAAAAATGGGCAGCTCCCCAGAAAGTGCAAAATATTCTCTGGCACGTTTTTGTTGCACAATGCGCAATTGAATCTGCGGTCGGTCCGTTGCGGCATCCAATTGAGGTTCATCAATTCGCCCCGCATTTTAGCGATGTTCCCCGCAGTCCATGCATCCAATCGTAGGTAGCTGTTCCTCGAGTAGTCCAGAACGGCGTAGATTCTGTCGGATGCCCTCGCGCAGCGTTTGAAATTCTCCACCTTGCTAGCATGCACCTTTTCCTTGATTGCCTTAATAGTTTTGGAGTCGATCCTTTGTATCTCCAGCTCACCGAGCGCATACCTTTCGCATAGTGCCCGCCAACTCCGAAGCCAGGCACAGTTTCTTGTCACCACCTCCTCCGCCAAATACCTTGTCAGTCTACTTTTCGGCTGGCTGAACACTTTCCGCATGTAGTCCAGATGCAGATGCAAGGTATGCTCATACATGGTCCTCATGTCTGTCTCCAGGTGAAGCACATACGTGGGCGTACAGGTCGGCAGATGCAACACTCTTTTAATAAAGAAACGCACCAGCTTTTCTACCTCCTCGCTTTCAACATAACCCCACACCTGTGCCGCATAACACATTATTGACCGCGCTACAGCTTCAAAGACCTGTATCTTATCTTCCATGCTGATGTCTTTTTTCTTGAAAAGCGGCGCCCACAGTGAGCCCATGGCCCATTTTGCGGCTTTCAGTTTTTCCTTCAGGTGCACCGAGAAACTGAATGTCGGGGTAACAGTTACTCCCAAATACTTATAGCTGCTTACCACTTCGACGGGCTTTCCCCTGAAGAACCATTTCTCAGATTTTGCCAGCCTTCCACCCCCTTTCCTCCCCACCATCACTTTTGACTTGCTGAAGTTGACTTTCAGGTTCCACAGCTCACAATAGTTTGCTAGGCTGTTGATCATTCTCTGCAGTCCGCCCGGTGTATCCGCCAACAAAATCACATCGTCTGCATATGCCAGCACCGGTATCTTTCTTCCATTAACATTTATACCCTCACCGATACTTTCTTCCAGGTCATTCAGAAACAGCACAAGGGGCTGAGCTGACAGCCCTGTCTAACTCCCATGTTCACGGGAAAATCCTCCGACAGGCCCTCCCTCGACCATACTGCACTAGATGTATTTCTATACAGGCCCTCCAAGACCCTCAGAAACTTCCCATGGAGAAGCAGTATTTGAGAATCTCGACTTTTTATTAGCTATGGCATGTTGAATTGGTGCCGTTTTAAGTAATTTGGGATGTGAAATTGAAATGTGAGCCAAACAGGGGTATTGCTCAGTAGCAAACCACCACGGGTATTGTCGCCTCTGGTGCCGCCATGCAAGTTCGAGTTCTCTCTGGTGAACAAGGGGTGGCATCGTCCTCCACACCACCCCCTGAACATGCTCATCCCTTGGAACATTGTCCCTGCAGGTTTCAACACCAGCAGTTGCAGGGGTCTTCACAGCAACCGCGGCAAACTCAACGAATGCTATAATATAGCATCAATCAGTCAAAGTATATTATACTTTGACTGATTGATTAATACCAGAAAGGCCGTCTGTCTACCACTCTGTCCCCAGACCCCACTCCCGGGGGACCCTTCTTCCAGCATTATACGTACCTACTTTTCCAGACTGGACATAGTTTAGTTCTCAGACTTTCACAAAGCAGTCCCATTTGCAGTCCCAAAGCGGATGGGACAGAACTGGTCACACACCTGGTGTTTCGTTTTTGAACCCACTCGTTCCCTCCAAACCCCCCTTCGGAGGATTTTCAACTACATTCCGCGCCTGAGGGATTACCATCTGAAAGTGTCGTTTAGATTTTTCAAGCTGCATTACAGGCGGAACTATGCGGGACTCGGTCCTCCCATAAATTAGTCACAGCTTAGGTTTAATCCAGGATTTCAAGCCGATTCATTTACACGGAAAATAAGCTAATGGCTGGACGTTATTGTTCAGATCTGTCCGGGGATTATGCAGGCGGGGATGGGCATCATGCCGGGCTCTTCAGGACCAGTCGTCCCGATTTGTCGAATTATTCAACCAGGCGGTTTAGTGTACAGAAGGACAATCCGGGACACCGTTGTGCCACATGGGTCATAAGAGCAATATAAGGTCGCAGAAAAAATATTGATCTCCCACGTACCGATGACTTGGTATGTCGGCTTGAAGAAAATGCAAGGGCCAAATGCCGGAGGAAGAGCGTGCCATATTGCTTGAAATACGTAGCCGGCAAGATAATAATTCTTTTGTGGAACCGGGAGGTGTTCCGGCCATAACCTATAGGTTTGGGAAAGGCTTTTGTCACGAGCTCTTTCTCTTCCGGCGTGACCGAGTCACGTGAGAGTCTTTGTTATTGGAGTCGCAATAAGTGCTGGGCCATTCGGTGGACGTTCGTGCAGGATGTGTCTACATCGGAGGTTCTTAACCTATGGCCCGTGGTTTATAAGAAGTCAGCGAGACATCCAAAGCGGCCCAAAAGACCTGATATTATAAAATAATAAAACAAACCAAAACATTATATAGGTTACAGACACCAACACACACACCCTCGCACACCCTTACACGATTATTTTTACCAAAAATACTAATTATTTTATTAGATAAAAATAACTGTTTAAAATTAAAGAAAAAATGTTTTTTAATTGTATTGTAGATAATAATATTATTATCTACAATAATCTAATTATAATTAATAATGATAATTATAATTATCTACAATATTAATTATCTAATTAAAGTACATAATATGAACTATATTATTGTTCATATTACGTACTCACTTATTTAAAAAATAATTACCTATACATAGGTATGGAAAATGCAAGAATAGTTATAAACATAATAAAACCTAAAATTTAGGTTATATATTGTTATATTTAATATAACATTTAGAATACTTTTTTTTAAATTGACTTAAAAAAGAACGGCTTTAGTTATTTAGTGGGAAATTCAAGTATGAAAATTCAGGGTTAAATCCTACTGACTTCGAAAAAACTGTTTTGTGGTCAATTATGTACCACACGCTATGGTGCCAATAATTTTAGATACACTTTTTACACCGCTTTAAAGGCTAAAAAGCGGCCCCATCTCCTGGACAAGGAATTGAGGGGTAATTTTCGTGTACATTTTTCAAGGATCAAAACTGCGGAAAAATCGAGGTCACTGTTTGATGTCGATGAAAAGTCATTTAAAAAAATTATCATAAATCAAAAAAAAGTTATCCTATGATCGATGAAAAGTCATTTAAAAAATTATCATAAATCAAAAAAAATTATCCTATAATTTTTTTTATATTTATAATTTCATTTTATACATTTAATGTATACCTGTGTAGTGTTTGAACAAATAGGATGGCTTCTATGCCGGAAATTACTCAGAAAATGACGTTTCTTTCGGCCTCCTGACATCCTTCGAAACAACGTATCCCGGGGCTACCCTCATAGAAGCCCCACACGTGAGGCCCAATGGGTCTGAGACCCCCATGTACAAACTCTTGTCTAAACAAACTTCGAAAACGACACCCCACTCGACCCGATGGCCAAAAACCTTCAAAAACCCCTCCTGTGGACTTTTTTTCGCTCCATAGAGCCCCTAATAAATTGAGTCTACGTTCAAAATTACTTCAAAATGACACCTCATTCGACTTCCTGGCCCGACTCCTTCAAAAACTCTATTTATAGCTCCTAAGTTGGAGATTTCGTTTGTTTCCCTTTCCTTTCTGTAGATTTTAACGGTGTTTTTGGAGCATATTTAAGGGGATTTCAAGCAAAATACCTAATGAGGGTTTCGAGCATATTTGGTGATTTTATCGAGCCCTACTCATAAAAAAGCACAACCCACACATTGATTTGCTGGTGATAAGCGCGTAAGTACCTTCTTCATATTCTGCTACACATGTGAACTTTTCTCTCATAGATGAGAGATCATAATGCAGGCTATTGCTCGACTTTTTTTTTATCGTCATTTCCCCACGTTTAACTGTAGTGCCGAATTCCATGTTTCGTTTATTCATAGCCAACAATTATTTAAGCCCCGACAAATTTATCAGGCGGGTAAAATCAGTTAATTTCCCCGAGAAAACAGGGAGATAAGTTTGGCGTTCACGAAACAAGTTCGCCGAAGTGGGGATAAAACCCTCATACCTTCCGTACGTCATTGTTGTTGCGTAATTAGTAAGTAATTAACGCGAATACATAAACGATACCCGACAGGCTCAAGCAGGGCGCCCAACTGTCTCGGGAGAAAGTTTAACGCGTTTCTCGCGGATTTCACGTAGGTAATAGAATTCGCCCCCGTGTTGAGTGATAATCCTTCAAAATTAGTAAGTACCTGGGCGGAAATTTGGTTGTGAGATGTTCACGGAGTTGTGAGATTTTTCCTCGGTGTAACCGGAGGTTCGACCTAGTTAGGCGGTGAGCGAAAAGGGGTAGGAAAAAAGAGAAGAGAGATTTAATAAATCTAATAAAATAGGCGAACGTGCGTGCTCAGAGAAAAGGCTTGTAGGAGGATATTGATTGGGGGAGCTGTAGTGAGCTAACGACGAGAAGCAGGTTCTGATTGTGGATCCCAGCAAGGGTTGTGTGGCGTGGGGGGAAGTTTGCCTACCCCTGAATCACGCACCGTCTCCTGTAACACTAATACCTCACACCGGTGATATAAGGTAACTTCCCGGAGAAGGAATCGTCTCCTTGTAATCACGAGGCGAAGGTTGAGAATATCAGGGGCTGCTCTACGGTGATATTCCACTTTCGAGGAGGATCCTCCGGCTTCGAGGCAATTCAGTATTATGATTATGGGAGGCATATTTGCATACAGGTTTACCGTATATCCCAGAGAGGTCCCGATAAGAAATTTCAGCCCGTTGAGCTTCCGTTGGAATTCATTTTCAGATTCAAATGAGTTCTATTTTTCGGTTCTTGCTCATAAAAAAGGCCATCTAGGCCCTAGATTCTAGGGGTTTCTAAACCTTTGAGATGTGGTGGACCACCAACTGGTGGAGGTCTTTGGCGAAAGCAGTTTAGGATGGCTTTTAATCAATTAAGCTATTTTTAAAATTTCCATGTTGGTATGAATACGCGGGTTAATCTGTCACCGGAGTTGGTGAACGGAAGACGGAAGAGCTAAATCGCGAAGTGGAAGAGGGAGACTGCCCGCTCGTCATCCAGTTCCCTTTGCGCTCAGTTAATTAGTGTTCAGCAGTTTGGACGATCAAGATATTTTGGCTGGAAAGGGGGGGGGGGGGGAGTGCACTGCTGACCCCTTGTTTGGTCCTGCGATAATGGGCACCTGGAGAATTCAGGCCCTTCTTTACATCGTTGTACCACATCTGTGGGAAGGTCGGAGAAAATTGGCAGCCCCACTGAGACGGAGGCAGTAGCACTATTGAATGCACTATTCACCCCTCGCCCAACTGCCACCACCTGGACCCTGCAGACCCAGTTGGTTCCTGGACACATCAAGTACGGACCCTGAGAAAGCAAAACTGGCCCACATCACTCACAATCCTCCAAACACAAGCAAGGCCTGATTTTGAACATTATTGGAATTATTTCACTGAATGTACTTATCAAATGTTTAAATGACCTTCAAAATGTTTTTGTTCCCAAGGTAAATTTGTTTAATGCCAATAGAAATTATAAACCAGAAACATTTCAATCTTTCGTATTGGCTCTTTAATGGTTTTGGCTGAATAGACGAGTGAATTATGGTTTTCAAAATATCTTTGGACGTGGAATTGATTTATGGCGGTCAGTCTCATCCTGAGCGTGTACACTTTTGCTTCTAGGGTTTTGCAAAATCAGTGGTTCGCGAACTAGCACTTCCATCTTCCATTTGCGGATGACCGAAAACAGTAACTGTACCTCATAGTAACTGTTACTATGAGGTACTTGACACAAAACTAACAAGCCATCAATTGAATTGAATAGATGAGCGCAACCTTTTTGTTATTACGATATATTTAATGAGCGAGAGAAACTAAGAAACAGTAGGTATCTAGCGATTAAACTATGCCACACAACACATCATCCACGTGATGCTCATTACGTAAACAACTGCACCCTAACGACCGATGCGTAATAAAACCTTATGCCGATCAGAGGTAACGAACGACTCAGGCTGCAAAAATCGTTTTGGAGTCGTTGGAATCAGCCTAAAAAGCTCATTCCATAGAACCAACGAAATCGGACAAAAACTTTCGCCCCCCTTTTGAGGCCTCCTTAGTTACACATCAGAGATAAACAACTTTCGTCGTGAAGGACCTCCCGAAAACCGATGAAGGGGATGAGGGAGGAAAAATCAAGTTAGCCTATAACCACCCCCCGAACTCGCTGATGACAATGAGACCACCCTCATGAAAATCTGTTGAGCCGCTCGGGCGTGATGCTCTGTACACAAACAAACAAAAAAAAAAAAAAAAAACATACATGTCGAAGAGGTGAGCGCACCTTTCCATTTTTTGGAAAAAAGGTTGCGCTAAAAACTTACATGTCGAAGAGGTGAGCGCACCTTTCCATTTTTTGGAAAAAGGTTGCGCTAAAAAAAAAAAAAAAAAAAAAAAAAAAAAAACACATGTCGAAGAGGTGAGCGCACCTTTCCATTTTTTGGAAAAAGGTTGCGCTAAAAAGATATGTAGGTAATTTTGATGGGTCTAATGCGTTTGTGTCGCGTTTAGGACGACTTTGACAAGGTGCATTGAATTTATAGCCGTCTACCTCGAGAACTAACGGGTGTGAGGCAAATGTTAGTAGGTAGGTAGGTACATAGTTGAAATTGAAGGAAATTCAATGCTCTACATGCAAATCTACAATGAATGTTGTAAGACTAAAAACATGTTGAATGTACTAAAAACGCTGCAAATTTTACACAAGGGTTTATTATTCTTTGATATAGGTTACTTGTGCAAAAATCATTTCTGTGTCAAAAGAAAAAAAATTTTTAAATTTTTTTTTTTCAAAAAAAATTTTTTTGTTTCAAAAATTCTTCATGTTTAACTCGAAAAATATTTAACCTCTTGGGATCCTTCAAAAATCCCATTTTTAGCCCCATGAAAGCCCTATAGATCGCCACAGTAAAATCGGATCGTTCCGGGACTCCCGAAAATGGATTCTACGTCCAAAAATACTTCGAAAACGACACCTAACTCGATCCCATAGCTGAAAGCCTTCAAAAAAAACCCTCCCGTAGCCACATTTTAGCCCCATAGCGCTCCACGGGTTTGGGCGATCGGACTGAAAACCTTCCGGGCACAACTAGATGGTAAACCAAGTATTTTGTCAAAATTTCAGATTTTAAAAAATTCCTACTGCCCAAAACGGCCCGGACGGCGGACGGCGGACGGACATTTCGGATTTTGAATGTAGACCTCTTGAAACGGATAATGTCAAATTTTGAGGCCGATCAGAGTCGTCGACCCCCGTCGCGAAAACATAGGTGTTTTATTCCAAGAATAATAAACCAAAACAGGGAGAAATGTCCTGCTCTTTTTGGGAAGTATGGGTCATTATCAAAGACCAAGAGGCACTTTCTCAACTTGAGAATCTCAAGGCATAGCTAGTTAATTAATAATGTATTTATGATACATTCCCGGTAGTGAGATCCAATGGAGGGGTCTCAAAATATTGTTATGAAGCTTACACAAACCATAAAACCGACCTCGGTGGGGTGGGAAAGAAGGGACCTAAAAGGGGGTCGGCCATATTGATTGAGAACTATTGTCGGTACCAAAGGGCTCTCCCGTGCTCTGAAAGCAAGTGGTTTTCGTGTTAGGGTCGGGAATGACGGGGGTGGGGAGGTAAAACATTGCTATTGCCTTTGTAAAATAAACAGATCCTATCAATAAGGTATTTATGTTGGGGAAGGAGGGCGTAGGAGCCATAACGGAAGCATTAGACGCGGGATAGGCCCCGGGCCGATGTCCTTAGGTTAGGGAAGGAGATGATATTGGTCACTTTCCGAAGTCAAGAGGGAGAGAGAGAGTCACACAAATCCTCTCCTACAGGGAGTGTGATCGGTTAGCATAATGCGGAGAAGGCTTTCCAAAACTCCCTGCTCCCCTTTTCCAGCTAGTTCAATACCTTCCCGAACCCCATTGACTTCTCACTATTCTCCGAGAACCCGTTCCTCGATATCTGATTAAGAAGGTCTCAGGATCGGTCTCGAGGCATATCGACCTTGCAGAAGCTTATGGCAGAATTGAGGACGTACGCTGAGGCTTTTGAAGGACTTCGGCTGGTCAAATGAGGTATCGTTAAGAAGTAATTTTTGAGCTACAATCCATTTTTGGGAGCCTCTTATTTGTCCTAACACTGTATATACATTTTTTGTTTATTATTCTTGGAATATTACACCAGGTCCTATTGGTGTAATACAGACATATATGTATTTACATGTATATATGTATTCGCGACGGGTGTCAAAAACGTTTCCAGAATGAGAGGTGAAGAGTATCATGAAATGTAGATTCCAAAAGTTCATTCAATGAATGTCCGCCGCCCAGGCCGTTTTGGGCAGTAGGAATTTTTATATAAATCAGAAACTTAGAAAAATACACAAAATACTTGTTTTGCCAATCCGAAGTAACAACTGTTGTGCGCGCAAGCATTTCACACCGAGCGCCCAAACCCGTGGGGCTAAAAAGAGTCTACGAGAGGAAGGGGTTTTGAAGGATTTCGGCTATGGGGTCAAGTTAGTTGTCGTTTACCAAGTTATTTTTGGAAGAATAATCCATTTTTGGGAAATGTTCTAAATAGGTTTCTATTTAATTAGATCAAAATTTTATTATTGACATACAATTAATTTTTGCACCATGTACACCAAAGATTGATAAACCCTTTGGAACAATTTTCAGGGTTTTTTATTTATAATTTTTTAAATGTATGTTTAATGACAGATCAACAGTTTTTCATTTTTTACAATTTTTTATTGTCATAGAATTAGTTTTTGTACAATTTACACAAAAGGATTATAAAACCTTTTGTTAAATTTGCAGCATTTTAAATTCTGAAGATGACATCGATTCTCCAAGAATTTTAGCGAGTTGAAAATGGTATACATACGTCTATTCAGCTAGTAAAGTTGCATCACTAATTTTTCAAAACTTGTTATTTCGTCAGGAAAAGCGTCAGAAATTGGTTTTTTAACCAATAAAATCCCACTTTAAAGCAGTGTATCCAAAAATCAGAACGCCATATCGTGATGTTATCGGAGTTGAACGCTTTTGAAAACTTTTTCTCCTGAAGGTAGTTCAGAATTCAGCATGCACTCCCCCCCAATGCTGAGCCAATTCATCAGCATGTCGATTGCGTCTCCCTCTGGTACCAAACAGATTGCGCGCGAGCCACGAGGGTGAGTTTCAGGCGCCCAGCTGATTTCCCATGTGGGGGATTAACACCAGAAGCCTTCCACTCCGAGGTCCAGAGCCGTTTGAGTTTTTTTTCCTTTTATTATTTTTTTCTCCCCCCTCCCTTTTCCAGCCTTCGTTGTCGGTCTGTGTTTCACCTCTTTTTCCGGTGGTTTTTTTTCCATTTTTTTATGGTTCCCGCTCCGGATATGAAAACACTCTCTTCAGGCATATCGTGTGTATTTTTTTCTCTGTTTGGAATTTCGGAGCGCCAACATGCGGCGGGCACATTAATATGCAAGGGCAGAGGATATCCATCGGATCGAGAGCTGTAAAACCTTCACCCGAACGTCAAGTTCCCCAGCAGTAGCCAGCTTTTAATAAACTTATTATATTTTGCGTAAATGGTTTTTTCATAAGTGAGCGGATTTGATGCGTGATAGATAGGCATTTTTTCCTCACAGAGGGATCGGACGGGTTTCAAACCCTCAAAAACTGATTCTACATCCAAAAACCTTCGAAAACGACACCTCAGGTCACACCCGAAGCACTTCAAACCCCCATCGGTTTTGGTTTATTATTCTTGGAATAATACTCCTATGTAATCGCGACGGAGATCGAAAATTCTAATCGGCATCAAAATTTGACAGTAGGTATAAGTCTTGATTCCAAGAACGACATGTCCGTCCGCCGTCCGAGCCGTTTTTTTTGCAGTAGGATTTATTTATTTATTCTTTTTTTCTGAAAAAATAAACAATTTTTTTCCCCTACTACTCTCTGAATCAGTTAATAATAATTATTAAGCAATTATTGCTGCATTAGCCCTTTACAAAAACTCCTACTCGTATCAACGGAAATGACAAACTGCAGAGTTTTCTTCGTTCATTTAACGAAGGAAAGGCAACCGAAAGATATAAGTCGGCGATAGAGGTTAATTAGCCGGACCGCAGTATAGCCAAGCTGCTGGAAGAAGCTATTCGGTAAAAAGTTGGTTAAGCTTGAGCTGCGGAAGTGGAAAGATAAAACAAATTGATAAGGGCGGAAAGAAGAAAAAAATGTTCTTGGTGATCAATGAGATGCGGTTTTTAGTTTAATTAGGTAAAGAAGGATTGGGAAGAGGGAAACGGTTTGAAAAAGTCATCGATGAAAGTCAGGAATTGTCGTACTGAGGCACAGTACTTGGTACAGGACTAACGCCAGAGAGGGGCAGTCATCACTTGCGCCCTAATCCTTCTTAGTGGCAGTGGACCATGGCGATAATGAGCTGGATGGGTCAGTGAAAGTAGTCTTTTGCGCCCCTCGCCTGCTTTCAAGAACTACTCTTTTGCGCCCCTCGCTTGCTTTTAAGAACTACTCTTTTGCGCCCCCAGGTAAAGGGGTATACCAACTAGCTCAACTAAAAGATGATGATGTGATTCACATCACTCCCTCTTGGTTCAACCTCATTCTGGGACTCAACTCGTACGCAGCCGTTGTGTTGTACGAGTTGAGTCCCAGAATGATGTTAACTCAATTGAGCCACCTGTGTAGCTATTTCGTTCCATTTTCACGTGATGGAGTACATGACGAGTGAAAAATCGAAGCAGTTGATGGTAATTGACGGTTATAACAGGTGCCTAGGTATCTAGGCAGCAATATAGCAACTCTCGGAAACGTAAGGCTGTCGACGACCCTTTCTGTAAGCCTGCTAAGCTCATTCGTTCTGAATTGAAAAAAGGCGACGTGGCGTCTCTGACAAGTAACGATCTGACTCTGATCAGGCATAATTTACATCGTGCGCGCTCCTCTCTTCACCCTCCGTTGCCGAAAAATGCAGAAGAAACTCAAGCTGCGTTGGGTGCCATGGACTTCAACTCGTATTCACTCGTACCTCCATTTTATCTCTTCTGAAGCTAAAGTACGGTTTTCGCAAAATTTGAATCGATTCACCAATAACAACTGCTTCCCTTTTGTGCCGGGAATAAAGCTCGCCTGGGGAGTTGACGCGTTAGCGGACATCGCTCTCTTGCACTGTCAACAACTGATGAACAACTATCCAGATTGGTGAGCCATGGGCGCAAAGGATTATTATCACGAAGTTAAGGTGGGGCCCATAAGATTAAACACGGCTCCCCTCTTGAACGCCTCCTTGCTCGAGAAACTACTTCGCACTATCAACTAATGAGGGATCGGGGCCCAAGTGATGATCGCTCCCAGAGAGAAGTGTTAGAGCATCCTCGTATTATGGTGAGGTGGGTACCTCCTAACCAGACGTTTGTGGTTTCTGGGGCATGAGTCTCTATTCTTTAACCAGAAATCAAACCGTTGGATTGGGCGTTGGTGCATTCAAGAGTCATTTCTCCTGGGTAGGGTGCAGAGCCCCAGCAACACTAGTAGTGGAGATGGGCTGGAGTCGAAGGAGGCAAGTCTCTGTTCTCTAACCAAAACCGGAGGACCAACCATTGGTCCATTGCAGAGTCATCACTCCTGGGTACTACCGCGAGAATTCGAGCATCACATCTCAAACGCTCAAAGATTTTGTGACGTGTGGTGAGGAAAATACGGAAGTCTAGAGAAGGTTTCCCAGGTCGTGTGTCAGAAGTGTCCGAGAGGCCTCCAGGGCAATGCTATAGCACACTCCTGTAAAGGATGTTAGAAGTAAAGGACTTCTTAGGAATAATTTCATAGGAAGCATCAATATATTTTTCGCGTTTGGACGAGGATCTGGGTTTCCTACATCCAAGGCAGCAAATGCTGGATAAGGTGAAGGGTTCTCAAAACCATGGGCAAGAGTTCTCCAAATCAATCTATAGATTGATAGGTTGATACTATTCAGGGATACACATAGGGGTGTTCTGGGATACTGAGGTGCAAGAGTGTACGAACAACTGAGGAGCTTACTTTCAAAAGGGGTCATATCCACTTTAGAAAAAATTTCAGGAAGTGAAAAAAACGTCCTAGGAGTTATTGATTGGTATTTAAATTTAGTTTTTAATCTAGTGTAGCTTAGTGAGGCACTAGAAATGATATCCCAAAACATGAGCACCCAATCTCGAAAACCAAAGGAGATACAGCTAATTATCAATTGGATATGACCCCTTTTGACCAAAATTTCGGATATAGTCCTTTTTGATAAAAACACCCAGTTCTCAACAGAAAAATCTCAAAAATGATGTGTAGGTAATTCATTTTTTTTTTTTTTTTTTAGGTAGGTATGAAAAAACACAAATGGAGCATGTTTCCAAATGATATAATGGATAAATTTCCCAACAGTACCCTCCATTCTTCCGCCAACACGAAACCTTAGCAACGCTAATATGCCCAAAAATCTCACGAGACACTGTCTCGGAGACAGCAGTGAACGCAGAAAGAAGCGCGAGAGAAAAATAGGGATGCTAAAAAAAGAATCGATTCTTTTAGATTTTTTTTTTTTTTTTTTTTTTTTTTTAAGAATCGGCCCGATTCGATTCTAAATTTCCAGAATCGAAAACCGATTCTTTTCTGCTCTTAACCAGTATTTTTGTATTCCGTTGCCCTGTAAACTAGATCCATGTTCAATCAATCCATCTAGAATCAATATTATTTTTAAATTGAGTCACTGCGACGACCATAGGTAACAGCTGAACACTTTTTAACAATATTTTTTATTCTTTTCTACCTACATTTTCCTACTTAATAGTGCTGGTTAGCAGTTGGATGTATTAGTAATTGGAATTCAGGTTTCATAATGTAATAATGCTTCTTATTCTGATAAATTTTGAAATTTAATAAATAATTTGGAAAAAGAATCGATTCTCAGATGTATCGATTATTTTTGAAAAAATTATCGCAATTATTCTCGATACTTCATAATCGATTTATTTTTGAGAATCTGACATCCCTAGAGTGAAAAATGTCTTGATAAACCAAATACTGGGAATTACAGGAGCACAGTAACTCAACTGTTGATAACAGAGTTGCCGAAGAGAGATGCTCCTGCACTCTGTTGGTTAGTCCCACCAACACCTTCAAATCGCATCACCAAACAGCCCACGCATTGTATCGGATAGGTTCAAAACTAGAGCTGGAAAAAAATCCGGTAGATCGCATTTTGGATAATATCCATATTATGTTCCTTTTTGAAAAACATCATCGAGCATCAACTTGAAGGAAGATGAGGATATGTTCCCTTTTGATTGAAACAAATATTACCCATCATATAGAAGTGGATGTGATCCCTTTTGACCCAAACACCAAACTTTAGCCTTCAAATACACAAGGATATGATCCTTTTTGACGCTAACTGCTCATGCAGATCGATTTGGGTTATCCTACAGATTGAAAATCCGTTTTAAAAAGATTTTTTTCGAAAAATGGATATGACCCCTTTTGAAAGTAAGATCCTCAACTCTAAAATCAGGACTGCGAAGGGTTCTCCCTGGTACCGGTTTTGCCGTACCCAAGCTTCTGCGCTTCCAAGCTGGAGACGCGCCTACCGGCATGACAGTGTCGTTACCAAGGAGCTTAGAAGAAGCTTCTTCTTCTAAGCTCCTTGGTCGTTACATACCATGCTTGGATTGAAAACAATTGACCGAATGGTCCCCGTAAGTTCGCCATACCCAGCACGACAACTTGCTAACAACTTCTTCCGGTATCTGCACGCTAATCCAACTAAACTGCTCACCACAACCAGACCACTTAAACTCTCTACGCGGGAAAATAAAACACGTCCGATGTACCCGTCAACGAAACCCACCGCAACAAGGATGTACCGCCTTGCACGACACAGGAGATATCGACGGTCATAACCGTTGTGATCACGTCTTCGGCCTGCGAGCCGTATAGCTCAGTTGTATGAGGCGTTGGTAGGAGGGGGGGGGGGAGTCCCTGGTAAAAATGGCCCTTTTCCCGGAACAAATGATAATGGCTCAAGTGAAAAAGAGCGTGAAGGAAGGGCGTGAAAAGCCGAGATCGCGAACGAGGCTCAAGCAACCGTAAAAACGTATAAAATTGTTAAATTTTGTTTTATTGCCTGGATAGGCCTGGATAGGATGTGTTCTTTGCCACTATTTTGTATTGAAAATTCGCCCTTTTGTGCTTCAAGGTTGTATTCATCAACGCCGCTAAGTGGATTTGAACGAGAGTGAGATGTTTTCGAAGTAGTGTTGGACGGAGAATAGATTAGAGGAAACCAAGCAGATCGCCCAAAACCTCAGTTATCAGGCGTTCTCTCTTCCTGATATAGTGTGCGGTACTTTTCAAAGGAAAGACAAAAAATCCAGAAATGAAAAAACTGCGATAAGTGAAATGCCTTCCGTTGTGAGTTTTTAAAATTAGTTTTTTAATCCTTCAAATCGATATGGCCCCTTCGCACGGTTTTATTGACTCTGAACTGGTCTTTAACCCTTTCGAACAAGTTATTTCTCCTTCAAACCAATTCTTAATCTGTTCGAACTCATTTTTGAACTGCTACAAACTGGCTTAAGCCCCTCTGAAGTGGTTATTACTCCTTCAAACTAGTTCTTCAGCTCTTCAAACCACCTCTAAACCGGTTTTTAATCCCTCTGAACCAGTTGAAGCTCCTTCAAAGCGGTTTTGAACCCCTTCGTCTTCGTTTTTTCTCTTTCCCTTCAGAGCCCATCAAACCAGTTCTCAACCTCTGGTAGTTTCGAATTATAGTTCGACTGTATACAGTTAATTCTCCTCCTTCCTCCCTCAAAGTGGTTCATCGCTCGGACAAGCTCAATTCATGAAATATTCGGGTTTGCATGTGAAACTCAATTTTCATCATTACCATAATTCGGGCAAAATCGCTACATTTTTAAAATTTAAATGTAAAATTTAAAAATTAATGTATACCCAGCCTAACGATAAGTAATGTTTTGTTATGAAAGGTTCTGTACACATTTGTTCACATGAAATTTTCTCAGGATTTATCTTGCTGTTCCTTGTTCTCCAACTCCTTGCCGGTCCAGAAAGCCACTTTTTTCATCAAAATATCCACTTTCATTTTCGGACTTTAGTCCACCTAGATTCGTGATTCCACTGTGGTGGTTTTGTGTTCCCAAACCAAAAAAATCTCCTTTTAGTGCAAAACTCATGAAGAATATAAAATTCTTCGGAGAAAGTAGAATAATATTCATATTATGAGGTGTACAAATTAGCAAACATTTTTTTTTTTTTTTTTTATTGAAATTTTTTTTTTAAACGCTATGAATCATAACCTATTGAACGTGAGTTTTAACCTAACATTGCCAATTTCATTGAATGCAAATTTTCATTCAGATTTTGAAACTTCAAGATTTGTCGGTAGGCCATACCTACCTACCTATTCGTTCGGAAGGACCAAACACGGACACCCTCACATTTCAACCTCTTTCCACAAAGGTCCAAATGGGCTGTCGAGGGTCGTCCAGGATCCTACAAGGTCCATAGCTCTTCACAGGTGTCGGCGGGATAGCGTGAGATAAGGCTTATCAAATAGGTTTAACGCCCCCCCCCCCCCCCCCAACACCACGAGGGCGTTTCCCGCTCGGGAAAACGCCTCTCCGGTGAAAACCCTTCCCAGACGAAATCTCCTTTTTCAAGCTTTTTTTTTTTCGAGTTTTCGAACGATTTCCTCGAACGTTTGTCTAGCACGTGACCGTAGTCTGGATTCAGGCGCGTTACTTCAGGCATTATTGTGGGAATTTTCAGGGAATGGGTAAACCCCACTGGTAAATTAATGGTTGTATAATATACAATATAATATACATATTATGTATCGTCGTCGTTTCAAGGCTGACTGACTCCATCTAATAATTTAATTTGGTCTGCTTTTGTGGATTCGGTTTTACGGGTTAGGAAATATCAAGGGCACTTGTTAATTTGGTGGAAAATA
Source organism: Pilophorus perplexus (assembly GCA_955831195.1). Taxonomy (NCBI): domain Eukaryota; kingdom Metazoa; phylum Arthropoda; class Insecta; order Hemiptera; family Miridae; genus Pilophorus; species Pilophorus perplexus. Next base: position 20,258,300 of record OY037014.1, read on the forward strand.
TTCGAGGTGATTTTGCAAAGGGCCGAGAAAAAGGAGTCGACGGCAAATGAAAACCCTCTGCCTCGTGTTTGTTACATGGGAGAATGTGCTGGTTACGGGAGGGGGGGGGGGCTCTATCCGCCATAACCCCCTTCGCTATGGGAACATGGAAATGTTGCACACAAAGCACCTTTGTCCGCCTTTTAATATCAGACCTATTTGCAATTTATAAGCCTCTCCCTAACCGTCCGGCGGCCGGACAGAAAAGGAAAAGGTTGGATGAAGTCTGGCAGCGGGGGCCACCACAGCACACCCTTTCAGCCGTCCTGCAACGATGAAAAGGTCTAGGAATGAATGCCCGACTAATATTAGAAACGAAAATCTGTGCCTACAGAAAATCAGCATTTCTCCCCCCATTTTGTTCGTTATGAATTTTTAAGTGCCTTTTTTTTATTACTAAAACCTTCTCGATGAATATTTACAGAATATTCATAGAATATTTATAGAATTCATAGAATTTATAGAGGCCCGCCGTCGCTTTTGCCATGTCATCTGGAAAACCTTTTAAAGCTAAACGTTTGGAATAGAGAACATAGGGGAGAAGAAAACAGGGCGGACAGCGTTTTTGGAGGGTTTGTCGAGTAAAAACACTCTCATGCAGGAGCGGAAACGACCCCTTATAACAGCAACGCGAAAAATGAACGTGGGGTTTAAGTTTTTTAATCGCAGTTTCAGGGAAACTGGAGAATATCCGCGGAAAAATTATTCGAAAGAATTGTAGACTGTGGAGTTCGATCCAAAATTTATTAACTCTTCGTAGTATCGGGATTACTATCCAACGAAAAATCTCACTCTTTTGCCGAGCTTTCGAAATATAATTTCTTCCTCAGGTCTCAGAATGAAGCTACACGTTGTAGAATCTACACGATAGCTTCATTCTGAGCCTTGAGGAAGAAATTATATTTCGAAAGCTCGGCAAAAGAGTGAGATTTTTCGTTAGATCCTATACCGACGAGTATTCGAAAGAATCTGCGTAAAACTTGAATGCCAATAACAGAAAAAATATAATGCCAAGGGGACATAGCACATAGCTTCCTCGCGTCAAAAACTCCCCCGATATACAACCGGATTGGATTATTAATTAGGTCATCACAACATTGACGGACAAGTCTGTCTGGGCAAGTTACAGTGAGTTTAAGACTAACGAGAATATTAAGTTCACGCACCGCTGATTCAATCATGATGAAACTAAAAGGGGATCATCTAGGGCTAAACCCACACTATTTATTCACCACTCATAATTAATTATTGTTGCCTACTGAGCAGAAACCAGTTTAGGACGGCAGAAACTTGTTCTACACTGTTTGACAAGAGTTGTTACTGAGCAGAAAATAGTTTGGAGGGAGCAGATAATAATATTATCAGATAATATTATTATCTGCTCCCTCCAAACTATTTTCTGCTCAGTAACAACTCTTGTCAGTTCAAGACCGGCTTAAGTGCAAATTCACAAATTTTTCAGGAAGCGCGTTTAAAAAAGTATTGTAAATTCAATGTTGAATTTCTCTGGAGCTAATGCAGCCAGCGCCTTGAAACTTTGGCCACTGACTCAGTATGGTCTTGGTATACTTACCTGCGAATTTGAGATTTTTCCGTCTGGTAATTAAAGAGTTAATTAGTAGATAAGACAGTATTGTCCTGAATATGTTGAGCTAGTCTGAAAATTGAGACCGTGCAAGAGCGACTTATTTGTAAATAATATTTGAATAATAATTACAAATCCATCTGGGAATTGTTTTAATTGGAGTATGATAGAAGTTTTGAGAAAATAATGTAAAATCATTCAATTTTTCCACCAACCATAACAAGTATCACCGAATATGTGAGTTGAATCAGTCTTCTAAACAATTGGCATCGAACACATGAATAGGAACGTGACAAGCAATCTTAAAATAGTTTGGGCAGTTAGAAGCTAATACAGGTACTTTCTCTTGTACATAAATTGCAGTTCTATGCAGTTCTTCTAAGATGCATCAAAACAGCTACTCATGACTTAATGATGAAGGTAGGCCGAGTATCTGCAGCTCAAAGTAAACAAAACCAAAATTAAATTTAAAAAATTATAAAATTATGCCAATGTTAAGACTGTGAATTTGAATAAAGACTGAAAAAGAATTTTTTTTTAAATTGTAACCAGAATACGACTGTCTTGCATGAAAATAAATACTAGTGGATTGGAGCTCCCCACTGTAAGACAGACTTAAGAGTGCAGATAAGACAGTTTTCACAATTACACTAATATGGAAATAACCTTATCTTTGCATGTAAAACAGTCTTAAGTGGCAGATGAGACGGTCATACCCGGGACTATCGGGTAGTGGAGTGCTGTTGAGACACTCTTGCACAGAAAAACACACCTTTCATCTCCAAGGTCAACGCGAAACTGTACATCAGCCACTATTGCATTGGGGTTCAGAGAGATTGTGTTCAGTGTGGAATGTCGCAAGTGCACTCTGGCGGCGATTGGGTAAAGTTAGAAAAAAACCGCTTATACCATTAGAAAGAGCGCAAAAAATTGAGCAAGACTGACTCAAAAACCGAAAAACGCAAAATTTGCACTTAAGCCGGTCTTGAACTGGGCCAGCCATTCTGATCAATACCAAATATTATTTGGTATTGAACAAAAGCCAGTTTTGATGGAGTAGAAACCAGTTCAGGAGGTTGAGTCAATAGTTATTTGTTTTGGGCAGAACCCAGTTTAAGAGGGCCAAAACCCGGTTCTAAGGGGGCAGACGCTAATAATTAGCACAATCTGTTTCTGCCCAATAACAATTATTGTTATTGGGCAGAAACAGATTGTGAAGAGGCGTTAACGAGTTTTGACGGCGCAAACAATTATGACTGAACAGAAACGGGCTCCGAGACCGTACGCACTAGTTGATCGAGCAGAAACCGTTTCTGAGGGCACAGAATGTAGGAGAACCCGGTTTTAGAGAGCAAGCAGCTTTTAAAACCATCCCGATCCATGCTGGAGTTGCCATTTTCGAAAAATAAGGTCATCGATTCAAACCCCAACCAGTCTGTCATACTTAAGTAAACCACACCAACCAAACGTATGTTTGCGTGGTCCATTCCACCAAGCGTTTCTTCGTGTTTGGGGTTTAATATCAAGAAGAGAAGTTGTACCGGTGGAGTTCTAATTAGAACCTAATTTCGCTCCCCTCGCAGAAGTTGCCGTTTGCTCAGTGAACGCCTCATTTAATATCCGCGTATTTACCTATTTATGTGCCCGCCCGAAACGGGGAGTTTTCGCCAATACTGAAGGCTGTAATGCCGCGAGGCAGTCGTCATTAGTAGTCTGGTTTGGGGAGAGGTTGATTAGCATAATCGCTCAGTGTTTATCTCCCCTCAGCCTGTCTAATTGTAAGGGTTCCAGTTGTATAGTTGACAAGTCGTCGGTTTTTACGGTGGGTCAATTAAGGTATACAGGTATCAATGAAGGCACTGAAAATCTCTTTTTGACCCGTCAAAACCAGTTTAAGCTCAATAAGGCACAGTTTCCGCTCCCACAGAACCTGCTCCATCTAAACCGGTTTCAGCTCCCTCAAAACCAGTTTCTGCTCCCTCAAAGGCTGCTTCCACCCAGTAAAACTGGTTTTGGGTCCCTTAAGCTCCTCCTAATCCTTCAATTCCCGTTTCTTCTTCTTCCTCTCTGGGTGTCATTCATGTAACCAGGCGTTAGCAACCTCTCACTACTAACTTCTGTTGGGCGTGTTTTTCACTTATTACAGAAAGTAGTTGAGACCTACTGTTTAATGCTGGCTCCGAATGGCAAACGTGAGAGGTTTTCCTGGGCGAGATACTCTCGGTGGTTTGCCATTGCCTTCCTAGAGGTGATTATCAGTATTGTCTAGTGGCTGCTAGCATCGAACCAGCAACCTTCGACTCAGCAGTCCGACGCTCAAACCACTGAGCGACTGATAAGCACAATCCCGATTTTACTCACCAAGAACTAGTTTCTGCTGCTCACGATCTTATATAATTCCTTCATCAGATATTTTCGTAAATACGACAAATCCCATAACATAAAACGGAAAGCACACCTCGAACGCAGGCTTTTTGTCTTACTGTTTACTCCAACTCAGAACAAGGATTTTCACGGGTTTTCTTCGTGTTGCTCAAATAGAAACAATATGACCTGGATATTCCCGTCTGTGAGTGGTGCCTGAAAGGATTTTTCTTCACGTGTGGCCGTTGTCAAGGGGCCCTACGTGGAAGAAAAAACTTTCACGTGACCGCACTCGCAAAAACCCATTGTCACCGTCCTTTTTTTCTTTCGAGAGAGAGAGAAAAAAAAATTAAGACGCCGGAGGAAAATACCGCCAATCCCGCGAGGCCGAAAGTCAGACAAACGCCATGTTCGAAGGGGGATTTTCGTACCAGGTGCATTCCGTGGGGATCAGTGACACACAAGACATCCACCACATTTTAATCGCCCATCTAAACTCAAAACGATGCGGATACCGCTGCGTGAAACGGGAATTAAGTCGCACCTTCGGAATCCCCACTCTGAAAAAATTCTTATCGGGACCGCTAAAAAAGAGAACGAGAGAAAAGAAGGAAAAAAAGAACAACGGAAGATTCAAGATAATATAAACAAAAAAGTAATTACTAAGAGCTGTTGGCGGCGGTTGGTATTGGTTTTTTTTAACCATACCAGTAAAGATCTGTATCCGTTTTTTCTCTCTTTTTAGCTTGTTTCATTCCATCGACTACTTTTCTTCGTTGAGGGAAAATGCGTCAGGGCCTTGTCGGGACGGGGGATTTCGGGGCCGACTTTTAACACAAAAGGGAACCTCCCTTGGAAAAAAAGAAGAAAAAAGAAATTCCCCCCGAAAAAAAAGGAAGTGAGATGTATAATTAACGAGACATTTTCTAAAAGTTTCCCTAAAAAAAGGACTACTACCCGGTACAGTGAAAAGAGAACGAGGGTCGTCGAGGGTTGAGGAGGTTGACGAGGTTGAGGGGTTTGGGGGGAATTTTTTCTTAAGATAACAGCATTTTAATTTGGGTCCTCGATGTTAATTCATCGTCCGGCTTTTTTGCTTATTGTGAAGAGGGAAATTCACTTTCCGTTTGGTTTTCACTTTACAGCTTACGTCAGCGGTTTAATCTTGAAAGGGTTCCATTTGTTCTCTCCAGGGAAATTCTAAATAAGGCTCAGAGACGTAAAAATAAAATAAAATAATAAAATATTTCCACACCAAAAAAAAACTTTATTTTTTGTTATTCCTAAAAAATAATCATTTGAGAAGTACATAATAATATTGTCATGCGTCAATATTATTATGTACTTATTCACTCACTGTCATGCGTCAATATTATTATGTCCTCACTTTAAAGATGAAGAAATTTGACGTTTGTAGTTTTGTTCAATTAGTTACGTCATTTAGTTTTGTTCAAAATAGCCTGAAGGTTCTCGTCTGTATCACGTCCTCTTCTAAGAATATTACATTATAATGAAACCACTGAGGGGGGAGAAGACGATCTTTTTCCCTTCCTTGCCAGGGAGGAACGACTGCCCCACCAGTGTGGAACAGGCGGATCCCCAGGCTGCAATAATGTGCGTCCAGAGCTGATAGAGTAGCCCGCCAGTCCGCCGAAATCGCCCCTCAATTCGGATCGTCCGCCCCGCCAGGCCTCGACAACTTGCAAAACCAGCGAGGGTTGGCTGGCAAAGCCCGCAGGGTACGGTCCCACAGTTTACGCACAGCTAATGCAATATGCCAAAATAGTCAAAACATTATGCAAATTTCACGATTTTGTTTTCTCTCGTAATACCCAACTCGGTCCCGCCCTCCCACCAGCCAGAATTCAAAGCGCGAAGATGGGCTCGAAGCCTTTCAAAATGCCCTGATAAGGAGAAGAGTGAATTTAATAAAGCACCCCGAGAGTTTACTTTACTACAAATTGATTCCACTTCCGCTGCTTGCTCAAGATCACCCTCCCTTTTTGGAGGGGTAGGGAAAACGGGGGCTCTCAATCTTAATATACATTGTTCTTGCGTGCCTAGAGCGGAGATGGAAACTTAAAAGGGAGCCGGGGTGGACTTTGTGAATATTACGCACCAAATTAGGTGATGTAGACAATCTCTTTGAGAAACTAACGGCCCAAACAAGAGTACATAAAGAGGAAGAGGCCAAGGAAAAGGGATAATGTCTGTGGTGGAAAAAGAGCAGTTTGGTTTGTTGATTTTTACGGTATTGCAGTGTTTGCATTGTATTATGTATTAAGATAAAACACATTTTTGAGCCATTTTGAGCGGACATTTTGATGTTTTCAGACTTTTCTCGTACTACGCTCGCCAAACTGGATTTTTAAGGACCAATTTAATATTTTTGCGACATCTAGAAGTGCCTTAGAATAAAAATGAGCATTCTCCTTGTTCGCCTCCTCCTCCTCAGGCTGGAGCTCCAATACAATAGAAAATAAGTATTTGTAATAATTATTAAAAATAATTTATAAATTTGTCATTTGAATTTGTAATTTGTACGTTGTTGTTTTGTTTTGTAATTTGTATTTGTGTGTTTTTGTTTTGTATTTGTTTGTTAGTTTTTTGTGTTTGTGTTGTTAACAAATTTTTTTTTTTTGTATTTGTTAGTGTTTTTTGTTGTATTTTTAATATAATAATAATATATAAGTATTTAATACTTACACAACTTTGGGGACTTTTAATCGTGTTAAAGAAAGCTATTCTGTCCCTAGAACGATGAGAGAAGGGGACTTTCCGAGTTAAGGATGGGGCTGGAATGGTTTACAAATGAATCATTGAAGGCTGAGCGGGACCAGGGGTTACTGCCCCTAGCTGGCTCTATCGCTGGGATCCCGGGCCACTATTTTTCAGGCCAAGATAGCAGCCATCCTAACTTGGGTAGTAGAAATTCAGAAGAAAGGACTCAAAGGGCCAAGATCTATAACTACTTAGATAGTCAGGGTGCACCAAATGCTACACGTTCAAGCCCAGGCTGGTCTGGGAATGCCTTCAGGCTCAAGGGCAGCGGCGGTGCATAACAGACTCCATCTGGTGTGGATACTGGCGTGCAGGGGTTTTGAGTGCAATGCAACGGCTGACAGTCTTATTAAAGGGAGTGCAAGATCCCACCCACCGGACTGGACTGGAGCCTATCCTAAAGGGGCCCATCACTCTAAATCATCTGGTCCAGCAGGTGACCTGGTGGGAGAGTAGCCAAATAGCCGCCCTTTGGAATAACATCTCTGCGCTAAGGCAAGCCAAAAGGTTTATGACACCATCTGCGCCAAGGGGTAGGGCCCTCCTATCTCCAGTGAGAAGGGCCGTCAGGATTGTCATCAGTCTACAGACTGTGTTTACGTAGTTCAGTGGACCCATGAGCCGAGGAGCTCATTGCTCAAAAAAAGACGAAAAAAATAAACGGGAGTTAAGAAATAAGGATTCATTGAATTAGTATTCTGAACCGATACCACGGAGTCCGATTTTAATCTATTACTAAGTAATCGATGTACTTGAAAGTCTTTCAAGTACATCGATTACTTTCAAGACGCTTTTTGGAAACATCGGTAGGTTTCTAATTACAATAATTGCAGTCTGTTACCCTGTCTTAACATGAATAAACATGAGTAAACCGGTCTGAACTGTCTGAGTTGATCTGTAACGAATTAACTGTGTTTAACGCGTTCAACGTGTTAACCTGCTCTCTGGGGACCAGACAGGTTGCGCTTAACAATTGAAAATGGCTTTGACGTTGAGTGTATGATCATAATATTATTGTTTCGGCTGTTTCGAGCTGTTTGAGTTTCACTAACCAAACCTCAGTGATATTATCCCACCATTAAACCGACCCCGGTGATTAATGTTGTATTACATTCCCATTAAGTTCGTCATACGTTTGAGGCCGACTTGGCGTTACGCGTGCGGTCATGGGCCCGTTTCATTCCTGTTAATATGCAAATGACAAACCGTCGTAAACCGCCGACCCGATAGCATGTTAAGTGCTCCTGTAGTGGCGGGTACCAACTATCAAGGTGCAACCCAGTTTGACATGGCTTTTAATTGAGACGAAGGAGCCGGTTTAATTATTCATGAGCCTTCCTCCCTCGACTGACGTAGCCCCGCCGATAGTTACAACATCCCTGTTCCGTCGACTCCCCCCGTTATAATTTTCCCTGTAACTTGGTGGAATTAAATCTCGTGGAATCGAAAAACGGGACATAGTCGAGTGACTTCATCGTCGACGTGCATTGCAACTAAATCGTCAGGGTGTTGTAGTAAACGACGAGTAAAGTGAGGCCGTTTTTCGACAACAACAAAAAAATTGTGGGGAATCTGGACAGATTTCTCCACCCTCTTCCCGCGGATCACCCGCCCGCCAGAGTTAGTATCCCCTCTTCTCCCGCCGACCATTCAGCCTTTCTGTACGAACGTTCTCCCCTCAATGGGATCAGAACCTTCGGCCAGGCCTTCATTGATGACACATCATCTGTGGAATGATCCCGAAGCCTGGGCCCGTCGTCCAGGACTACATTGTCGACATCTCGAAGCGGGAAACGTGGAACCAGGTAAGACTGGATTAGCTGGTCAGGCCGTCTTCAGCGACTATTCCCTTGAGGCAGCTGCAACAGTGAATCTCAGTTCCAAAAGGGATTTTGGTAATTTTCACCCAGAAGGAAGCGTCTGGGAAAAAAAGTTATACAGTTCTTTTTTCAAGAGGACAAAATTCTGCGTCAAAAGAGTAGCCTGCCGACCCAATCCGATTGAGCCATCTGGCCGAAACCGTTCGGCTAAGATGTGTAATTTTTTCCAAAATTTGTTAAAAGTGACTAATGCACCACATTCAACGTCCAAATCAGGACAAATCTTTTGGTTATTTTGGACATAATGCGGTTTAATGGAATCCCCAACCGTCACGCACTATTTAAAACACGTGTAATTGAATTTTGCGGCGTTTGTAATGTGCCAAATTCAAACCATCCTACTTATTCCTCATACGTCATGCAGGCACCCGTAAAGGCGAGGAATAAGCTCCTGATAGAGTGTGAAAAGGGGTTCGAAGTGCGTGTATAAGCGCCAATCCCGTTACCTTTAATAAATAATCCCCCGGGAAATCCTTCCCCCTCCCCCACCACCTCGACGCCACCTATGGGATTTCAGTGTAAATTCAATTTCCCCTTCACGTGAACACGAACCGCACCGGAATTTCTCGCCTTTGCCATCAACCCCACAGAAGCGAAGACTTTTTTTTTTTTTTTTTTCAACCGTTTCGAATGTGAAATCACGAAAGGTGTTCCTCCTCAGAAAGCCTGAAGGCTGCCTTAAGGCGACCAATTGGTTTATTGGAGGGGATTAAGAATTTACTTCGAAAACTATCGTGAGCTCCCGAGCTTATCACAAAACGCCGCCAATTTTACACAAGTCATCAATTCTTTGGGAGCTATAGGAACCGAATTGAATAGTGCATAAATAAATAGCTGGGTACCCTTACTTATGAAGTGGCACCACATTAAGTAGCTGACTATGGAGTTTTACCGATGACTCCCGTGGGACGCTGACTAGGCTCCTTGCTCAGCTGAATGAATTTTTAAAGTGATAACCGATAACTGACCCCAAAGAATGTATTCTAGGAATATTAAAATCACTTCAAAAACTACGCCTCTTTCGGACCACCAAAAACCCAATTTGCAGCCTCATAGAGACCCCATAGGACACCATGGTGGAGTCGGATTGGTCAGAAACCTCCATTAATTTATTACCTACCTATACGTACAAAAATACCCCGAAAACGCCAGTCACTCGACCCCCTGCCCTAAATCCTTCAAAATTGCCATCTTTATCTCGTTTTTTGCACCACTAGAGAAGACTTCGAGTAAAGATAAGTAGATAAGCATCGAGTAGTTGGGCACGGAGCCGACAGAGCGCTGAATAATAAATCTAAACGGAATCGGAATAAAAACACTCGGCCCGGGTTGATTTTCAAATAACCTTTTTAGATGATAACCCCGATGCTTGATTTTTGAATGACCTAGTTAGGTACTCAGTTGATTACCCCGATTCTCGATTTTCGGGATCGGCCTTTTGCTTAGCAAAGTGGGCTAACTTGCATCTCTTGGCCAATCAAAAGATGACGAAGCAGCCCACGTCATGTACCCCCTCCAGACCTCGAATTCAAAATTATATTAAATATCAAATTTTGTCCTAAGGCCATGTAAATAATAGTGACGGGTTTTGTGCAATGTGGACCCATTTTCGTTACTTTTGAAGAATGACCTTTCCAAGAAAAAAAAATTAAAAAAATCATTCAAGGAGTTCACTGTATGAATTGCATTAATTTCTCAGAGTATTCGTGGGGCAAAGGTGTGAAACACTGGCTAATAGTGAAACACTGTTTCACAGACAAACAAGAGCACCTTCCCAACAGGTGCCCCGAATCCCGCCATTTTATGACATTGTGATAAGTCTCATTGGATGTTAAAGTAGTAACAATTTCAGTAGAACATAGTGACATTTTCAACATTTTAGCTTCATTTGGCGTCATTTTATGAACCGTTAACACATTTACGCCGTTTACACAATTTCCCCAATCCACCCTACAACATAGGCCTACCTACGTACATTTTATCAATATTTTTACAATATAACATACGCCAACCTACTTTGTATTGCAAACTATCGCTATAATACTTTTAAAAGAATCGTCACAAACGTAGGGGAGAACGACGGGGTCATCCAGCTTCATCTTACTGGGAAGGGACGGCGTCCCAGTTATCCCGCGTGAGAACCGACACCAGGAAGCAGTTCAAAACCAGTTTGCACCAGCAGCGCAGAGTAGAAAGTTATCACAGGTAATATTTTCAGCATTGAAAATCCCGACTCCTGAAACACAAATAATAATAACGTCGACTCTTCCCTCCCGAAAGAAAATATGAATCGATGATGAGGCCTTTCCTCGAGTTTGCCTATAAAAAAAACTCTGTTCTTTCCGCTTTTGAAACTTTTCCCGAAGGGCGGAGCGATATACAAGAAAATGGAAGTTGGGCGAAGGGGTGGAATCGACATATTATAATGAAATATGGGGGGTAATATAAGATAGGTATTGAGCGTATGAAAGGGAAGCTTGCAAAGTCACAAAAGAACGGGAAAGGGGATGGTTGACCGCAACGATTCGGGGCCGCTTTTAATCTTTGAGGGCATAAGGACCTGAAGGGGCAAAGTTATTAGATCAAGGTGGCCTCGTCCGTGGGGGAGGATTTTCCTAGTAACAAGCCTTTGGAAACTCGATCATTGTTCGTTCGATAGTCTACCAAAATGAAGGGTAGGGGTATACAAAAGCTTTCTCTTATCTTTTCACGCTTGAATTTATTGTCATTCGTGGGGGGGTTCGAATCCAACCACTTTTCTGTCTCTGAGTTCTCTGATCGTATCAATATAACCCAAGTTTCAATGGAAATCAATTTTTTTCGTTTCCATCGAACAATTTCTACAAAAGTTCACTTTATTTAAACTTCTTCATAAGCGAAAATCCCTCATAAATATCCATGTGCAGGGGTGCGAAAGAACATGTGAATAGCCGTGAAATAATAAACTGTAAGTCAGACATTTTATGCAGGTGGAAGACAATAGCGGACAAAGAAGGTTGGCGGAGGCGTCTTTGTTGTCTTGGCCTTCAAGCGTGGCTACTATTGTTTCCTGAGCTTTGGGAAAGGGTGAAAAAAGTGGTTTCGGGGTGAGCTCCTTTTCCGTCCGTGAAAAAATAGTACCAACGAGATGATGTGAAAACCCTCTCAAAGAGAAATTTAGCATAAAACTGAAGACAAAAAAACCAACAAAGCACATCGCTGTGTCCATAGTGCAGTGATAATGGAGGGTTGGAATAATATTTGGAACTATATTATAGTTTCGAAATACTTGAACACATAGTCATTTTTAAATAATACCTAGTAGGTACTATACTGCCGTGCTAACGTAAAGTGCAGTAACTCCACATTTCGCCGGTTTTGAGTTAGACCCCTAGGGGGTATCTTAGATATGTAATGCATCATATGGAGGGTCAAAGTTCACCCTAAATGCCCTTTTTCCCGCCAAAATCGATTAGCAATTTTGCAGTAAGCGCCTCGAATATTGGGTATTGCTAAGCTATATAGCAGTAACTCCATAGTCCAACGCTAAAATGCAGTATCTCCAGCTCAATGTTTTGGAGTTACTGCGATATAGGTAGCCTAGCAAGTGGAGATACTGCAAATAAGCTTAGGGTCATTAGATCGCCTCAACACATAATTGCAGTAACTCCACGACTCAGGAGGCCGCTTGGAATGACAATCCGATGCTGTTCCGGCTGTTACTGCACTTTAGCGTAGTGATTAAGAGTGATTTGCTAAGCCAAAATGCAGTAGGTAACTCCAATTACATGGCTGCTACTGAACTTTAGCGTAGTGATTAAGAGTGATTTGCTAAGCCAAAATGCAGTAGGTAACTCCAATTACATGGCTGCTACTGAACTTTAGCGTAGTGATTAAGAGTGATTTGCTAAGCCAAAATGCAGTAACTCCAATTACATGGCTGTTACTGCACTTTAGCGTAGTGTTTAAGAGTGATTTGCTAAGCCACGGGTTCCCAATAAAATTTTGTCACGGACCCCTTAACAAACCTCAAATGTATTGAGGACCCCCTATATATGTAAATTATATATATATAATTTTGTTGTTTAAAAAAAAGGTTTTTCCCCGTTTGCTTATACCTAGGTGTAAGTATATATCACAAGGGAAAAATCAATTGATTGTTGCAAATAATTATTTATTTTTACATTTATTTTACATTTGGAAACAGTTGCACAACAACCACTGACACAGCTGAAGCTTTCCTACCTACCTTTTCCTATGTAATAGTGCTGGTTTGCAGTTGGATTTATTAGTAATTGGAATTCAGGTTTCGAAACGTAATAGGTAGGTAATGCTTCTTCTTCTTCTGATAAATTTGAAATTTAATAAACAATTTGGAAAAAGAATCGATCCTCAGATGTATCGATTCTTTTTGAAAAAATAATCGCGATTATTTTTGAGAATCGGACATCCCTACATTCTGGTAGAAACTGGGCGAACTAGTCACTAATAATTAGGCTAGGTGTCACTAGCGTCGCGTCGCAAGTGCGGCCCCTCACGCTTTACAGGATACTCCGGCTACAAACAGTCATTTTTATTATTTGAGTTCCTGGTAGAATAGCTTAAAATATTAATTTTTGGATGCAGCTCGCGGACCCCCACACCAACGTTTGCGGACCACCTTTTGGGAACCCCTGTGCTAAGCCAAAATGCAGTATCCGCCCAGCCACATGTTAAATCGTAAAAAAAAATTTTTTTTTTTTCAAATTGATATAATACGATGCCAATACCAACATATGACGCCACTTTTTGCGATAAAATCATATTTTTAACAGGTGGCCCGGCGAATTGAGGGTTTTTGGCGTTTTTCTCCACTTTCACAATTATGGAGTTACTGCACTCTGCGTTAGCACGGGAGTATAAGAGGAAGTTTACCAACTACCAAGGCATTCCGCCCACACCGCTCCTACATCGAAGAAACCACGTGGAAAGGTGAGGGTATTATTAAGTAATACCCACGCCTTTCTTCGTGGTTTGAAAACTTTTGTAAATTTTACAAATATTTTCTGGTTTTGTACCTACTCGATTTTTAGCTCATTTTCTTCAAGATAAAACCGCCCAGTTACATTCAATTTAATCTATTACACGTTCAGACGCTTAAAATTCAGTCGACGTAGCGTTGTGATGTTGTACCTCATCTAAAATCTCTGATAATGACGTTTGAATTTACGACAGGAACCAGCAATCAGCTGTTTGGTTTGATTTCATAATTCGGCTCTCTATTGACCAGCGGCTGAGCTCAGATTCCACAAGATGGCCACTCTGGCGTCTTTGAAGGAAAACTAGCCGTCAGACTGGAGGATAGCTTGTGACATCATGGTACATGACTCACAACTTGGATTCGAATCTCTCAAAACAACTTCTGATGAATGACATCTACGTGATGGACAATTGCTTATTATTGGTATTTTAATTATTGAGCCAACATAAGACATGAAATTGGGGAGAACTGACTTTCAGCAATCAGCCTTCGAGTTCGTACTGATAATAAAATAAGATGATAAAAATCCTTCCTGAGGCTCGAGCGTCCACGAGTTTGCCACCCCTGACGGAGCTTCCTTCGACTTCTCGCCCTTCACACAAAACAACTTTATAGAAACACTTCCTCATCTAGGTACACAAATTACATCAGCCACGGGTTTTACTCTCATATTCCCAAATGAAAAATCGCTAGCATGCCTTGAAATAGTTGCCGGGAAAATGGCAATCCCAGGACCTAATGAAGAGCATCCAACGGGAAGGATGAAGGCGGAGGGCCCCCTTTGATCTCTGGGTTGATTAATCCGAGGAGGACGCAAATCGAAAATTGAAGAATTTCCACCTGCAGGGGCTTTTGCGGTCCTTTTTAAAGGGCCGGAACGGGTCATTCGGAAATGACCGCCCTTCCCTCAGACAGCACCGCCATTTTCCTCTCTGTTCCGTCAAACGCTCAGACGTAGATGGAACTCGATGGGTCCTAAAGGGAATCAGCATTCAGTTATGCTAACTATCTGGTTCAATGCAGAGCACCTAATCACGCGAGGTTAGGAATCAGTGCGAGATCTATTTCTTGTAATCCTTAATGTTCACGAATGCGATGCAAGGTAACGCAAATTATTGCATTAGGGCAAAGGCAATGCCATACAAAAGGGTTTATGAGCCAGGTTTGTGAACCTAATAATTTCATTCAATAAGGCAGTTTTAAATTTGAAGTTGATGGAGGCTCACGAACAGATAATCTTGGAGCTGCAACACGAGGAGGAAGCTAATCTTTATTCTACTAGGGCACTTGTAGATTTCGGAAAAATCTGAAATTGATCTTAAAAAATCCAGTTTGGCGAGCATAGTACGAGAAAAGTCTGAAACCACCAAAAGTTGCTCCAAGTGGCGCATGGAAGCTTCAAATTGGACGAAAAACAGGAACTTAAACTTTTTCTAACAAATTTGAAAAAAAAAAAAAAAAAAAATCAGTTTTGGCGAGTAGATAACGAGAAAAATCTGAAGCCACGAAAAAATTGCTCAATTTGCCGCACCTAAGCTCCACAAGTGGACGAAAAATAGGGTTTGGAGCAGTTGAGAGGATATTGGGATGGGGTGTCCGAAGGCTACACGGCTGCCCCCCCCCCCCCCCCCCACTTTATTTTTTAAGAAAAACTACACAATATGGGAAAAAGAGTCAGGGAGATATAAGCCTGGTCTCAAACTACCGTGGTCTGTCATTCATCTAGTTTGATGTAAAACTGTATGAAGCTCTCATCCTTGGCCACCTTGAGTTTAATTTTGAAAACCAAACTTTAAATATATCCACGGGTTACACAGAGGTTATAGCACAGTTAAAGCACTGTAAAGGACCTGAACCCTGCCTTGGGCACTCAGCTGTAAGGGACGGTGGCAATGGCAGCACCACCGTAGATGGGAAGATGCATCAAGATGCAGCCAACCCGTGGGTTTGGCTCTGTTTGATTTCTCAACCTGGAGTGGAATCCCAAGGTGTTGGTAGGACGAAGTTGGTGGATGTTGTGGAAACTCAAGATATTCCTAAGCCGATTTGAGCTCATAATAATTTCTAGGGTCCGTATACGGATATAGTGAAATCCATAGCCAGCCGGGAAAACACCCCCGCATCTGGGCCGTAGGAGAGCATTCAAACGTCCCCATTTACGGCAGACACGATTGTGATTTATGCTGGACACGGGGCTGCAAACTCTCTTCGGGTGGTAGAGCATCATTACTGCACTTGTCCTTCACTGGAGCATTTGAGGTCACCTAGGTAACGCTCATTGACTGCTCAAATGAGACCCAATTCAATGTACCTACTCTCCATGAACTTAAGGACCCACATCAACAGGAGCCTGGTTACAATCGGGACCCAAACCAACGAATTTGAGGTGTAGGGACCCACCTCAAAATTTTCCGAACACGGGAACTTCAAGAAACACCTGAACAGTTGTTGGAGCACGGTAGCGTGGTCAGTGTGATTTCACTGGATTCTTTGTTCTCCATAGGTTAGCTTGTTCATACAAGATCTGCTGTGGGCCCTAAGGATTTTAAAAGAGTCTGTTTTCCCAATACCAAAGCAGGCGAAATTGGAAAAAGCGAAGGTTCTACTGACTCCTGTCAGTTCCGCAGATCAGCTGACACAAAAAAAAATGGGCGCTCCAACTTAACTAAAATCCGATTCGTATCAGTGAAACGATAAGACTATCACGTAGAGGAGGCTCAGCGACTTCAACTTAAAGGGACGGGGCGACACCCCCTTGCCCCCAAGCCTATTTTTAGTGTGACATCTAGCAGTGCCGACGAGTATGAAAACCAGTTGGCAGTATTGACCGGTAACGCAGAATTGTAGCCGCGACAATTTGCCTATTCTCTCGTCAGATTGGGCCGTTGGTTCCCCTTGTGTGAGGATTTCCCGAGACGAGCTGAGTTGATTTTCAACCCGAGGGCACCGGACGATTGGCCTGGACCCCCTAAAACGCACGAGAAAGTTAGCAAAGGCGACCGAGGTACAAGTTGCCCGGAATTTCGTGAACTCCCACTACACCCCTCTAACACCACTTCATGATTTGTAACACAATTACAGGGATTGGGATGCCGAGCGTATTTCCCGAGACTTGCACACTCGCGCGAACCTTCCTCACTTTCTTCGGCCTGTTCCGAGGGAGCCCCTTCCAAATGGAATTCGAGTTAGGAGATTACCATATGCGCTGGCTGGACTCCCCTCATATTAGATTTAATTTACATATTTATGCCCGAAAAAGGGGGGTCGGAGAGGGGGGTTTTTCTCATTATTCAGAGGCTGACTTCAACCACCAAATTAAATATTATGTAGAAACATTTGTCCGGAGTTTGTGTTTGCGGACGCAATTCGATTTGCTGAGTAACTCACAGTTTATGTTGCTCACCTCAACTCGGTTAATTCTCGCGACTAACGACCGCTTTTGGATGCACAACGAACAAAAGGTTTAAAACGCAACAAATTTTACACGAGGGTTTACTTTCGTATTAGTTGAGCAAGAATTCAATTCTGTCAATAAAAAATTATTTTTAAAAAACGTTGCCGGCAGTTGTGATTGTTTCAGCATAGTATATGTCATATTATGACTGCTGGGCGGTCACCTCCAGACCTCCGGACGCTTTTAGGCCTTCGGGTTAAATTATTCAAACATGGTCATGCTTTAGCCACCTCAATTTTCTGAATAGAAACGCTTCTTTGGGGTCAATATTGTTAGTACACAACCAATTGTCACCTTGGTAAGGTAACCAAGTGTCACACCAAGGTAAGAACCTGCGAAAATGCGGGCAAATGGGTGTCCCCACGAATTAAATTAAAACATTAAGATTTATCAGCCCAGCGGGAAGCGATGCGTGAGGCCTGGGATCGACCTCCAGGCGTCCTTAAAACCCCCCATAGCTCCCCATGCAGTGGTCAGATGAGTATGGGAGCGACGAAAATGGATTTCACGTCTAAAAAATACTTCAGAATCCACAACTCACTCAAGCTCCAGGCCGAAACCCGACATGTAGCCCCACCACAGAGCCCATTTTTAGCCCCACAAAGCCCATCGATGGAGTCGGTCAGGTTTGATACCCTTTAAATCGATCCCACGTCACAAATGACTTCAAAAACAACACCTCACTCGATCTACATTAAATGCCCCATTAAATGATGTGGTCTGGGACCATCATAAACCTAATTCACGGCCCAAATTACTCACACACCTCCAGGCCCAAGGCCTTCAAAAATCCCACCTGCAGCCCCACGTAACGTTAGTCGTACAGGCCTGGCATCTCCAATCGATTGAACGTTCCAATTGACATCGAAAACGACACCTCACTCGATTTCCATTATTCGAAACCTGGAAGACAAGATTTTCAGGCGAAAAAAAAGTCAAACCCCATCGTGAAAACACAGGTTGATTCTGAAATAAACCTCTTTTCTGACGCCCACCCAAAAATGTCAGGATCCACCCCTGCAGGTGACTATTCCATTTTCCTACCGTGGAGGACATCAAAAGCGGGATACGCAAGACAGGAGTAGACACGTTTTAGTATTCCCGACCCGGCAAAAAGAAAAAAAAGGTCAAAGGAAAATGAGACAAGTCCGTAAAGTCGGGCGGCGAACTCGAAGAACCTTCGCCGTCTCCGGTTGCTCTAACTATTGCATAGGAAACAAAAGGGGGGCCCCAGCGGCAGGAACGTGCTCTCCGGTGATGTGAGTGCCTTTGAGGGTCGTACGATGAGGCAACATAGCACGGCAACAAGGGATCCTTTGTAGGCGGTTTCAGATGAGGGCGGGCGGTCTTCGGGAAAACCGTCTTTGATCGGAATCTTCGGTTTTGCCATCGGTTATCTCATCAATGAAACAACAAGGTAGGTCGATTCACTCCAGTCGAGTCATGTCGTTTGCAAGGCAATGGGAGCGCTTTGTCCCATTTTCCTTTCCATACGGTTTCCTTCCATTAGGTTTACCTTCCAGTTAGTTTCTCTCCGCCATTAGGGAAACAACAAAGCGGCACTGAGGTTCCAAAGTGAATATCGCCACAAGGTTCCTCTTCATTTCACAGTTCCCTATTAAAATTATTGCCAAATTATAATTGCCTCACTTTTGATGAATTTATCAAAATTAGATACTAATTTCATTTAATTATTAATCCACTCATCACGCATAGAACCAAGACCATTAATGACTCATGATATAAGACACCCTAACACTCAACAATAACGCTACGAATCACAACAAAATAGGTAAGTCCAATTCCTCAAAATGCCCGTTGTGCTACCTCTCGGGGTTACTACAGTAGGAGGTCTGTCCCCCCAGAGATGTAAAATACCCGGGTATTCTTTTTTAAGGGTAAATACCCATTTTGGGTATTTAATAGGGTATTTTATCTTCAATGAATCGGGATCGCAAAAAAAAACCACGTAAAACGTTCTTATTACTCGAGAGCCAGCCTCTACCAAAGTTTCAACAATTTTCGAGTTCAGGATCATCCTCTAAATGAAAGAAATACTCATGTTCGATGGAAATCACACAGACAAACTGCTATAAAATCATATGCCACTTCCCACTGTACTTAAACAGCTGTAAAATTGACTGCTTTCGTGGTCATTAAGTGCCCAAAAACCAAGATGCTGCAAATCTTTTCATCAACCATGTTTTGTGGTAAAAATAATCGTAAATTCAAGATGATAATGTTGGAAATTATTTATTCCAGCTTTAAAAAACATGTACATTTAAAAAAAAAATTGCTCAAACTGTTTTTTGCATTTAAATACCTAGCATCATTCCCTCATCTCACCGGTCTCATCGAATGAAAGTTCGCTTGTAGATGAATCTGAGTCTTCATCCTCATCCGAGCTGGACTCATCGTGAACTCGCTTCTTGGCTACCTACAAATTTTGTAGGTTACGTTAAGTACCCTTTTCCTTCCTATCTAGTTGGACTCCTTGTTACAGTCATGGAGGACACACTGTAGGTACGTAACAATCGCGTCGTGAAGTAGGAAAGGGTAGTAAGGTGTGCAGAAATGGTCGTAAAACTGACCTTTTACTTGATTTTTTTTGCAAAACTAAAAAAAAAATGAAAAAAAAAAATTTTTTTTCGGAATTTATTTGGTTGGGTATTTAATGGGAAGGTATTTATTCGGCGATTGGGTAAATACCGGGTAAATACCCAGTTTGTAAATACCCTACCCACTGGGTATTTACCCTCTTTACATCTCTGTGTCCCCCTAAGTTCTGCCTAACATAGGCAGAATATTATTCTAAGAATATCAACAAGTTTTCAAGATTTTTACCGCAGTCGATTTTTTCTTTCTTTCTTTCTTAAATGTTTTCTGTGAAGCCCCATTCCAAATCCACCGATTTTTTCCTACAATACGTTTCTAAAAATCGGAACTCTAATTAATTATATAATTTAATTCGAATAAAAAGGTGTTTCCATACTTCAAATAGCTCAGAGGTGCTGATTCCACCAAATAAATCTAATTTTCTTGTTGTTGCTGCTGATCTGGTTGTTCTAGAAGATTTTGTTCATTATCTGGCAGCTGCTGTTGTTGATCCTCTTCTCCCTTTTCTTCGTCTTCTTTTTCGACGATCTTCCTCAAATCCCTCGGGCGGAATTCCAAGTCCGCAAAAACGTTCGTTCGAACCCGTTTGACCAACATGTCTGTCTCCGGGACGTCGAGAGGTTTTTGGATCGGGGAGTTCTTGAACCCAAAGTCGGCGTAGTCGGCGGGGACGAGTCGTTCGGGCTGATAAGGCCATCCGGGGTCGGCCGGGGTGACGGCGGGTCGGCTCCAGATGACGCGCCAGCCGCCTTTTCTCGTCCAGTCCTGTTGGGCGCATAAAACGCATGGATTACATCCAATGTTCTTATTAATCGAAAATGAATGTGGTAGGACAGGTCTTGGACCCCCATTAATCGATTTCAGTTCTTAAACTACTCTCAAAACAACACCTCCTCTCCCACTGGCCAAAAAACCCCCCTTACCAACCCCAGGATGAAGTCGCACACGTCTTGGACTCCCGTTCACGTCACAAATTTCTTTGAAAACGACCTCTCACTCGACCTCCAGGCCCAAACACCCCACCTGCAGCTCCTTTACATCCCCACTTAGCCTCAAGGTTTGGTCTGGCAAGTCTGAGACCCCCTTGGATCGATTTCACGAGTCAAATTACATCTCAAACGACACCTGAATACTATTCAGTGACCTTCAGGCCCTAACACTTCAAAAAACCCCACCTGTAGCCCCTTTATAACCCCATGAGCAAGGACAAGCGTGGGACCCCCATTATGGGGGCCCCATAGATAGATTTCACGACTCAATGTAATTCGTAAACAGAGCGACCAGACTGGTTTCTAATTCTTAAAAGAGCCGTGCTGCCGTGCTATGGCACAGGCTCGATTTTGGAGTTGCTTGATTTTTATCGAGCGTGTGAAAATGAGTGTCATGGTGTATTATTGAAAATAATGGAGTCTTACAATTTTAATTCAGGTGTTGTACGATGGTTTGAGCCGTATTTGCGCGGCAGATGGCAGTGTGTGGAGGATGGCACGGGGTGCCGATCTGAAAATCTGCGAGTTATGAAAGGTACACCGCAGGGATCTGTATTGTCCAGTTTGATTTTTAGTCTGTACATCAATCGCATTAGTGATGTTTGTAGTATTTTCGAGTTGCCATTTGAATGCAGATAACCTACAGATTTTCGTTAGCTCATCTGTTGCTGCACTCGATGAATCGATAGCGATGTTAAACACTGCACAGATAGATCGATGGTGTAAAGCTCATGGTCTTGACATAAACCCAAAGAAATGTCCTTCCATAATAATTTGCTCTACGAGGTGAATGACTCAGGTGTCAAGTCTCGGCTATTCGGGTTGTGTTTCAATTGGTGGCAATACCGCACCCACGGAATCCGAGGTGAAAAGTCTTGGTGTTTATATTGACTCTGTGCTCAGTTAGGAATGTCAAGTGACAAAAATATGTCAAAACGTTTACGGTGGTATTTACCGGCTGAGAGCAGTTTCCGCTAATTTTCCACCTCACATAAAGGCTAAGCTCGTTCAATCACTTCTGTTCCCAAATATAGACTACATATTATGCTAAATTATGCTTTTGCGATCTCACCAGTGAACGGAAGATGAAATTACAGCAGCTTCAGAATGCAGCTGTACGGTTTATTTTCAATACATGGGTCATTCTCCCAAAAAGCGACATTTTGATGTCCGGAGCGTTTTCCAAGCTCCATTATAATTTTTTGAGTTGACATTTTTTTTAAATTAGGTATTGACTTTATCTAGAACTGCTTTTCTCATTTTTCCGATTAATGAGTTCATTCAATTGAAAAAAAAAAGTTTAAATAGTCAATTCGTCATTCTCCGTCCGTGTCCAGGTTCGACCTTCCCAACTTTGATGTCTTGAAAAAGGGGTTTTCGCGGGTTAATCGAAAATTCGCGATCTTGGTCAACATCAGATGTCTGGAGATTCTCCCTCAGGGGTTCTCATAATGATTATTTTAAGTTAATTTACTTGGAAAATCTAGAGGAGAATAATAATATTTTTTTTATGTTTGTTCTAAAAAAAGGCTAGTTTAATAAACATATCATGTTTGTTCGGACCTGTTGCAAGTATCAGCTCGTCCAATAATCTTGGACATCTGTTGTTTCTTGAATTTTGACAGGAACAGCTGTTTTTTCCCACTTATTTTCTCCCGCCATTCGATCTCAGCTGTCTACAACACCCACCGACAGTTCGTTTCAGTTCCTTTCTCCAGTCTCAGCGTCAAATTGTCTAGTCCTGGACGTGGCTGTCCAATCACGATACGTCATCCTCCCTTCAGTGATTTCACGGTCACTGTTTGAAAATAATTTTTATCATTTCATAATGATTAACAGGACGTTTCCATTTGTTTTCGTCACGTCACGGGTGATTTTGAGCGCAACATGATCGCGAAAACTATAATCACATGATTGGTCTCTAAGGAAGTTTAGCGGTTGGTTACAAGTAAAGGGTTGGTGTAAAATTAATCATTATTAAATGATCTGACTGTAGAACAATAGGTCTACCGTTCGGTTTTTTTTTTGTTTTTTTTTTTTTGGTTTTTTTTTCGGTTTGGTGTGATAGAGCTCATAGAATAGTTTCAATTTCACTCCAATTAATTGAGAATTAACAGGAAAATCCATTTGTTCCCGTCATTCTCCGGCCACCCCTGTTTCATTGAAGGACGGAGAATGACGGAAAAGACACTAATAATTATTACGATCGACCTTTTATTCAGTTGTAAAATTCTTTGCTACTCAGAACCCTGGACAAAATAAGTAGTATTCGTGATTGGATAGGCATGAATAATCATAAGTGATGGTTACCTGAATGTACCTTTTTTCTTTTTTTTTTTTTTTCTTTTTTTTCAAACAGTTTGGAGCATTTTTATTGTTTTCAACATTGAGATTAAATCTCATTTTCAAATTTTGAAAATGTCGCTTTCTGGGAGAACGGCCCACATACTAAACCGGACGAACATATCACCAAGTATAATATTCGACCAGTTCAACTTTATATACCTTTATATTATAAAGGTATATAAAGTTGAACTGGTCGAAATTCGAGGAACGCTTGCAATTCTCTCTGGGTTGCAAGGTTTTCAAAATTTTGAAATTTAACTCACCCTCGTATCTTGCCACACAGCTGCTTAGAAGAGACACTTCATGTGTTGCACACGAGAATCGCCGCAAGTCACTTGCAAGTTAAAGTTAACCGTTTAAGTTAAAAATCATTTAGGTTCAGTTAAATGTCCCTGAATTCAAAACTGTCTTCTTTG
Source organism: Pilophorus perplexus (assembly GCA_955831195.1). NCBI lineage: Eukaryota > Metazoa > Arthropoda > Insecta > Hemiptera > Miridae > Pilophorus > Pilophorus perplexus. The sequence continues at coordinate 20,281,769 of OY037014.1, forward strand.
AAAGATCATTAGTGCTTCAGGCAGCTAAATTTTATAATAATAACATTGAGCTATTTAACCTTAACGAGTTTATTTCCACATTTAAAAAAAAAAAACATTTAAGCGATATTCCATTCCAGAGAATTTTTTGTCAATGTACCTGACGCATTAAAGAATGAAGTTTATGTATGTTTCGTGAGCCTAAAGGCAGAGAGGGACATAATATGGCCCTATTTATGTACCCATACGTTTTTCAATAAAAAATATTCAACTTCAACTCTTCACTCGATCACCTGGCCTTCAACCGCCCCAACAGGACGTATAGAGCTACACCACCATCAAGACCTTAGAGTCGTGCGGGACTGAACCTCATCTCCAACACTTGTGAAACTAGAAATCACTCACGTTAGCGTTGTACTTGAAGTAATAACACGCCGCATACACTCCCAACAGTCCAAATGCCGATTTCGCGACTATAAACCGGACCATGGCAGCTCCGCCTGCTCCCTGCAACAAAATAGTTGTGTAGTTTCAAGTTTCCATAATGTCTTTGGTATCGCATTCTTACCAATCGGCTCTTCGACAAGACTCTCTCGAAGACGTCCATTGGGAAACGATACAGCCGTCTTATCGGATTATACAGCTCCTTTTTTATTTCTGGAACGTGTACAGGCTCGTTTTCACCAAGACGTTGATCCCTGAAAAGCAAAATGTGTATTTCAGTTCCGTCGCATGGGGTGACTTCCTTCAAACGCATTATTTTTGGGCTGCCTTCAGCTGAAATGTTGTATTACAATACAACAAATTTTGAAGTGCATCTAATGTCGATATATCGCAGCTATGGACGAAAACCCTATGAAACCCCGAGCTATTTATTTTGAGTTTCAAATCGGAGCGAATTTCCCCAGATGTTCGCAAAAGAAACGGCATTGCTTTGATCCTTCCCCTAAACTAAAATAATAAGTATGGGGATTTAGGGGTATCCCCCGGACGCAAATCGTCATCATACAGGTGCTACATAATATGTAGCACCTGTTCATATTGTTTCAGCATATTATGCTGAAACAATCATAGGCGGCAACGCTTTTAAGGCCTATGATCAGAATCTGGCACGGCTCCCTCGGTGAGGAATACAAAATAGGGTCAACACGCTATTTTGTATCCTCACCGAGGGAGCCGTGCAAGATTCTGGTCATAGATCTAGTAACTAAGTAACTAACTTACTGTTGAATCAATGGAGCAAAATTTGCTGGATATTTAATATCCACTGGGAGGAAGTAGGGGAAAGTGGGGAGGTACTACGTACCCTACTGTTCTTTTCAACTACTCACACAGAGTAGGACGCACTACCTGCGGACGTACCTACCTAATCCACTGCTTGCGCCACTCGCGCTCTTCGTCCGTCATGCCGCATCCTGCTAGACGCTCCCTCTCTCTGTACAGTCGACCCTGGATAGACATCGCTTTGACCCCTCCGGTGGGCGACGACGGCACGTCGAGCTTCTTGGGCCTCACGACCGTCCTATCACAGATAATCGGGGTTTTGACGGAATCGCATATTTTGTCTTCCATCGCGGAAATAACCACAGTCGGGAAGTCTTCGGTAAACAAGTCCGGCACTTCAACGTGAAACGACACAGAGAATAAACCACGGAGTAAAAGAGACCATAAAATTTAATGGAATGAACCCCACACTTCGTTCAATATTTCGGCGGAACTCTTATCACCAGGGTGACAGCAGCGAGTTTTGCGTTGCTGCCAACTCAGGCGGGCGGTTTTAGATACTGGGCGGTAGGGATGCAAAATCGGTAGTCAAAAATCGATTTTGACAATCGATTTTTAATCGGACGCGAAAATCGATTGTACCAATTAATCAGGCCAAAAAAATCTATTTTTATTTAAAAATCGATTTTACGGACAAATAAAAAATTATCATTCATTAAAAAAAACAGCATGTAATTAAATTAGCAGGTAATTAAATATTTTACCTACCGAAATTTAGGTGGTTTTTATTTAATGCAAATTATTAAAGAAAATATTGGAACTGTAACTGTAATAATAATTATTATTATTATAATACATAATTATTATTGTAAGACACCTTTTTCATAGTAAAAGTATAATTAGGAAGTTGGGGTGAGCCAAGTTTAATAAAAAATCAAACAAATTACGTACAAGGTAGGCACTTGGACCACTACACTTTGAAAAAGTAAATTTCGGGTAGGTACACTGTTCAAAAATAATAATTTGCAAAGAGTGTCGCCTTTCAACCTGTTGCGCTCCTAGGTGAGCATGAGACCTGCCTTAGAAAAAAGCCTCTCGCTCGGGACTGACGTAGACACCGACGTTACGTAGCACCCATAGCAATAATTGCAAGTTTGGGAGAGGCAGGTTTCATGTTTCCCAGTAAGCGAGGGGGCATTTTTTGAGGTTATGTTATATTATATCCTTCTTGTGGTTCTGCTGCATAGGTACACAAAGAGTAGGTACAATACAGAAAACACAAACCGATTTCGCAAAAACAAAAAATCGATTTCACCAAAAAAATCGATTTTTGGATAAAAAATCGGTACAATCAATCGATTGCAGAAAAATCGGAAATCGGAGGTAAAAAATCGATTTTTCGATTTAATCGAAAATCGATTTGCATCCCTACTGGGCGGCGTGCCGGGTGAATTACCAGGCGGAATCGAACCCAGGATAGAACAGTTTTCTCCTGTTAGTCAACTTGAAACGATTTTAACTAAGTAATTATAATTCAATAATTGAAGTAAATTAAATTGAAATTCAGTTATTGAATTTCAATTTAATTTACTTTCCTACCTACTTCTTGAGGGCGTAGAAGCAGAGGGTAGGTATCATCGGACATAAAGTTATGTCTACAAGAAACAGTTCTGTTTCTTGTAGACCTAACAGAGGCATCTCTCGGGCAAAACCAGTTGCAAGTTGCAACTATCCTGCAACTTGCAACTAACTCCTAACATAAGGCGACCAACCGTCCTGTTTTTGGTTTTTTAGGCCTTTAGGTAAGAAAGCAAGTATACTACCTGGAATAATACCTAGGATTATTCCAACAAATTGTATAAACACTTAAATTTTCTAGATTAATTTTTTTAATAGGCCTAAATGTTTCCATAAAATTTTTATTCATTCATTTTTTAAATAGGTTTGATAATTTTTTTGGGGAAATATTCTTTCCGAAAGAATATTAATAAGAAAATATCGTCTAATACCGTCCGGCCGAAGGACATAGATGTTGATTGACATAGACAGGTTGATTCTCAAAAAAATGCAAATTTCTTGTGCCAAACTCATAGCTGGTAGTAAAAACTGCGTCTCTCCGTCATTTGGAACTGCGTAAGAAGAACTAACTAAGAAGGCCATTCCTGAATTTGTTTTGGTTTTTCAAAGATGAAAGTTAGCAAACATAGGAAAGACTAAAACCTCTTGTCTAGCCGTGAATTTATATAACTTTCCTCCCTTGCGGATGACGACCCTATTTGTTAAGATTCCCTCCAAAGTGAGAGGAAGGCGAACTTCTTGCGGGAGACAGGAATCCCGGTTGGAAATCCGCCTTCAAAGCCCCCTTTGAACCTCCAAGGGAGGTTCTTTTCTTCGTGGAATGAATGTCATGTAACCGCACATTCCTCGTTGTTGATGAAAAGCAAATCGTCAGCACTGAGTTTCACTTGGAACTCGGTAGGTAGGTACGTGTCGCATAACCTGGCGGGATGAACACACAAAATTGAAATAAAGAAAGTTAATTCTCGGTCGAATAAATTATTTATCAATGTGGAAAATCAACAGTATGAATGGTTTTGCATGATTATTTCATTTTGGAGGTGGCCAAGTCCACTGGTTCGGTGGAGGAGTTGAAACGAGCTTTTCCCAAGGTTTCCATTTGATCATCCTTCGAGCCAAGTAAAGCTCGTTTTCGGCTTGGACGATCAACTCTTCACATTGCCCGCAGTTTATCGCTTCTTCGATGCCTGCTGCGGTACAAGCCTGAAAAGAAAATCATGAATAGCTATTATAGATAGACTGATGATAGGTATAGAATAGACTGACAGGTCATTATAGTACCTAGGTACTTACTATAATAATCTGTCAGTTGAACGGACCTTTTTAACAGCGTTGAGACGATAGCAGACGATCTCCGTTGCGTATTTTCTGTACGCGGCGTCTTCAGGCATTTTCCCCAAAGCGCGAAGAGTCTTGTTGTACAAACAGCATAAAACGTAGTGAGGCTCCAGGCAGACTTTCAAGCCAACTAGGCCGGTCGTCTGTAACATGTCGAGTGGGAAAATTTCGCATTTAATGCGTTAGGTATACAAAGCAGTGACATCATGAAAACGTTCACCAAATTTGGGAAGAAGCGAGTAGGTACCTACCTTTTTTGTTACAGGAGCGAACGACATGATTATTTCATTTTAGAGCTCCTACGAATCAAATGACGTTTGGGCACAATATTCTACTTGGCAACCAAATAATGAGGTTGTGATTCATATTGAACCGAGTGATGAACGTCTATTAGGTATGCCAACAATCCTGTCCGAGCACACTGTGGGATTTATCCCACAGTGTGCTCGGACACATTGACATTTTTATAAAAATGGTGAGTAAAGTATGCATTCGAGTCGGATCGGCCTCAAAATTTGTCATTGTACGTTTCAAGATGACATCTACCTACATCAGATGTATAGATTCCAAAAACGAAATGTCCGTCCGCCGTCCAGACCGTTTTGGGCAGTAGGATTTTTTTTTTTTTTTAAATCTGAAACTGGAAAAATACCCAGTTTACCATTTACTTGTGCCCGCAAGGTTTTTCAGCCCGATCGCCCAAACCCGTGGGGCTAAAAAGGGGCTACGGGAGGGGTTTTTGATAGTTTTCGGCTATGATATCGAATGGGGTGTTATTTTAGAAGTATATTTGGAGGTAGAACCCATTTTTAGGGTCCCAGAACCATCTTATTTCACCAAGAGGATCTATGGGGCTTTCATGGGGCTATACATGGGGCTGTTGAAGGATGCCAGGAAGTCGTAAGGTGTCTTTTCCCGAGTGATTTTGGACGCCGAAACCTATGAATCCATTATTCGGTGTCCCACATCCGCCCATAAACTTCACAAGAAAAAAAAAAAACTGTTTAAATTCCTACATACCTAGCTAATTAAATTTAGAATATTTTAAAAAATTGATAGGCACAAGTAGGTACCTACCATGGGTGATTATACAAAAAATTGATAGGTAGGTACAAAAACCAAGGTTAGTTTACAGAATTAAAATTTATTTTGTAATTTGTAATTTACTTCAAAGAATAATAAAACATTGCGTAAAATTTGTGAATAATTTTATCAATCATACTGAATAATTTTATCAATAATACTGAATGATTTTATCAATCATTTTGAATGATATTATATTTTCAAAGATTATCTATAATCTAAGAATAATAAACCCTTGTGTAAAATATTCAGCGTTTTGAAGGAGGTTGGCGAGGGAGTAGCGTGAGGTGTCGTTTTTTTGAGTAGGTAGGTAATCTTGGAGGTATGTTCTGCTTCACTGATGGCTCTGGTAGTCTGGTAGGGGGCCATTAGGAAGGTTTTTGCCGTAAGAGGGATTAGGATGATTGGGGGCTCCTGGTCAGTGGGTCTTCATGGGATTCTGGAAATAATCAACGTTGCTGGGCAGCGGACTCATTCCCATGGAGGGATGGACGGTCCACGGCAGCGAGCTCACAAGGGTCGTATTGTAGATGATTGGGGCTCCAGGTCAGCGGGTCTATCCGTCTGTTCGCGGCAACTTCCTGGATTCCCGTCGAGACAGCAGCACCTTCTTGCCGCCTACTGTGTCCCCATCTAGCGGCGAGCGCTTTCACGATGACCCGACCGAAAAAAAAAAATCGAACGCTCGCCACATCCATTAATCACTAAAGGCCTATTCCTCCTTAATTTCTTCACCCATCGCGTGCGACTAAGGCTTATTCGGAGGATCATTCGGTCAAAAATCCTCCGAAAACGTCGAAATCGCCCCAAATTTTTTTATTGAACAGCGGTGGTGAAACTTGTTGAAGTGCGGGATAACCACAAGGTGAAGGTTACAACAAGGTTATTCCAGTCTTTCAACGCAGATAAAAACACCATGTCAAAATTATGTTTTTGCTCACTTTTCTCACGGGATGGGGAGCCGTTCCAAATAATATTCGCGAGCTGATGCCTCTCGTGTGCCCAATTTTGGTTTGATTATGGAACGAGATGCGACGAAAACGGTTTATTTTGCTCAGCTTCGTGACCGTTCAGTGCAAGTCGTGAGTGTCAGTGTGTTGCTCGTTGTTCTTCTCACTTGTTTGGTTTTTGGGTGCGTATTTGAGTGGAAATGAAATGTAAAATGAGGTTTGGGTTTGTTGTTTGAGGAAGTGACAGACGAGCTTGCATCGTTTTTTCAGGTTGCTGAGTGGACTGCTCACCGTGTTATTTTTCTGTTTGGGTGTTGGATTGCCATCTTTTTTCATTCGCAGGTAAAACAAACTTTGTTTTGATTTATCGCCCGCTTCAAAATGAAAAATCCTCCCCCACTAAATCTCTCCCTTCCGTTTTGCCCCCAGAGGACAACTCAGAACGCCCAGCTGGTTGGCCCCCGTCGTGTTCAAATTGTTCCAAAAACAGAGGTCCGTCGTCGAATCGGACTCGTCCAAATGCAACGTCTGCGGAGACTCGAATTGCAACAGGGAGAAGATCGTCCACAAGCAGAAACCCTGGGCGGGGCTCAACGTCCCTCAGGAAGTGGACGTCGCCGTAGAGTCTGTAAGTTGGTGGCCTTCGGTTTTTTAAATCATTCCTTATCGAGGAAGTTACGTAAGCGGTAAGTCGATTGACTAAGTGACTAGGTGGTAATCTTATTAACACTTTCCACGCGGCCGTGACGGGGGTGTTCCTCACCGTGGGCGGCACTAACTCGAACAAAAAAAACTGAATAAAACAACTTGTTATGACTAGTTATGAATAGTAACGGTTTTCCAAGACGATAATTCATCGGAATAAGTGCGTTACGTACTAGGCCTGAATTCAGTCGCGCCGCTATATGCTACGATAAGTTATGCAAACCCGCAACAACCTCTTGCAAGAAAGAACGTTTTTGAGGTCGCGAGTTCGATCCTGACTTTATGCATTGAATATTTTTGGTCAATTTTTAGTTCTTTTTGGATCTTTTTGTACATTGTGATGTTTTGTATTGACTTTTTGTAACTAATTAGTACTATTGTGCCTCAACTTTCGCCAGGAAAAAAGGGTAAATCATCCAACTCTCCAATGAAATATGATTTTTATTCGTCGAAAATGAACGAGGAAAACGAGGATGAACGAAAAAAACGAGGAACGCCTAAGAACAACACGTTTTCCTCTTCACAAAACACAACATTCATGGGGTCAAAGTCGACGTCCAAACAGGTGGCAAAAACGGAACATTTCCGCGTCCGACCGGGAACGGAGAGCATTCTTGTGTTGATTGACTCAACTACAATGAGGACAAACGATAAAATACTTGATAACATACGGGGTATGGTCAGTTTCTTGAAGAAACGCTAGATGGGGCGAGGGCGTTTGCGCGGATGAATTCAGGCGCTCCGCGGATCTGGGACGTTCGGATTGTCTGAATTCATCCGCGCCGCGTGGAAAGTGTTAACCAAACATATAGATAAACGCCAATACCAACAAACTCGTAAAATTAGCCATAATAATTAGGTCTACACTAATTGGGCAATGCCCCTACGTAGAAAACCAGCCTTTCAGCTCTCTTCGTTTATTTCCTTTTCTTAGGAAGAGGAAAATGGAGCTAAATTTAATATCCTCATTTCGCAGCTATAGGGTTTATACGAACTCGAAGGTAGGGGGAATTCGAAACACTCGTCGAGTCTTGATAGTCCCTAGCAACTGTAAGAGGTGGTACAGTTTCTCGTCTTTGCCCACCTCTGTGATGGAAATATAGCTTTTGTTTTAGAGCCCGTGCGGCTCTCAGCAGGCTCCTTCTGGAGCTCTCCCAATCCGACCGGGCTACCATCTGGCTCCACCTCCTGGGGAGACTCCCCGGTCATGACAGGAGCAACCGCACATGTCCCCCTTATTGTGGGGAGGGACCCCAGGCCTATTGGCTACTACCCGATCACTTGTCATCCCCTAGCAGGCCCATAGTTGCTTGCTGTGATGGAGACCTGCTCCAGCTCCTCATTTCATCCGGGGAAACCTCAGCCTCCAGGATGGCTTCTCCCCTTTCAAATGCTGTTCAGCTGAGCCCTCCTAGTTGCTGCACTATGCACAGCCATGATTGTCAACAATAAACGTCCTGGCTGTGCATTGGTGTGACGACCTGGAGAGGTAAGTGATGTCAGCTGGTCGATAATCAGCTCCCCATAGTTGTCCTCGTGGCCCCGGCTATGAAGCTCAGATCAGGAGAATGGTTATGAATTCGTCCACCATGTGAACGCTTTTCCGACTCCGCCACCCATCCTCTGGTTTTCCCGTCCTTCCGTGTTCTGCCGCTTGTGTGGCTTAACCCAGTTGTTGCAGTTAGGCGAGACACCTAGCGGTGCATAGGTGAACTGTGACTAGCTTGGGCCCATAAGGCTTTAAATTTCTTATTTATTCTTTAAATTTCCCTCGGTTTTGTTAATGCTTTACGTTAAAATGTGAACTTCTTTTGCAGCTGTTGGAAAAGTGTCTTGAAGAGTATGTCCAGAGTTGGTACACCAAAGTGTCCATGGACGGTAGTTTCCCGACAGAGTTGCGTCAAAACGTTCGGTACGCCGCTTGTGTGATACTCAACCGTTTGCTCCAGGTATGATAGTAAGATTTTTCACTTTTCCGTTCGCCGTTTTTGGTTGCGTTCAACCATTGTCGTTTCCAGGTGGACCTCGGGGCGTTTTTGTCCCGTAAAGTCATCCCCGTCGTCGTCCAACATATCAACGTCTGCCTCCAGGACGAAAAAGACGGGGAGAAAACGAAAAGAGTGCTTTACCATCCGGCAGTGTTCAGCCGCAAGGTGGAGCTAGATTACCTGCGTCATAGAGTTAGCGATATCTTACCTGTGATACTCGAACAAAAGAACCTCAAGTGCAAGTAAGTATGACGTCACTTGGAGTACTCCGATAAGGCGACGAAGTGTATATAATTGGAATCGTTCCCTTCCAGCGTATTTAAAGGCGTCATCACCGAAATCTTAGCCGGTTGGATTTTGCTCCCGCTTGCTTCCACGGCCGACACGACCGTTCTGAACAACCTGTTGCTCATCCTCTTGGGAAACTCGCAGCTCTCACAATACCCCTCAGAGTCCTCTAACTATGTGGAGTTCCTGTCGAATTTCGCTGGGAACCACGTGGGGTTGGAGAGCAACCACCGGGTAAGTCAGGCGTCGATGATCGTCGATTTCCATTCTGAGAGTCTTGCATGAGTTGGAAGTTTTTTCTTGTACTCAGGTTCATGCGAATCCGTCAAGATATCTAAATTAAGCATCAAAGTTACGAACAGAGAGAGAAAATCCAATGTAGTTTATTAGTGGTATTCATGGTCGAGCTGTTTGACATGCTGAATGTCAAAAGCAGAAAACTTCATTAACTTCAAAATCATGAGCAAATGTGGGACACGATAACGGGTTATCATGAAGTTAGAAGGAAGTGTGGGATAAATGTAAGGAATAGAGAGTTCCTAAAGAAACATCCGAGTTACGTCGACCGTTAATTTTTATCACCGTAAGGGATTTGTCTAGGGAGAATCAAAGAAAAGCTAACTTCACATAAGACCGTAACAGAGATACGGTCTTATCAAAAGTCACGCTAAATTTAAAGTGCCGCTATTTACGTTCTATTGCTCGAAATTAACGGCGGTATCCTTAAGACCGTAAGTTTATTGCCGTAACTTTACGGCAATAACGTTCGACGTTAGGCATAAGGACGTAAGTTATCACCGTTATTTCCGCGCATGCGCGAAATCTCGAGTTACGTCGACCGTAACTCATCACCGTTAGGCAAAAAGTGGCTTTAGGAACTCTCTATTACCTTCAAACCATACGTATGTACTTAGGGAACCAAATTTTTCCTAGTTAATCCTGAGCTCGACATTTTATGAGAATGCGCCAGGATAAAATCTTGAGGAAACAGTTGGAGATTAGCAGCCATTTTGTTCTGGTATGTATCACGATGTCAAGGTGACACCTTTGGCCTACATTTTGGTTAGCAAATTGAACGTATTAACAGGTCAAGAATGGCCCAACTGTGTAGACCCCTATTTTACCACTGGAAGGCCAACACAACAAAATAATTACATAATATGTTATGAAGGTAATGATAATAAACAATATGCGTAATATTAATTATCAATATGCGGTAATATTAATAAACAATATGCAGGTACTTAAGATACGAAAATGGGTCAACATCACACCGTCTCCATTATTCATTGGGCCTTTGTAAAAATAGAATATTTGACTTCGAAAGCCTGAGAGCGGGACGTGACGTTAATTTTCACCCGTTTTTAACCGGTCCAGGCGATGCAGTTTAGCCAACGTCAGGCCGTTTATGGCGTCTTCGGATGTCAACAACCTTCAAATTCTCGTCAGTCAACAAAAGGAATTCCCTTGGCGATCCTTAGTTCTTGGAAACGGGAAATGATGGGAACAGGGTGTTTTGCGAGTTTAGTAAAATCACTAGGGGGCACCCCCTGCTGGCTAAAGCTGGCCAACCCCCAACCTCTTCCATCTGACCTCAGACCCCTTCTACTCACTTTTCTATAATGGGTAGTTTTTTATTTGAATAAATACAGGATGAAAGTGAAAGGATTCATTTGGAAGGTGAAATAATATTTCACCTTAAATAGCCTTTTCACCTGTAGAAGTACCCTAGAATAAAGATGGTTCTCCGGGCTGCAGCTCCAACAAAGTAGATCACTGCACACTCTGGCGACTTGTTACCCAATGTCCGACTTGATAATTTCCCCTTTCATTTCAAAATCTCAAAAAATTCTATTGCAGCTCTGCACGTAATAGTTATAGTTACTATAAGAATTTTCGAACCGAAACATGGTGTAAGGGGGTTTTAAAGGGTAACATTTCCCCCCCCCCCCTCCCTCCCAGAAACAGTACCGCCTATCTCGCACTTTCTCGAAAAACGAGATCTTGGTATTGGCGAGCGCAGGTGTCTGTTCTTTTTCAAACAGCCGATTTCTTGAAACAGTCGATTTCGTCAATGTATAACAAGTTACCAATAATTAGATGGAAAATGATATTGATATTATCAATACTTCGATTATCGAAACCCCCCCACACGACCAGGGACCAGACCAAGTCTGTGGTTAGATAAACGGAACTTCGTTGTGGTTGACGCCTGGTTTTGATTGATTTCACGATTATTCATCCATTTTGGCGTTTCTCTGTTCCAGGCCTTGCACCCCGATTTATGTAGTATCGTCAAGGACCAATCACTCCTGTACGCATTTATGCAATTTTTGAAGGACCAAGGTGCAGTTCATGTACTACAATTTTGTTTAGACGTCGGTGAGTACATTCAATTTCCTGCATATCGATCAGCAGAACTGTTTCACATACATTCACTGTAGGTACTAAGTTTTTGTCTTGTCTGTGTATTTTTTTAGAGGAGTTCAATAAACGAATGCTCATCCCAGAATTGAGCAGTAGCGAGCTCGATCTTCTTCATCGGGACGCGTGGGACTTGTTTTCCGTATATTTCAGCCCCCACTCGCCCGACAACATCGGCTTCCCTTCGGAGCTTGTCGTGCAAATGAGAAAAGGTAATTATGACGCTTCCCAGTAATCCACAGTGTTGCTGTTTCTCACTGTTTTGATCTTTCAGTACTGTCAAAGGATGTAACGAAACTTCGTACGTCACGCCCTCTGTTTATGGCTTACGAGCATGCTTATGGCTTGCTCGATAAAAACTACTGCCCCCTGTTCCATACCAGTGACGAGGTAATTACGTTTGGTATTAATTGTGACTTTATTGCTTCAGGTTATTGACGAATTTGTCTTTTCTAGTTCTATAACTGGCTTTGCGGTCCTCGTACGCCTGCCAGCCACAACGCGTCAGGAACCAGGTTGGTAGCCCTGCACCTCAATTTGGCTTCACATTATGATTTCAAAGTTATAACATCGTCCTTTTTTTCTGTGATTGTTTCAAAGTGCTACATTTGGGGTTGGTCGTAGTTGTGCACGCTTGTACCGGCCGAAATGGCTGCGTCTCGGTTTTAGAGGGCATGCCCGCACTGCGAAAACTGACGGTGACGGTTTGACTGGCATGAGTAGGAAAACGAAGGTTCGGAGGAAATCCGTTGGAAAAAGGTACTCGATTAAGGGTGGCGGGCCTGTCTAACAGCTTGCTCTCTTGCCTCGGAGCTACCAACCAGATTTTAAAATGAGGGGAAACCCGTTGAAGCTAACCACAGGTGTTGTGGGAGATTTTGAGGTTAGCAATGAGGCAGGAGACGTCTAATCCATTAACGGCTGTTGATAACGCTTTAAACCGTTTTGATAACTTAGCGTTACGGGCCACAACAGTTTTCGAAGAGGTAAGGGCTGTAAATGCTACTGGAATGGTGTACAGGCTTCCCCAACATAGTGCCTTGAAGATAGTTACAGTTCTTGTAAGTTTGTCAGTTCAGGTTTTTGGTTGGGTTTTTCTGCTATAGACAATGCCGTAGATGAATCGCAAACTCGCTTTCAGCATCCTATCAGGGAACGTTGGGTGATAGAAACGTTCAGGAGTATCTGGTGGACAGAAAGAGACAATGGCCAGCGTGCTCTGTTTGGGTAACCCAGTTGTCTCTCTTGTCATGTCTCATCTTTTATCGGTCCAGCAAAATAGGGACTGGACCTATGGTACGTCGCCTGCTGGAAATAGTTATAATCCCTTCAGTTAGATCGGAAATGGATTATCCTGAGTGTGCACCATCGCAGGAAGCATGCGTTTTCAGGGCAGTCAAAACACCTTGAAATTTTCGCACGTTTTTCAGTTGTTCGCTTATAAGCGGCGTTTATTTATAAGTTATAAATAACTCCTAAACTAAGCATTTTTCCACAAATGTTTCTATTTAGTCAATGAAAGAGCGTTGAATTCTGCGTCGATTGACCCTCTCAACTTAGAAATGTGACCAACTTACAAGGTAGTAATCGTCGGCTAAAAAATCTGAAGATCTTTTCCATTTTCGCGCAAATGTACCATTCATCGACTAACGTTCGTCTGAAATATCCAAACTACTGATCTTATGAGAAAAAAACTTCAACGTTGCTACCTACAAACGTTGTTGAGAATCTAACAAACGTCCTCAAGAAAACTTAGTGATAGTTTTTGGAATTATTGGAAGTGGGGGAAGTGCAAAAACGGGGCAAGTGCGTAAGTGGGATGTAAAAATGCTACTTAGAGCAATTTCCATTGGATGCCATGTAGTGGCTACGTCTTTCATAGTTTTACGAAACTACATGCCTTACATCACTTATCTGCCAGGTGGTCAATGCAGATGGTAACCTGGCTGGGGGGTAATGAAGTTACATGGTGCCATTTCACTCAGCTGCCAAGTTCAGTGCTTCATTTTTATTGTGTTTCATCCTTCAAATAGGTGAATATTTTCAGGTGTTATAAGTTTATAAGTTCAGTAGTTGTATTTCATTCCTATAATTGAAATTCAGTAGGTATTATTTTTTCTATCAGTGAGTTGGACCCTATGCACTTCCCCCCACCTTACCTTATCAGAACTCTTAAAATTGGCCAAATTAAACTTTGATTTGCTCTCCAAATTTGCCGTTAGATTCTCTGTAACTTATTCTGTTTTTTTTTAATTTTTTTTCTTCTGAATTTAATGCCCCTTCATTGACTAAATAGAAGAATTTGTCAAAAAGTGATAAGCGAACAAATGAAATAACTGCGAACTTTTCGAGGTTTTTTGGCTGCCGTAAAAAACGCAGATCTCTTGCGATGGTGCCAACTCAGGTGTTCACACTTAACTGAAGGGATTTTCAGCTTGTCGAGAATTATGTCACGGCACCCCCCCCCCCCCCCCCCCCCCCCCGTTTTCAGTCTAATATTATTAGACTAAACTTACAAGTTGAAACAATATTTGGGATAGTGGGTGTCAGAGGCACGAAATATAAAGCCCAGAAGTACCGTAGATTTATTGGTACCTAGTGCAGTAACTGTTAATTGTATGTCTCAAATGAAAGTTGAGAATCCACTTGAAAGACACGGATCATTCAAACCAAGAAGAGAATAATGTAGGTAGTTCCACAGCATGGCGTCGGTTCTGTTCCCGGGACACTCCCTACGGAAATCTGGCCGTATCGATGAAAATATTAATCTTTTATAACCATCGCTAATCCCTTCACTTAACCTGTTTTTATTTTGAATGAACCTTGTGGACGTGTCTAACATTGATGGTTTTTTGTACGTTCAAAATTTAATTTGCTTGTAGTTCGCCATCGATTCCTGGATCACCTGCTAAACACGGGTACGTCAATATAGTATATTTTGTACATGAGCACGATTTTTGTTTGATGTTAGGGAATGATGGTGTGTACGTTATTATTGAGGATAGTTTTGTTGAGTTGTGCAAGATTCTTCGTATCGTTTCAGGCGTTCTTCGTCTCAGAGGAGTCAGAGCGCTGTGCAGAAATTGAGCACCCGGCTGCATAAAATAAAAGGCGCTCTCAGACCGCAAACTTTGGACGGGCACCCGTTCGACACGGACGTCCTCCCTATTGACGCGGACACGGAATTTGTGAGTAAATCTCGACGTGGTTGTTTCACATGTGGCAGATGTCATTTTGACAGTGTGGTCTTTGTCAGGGCGAAGAACCGTTCGAAGAGGAAGAAAGGGACTTGAGCTCGTACCGCGTCAAGATCCACAACGCCGAGTCCAAAGTTGACCGAGAGACCGTCAAATGGACGCCGTTTTACACCATTACGGTTCAAAAACTTGGCGAAGGTTGGTACGATCAGCGGTGTCGCTACTTCGTCGAATTCCCATTTAGAAGTTGCGTTTGTCTCTCAAGGTGGTCGACTCGACGAGGAATGGTGCGTGGAAAGGAAGCTGGCGGATTTTTACGCTTTGGAAGCCAAACTGACGGAGTTTCACGGGGATTTCCCTGACACCCAACTACCCCCATGCGGGCTGCTGGCCCCTAGTCCCCCGACAAACCCCGACGTAAGTTGTCACACCTCCAAAATTGCTCTGGTCTGTTGTTAGTGAAACTACTTTCTTGTCCAGTAAAAAGTGAACCATCCGTAGCACAGTTCATGCGAAGATTCATACGCTATCTAGTATTATTCACCAGCCAGTAACGCCCACTTTGCCACTGGAACGCTCTCACTTCCTGCACACGATCCCCGCCGATGAACCGTCGATTTAGGGTGTCTTATTGTTCCAGGTGTATGAAATATACCTTCAAAAACTTATAGCAAACCCGTCACTTAGTGGGTCGGATCTTCTATACCGGTTTCTCACAATGTCCAATCTCGAGTTCCCCGACGACGACAACGCTTTTGGACGACTCCTCCGGAAATCCGTGCCGCTCACTTTGCGAAAAGAAAAAGGACAAAACACGGAACATTTCATAGCGACGTTTTTTCAATCCACTGACACAAAGAAATCCAAGTAAGATTTTTATTAAGCGTAGAAGCGCAGTTGGGCAGTGCTGAGAGTTTTGTTGTTGTCAGGCCGGAATGGAAGGAAGGCGTGTGCGACGTCGTCCCCCGCAAAGTCCGGTGCATCACCAGCACAGTCTTTCGGGACAACCTGGGGCTCAGTTTGTACAACTTCCCACAGTCACCACCGGCCAACGGCCCTACCGTACTTAGGGTCTACGGCCCCTCAGACGCTTTACTTGTGTTAGGTGAGCACGTGTGTCCATTTTATTTGTAAATTGTCGACCAAGCTTGTAGCAACACTGTGACACTGTTTTCAGGGGCGAAAGTATTCAAGGTGCCAAATTTCCTAGTCAGGCTCGCCCTGGCGGTTCACTCCTTGCTCAACAAAGCTCTCGACTCGTTGTGTTCTTTCTACATAGAGAAAAAGCTCCGCAGCTTGTTGGTACCCCAGAGGATAGCTCACCTCGTCGGCCTCCTCCAATGTGAGTATACAAGATGAACAAATTCGTAATTAATTTAATTGTGGGTTGACTGCTGTTTTTGTTCCGCAGGGGTTGTGTTCGAAAGACACTTCAAATCGGATCCGAAAGAAGTCGCCACCAGAGTGGAAGAGCGGATCAACCAACTCAGCGGCATTTCTTACACATTCTACCAAACCCTTTACAGACTGGTTCAAAATCGAATACTAAACAAACATGTTAGTATCAATTTTTATTTTTTATACGATAATACGAAGTTGGTCAAAGGTGTTACTGTAGGAAGCCACACTCGAGCAAATTCTGCGGTAGATTTTGCGATTTTAAGCGATATCTGTGGGGAATATTAGTGCGTTAGTGGGCTTAAATGCCGTGCGTTAGTCCATAAATTTAGATTTTTCATTCATCTGCGCATTCTATTGGTCTTGACGAGTACTTTCAGTTGGTAACACTATCTCAGGGCTAAAACTGGGCTAGTCCAGTGAAAATCGAGGTAGAAAAACCAGCCTACTGGGAAGAAACAAGGACAGTCCAAGCGTTTCAGGAAAAGAACAAGAAAAGTCACAAAATTTGTAGCATTATGAACACACATCACAAACGACAATACATCGGCAACGCTTTTTTTCTACTCAAAATTTCCACCCGATCTTGTTTATGAGTAATTAAGCTTTAAAATTGTACCTATCTCCCAAAAATTGAAAAAATGGCAATTTTGGCGTTTGATTAATAACCCACCAGGGGCAGAGTTGCATACGTGAAAACAACTCAAACAGTTGATCTCTTTTACCCACCGAACAATGTCATTCAAATTTAAAGTTTTCCTTAAATAACACCAACGTAGGATTTTAATTCTGATTGCAAGTTCATAATAAGATGAATATTATTAATTTATATTATTCAATTCTGTAAAATTCCTCAGGCTCGTTTAATCAATCAAAGTGATAATAGTGATTGACATCATTCAATTTCCAATTATTAATCAAGGTAAGGGTAAGGGTTAATTCCATGAATTTCAGAAAGAGGGAAAATTTAATAGATCCCTCTTTCCCTGATCTCAAAGTCCCTATCCGAGTTTTCCTATCATCATAATTACCGTCTCCACCTGGAACGAAGTCTCCTAGAAAAACGTCTCTGTACAACCTAATGACAAAGCGTATACTAACTTTAACAATATTCTATTCATTTTTCAGCTCCTCTACGCCTTACTGGATTTAGCGCTCGACGAACTTTTTCCTGAGTTGGTGAACAGGAGCATATAAGGTGTACATTCCTATGTAAGATACATTATTTTTCTCGTTAGTCAAGTGTTACCAATATCATACCGTAACCTGGTAAGGTTTTGGGTTACTATCAAGGGGGGAGGGGGGGAACCAATGGGATATTTTTATTCCAAAGGATATTTTCAGTTGTTACTATGGTTTATTTTGTATAAAATACAATGATCAAATAATGTTATTATACAGAGCGTTGTGTGACCTTGGGGCCCAGGGTGGGATGTCGTGGGCAGTCGTGGCAATTTCAAGTTTATCCCTATTTGGCGAAAAAGTCCAAATACTCCTGTTCCATGATGTCCAAGTCGCCGACTATTACCAGGGAATGCAGAGGCGGGCCGAGGTCAGTGGTGGCCATGTCGGCGAGCCTCTTGTAGGCCACGGCCTGCGTCTCGGAGCCGACTCTGGCCACGCCGACGGCTTCGGTGTCGCCGTTGATGACTGCAAAGAAAAAGGTGGTTGTAAAGTATCACCAGGCAATCACAATCGAAGGCTTTTCATTTTTTGCAGAGTACCTACTCGGTTCAACTCCTTCTTCATTTTTCAACGCACATATCTGTAAAAGTTGGTCAGCGGCTTGAGCGACCGTCATGAAGGTCGGAGGCATGTATTCTTTCTTCTTTTTCGTCATGCTTTCCATAGTCGGCTCCTTCACTTTAATATCTAGAAAAAAATGATAATCCTTGTTGAAATAGCAAAAAAGCCAGTTTTTAAAAAGTTGACTGCCATTTTAATTCAGCTAACCTAAAAGGCACAGTGTGTGTAAACCGCGTGATTTGTTGTTGACGATCTTTTCGTAAAAACTGTCGGGTTTCCAGCCGTCCATCCAGAACGGGATCGAGACCGTCTCTCCAAATCGGTAGAGCTGAAATAATTGACAATAATTGTCTATAATTATTATAGTTGGGCGTTGCCATTAAGCAATGGCGTTCATTTAGGGTTAACCCTAAATGAACCAAGTTATCTTTTTGGAAGACCAAATTCAGTGCCGTTTTTAGGCGCTTCTTCGTTGTTTAAACGCCTAGTTGAGTCTTCAATGGTCAGATTGTTATTCCTCAAGTCTAAAACAAGTAGAAGTTCCAAAACAGCAAAAACACTGATGACTCCAAGGTCATAAAGCATCTGAGATCAAGTAGAAATAATGATTTTTGCTATTCGTCAGTTTGTAAAATTTACAAGGATATCTTTCAAGATCCCTTGTTCGTTAAGAGGGGGGCCGGGTTCATGATGTGGTTCTTTCAAACTCGCTATGTTTGCTCGTTCTAAAACTGACTTTATTTCGTTCCAGATGAAGAAGCGTGTAATCAGTAGAGGGGAACTACAATAAATCAATTTTATTGGAGTTCCAATACACCTTTGGAGTTTTAAGGGGGTGCAGGTGGGGTTTAAGAAGGACTTCGTCCAGGTAGCTGAATGAGATGTCGTTTTCAGAATAATTTTGAGCGTAGACTCGATTTATTCAAATTCCAGATCTTTACAACAGCCTTTTGGGGCTCCAAGGGGCTGGCGGTGAGGTTTATAAAGGGCTTTGGCCTGAGAGTCGGGTGAGGTGCCATTTTAGGAATTGGTGTAAAATCGATTTATCGATGTTCCAGACCTTTAAAACACCATTTGGGCACTTCAAGATGCTGAGGGGCTGCAGGCGAGGTTTATGGAAGGGCTTTGACCTGAGAGTCGATTGTGGTGTCGTTTGTAAATTGATCATTGAAAAACATTTTTATTTTGGTCTACTGAGGGACTGTATCACTCTTACCTGCAAACCGCAACAACCGACGGCGTTCATTATTGACGCGTTGTGAATGACTCGGGTCGGGATGCCCAATTGTTTGGCTCGGATGACGATGTCCGTGTGGGTCGTAGCCGAAAAAGGGTCTCCGACGACCAGCATGACGACGTCGGCGGTTTTCGAGTCAGCGAGAATGTCCTCGGACCCGGTTTCGACCATGTCTCGGTCGGCGACGATTACCTCACGGCCGTAGAATTCTTCCTGGAACGAGAAGGGGGTTGGGAGTGATTGCGTTTCATAGGGAGCAAGATCCAAACGGCGGGTTGGTCAATCCAAGTTGCATTGTGGAAGAATTATTCCTCCCAGGGCACTTAATATACTACCTATTATATTATACTAACATGGCTCCGCTGCCCTCACACTTTCCAAGCTATACGCCGAATTTACCCTCCAATTTAGTGGATCAAATCTATCCCCATCATACTCACCAAAACATGTTTTCCCACCGTCAGGATCGACGTGTACGACTCCAAATACACTTTCTTGGCATTTTTGACGATTTCCAAGCCCTTCACGGTGATGTCTTTGGCATCCCCCAACCCCAACCCGATCACGTAGAACATAACTATTCACCAAATAGGTATTCCTATCCAAGACTAACGTCACTTCCGCCGATCGCTCACAGGGGAACTTCTCAAAAATATTGTCAATAACAAGACTTGTTACAAGAGCGACGTGTGATAACCAGTGATGCCAGACGCCTTCGACCTGAAAGGGGGACATCTGAGGCGAAAAAGGGGGACAAAGGGGGACTTGATCACTGCAAAAAAGGGACGTTTAGGGGGACAAAAAATAAAATTATAAAACGCTGCAAATTTTACACAAGGGTTAATTATTCTTCAATTTCAATTTCTTTCAATTATTATTATTATTTGATAAAGGTTACTTGTTCAAAAAATAATTTTGTGTCAATAAAAATATTAAATATTTTTTGAAAAAAAAAAAAAAAAAAAAAAAAAGCTTCAAGGGTTTGGGCTGAAAAACTTGTGGGCACAACCAGATGTTAAACCAAGTATTTTGTCATAATTTCTGATTAAAAAAAAAAAAAAATCCTACCCAAAACAGTCCGGACGGCGGACGGACATTTTGTTTCTTGAATCTAGACATCTTACAACGTATTTTAAAATTAAATTTTTTAATTTAAATTTAAAATGGTCAATTTTGAGGCCGATCAGAACTTTCGACCTCCATCGCAATTACATAGGTGTATTATTCCAAGAATCCATTATATTTATTTATTATTCCATTGTATTATTAAATAATAATAATAGATACAAAATGGAATAATAAATTTTATAATTCCATTTTTAGGATCAGGTCCCAGCCACGAACAGAATTCAGCCCGACTTTCCCACGATTTTTGATACCTTTGTACCCGCTTTGAACCCCACTTTCACCTGCTTTGGTGGCGTTTGATAGCCATCACTACTACTGCACACATCACACAAAGATAAAACTATTAATCAAGATAGAGAGATCGAGTAGGTCAACAGTTGATTATAATCAACGAGTAATTACTCATCAAACAAAAATATACAAAGTTTGTTTAACAAACCGGACCAGTAACCAGCAGTGTAACCTGCCTTCGCTCCTTCTTCCATCATCATCTTGTTGTTCTTCACCAATTGCGTTAGCGCGTCACAAATCTACAGGTAGGTAGTTGCTGGGGGGTGCTAGGTATATCTATTAGATAACTACTTAGGTAGGTACCGATAACATACTTATACTTACAGATTTACCTATTTGTTTTCTTTTCTATCTAAACCATTTGGGGGGAAAAAGGGGGACTTTTTCCGAAAAAGGGGACTTCGGGGGACGGGGGAACATGGGGGAACCAAGCTCCAGAAAGGGGGACATGTCCCCCTAAAGGGGGACGTCTGGCAACAGTGGTGATAACCGTTATCAGATAACGACGAGCATGCGGTAGAAGAATCTGATAACGGTAGGGATGGGACGACCCAAATAGAACGGCTTCTTGCAATTTGGCTTCAACTAGTTTTTTTAATTTTTAAGTTTTTTTTTAAATTATAACGAGTAATACGTTTATTGTACGATTTATGTTAGGTATCTATTATTTATTTGGGTATGTTTGTTTTTTTTGCAACTCTGGAGAAAAAAAATCGCTGAAGGGAAAATCTGAAAAAATGATCAAGACGTTCTTCATTTTTAATTCTAAATCAATCAGGGACCAGTGAGCGACTACGTCTTTCCGCCTTTCACACGTACTTGAAATCATCCCCAGTATCTCTCTGAGATTTTTAATTCTTCATCCATTGAACCATTTCTAATATTGAAATTCAATCCTTTCATTCCATTTCGGTTTATTATTCTTGGAATAATACCCTATGTAGTAATACACCTAATCGTTTCCGTTTCAAGAGGTCTAGATTCCAAAACCGTCCGGGCCTTTGGGGGATTTTTGAAGGATCCCAGGAGTTCACATGAGGTTGACCAAGTAATTTTGGAAGCATAATCCTTTTTTTGATGTGCCACATCACAGATTCTGTTCAAACATTGTACAGAAAGAATTTTTTTTTTTTAATTTTTTAAAAATGTTTTAGGTAGGTACTTATTGATTAATTTTATTATATTCATCTTATATTAAAGAATAATAAATCCTTGTGTTTTTCTTCAATAAACCCAACATTAACGAAATAGAAATTTCTAGTTCGAGACTAAACGAAATCGGTACTAGATTTTCCCATCTAGTTGTGCCCACAAGGTTCTCAGCCCGATCTCCCGAACCTGTGGGGCTGAAAAAAGGATCTACAGGAGGGGTTTTTGAAGGTTTTCGTCTATGAGATCGAGTTAGGTGTCGTTTTCGAAGTATTCTTCGACGTAGAATCCCTTTTGGGGGTTCCTAGAACGACCCGATTTCTCCGTTGGAGTCTGTGGGGTCTTTATGGGGCAAAAAATTTTTTTAATGGAACTATGGTGAGGGAATAGGGGGGAAAAGAGTCTTTTCTTTTAAGGCATTTATTCGATATTGCCTCAGGCATCGCTTTCAAAGTAGTTAATTCTGGACGCATAATCCATTTTTCGAGTCCTGTTGGGAAGATGTCGCTGGCCCAGTTCAAGACCGGCTCAAGTGCAAATTCACAAATTTTTCAGGAAGAGCGTTTAAAAAAGCACTGTGAATTCAATGTTGAATATCTCTGGAGCTAATGCAGCCAGCGCCTTGAAACTTTGACCACTAACTCAGTATGGTCTTGGTATACATACCTGCAAATTTGAGATTTTTTCGTCTGTTAATTAAAGAGTTAATTAGTAGATGAGACAGTATTGTCCTGAAAATGTTGAGCTATTCTGAAAATTGAGACCGTGCAAGAGTGACTTATTTGTAAAATTTACAGTAAATTTTACAAATAAGTCGCTATTATTTAATAATATTTGCATAATAATTATAAATCCATTTGGGAATTGTTTTAATAAGAGAAGTTTTGAGAAAATAACGTAAAATTATGCGACATATGCGACGGTCTTACGCGGGAGTATGGGCAGTGGAATGCTGTTGAGACAGTCTTTCACGTAAAAACACACCTTTCCTCTCGAAGGTCAACGCGAAACTGAACTTCAGCCACTATTGCATTGGGCTCCAGACAGATTGCGTTCAGTGTGGAACGTCGCAAGAGCGCTCTGACGGCGACTGGGTAAAGTTAGAAAAAAACCGATTACACCATTAGAAAGAGCACGAAAAATTGAGTAAGACTGGCTCAAAAACCGAAAAACGAAAAATTTGCACTTAAGCCGGTCTTGAACTGGGCCAGCGATGTGAGTATTGCATTTTATGGAATGTCGGAAGATAAAATGGTGATTTAATGGCTCGCTGTGGACAAGATGTTAAAATTTAACTAATAAAACAAAATATTAAATTTATTTAATAAAAAAATTTATGCTCTTTTCTGATAATTAGGAACCCAGTACTGACGGCAGAGAGCGTTATTTGTCAACAAATATAATTCTTAACTAAAAGAACCAGATTATCCTGGAATGCGGATTTTCCTCAATCCAACGGACCAGTAAGTAACTACCTACAACCTACCTACGCCCCTACCAGCTGTTACAATTTCGAGTAGCAGCTACTCATGATTGAAGCCATACATATCAATCAACAACAACACAATTTTCTTCTACTTCAACTTTCCCTGTCATAACCTTAACCATAAAGCTCCGCCATATTTATTTCTTGTGTGGAGTGATTGTGTAAAGACATCATCATGGTAAGAATTTTATCGCTTTACATCGAATTTAGTTTTGTAACGACAGCATTTTGAACAGTTTTAACTGAAACGTGTTATGTCTCTAAACATATCACGATTGTAAAGAATCTTTTACCAGATAGAAACATTTGGTTGTGTTCTCTCGTGATGGTGGGTTGTGTTTACGCACGCTGAACTTCGACTTCCTCAGCAGGGAATTGACGGGTTTTATTTTTGATTTCAGTCGGCTCACAAGACCTTCAAAATTAAGCAGAAGTTGGCGAAGAAGCTGAAGCAGAACCGGCCCATCCCGCAGTGGATCAGAATGAGGACGGGGAACACTATCAGGTTTGTTGTTTCGCTTGGTTTTTGTGTGTGGTGTTATGGGTGAAAGCCTTGAAAGTTGTGGTCGGTGTTGCTAGTTCGAAAATGGTTTGGTGCAGACGGGTTTTGGTGGACAGCTATCGTTGGGGTCACCACTTAGGTGGAATAAGCCGACCCGCGTGTATTTATTGAGGCATAGCTAGCTGAATAATTTGCTATTTGCATAATAGCAGATTATTAAATAATCTGCTCAAATTTTGAGGCATTTGTTACTTCTTACTTAGCATGAGCACCCTTGATATCCATTTTCCAACCTTGCATTGCGAGAGATGGTTCGTCATTAATGAATTAACAGGGTGGCCGCCTTCTGGAAAAGTCAGGGAATGAAAAATTTCAGGAAAAGTCAGGGAAACGTCAGGGAAATCGGTCACAAGTCAGGGAAAAATTTTTGATTTAAAAAAAAAAAAATCAAAAATTGTATTAAAATACGAATTTTGTTTGGTGACTTTGTTCCTCTCTTCCGTCCCGAAAAGGATGATAATTTTTGAATTTTGGTGGAAGCGACTTTGCCGGGTTTGTTTTCCCCTCACTCTTCATCCATGTTGCCCGCACAAGTTCAATGAGTTGGCGGAATTCCCGTTACAGATAATATCTGTAACGATATTATATTATAATATCGTCGCTGAAGCAACCACATGCTACAACTCAATTTTTGGCCAAAATGAGTTAGACCCTATTCTTTATGTAAAATGTTGCTCTGGATCCATTTCCGAGGTCAGATTAAAGAAAAAACCAAAAGCAACACTGCTACAGCGAGTTTTGACCACATGCATGGAACAAGGAGGTCCTTGTTCCTTGGACCACATGCTACAAACGATTTCGTTTTTCCACATGCTACAACTCAGCTGTTTTGCATGCAATACACCGGCGAAATGGAGGCACGGGTGGGTTTTTCGATTTTTCTCGTATACTAAGCAATAAAAACGATTTTTTTTTTTGTTTCCATTGTTTTATCAGATTTTTTTTTTTAATATTAAGCACCTTGTTACATCTGAAAAAATTGTTTTCACGTTGGAATCATCCGTGAAAAACTCAGTTCAGTTGTTTTGCCACTTGAGTTATAGCTTGTGGGCAAAATAGAATTTTGAGTTATAGCATTTGGTTGATGGTTTTGGTTGAGTTGTTCCATGTGGAAATGTCCATTCCTGAGTTACAGCTTGTGGTACAAAAATCGGTTTTTCGTGTCTCCCGAAAAGTTGGCAAAATTGAGTTATATCATGTGGTTGCTTCAGCGACGATATCCCCATTCACACGATGAAAAGTCCCACTTCATGCACCTCTCTTCATAATGGAATGTTCCACTTCACCCACGAAGTAACCTATCAATCTTTCACTTGGTATTTTGGTTCGAGATCTCTGTCCTTGTAATCATTACTAGTTAATTAAAAAGATTAAAAAAGGTTAAAAAAATTTCAAGCGATTAAAATTTTCAGAATTAATAAAATGTCAGATTAAATTATTATTATTAATAATGAAATTAGTAAAATCTCAGATTTTGAATAATTTTGGGTCTGGAAATTAGGTATTTTTGCAGGGAAAAGTCAGGGAATTAATTTTTCCCAGCTTGGCGGCCACCCTGATTAACCTAATTAGGTTTTGTGGGTAAAACTCGGTTCTAGTGTGGCTTTTGGATGATAATAATAAAGGTTTTGAGTAAAGACAAGAAGTCCTTTAGGATACCTACCTAACATTACAATGTAATCCGACAGGGTGACATGTCATGTCACCCTGTCGGATTCGTAAAATGGATTCTAGATTTGTTCTCTGTTACTCTGTGGATTCTAGGGAGTTCTCAGACCTGTCCGATCACACCGTGATGCTCTGTGGGGTGTTCATGGGGGCTGCAGAATCTTATGGGATATCTTAAGATTTTTGTGAACTGGATTGAAGAGTTGCTTGTCGAAGTGTAGAAACCATAGGGGCCCTAGACCCACCCGTGGGGACTCGAAGGGGCTAAAAACGGGAGAAAACATTCCCATTCCCTCTCTTAACTAGGTACCGTAAGGAAAAGAAGAGACCTTTCCTAAAAGATATGAGCACCACGATAGTCCAGTCAAATTGTGTTATTAGAGAGATCCTTCGTTTCCAAGATACAAGCGTAAAACCGAAACAACGTCCAAAATGTCGGGGTTATTGCCGTTTTTCGATCTGGCGCCGACCAGCTAGGAGGCAGCAAACTTCAGATTGGGATTCAGCTTCTCAAAAAATGATCATCCATTGAAAACACTTGTACCTCATTTTTTCGGTAAACACAATTTGAGAAATTGTATGTTGGACCACTTGACCCCTCTGCTGCTCAATCGTCCACTGTATTGAACAGAATGCGCTTGTGTCTTGTAGAAACCTCATTCTTTTAACTCCTGTTGTCTTGTTTCAGGTACAACGCCAAGAGGCGTCACTGGAGGCGTACCAAGCTCAAGCTGTAAACACTTCAGTCCGGACGAGCTGCAAACTTTTATTTTCAGTTATTTTTTATTCTAAGGATTTCACAATAAACTTGGTGTTCTTCTGAATCACACTTGGTGTATTTTTCCTTCACCAGGCATTGTGGGATTGTGACTTGAGATAGCAGACTTATTATATTATGAACGGAGTGTACAATTCGCAAGTACGACTCGGTTGGTACCTACTGTTCGCCGTTCTTCTTCTTTGGGTGCCATACCCGTAATCGGGCGTTGGCGACCTCTCGCTACTAACATCTGTTGAGCGTGTTGACCAGTTATTACAGAAGTAGTAACTGTTCGCCGTTAGTATTATCGTAATAGTCGGCGGTGATTTGTTGTCCATTGAGTTCTCGATGATGACGGCAGTTCGGCCATTATTGCTTTTTTTTGCTGTGCCCATTTACCATTCCATCTGCTCTATCAGCTTCTCTATGTGTCAAGTCTATTTCCACGATGACTGAAAACACTTGTTGACCGGTTTTCGGTTTATCATACCATGTCGTACGTATTGATGATGGTCTATAACAAACCGAAACCGGTCAGCAAGTGTTGGAAGTCGTCTTTTATGCCATCTCCTTCTTTTCAAATTACAAACAGGCCTTATAACAATAATAATCAACAGGTCAGAAATATTAAATCATTTTCCGAAAAACGGTAAAGCTTGTTTGATGTACAGAAGTTCGGTAAAATAGGAAAATGTTCACCTTTACAGTTGGGTGCTTTTCGATGGTATCGGAGAAATTAGGTTAACTTTCGATTCATGACACAAAAATATCACATCTTAAATAGACGAGGGTTCCAAAAATTTAATTAATTAATAAAAACAGATAATCTTTCTTTATTCGAAGATCGCCTTGTATATTAAATAACCCAAATAGCGATTTCTCGAGTGAAACCCCCTCGGAAGGCCCGATTGGGTGTAACGATCGCATTGACGCAACTAGGATGGGAAAGAGTTCCTTATTGGGGTCTTGAAAAAAAGGCCAACTTTGGGGCAAATCAAAAATGTCAACTTCCGTCCCGTTATTCAGATAGAATAATAAACTGAAAACGGGGCAACAATCATGTTTTCGTTGTCTGTAACAATCTGTCAAGGGGTATCATTAGCTGAGATTTTTAATTTGGCAAAATTGTTGAACAGTGTTTATCCAACATTAAATTGACCTTTTTATGCTCACTTGGTCGTGTAATTGTTTCGTTTTTGGCGCGGAGGTTATTTGGTTTGAAATTTTGGTTTGACACCATACGTTTTATGATGTGTAGATTTCAAATAATATCATGTTTTTGACGAAAATTGGTGGGTCCGCTGACCATATATCGCCTTTTCAAATTACGTGTTTCTGGGTCTGCTGACCCAGGTGCGGCATTTAACTCGACCCCATAGCTAAAACGCTTCCGTAGCCCTTTTTGGTTTATTATTATTAGAATAATACACCCATGTAATGGCGACGGAGGTCGAAAATTCTGATCGGCCTCAAAATTTGATATTATCCGTTTCAAGAGGTCTAGATTCCAAAAACGAAATGGCCGTACGTCGTCGGGGCCGTTTTGGGCGGCAGGATTTTTTTTTTTTTTTTTTGAATGAAATTTTGACAAAATACTTGGGTTACCATTTAGTTGTGCCAGCAAGGTTTTCAGACCGATCGCCCGAACCCGTGGGGTGCTATGGCGCTATAGGATGGCTTTTTGAAGGGTTTCGGCTATGGGATCGAGTGAGGTGTCGTTTTCGAAGTACGGGACGTAGAATCCATTTTTGGGGTCCCAGAACGATCCGATATCGGATTTCACGTGAAATATTTCACCGCTTCAAGCAGGATCTTTTGGACTCTACAAATGGGATTTTTGAAGCATCCCGGAACACATTTCACTTTTCGAGGTCCACCCCACTTTAAAAAAAAATTTTTTTATTGACACAGAATTAGTTTTTGCACAAGTAACCTATATCAGAGAATACCTAATAAACCCTTGTGTAAAATTTGCAGCGTTTTGAGCTTGACCTTTGAGCGTTTTGCAGCGAAAGAGAGAAAAGTTAGTATAGATTACGAATTGATACTCCCACTCGCATGAGCCTTCGCTGATTCAATGAACTTGGAAGTGATGGATTCAAAGCGAATAGCGTCGTTCATTGATCGACGGCTCTTAGCAACGACCTGTTTTGACAACACGTGAGATGAGGAGGTTTCAAACACCCAAACTTTGGACGGACGATCTCATTTTGTTCGTGTGGAGCCTCCGTTAGTTATGGAGAACTATTCAGTGTTGGGGCGAATAGGAGAAGGTGCTCACGGCAGTGTACTCCTCGGAAGGCGAAAGTCCGACGACAAGGTTTGTTGTGAAGATGTTTCGTAGAAATTGTCCATTTTTACAATAACAGCCTAGGAGATGACATTGTTTTTGTTGTGTTTGTGCAGGAAGTGGCCCTGAAGAAAATACTGGTGAAGAAGCTCGATGATGGGATCCCAACTGCGATTATTCGAGAAATTAAAACCATGCAAGTCCTACACAACCCATACGTGAGTACCTTTCAGCCTAGATTTTAATGGGAGGTGGAAGTGGACGCTCGCTGAAGAGTTTTTCCTCAAACTGTCTTTCCAGGTGATGCGCCTTCTCGATCACTTTCCCAAAGGGACGGGATTCGTTTTGGTGTTCGACTACATGCCGTCCGGCCTCTGGGAGATGATACACGACGTCGAGTCTTCCCTGACGGAGTCCCTCATCAAAAGTTACGTGGCGATGCTCCTCAAAGGGCTGGACCACATGCACAAGAACGGGATCATGCACCGAGTAAGATCCATTCCTGGCGTGTTTCATCATCCCTTACAGATCCATTAAAAGGTGTCTTTGGTTTGCTCAGGATTTGAAACCAGCCAACCTCCTCATTGGATCCGACGGCATCCTCCGTATTGGTGATTTCGGCCAAGCGAGGACCATTTGGAAAGAGAAGAACGGTAAACGGCCCTACACCCAGCAAGTGGCCACCAGATGGTACCGCGCTCCAGAACTCCTTTACGGGGCTCGATTGTATACCGAAGCCATCGATTTGTGGGCAGTCGGTTGCATATTCGCTGAAATGTTCCTGAAAAGGCCGCTGTTCCAGGTAGATTAAATTAAATGACCGAGAGGTAATGATTTGATGAGTGGATTCCTGTACGGCACCCAACCACCCGCTGCACAGTGGCCAATTTTCCGGATCTAGGTGGACGAAATTCGCAGATGGGCCTATAG
Organism: Pilophorus perplexus; assembly: GCA_955831195.1. Lineage (NCBI taxonomy): Eukaryota > Metazoa > Arthropoda > Insecta > Hemiptera > Miridae > Pilophorus > Pilophorus perplexus. Next base: position 20,311,168 of record OY037014.1, read on the forward strand.
GCCTATAGGATAGGTATATCCTTTAGGAAATTTAACGCGAATATACCATAAATGAGAGGTCTAAAATTACTCCTTTATGTTTTTTGAATATTTTTTGTGTGTGCAAAAAACGAGGTTTTTCATCAGTTTTTGATTGTTTTTTCAGTTTTTAATGATTCTTTAAAAACGACACCACCCTGCAAAATAAAAACATCTATAGCCATTGGTATACCTATGTTGTAACAACGTTTTTCAAAATATTTCGAATTTTTAAATTTTTATTCATTTTACGTTTTTTGATGGCCGATGGCGACTGGCCGATCAATTGAATTTTGAAGTGTTGGTATTCAATCGATGCAGAATTTCATGGTCTTCAATTTTGTGCATCGCGATATTTTCCGAGTAACGCATGGTTTCAGAAATGTATGCGAAAAACCAAAAGAAGTCGAAAGATATCGGGTTTGCGCAAAAAAATCCTTAGTAGGTGGGTAGGATTGCGGCCTGTGGGGTGTATTACCGCATGACTATATGTGCCACATGTGACTATGTAGGTATGATTAACTACTTATATTTTGGTTTATTGTTCTTTGAATAATACACCTATGTAGTCGAGACTGAGGTCGACGACTTCGATCGGTCTCAATTGAGTCGATCGGTCTCAATATTAATATTCCACAAAAAAAAAAAAAAATTCATTGACACAGAATTAAATGTTTGCACATGTAACCTATAACAAAGAAATAACCCCTTGTGTAAAATATGCAGCGTTTTACATTAGTATTGGGGGACACCCCCAGATCGTTACTGTGATGATCGAGGATCAAACCAATGAAACACAGAATGTGTTTTTCTTTAATTCCGCCGATTATTTGAAATAAATCTCAGAGAGTGGGGACTCTCTCCTCATTCAGGTGTAAATCCTTCAGCTGTGAAGGTGGGTGGAGAGGACGTGGTTATGCAGGGGAGTGGTTGAGGGGGCGAGGGACCGTGGATGGAGGGCGGAGAATCAGGAATGCTTGGTCCTGGGACGGGGACATTTTCAAATCGGGATACCCTAGGAAAAAACACATTCTGTGTTACTTTGTATCGCCGGAAGGCCTTTACAAATAAACCTTCTCATTCTCATTCTCTCACATTCTGTATAAAACTACCTACCTACTGCTCTAAATGGAACTTTCGCTGCAACAATCTCCATGGTGCATCGTGGAGCTCATCCTTTTTCCACGAATTCGTCCGTAGTTGATGTCAATTTTTGCTGAAAAGGTATTAAAAATATGCTGGAACGCATTCTGGAGACTTTACAAAAATCCACTTGAAATACTTTCGGTTAGAGCCTCTTTGATTCCAGAAAAATCAAAAATATGAGTGCTGGTATGCTCATATGCGATAGCCATGGCAATGACTGCAGTCAGTAAGCCCACTGACCTTCTTAGTTTCCAACGTTTCAATCTGAGCAGCTCTTCAGAAGTATTAAGACAACAACCTGCCGCCATTTTGGACGGTTTTTTATTCACAAATTGTGAATGCATCCACCTGTTAATGGCGCCTCTGAAGAAGGTTGGTAGCCCAGCCGCCTGCTCCAGGCCTACATTTGGGGTTTCAAAGCCCCTTGGCCAGAGTGCCTGCATGTTTGTTATGCACCTGAGATTCCTCTGGGCCCTGGAGCCCACTTTGCGTTTTGCACAGTCCCGTACCACTTGTGACGAGATGGATTGCGCTGTGAGTGTCTAGATCCCTGCCTGTCTGAGAGGATTCGGATGTTGGCTTTGGTGCCCCCCCCCCCCCCCCCTGTTAATGTTGCAACTACCTACATCTGCAACTTCCTGCCAGGTTGGTTTGTTACCAACTCATACAGGCTGCAGGTCTTGCTGCTGCTCTCGTTGCCATTGCTTTACCAGTTCCACCTTAGTTGACCCACGGGCCAGAACCTCGACATCCCCTTTCTCTTCCTCCCGTCGACAATACCCAAACTAACTCTTGTTTTTGTTCTCAGGGTGAAACCGACATCGACCAGCTGGCTTTGGTGATCAAATGCTTGGGAACACCGACTGAAGACAATTGGCCAGGACACGCTCAACTTCCGGACTTCAACAAAATAACGTTCGCCCCTTCCAGACCCCAACCTTGGGACGTTTTGGTTCCTGGAGTCCCCGCGTCCGCTCAGAACCTCACCAAAGAGTTCGTCAAGTACGACAGTTCCCGGAGGATCCGACCAAACGAGGTAAGCGATGACCGTACAAGTTGTACATGACCAAACTGTTGACGTTTCATTTTGTTCACAGGCGCTCAAACACAAATATTTCTTTTCACCTCCTAAAGAGATCCCCGAAAGGGACTTGCCTCGCCCGCACCACAACCACCGAGCAGAACTTAAAACCAAGGAGCACGACGTAGGGAACCTCCACCTGTTCCAGGACCTCCATTTTCTTCTGGACTCTGTGCCATAATCTTTCGTGAGCCTCAGCAGATTTTCATTTCTGGGACGAATACACAGGTCCCGTCTTCTTATTGTATTTTATATCAGCTTCTAGCCGTTCCAGTATTATTGGATGATTTTACGTTGTTTTCCGATGTAGGAACCTATAGAATAAGTTAATTCAACAAGTGTTTGTGATATTCGCCTTATCATTCTACGGTAGGATGAGGTCGATTAGAAAAGTTGACCTGAATCATCTGAAGACTGGTTGGTCGGCCCAACACATCACGCATTGCTGTGAATTTTTTGAAGTGAAAATTGCAAAAATGTTCTCTGTCTGCAGTACTTGTTTAAGTTTTTAAAACGCCGCAAATTTTATTTTTTGTATAAATTCTGCAAGAATTAATTCCATGTCAATAAAACATTAAAAATTCTCTCCTGATAAAATCATTTGACCGCCCCAGTCTCACAAGCTCCTCTTCATGAGGCAGCCAGGCGGTCTAAATTTTAGACTACGGTGGCTACATTCGTGAGAAATGCAGGATATCAGCTCCCTGAAACAAGAAAAAATCGAGAAATTTCCCCCACATACCCCCCGGTTTTTATTAAAATTAATTGTTTAATAAAAATGGGTGAAGTGCATTAGGTACGTAAGTAGCCAGCGTTTTATCACTCTCCAAATGGTTTTGGGCCTTTTCAAACAGGCTTCAGACCTCTCCATCTGGTTGTGCAGGACTTTAACCAGTTTTGAAACTCTTTTAACTGGTTGAACCCTCTTGTGTTGCTATTAAAACCAGTTCCATAGCTCCTTGAGCTGGTTTTCGGTTCTGATCTCTGCTCTGTAGAACTTTAAATCGTTACCTACTTCTGTTCCTCTTAGACCACTCGAACCAGTAATAGGTCAGCAACTATAAAGAATTCTTTATGGGGCTTCAAATCAGATTTGAAGCCCATCTCTGTTGAATATGAATAAAACAAAGTAGGTATCAGGATGCTTAGATTTTTGATCAGAACTCTTTGAAAATCAGGAGGAAAGTCTGGAGACCCTGGCAGGACGCCTGGCAACCCTAGTAGGTAGGTACAACTATCTCAGCATCTGATCAGATGCTGTAAAACGCATTCTGTTTTATGCTCGAAAACCCCATTAGGTATGCTATTATGCTCGAAAAACATTGTTCAAACCTGTAGAGACCGTGAGACAAAAAAATCGACTACGAATGAGGCTATAAATGGCATTTTGAAGGGCTTCGAATGAGCTGACGTTCTGAGTAATTTAGGACGTAAAATCCTTTTATATTGTCTGAATTCACCGAAAGGCTGAAGAGGGGCTTCAGAAGGATCAGGGTTTTTGAACATGATTCAAAAATACTTCGCGACGGAGGCCGAAAATTCTGATCGGTCTCAAAATTTGAGGTTTCAAGAGGTCTAGATTCCAAAAACGAAATGTCCGTCCGAGCCGTTTTGGGTAGTAGGAATTTTTTTAAAAAATCTTACATTTTAAACAGGTACTCGGTTTACCATCTAGTTGTGCCCGCAAGGTTTTTCAGTCCAATCGCCCAACCCTTGGAGCGCTATGTGACTAAAATGGGGCTACGGGAGAGTTTTTAAGGGTTTCGGCTATGGGGTCGAGTAAGATGTCGTTTTCGAAGTATTTTTAGACGTAGAATCCCTTTTTGGGGGTTCCAGAACTATCTGATTGTGTTGTGGGGATCTATGGGGCTTTCATGAGGCTCTAATGGGATTTTTGAGGATCCCGCGTGGTCAAATAAGGTGTCGTTTCCCGAGTAATTTTTGACGCATAATCCATTTTTCGAGGTCCCACGTCTGTTCAAACAATGTACAAAAAAAAATTTTTTTAATTTCTTCAATGTTTTCTTAATGACCTAGAATTAATTTTTGCAAAATTAACGTATAACAAAGAATAATAAACCCTTGTGTAAAATTTGCAGCGTTTTAACCTTTTCGTTTGAAGATAATTTTTGCACAATGTTGGTTTATTATTATTCTTGGCGTAATACGCCTATATAATCGCGACGGAGGTCGAAAATTCAGATCGCTCTAAAAATTTGACGTTAGGACCTATCCGTTTCAAGATGTCTAGAATCCAAAAAAGAAATGTCCGTCTCGTTTACTCTACATACCTACAAAAAAAAGAAGTAAATGTTCGAATGTGTAGAGATTCTCTACTAGAGAACTAAAATTTAGTTTTAATTTAGTTTAAAATTTAGTTTTAATTTAACATTAAATGTTAATGTTCGAATCGGAGCCCTAGTGATGATGGTACGAAACTGAGTGGGTTTCATGATCGTTGAACTCAGAAAAAAAAACTTCTGAAATTGGGTTGTTGTCTCCAAAAAGCTGTGGACCAAAAATCGGTAGGTAGTAATCCGAAAAATTGGTTGCGTTGGCAACGCTGTAATGCCACACGTGAATCACTTGGATCAGCGGGCTCAAGTTTTGAATTTCCCTCCTACCACCTCCGCCCGCCGAGCAGGCCTTCCCGATTGGTCGACGGGGAATGGCCTGACTCGACCCCACCGCCCAATCCGACGTCGCATAAACATCAACAAAAGCCTCCTTCCGTCATCTCCCCGAAACTCCGCACCAGACCAAAACAAAACCTTTTGACAGCCAGTCGCTCCGCGGACGGTGGACTTTGCCGTCTGTTTTAGTTTACACCCCTCGTCAGGGGACCCCCGTGTTCGAATTTCGTCTGTGCGGTTTTTTTTTTGTCCGTTTTCACGTTCCACTGAGAGCAAAATGACAACAACACCAACGTCCATCCCCGAAGAGAGCCTGGGTGGTGAGTTCATTGATTTTGACCTACCATCTGTTCCAACTTGTACGCAATTCGCCAGGTGATCCAATTTCCGCACGTCGATCAAATTCCCCAACATCCTTCCCACCCTTTTGCGCCACCCGCTCCAAATTCCTTTGTTTATAATCACATTATCATTTGCGTATTGACCTTGGATGCGGTAACGGCGAGGGTCCTACGTCTTTACCCTTAACGGGAGAACAACAGTTGTTGGACGTAGTTACTACGTCCAACTTACCTACATCAACACTGCCAGAATTTTGTGTCAGATACGAATCCCAACTAAAAGCCTCCAACATCACCAGAGCTAACGACTTCCTAATCACATCGCATATCCCTAATAAATTGTTTGATTGTCCACCAAATCATTAGCCCGTCGACATAAATTCGTAAATAGGAAGATTGCCAGGTGTTCCGTGTTGCTGCCGCATTCCGCAGCTTGAAGAGGCTGCCAAGTGCGAAGGCGTTTTGCTCTTTTTCGTTTGTGCAACGAGCGTAGATTCTAAATAAGGAAGAAGCGTAAAAAAGGAAGGCGCCGACTTACTTATATGTCGGCTAAATTCGCAGAAAAAAAAAACGTTGAAACTGTTTATTTGCTCAAAACCTTATAAATCTACGGAAATACGGAAATGTCAGGGACCTCGAGAAATCGATTCTGCGTTCAAAATCACCTTTTAAACGACGTCTCACTTGGTTCCTTAGTCAAAAGGGCTCCCAAAAAGCTGACCAGGTGGCCCTGATTCGATTGCACGCCAGAAACCACTTCGAAAACGACGCTCCACTCGACTCCCCTGGATCAAACCCTTCAACCAACCCAGCTGTAGTCCGCAGAGAAATTTCTCATAGTAGACATTGATTATTTCCTTCCGTTGGTTCTCCCTTCTAAAAATCTACGATCATGGTTGGTTCTCATTGTTTTCTATTTTATCCTTCTGGGGGATAATATCATCGAAACAAGGGTACTATAAGAAAGACAGAAAATAAACACCCCTATGTAAAACGAATTCACAAAAATCGATTGTGAAATAAAATTTCGGGATTTGGGATAAAAATCGCTACAAATTGATTGCAAAAAATTGGAAAATCGGAGGTAAACAAAAATCGATTTTTCGATTTAATTGCATCCCTACCTTGAAATCCCCACAGCATGGATTGACCGGTCTGAGGCCATCATTAATGATTTTCCTACTAACTTACCCTGAAAACGACACCTCTCTTGGCCCCCTGGCCAAAACCCCACATTACCGAATTCCATAGAGCCATTACAGAGTGGTCGGTCCGGCCTATAGGCCGGTTTATATATAAACCCTCAAATCGATTTCTCGTCCTAACTCGCGCAAAAACGACACCTCACCAGACCCACTTTTCAAAAACCCCACCTGTCGCCCCTTTACAGCCCCAAAGACCAATTTCGCGTCCTGGATCACCTCAAAAACGACACCTCACTCAACCTCCTGACTCCAGCTGTAGCCCCACGGAGTGTGCGGTTAGCCTGGAAAACCGTTTATAAACGTCGATTTTACGTGCGAAATTACTTTGGAAACGACACCTGGCTCGACCCTCAGGTCCTAACTCTTCAAAAAACCCATCTGTTGCCCCACAATGCGGTTGGATAGTTCTGGGAATCAATTTCACGTCCTCAATTACTTCTAAAACGACACCTTACCCGACCTCTATGCCCAAACCCAAAAGCCCACCTGTAGTCCCTCAAAAGCCCCACGATTTGGTTGGACAAGTTTGGGGCACTGAATCGATTTCATGTCACAAATTACTTCGGAAACGATACCTCACTCGGCTCCCTACCCAAAAATAATTCAGACCCCTCATTTGTTGCCAAGAGCTTGTCCTGCGTTGGGGGGTCCTTGTTGAGGTTTTCTACGTGGTGGACGTCATGTTCAGGACAATATTCTCGTCTTGGAGGTCGTTGCTCGTGCCCCCCCAGCAGTTGAGCGGTAATTGCGACCAATCAGGACTCGCTATTGACCAATTATTGCCGGCTCGCTCGCAGCTATTTTCTACGTCGTCGGTTTCTTTTCAACCTGGCGTTTTAATTATTTTTTGTTCGGTGATTCGAACCGAAAGGTTTTGAAGATACGTGAGCACGTTCACAATCAGGGCTCTCTCCTCGTCAGCTGAGCCAAAACGAGTTCATCATTCCGATGTAAAGCAATGCATCCGACAGATTTCAGTGAGGTCCTTTGATGGAAGGCTGTAAAGGTCAAAGGTCTTCACAATCAACAGATGGGGCGAAGAGCAAATGACCCAAACGGGGCCGTGGACGCCTACGATGACGCACGCTTGGAAAAGTTAGCTTTGTTTGCGGCTGTCGCAATCACCCGAGTGTATGGCCTCGACGAGGGTGCCGTTGTTTACATATCGCCGAAGAAAGCGAAAATACCGACAAACCTCGGAATACATTAAACAATTCATTTCCACTGGAAGTGACTAGTTTTTGTAGGGATGCCAAAAAAAGTATCGATACTTTTAGATTATCCCCCCCCCCCCCCCCCCCCACGATGTATCGGCGGAGAAACGATTCAAAATTTCGAGAATCGGACCGATCATGTCAACCAATAATAGTTAGCGGCAACGGATGTATACATACATACAACATGGAGTGCCACACATCCACGGTGATGTCCCTGTACCTACCTATACGAACTCGAAATCCCACCATACTCGGAGAACGACACCCCATGGCCAGATACCTTCAAAAACCCCTCCTCTGGCCCTTTTTTCGCTCTACGGAGCCCCACGGTGTATCGGATGGATTTGAGGCCCCTAACAAATTGAGTCTACGGTACAAAATTACTTCGAAAATGATACCTCACCTCATTCGACTTCTTGACTCAAGTCCTTCAGAAGCTACATTTATAAATGTTGCCCTAGTTGCAGTACATAGTTGTGGACTTTTTCGTTTCACTTCCCTTTCTGTCAGTTTATCTGCCTGGTAACCATTCATCCCATAAATAAAGGTTCCTGAGCCAGATTCCCGTTTTGTTTAGAGGAATTTTGGTTTGTTATTCTTGAACTAATACACCTATGTAGTCACGACGGAGGTTGAACATTCTGATCCGCCTCAAAATTTGACATTATCCGTTTCAAGGTTTCTTAGATTCCAAAACAAAATATCCTTAAGGGCAGTAGGAATTTTTTTAAGAATCTGAAAATTTGACGAAATACTCGGTTTACCATTTAGTTGTGCCCGCAAGGTTTTCAGCCCGATCGCCTAAAACCGTGGGGCTAAAAAGGGCTACGGGAGGTTTTTTTTTTTGGCTATGGGGTCGAGTTAGGTGTCGTTTTCGAAGTATTGTTGGATGTAGATTCTACATTGTAGAATCCATTTTTGGGGGTCCCAGTCGATTCCACCGTAGGGATCTCTTTGGCTCTCATGGGGCTACAAATGGGATTTTGAAAGAGCCCAGTAGTTAAAATGAGGTGTCATTTTTCGAGTAATTTTTGACGCATAATCAATGTGTTAAATTTTGTCGACGTCCCACATCTGTCCAATGTAGGTACACTTTTTTTTTTTTTTTTTTTTTTTTTTTTTTCAAAAGAATTTTTTAATGAGCACAAGAATTTATCGGTATTAATTTTATCAATGAATAATAAACCCTTGTGTAAAATTTCAGCGTTTTTTTAGTTCACTGTTGTGGAATGCTCCACGTTTCTGGGGGGGGGGGGGGGGGGGGGGGGGATCCGTGTAAACCGCCAAAATTTTGGCGGTTTACACGGATTTGTTTTAGTGAATATTTAATATTCACTAAAACGGTAGAAAATCTTTAGAAAACTCCGAGTAATTGAGGTTTATTTTCTGCTCTGCTATAACTGGCGACAGGGGTGCGTTTTCGTCGTGATTTTGCCGTTTTCACGCGACGCTTGTCGGGATAGCACCGTAATTTACGTTCCGTGGGGGCTGTTGTTGCACCGGACACGCGGGTTCGGAGGGGCAGATCAATGTTTTGGAAGGTTGGGGGTTGGTGCGCCTGCCTCATTGCACGTGTAACGCGTTCAGGTGGCGGATGGAGAAGAACGCCGTTCAACATTTCGCGGGGAAACATTTTGGTTTACAATTGGAACGTGGGGAAAATAAATCTCTGGGGGGTCGGTCCTACGAGAAATGTTGGGTTTTGAGGGCCGTAAAATGCCGTCACGTTTCCTTGGCGATTTTGGTTGTTGCACCTCAAGCGCCCGTTCTTTGGCCATTTCCCTCACCTTCATGGTCACCGAACTCTCAAGGTTCTTTGAACTCCATGTACCAGAACAGGACATGAACTTGTAAAAGGAGAGGCTGCTCTACTCGGAGAAACAACAATTTGGCTAACAAACCTGTACGTCCTTGTAAAGACGGGGTTTTTGAGGGTGTCGAGTGGGGTGTGGTTTTCGAAGTGATTTTGGACATCAACCTGGATCTCAGACCTCACCGACTCTTCTGTGGGGTTTACAAGTACTTAGTAGGCCAGTCGCCAGAGGGTTTTACTTGTGCAAGAAATGGTGTAGAAGCTTTTATTTTTTTTTAATGCTTGTACCTAATGGGTCTGAACAACAAAATATCAAAAATGGTATCAACACTTTTGGTGGAAAATCTTTTGGCGGGCAAAATACCTCGATTTTTAAGGGGCATTTTCCAGATTTTCACATATAACTAAGCATCGCAGAGAACACAGAAGACAAAATTAAATGACATTCAATCTAATTTCAATCACAAAATTAGAGAGCATAAAATTCTGCATCGAATGAGACCTTCTTACGCATTAGAATCGGTTCAGTCGTTTAGCCACAACCAAGCGTTAAAAAATATGCAATTTTTTCAACTTGCCTGCAAAATAGAATTGCTCATTTTTCAACCCCTGTAGTCTATGAACGGCTAATGCAATTTAATTGGCTCAAAATTTATGTTGTCGAGCATCAAATCACTAGTTCAGGGAGCACCTTCAGTGCAAAAAATACTACTTTCAACGGAGAAAACGAATTTAAACCAACATAAGACACGCCCAATCTGACACCGCTCGGTAAGCGGAAAACCACGTTTTTCAGAAAGTTTTCGGCTGTAGCTTGAAAACTATAGGCCCGATCCCCATTTTGGTTTATTATTCTTGGAATAATACACCTATGTTTTCGCGACGCGGGTCGACGACTCCGATCGGCCTCAAAATTTGACATTATCCGTTTCAAGAGGTCTACATTCAAAATCCGAAATGTCCGTCCGCCGTCCGCCGTACGCCGTCCGCCGTCCGGGCCGTTTTGGGCAGTAGGAATTTTTTAAAAAATCTGAAATTTTGGCAAAATACTTGGTTTACCATCTAGTTGTGCCCGCAAGGTTTTCAGTCCGATCGCCCAAACCCGTGGGGCGCTATGGGGCTAAAATGGGGCTACAGGAGGGGTGTTTTGAAGGCTTTTAGCTATGGGATCGAGTTAGGTGTCGTTTTCGAAGTATTTTTGGACGTAGAATCCATTTTTGGGGGTCCCGGAACGATCCGATTTCACTGTGGCGTTCTATAGGGCTTTCATGGGGCTAAAAATGGGATTTTTGAAGGATCCCAAGAAGTTAAATATTTTTCGAGTAAAAATTAAAGAATTTTTGAAAAAACACATTTTTGAAGAAAAAAAAATCCCCCCAAAAAATTTTTTTTGAAATATAAAAATCCAAAAAAAAAATTTTTTAATTTTTTTTATTGACAGAATTAAATGTCTGTACAAGTAACCTATATCACAGAATAATAAACCCTTGTGTAAAATTTGCAGCGTTTTTTTTTTTTTTCTTGTGAAATCTGATCAAATTTCCCATCGCAACTATTCCATGTGAAATTTGATTAGTGCATTGATAGGGGGAGGCGGGGGAGGCAAAAAATAGCAAATTTTGAAAGAAAAAAGAAAGTGTTTTTTGCACATTTTTGCCCATAACTCGGGAACGGTTTTTCCGATCTTGATTCTCTTTTTTCTGGTGCAGGCTGATTAAATTTAATATACGAGTCGGTAGGTGCATTGCATTTCTAAGGAGACCACAAAAGTGCCATTAGTATTCGTCGGAAAGGTTGGAAACCAGAAATTTGACCACCGTGGGTTTCAAACATTTTCTTCTCTCCCTCCGAGACTACCTATTCCTCCGATCGAAATTTCATTGTCCTCACGCGAAAACTGATTACATTTCCTTTCAGAACCGATATTAGGATTTTCCCGGAGACCTCAGGAAAAACCCGTAAACTGTCTCCCCAAGTATGTTATCAGAGAGGAAACTGCCACCAAGGAGCCCCGCAACATTTTCGAAGTGCTCTTTCAGCAGTTATAACTTTGAAATGATTAGCCAAAACACGCATAGAATGAAAGTTGTAGATCATGAAATTTTACAGCAGTTGGCCATCCTAGTTTTCAGATTAGCTGGTCGTAAAACATATAAAAAGACTCCAAACACGAGTTAAAACTGGAAAATGCCCGAAAAAATCGAGGTTTTTTGGCTGCCAAACGTTCTCCTAGCAAAGATTTTGCTACCATTTTTGATATTTTGTTGTTCAGACTCATTACAAGCATTTCGAAAAATAAAAGCTTCTCCACCATTACGCGAGCCCCCCCCCCCTCCAATCCTCTGGTGACTGGTCTATTAGTTGCAGGAAGGGTTTTTGGAGGGGTTTAACTCGGGATTCAAGTGTGGCATAATTTTTGGAAGTAACTTTGGACAGAGAATCGGATTTTGGTAGTTCCATACCTTCCTCAACTCTTCTGGGGGAGGGCAGGTGTCGTTTTCGAAGTGATTAGGACTAGGGTTCGGATTTTTCATGTTTTGCATATTTTTTCCTAAGCCCCCTAACATTCATAGATACATCTATGTACAATGTACATTTTGTACATGTACATTTTGAGTGTTTTTAGGCCGTTTGCAACCCAAAAAACCGAAATCTATTTCGCATGTTTTGGTGGTTTGGGGGGATTTTTGCATGTTTTTTTGAATTTACCAGACGTTGTTACAAAAAATAAAATAAGCTTCTTTTTTTAAAAATAGGCCTTTTGCCGAATGGATTTTCGCGTCGCGGTGACGCTAACGTTTAGGTTATCGTGTGAGAAGGTTATGCGACTTACGGTTTTTGTTTACTTGGAATTCCTGTTGAATACAGTCTTCCAAATCGTTTACTCCTCATCCAAATACCCTCTTGTCTAGTTTCGTGAATAATTTTTCGAATCAGCCGTTATCACTACCTCAAAAAATGTCTCGGGGGAAAAAGTTTTGCTGTTTTGGAATCTGCAACAGCTCCTGGATATGACCCAACAACCAAGTTCTACAGATTCCCTCAACCATGTTTATTACTGCGGAATTCTCACTTGGACTAATTCGGTAGAATCCCTACATGTGAGTAAGTGCAATCTTAATGTGATCAGTGCAAAATCGTTCAAAGGTGGATGGTTCTTTGCAGAAGAAAAGATGACAGGTAGGCTCCTAACTACAATGTTGTTGTGGGTACGCAAATGTAAGCTTCGGAGGGTACCCACTTCCATAAAGAATAATTCTACGTTGTAAAGTAACTATTACGTTGTGTGTTTGTAAAATCGTAAAATCTTCGTTCTTCAGTGTCTGATTAGCAGGCCATACACGGGCCGGTTTTTTTTAGAAGCCTGACCCGCAGTCCCGGTGCGCGGGTTTTCTGACAGTCCTGGCGCACGGGTTTCTCGTCCGTCGTCGGACACTAATGGATACTCCCGGCAGTCAGGAAAACCCCTTAGTTTTTCCAGCACGCCAGGGGCGCGGGTTTCCGGACTGTCGTCGGCCACTGAAAAACTCGTTTGTGAGTGTGCAATCTCATGCCAAAGTTGATAGCCAAACCGGCCAAACCAGGTCCCACATGCCAGAGACCAAGGCGACGCGCCGCGAGAAGAATACACTTGATCATCACTCATGAGTGGATTGAATCATCGAAAATATTCGTTCTCAAAAATCGATCGATGGAAAACCAATCGATCTTCCTTTTAAATTGCACACAAATTTTGCATGCAAATTTTACACAAGGGTTTATTATTCTTTGATATAGGTTACAAGTCCGAATATTAATTCTGTCAACAAAAATTTTTTAAATTTTTTTTTTGTCAACTTTTTTTTTTTCAAAACAATTTTTTTTTTAATCGGAAAATATTTGACTTGATTTTTCAAAAATCCCATTTGTAGCCCCATGAAAGCCCTATAGATCTCCACAGTGAAATTTGATCGTTCCGGGATCCCAGAAAATGGATTCTAAGTTCAAAAATACTTCGAAAACGACACCTAACTGATTCCATAGTCGGAAGCCTTCAAAAAGCCTGATCCGTAGCCCCTTTTTCGCCCCATAACGCATTACTGGTTTGGGCGATCGGGCTGAAAACCTTGCGGGCACAACTAGATGGTAAACCAAGTATACTGTCAAAGTTTCAGATTTAAAAAAACTTCCTACTGCCTAAAACGGCTCGGACGGACATTTCAGTTTTGGAATCTAGACCTCTTGAAACGGATAATGTCAAATTTTTCCTAATAATGTCAGATTTTCCTCTGTATCCTACCCCATCACTTGACCTAGGTATTATTCAAACGGGCGAACGAAGCGACAACCCCCCCTTCTGTCTGAGTGCTAGTCTAAACCACTACCTAATTCCAAACCAGCAGAAACCTTCTCAGCGAGAGCACTGAGTTGTCACTCACCACTCAGTTTGGTGGTCTGGCACCTGCTACATCACCTTCATCGAGTTTCACTTTTTTCAAGGGTATCTGCACAGCCATGACCCTTACCCACCACAGTCACTAAGCAAAAAAGCCGATTGGAGAGTCTGCGCCAAATCAAAAAACTTCCGTAAACACATTGACAATAGGGACGGGTCAAAACAGTCAATCGCATAACCTTGCGCTTGAGGTTATACCAGTCGCGGTTACACCTCCCCGTCCGCCATTCGGCAAAAGGTCTAATAGACCTAGAAACTAGGTACCTACTACTTATACTTAGTGGTTGTTTGTATGGAAGTTTTCATTGCTAAACGGGGTGAACAACCTCAGTGAAAGAGGAAATGCCGACAAATGCAGGTAGTTTGGGAACCAAGCCTTAAGGGCCTACATGCTCAAGGCTGGAGAAAGTCTAAAAATTTTCTACCCAAAGATGGTCCACATAACTTGCTTGGCCCATGCTGTTCATCGTGTGGCGGAAGAATTGAGGACAAATCTGCCTGAATTAAATACGTTGATATCTTCAACAAAAAAATCTTTGTTAAAGCGCCAAGCAGAGTTAGGGCGTTTAAAAATGCATATCCAGACGTCCCTCTCCCGCCCGAACCAATAATCACCTACATGGGTTTCTGCGGCTATCTATTTCGCTGACCAACACCAGAAGTTGAAAGACGTTCTAGAAAATTTCGATGAATCCGATAATCAAGCCATTGCAAAGGTTAAAGCTGCTCTAGACAGCCCATCAACAGTCCAACAACTAACGTTCGTGAAAGCCAATTTCGGAAAGCTGCCACAATTGATTTGTTCCTTGGAGGCGAGAGGAATGAACCTCGGCAAGTCCGTGTCACTGGTGGAAAAATTACTTGCGGATAGTAAGGAGTGGAACTGGTCTATTGGGGACAAGTTGAAAAAGAAGCTGGATGCCGTATTGAGAAGAAACCCAGGATGGGAAACGGTTCAAAAATTGGCCCGGATATTGAATGGAGAGATCGTCAAAGATTGTGAATTAAATTTTAAGGAGATAGTTTCGGCTGAAGACATTGCTATAGCTACCGATTTGTACCCATTGTGCCCCATGTGATGTGGAGCGGTCATTTTCTACTCTGAAGACATTTCTAAGTGAAAACAGGCGACGTTTTATATAAGTTATATTTTTTATTAAACAACATTATTATTATATAAAAGGAGAGTTTCAAAAGCACTCATTACAACAAAGTGGTACTTTTTCCAAATTTTATTTTGCATGTTTTGACATTTTTTGGGTGCAAGTTTTGGCATTTTTATCGCATGTTTTGGCATTTTTATCGCATGTTTGCATGCATGTTTTGCCTTAAATTTTTGCATGTTGATCCGAACCCTAGTGATTACAATTGAATTGCAATAAATCTATCTATGCGCCTCAACGATTCTCAAACATGCTCTGGCTATGTGAACGTGGCCATGTCTCCTTTTCCAAATGTCAGGGTCGTGGTCAGCGGACTCCACTCAGTCGGCTCGGTTGCGGCCCCAGGAGGAACTCGCGGTATTTGCGGCGTTGCCGGCACCCTTTCGACAAACTTCCCCGGCAGGGCGGGAATCCTCCTTTCGGGTTTTCGAGAAGCCCCTTCGCCCGCGAAACAAAGAAAAAACTCCATTAGAAACGACCGGGCTGGTATCAGGGGAGCAGGAGGCGACAGGAGCCGAGAGGAGCTCTTGTTTACTCGGAACAGCTGATAGCGTCGTGGACGTAGCAGACCGCTGAGGGAAATAACGTAAGGTCTACGGCGCCCTGTGCGCAACAGGTCCGCGTCATCCCTTTCCGATGCCCGCGCGTTCCTTTTTCTTCTCTTTCGCAACAAACCGCCTCTCTAGCGTCTCTCCAGACAAATATGGCGTAGGTAGGTACTTTGTTGGCTGAATGCCGACCATCATGATGTTTTAAAGAATCAATATATCAACTTATCGATTTTCCCCCCTAAGTACCTGCTACTGTCGTTTTGTAACAATGAATAAATAATTTCACCAATTATTGGTGAAACAGCAGAATTTTCCGTTTCCAACCAAATGGTCGGATTGTACGTTTGTATTTTGAACGGTTGTTGATTCCAAAAATGAAAATTTTAAAAATGAAAATTGTTAGACTCCGGAATATGGTATTAAATACCATATTCCGGAGTCTAAAAATAAATATTAATTTTATAAGAATAAATTTTATTCTCGGTACAGAGAATCCGCACACCATCAAAAGCCCCACAGTCCCCATTCTTCAATAAATTTTCTCAGGAGCATGCCTTAATTCATCCAGTTGGTCGCACGCGTCTGCCACTTCGCTGTCCGCCGATTTAAAATCGGCGATTTTACACCAAAACCCCCTCTCATTCCTGAACGTCTACAATCACTTATTTCAAGGTTGTCCGTTTCCTTTTGTTGTGGGGGGCCTCCGCGAGTCAGCCGACGTGAAAATAAACACAACCATTTAGGACTATCGTTCAGAACTCGTCCCCTTTCTGCGATAGCAGCTGTGTTCTGTTTCGATAACATGAGCTACGCCTTCCCTTGTCTGCCGAAGGAAACCTTGTAAACAACTCCAACTGAAACATCCACCAAAATATTCAATAACGAATTTCTACCTCAATCAGCCCTTCCTAATGTTTGTACAGATGATTAAATGTGGGGTGGGAGATGAAAGTGTAGAGGGATAGAGGGAGATATTTTGTTGACCAACCGTTGATTTGAGCCTCAATCAAACGATTCCTCCAAAATTTTTAAAACTACTCACATTTATTACATAACAAACCATTTTGTTCGGTACAATTTGTTAGTCCAATTTGTTTGACACTGAATGTATAAGTTATCGACGAACGTACAAGTTTTGTCCGTTCGTCGATAACTGTAAGCTTAATAGTTCCTACGTAACTTCTACCTCATAAAAACAATTTCCGTTCGCATCGTGTTCACCCGAACGATATAAAAATGTTTTGAGATAACGCGATTCTTAATGTAACGTTGATTTGTAACCACGTCAATAAACGTTTAGTCAAGTCTCTTGAAGGTGTCTACGTGACGTAGCGCCACGCTCCGTTTGCTCCGTTGAATTGCGCCTTGTGTTCACCTTGCAAATCGTTTGCGCCCAACTCCCTTAATCTTCCTAATCCAATTGTTTGTGAGCTAAAAAGACTACTTAGGGTCGCCTTGTTTAAAGCTGTAGTTGACTAGTAAAACATCTCATGACATCTCATGACTACTAGTGGTGGCCCGGTGAAGGAAAACCTTTTAATCTCCCAATAATTATTATGCTTACGTAATTCTAATCTAAAACCTGTGGAGTGTATTGCCGCTTGTTATGTGTGGTACATATTAACATAGAATTGGTTTTATTCCATCACCAAACGGCTAAAACCCAACATGAAATTGAGGAGTTTGATTCCATAATATATTATAAGGTACTAAATCCGTTTTGGTAAAATGTGAGAAAAACGCTAAACAACCATTGCGACTTGAAAATGTGCTTGAAATGATATTTTTATTATATTTCTAAATTAGATAACTATTTTAGATTAAAAAAAAATGTAAATTAGTTCTAAGTTTCGAATAATTTGAAAGGAGATTTGAAATTTCGGATTTATGGATAGGTATAGTACTTTTTGAAATCAAACGATGTGGATGTAGTAACTTTTGAGACAGAAAAACATCTTGAAACGAAACACTGGAAAGGAACTGGAGAGAGTCTTCCTGCCATAATAATAGGGAACGACAACCTTATGAAATAATAAGCACATGGAAGAGAGTTGCCACATCCAACTGCATCCATCTCGCTTTCTACGGGAAGAAAAATTTAATGTTTATTGGTCACGTTTCAATAACTTTGAACGCACTGCATACGTTGAAATTAGTTGAATTAACGTAAATATTACACACCAAACTGTATGTGAATCATTGCAAGTTTTAAGTTCTAATTATTTTTAAGATTAGGATTGCCAAAAAGTGGTTTCACCAGTGTTGCTAACTCATATTCTATTGAAACTAATCCCGAAAATTGAAATTTACCGCTAAAAACTTCGAAAAGTATCTCCAATTGTCGAAAAATCGTAGAAAATAGTGGATGTAGGTAGTACCTACTGTTTGCTCGAAACAGCAAAACCTCTATGCAACCTGATACTGGATATACATAGTACTTTTTGAAACAAAACGGATAAGAGTCCGCCATTGTGCCGCATAATATGCGGTTTGATTTCAAAAGGTACTATATTATAGTACCTACCTTTTGAAATCAAACCGATTATTCAATCATGTTTTTAAAGGGGATAGAATTTTTTCTAGGTTCAAAACGATATAATTTTTATGAAGACCTACCCTCCTGGAATCAAACTCCTCAATTGTGTAACGAAAAAACGACACGCGATACCTTTCTTATGCGTGGACTAGTTTTTATTTTTTTTTACTTTTCATGTTTACTTATCTACCTCTCCGCAAACCTGTCCAATGTACAGGTACCTATAAACTTGATATACGTTATTTGGCCATCTTGAGACACGACCATTCTTGATTATTTAGATGTTGGTAGGCTCCTACATATAATTTATCAAGTTTGAGATCAACCTACGCAGTCCTTCGGTTTGGTTGAGTTGTATTATTGACTAATTAAGAATAATTACTCCTAATTTCCTGCGTCAACTGAAACGGATCATTTTCGAGATCAAATTTCATTTTTACCCTCAGATCAGGTTTATGACAAGTATCGCATCAATTCATGAAGTGTGATGAGATTCGCGGTTTTACGTAATGAAATGAGAGAATATTTTGTTTGATCTTTTTAATCCGCCAACTCAGTAATGAGTCGTCGAGATTTCCTTTGTGCTCTTACGTAAGTGGGGTAATGGGTTTTATCGTCCATGTTTGCGTGTGATAAGGCCTTCCCTAATGCCGGAAGATGTGGGCATTGAAGGAAAATATTGGAGTTGAACGTGGTGACGATGTGTGATGGCTAAAAACTACTTTTACATATAAAATATGTGAGTGTATACCTGAAAGTTGAATGATTTAATTGAAATTGTAATTTGATCGGTTTTCATCAGCTTTTTTTTATTATCTGCATACAAAATTTACAATCGATCGATTGTAACCATTTCCAACGTTTACCCCTTCCCTTAAAACCCATCTACCTCTGCGATTTGCTCCACGCCATTCTCATCTGAAAACAACAGCAATCACGTTGTAGGGCTCTTAGGGCTAATGCTTGGATGGGATTATTCGATACTACTGAAATATTGAATGCACAATATCGATATAATATATCATACATATTGTGTACATGCATTTTTGAAAAAATAGTGAACGTTGAAAATCACAAAACTAATCATACTATTGAATAAATTTTATTAAAACCCCCTTAATGTTATAACGAATATTTTCCCCCTGTAGGTTTTGACTGGCCTTGATGAACTCATACCCAAGACCCTGTAGATACCTGTTTACAGATCAGACGAAAATGACACATGAAAAAATCGCCCACTAACTTGATTCTTTCCCTTGTCGCTGAGTTTGAAGATTTCGCATGTTTTTGCTGTTCCAATAGAATGCTTAATTCAGTATTTTAGTACCTACCATTTCCTTCTATGTTGACCAAAGTAGTGATAGGAGTACTCAAGTTATAGTTACCTATTAGTCTAAAAATTCCTTATTGCTGAGCTTCGGGAATATAATATATTGGATTATAATTCCACCTGGGCCTATAGGCATGATGAAGTTACAAGTAAATTTAGCGAACACCGAAGGTAGGCCTACAACCACTGACAAAAAACAAGTGTACTTACCTGTGTAATTTACTTGAGGTTACTTTTAAGTCTTAAGCGGTGTTGTACAAGAGATTATTCGTGTGGTTATATTCCGTACTTATCGTTTCAAAATCTTTCCACCCATTATCGTTCAAGCGGTCAACATCATCATCCTTGTTTTCAATATAGTGTCAGGAGTTGTATTCAAATGAACTAGTTCTTCTATGTTGAAAATGAAAATTGTTATAGTTAGCCACCATATTTATATTATAATTTCATGCGTCCCGAAGAGTCCTGAACCTCCCAACAGGGAAGAAAGTCGTTTTGAATCTCACCTTGACCGCTTCCCCTTCCTTTTCTTCCGCTCTAAACTTAGCCAAGATTGTTGACTCCATCAAAGGGGTGCACCATGTTTACAATTTTTGTTTCCTTTGATCCTGTTGTTTTGTCGGAGATAAACCAACGACGTGGTTTTTATTCTTCAAAATCTTTACAGTTTTATTACCCGATCACTTCCTTTTGACTGTCTTTAAGTTCAGCTAGTTCTTTCGCTCTTGGAACACTGTCAGCAATAATTGCTAGTAAATTTTTCACAAGTTCGCTCGACTCGGTAGTCTTTTTCCGCCTTCTAACCGCCTCTGATCTCGTTAAACCAGCGATATTTCAGTCTGGATGAACAGATTTGACCTTTTGGTTGCCGTCTGCGTCGCCTCATCACTCCAGTTGAACTCATCTCCAGATATATCAGACATATTCTATGATCTCCTCCACATCAGCAAGTTTTTTCGAATATTTAGACCTGCGGAGGCCTGCTGTGCGGCGAACGACGCCACCCTGAACTCGGCCATGGCCCCCACACACAGAAGTGGAAAAAATTCTCACGTTCCCGTCAATTACAAATGGAACATTCCTCTGTCCTATCTATTGGGAACGGCTATGTATTCAGAGCCAGCTGTTCATTCAGAACACTGTCGTAGAGAAAATTGCCCGATGCTGTCGATGCTGTCGAAGTGTGAAATGGATCTAAGCGCTAGTGTTAGTCCATTGCTAGACCTGAGTCAACTCTACGCTCCAATTTTCAAATATATCATCAAATCTCTCTCTCCAGGCAGTCCGGCTTATGAAAGTCAGTTCCCAAGGGTAAGTGAGTTTTATGTCAAGATTTTTGACCTCTTGGGCCTGACATGACGGGGCGCTATTTATTGATGAATCACTTTAACCCAGCTGCACTTTTATTCCCAAAATTTCCATGGTATTCAACGGGATTCGAACCCGTGGCCTCAACAGAATGCAGCGCGAAGTGGCTTACGCCCAGAACCACACGCCTAATCCGGCCGCCACAGATTCCCAAGGGGTTGACCCTAAGCGTTATTTACTACATAAATAGTGAATATATTAACAGATATCATTAACTACCTTACTTGTCAAAAACCGATCACCGATACCGTCCACGATTCCAGATTGTCTTTGCTCCTGGAGAACGTCCCAGAGGTCCAGTGGATCCAGGAGACGTTTTTGGAGGTCCAGGAGACCCGGGAGATAATCGACTCCCGAGCCTCCAACGAGCAGACAGGCTCGTCCTGGATGCCTGGAATGCGCTCCCACTCTGCCGCATCCCTTCAGTCCATATCTAAACCCCCGTATAAATGAACGTGCTGAACGTGTTCAGTCTCCCATTGAGTCGCCATCGAGCCAGCCTCGATTCGAAGGCTGGTCCCATCACATTTTGCTTGTGTCGAGAACGTTACGTTTGCCGGATTTTCCTTTATCCGGACCGCTATCCAGGAACGATCTCGACAAACACCCAAGGTAGAACTTAGTGGGGCGACCAGGTCCTTCTTCAAGCTAGCGCACATTTGGATCTAGCTCTTGATACAGGGTGAAAGTCTCGGAAGTCTCAGCCCTGCCCCATAAATGAGATATTTTCTCCTCAGCAAGGGACGTCACCATCAAGTCAGCATCAGGCCTCAGAAGACTTGGGTAATTGTCGTCCTCCAGTCCATACCTCTCTTCAAGGTTCTTCCGATTTCTCGACCACCCTGACCACCTCAATGGCTATTATTCTTGGCAACGTAGCCTTGAAGCCGCTTCCACAATGTACTGATATTGATGCCCGCCTCGATGATCCATCTTAGTCTTACCATCCCGAGAAAGACAGAAAATCCTCTTCAAGAAGAGTAGCAAAACGCGCTCTACCCAAATTCCTGGTATCCCCAAATCTGTGCGGTATTGCAGATTTCTCGGACAACAGCATCGGACACTCTGACTTTGGCTGAAGATAGGAAAAGGCGCCATTCCAAACAAAATTCATTCGAGTCGTCTTCGATGCAGCAGCCTTACGTTGTAGATGCTTTGAAACCGCTTTCTGCTGCCCAATACATGTGTAAAACATTCAAAACCACGAAACATTTTTGTCTCAGAACATTCCTAAATCGAGTCAATGCATGGTGTTTCTTCACTTTGTACCTTTTTACTCTGGTTTTGTTATGTTGCTTAGATGTTAAATTAATTTGAAGCTGCACCATCCGTGTACCAGCCCGAATAAATTTCTTATGCTGCAAACTTGTTTGATCTAGTTCTTCTTTATGACTGAAATACAACTGCGCGGTTGGATCTGATATAAACCTGAACGAAAAGATTTCATTGTTCAATTGTTTCAAGGCTCATAAACCAGGTTCCGTCAGTTCATTCATCATGCTTGTATGGCAACAGTAAAAAATTCTTCATCTCGTTTGTAGAATCTACAACATGATGTGACCTGCATATAATTCTAAAATGCTAGCCAAAGGTTTTGCTCTTCTGCCTTGTGGGAAATGTTGGCTTATGGCTGGTTTTAGCACACTTGGCACCGCCAGAGGTCATTCAATACTTTCAAGCCCCATCTGAATTGTTTCCGACTTTGTCGCGGACTCTCTTTGTCCGATTTCCCATCCCATTTACAGCTTGGATGCTGGACGTTTGGCAATCTGCCGTTGCACCTCATGTTACCTACCTTCGAGTATTTCGAGTGGGCCGCTGCCCGGCCTTGTCAAGGAGTGCCTTTTTTTTTTATTGATTTTCAAAAACAACTATTTGCAAACAAACGGCGCATTATCTAATCTACCATAACAGGTGTGACTAATGTCAACCTTCCAACAGTTTGACGAGATTGAGCAATTTTACGGAGGCGTCATTCTATTTTTACGCTGTAACGCGGCATGGAGGACCTGCAATCATAGTTATGAGGCTTGGCATTGAGAAGTGTCAAAATTTCAAACATCCATTAATTCTCCGATCATAAAACCACATCGTACAGCTCATTGAACTGGTTCAAGAACCAGTTGAGATGACAACACGCTTTTCCGATACTTCCCATGCCTTCATCATGTAATTTGGTACATTTCTGTTTGCAGGTAAGGAGCCTAGCGAGATCCCATTTGAGTCAGACAAATTAGTCCGTGAGTAGAACTCAGAAAATCATGATTTCCAGTAGAATAGATTACACTAACGAACTTGATTTCTTCTTGTGAATTACTACCAACTCAGCAGTGCCTTCCAAATACGTGAGAGGAAAGTGGGCCATGAAGGAAGGTATGGAATATGAGTGGGAAACGTTTATTGGTTTTGGCAAAAGAGGGAAGATTTCCAGTTAGAACGGCGTCCCAGATCGATTATCCAGAATATAAAAGTATCGATATATAGTAGATTGAAAAAAAGGACCATCAGGCACCTCGGAAAAAACCATCAAACTCTTATGTTTTTTGGGTTGCTGAATCCGAATCTGTTTTTTCCTTTCACGTCCAAATTGTCGAGATATTGGCGATTTTTCGTTTTTTCGGCCTTTTTCAGTTTAGAAAATTTCAGATAACCGTGCAGATGCCCAAAATTCCACAAAAACTTCTTCTTACTGGAAATTTATCGCTGATTCCTATATATGAGTTGGGGGCAAGTTGTACGAAAGAATTGTTGTCATTTGTGATTCTTTTGAGAGTTCTTGGAAGAGTGCGAATTTTCAATTTTTGATTCCGTACCCTTCAAAACCTCCGGATTTTAAGCTCGTTTGGTTCTGTTGAGGAAGAAGTTCTCGTGACGTCAGGAGCGTCGCATCTGGTATTAGTTTTTGACGGCTCCTAGTTTATTGCTCCAATCTCCTACTCAGCATTGATGACTCACCTTACGATGACGTCAATTAATTGTATTTCTGAGATGCAATACGAGCGTTCTGCGCGGATAGACCTCATGCCCGGCACAGTGCTTTGCTGTTTTGTTTTCGCCTTCTTTCCTTGAAATTGCTAAAAACTCGCTGCTCTTGAACAATGTTTTGGCCTTAGTCCCGACGTTGAAGTTCGCAGTGACCCAGTTTCATGCCTCGAAGTGCGTCATGATGTAATCCCGCCCCGCATCGACGTACATACAAAAGTCATTGATTGTGTGAGGCATCTAGTTGATGAGTCACTGTGAATCATTCCTCGCACAATTTTAGAACCGTTCAATATCTCGCTTTCGACTGGTTTTTTGTTGTTGTCACCGTGTAACAGAAGACGTATGAGCCCAAGACATTTAATACAGCAAAGCTCAGTTACAGCAGAATATCCAAGAACAAAACTTGTAATGTTATATTGGTGCGCCTGGCCAACAGACCGAGAACTGGTGAAGTAACTCAACTCGGGCTCAAATGATATCTAGAAACAACTACAGTTACTGGAGGTTCACGTTATACCAATATTTCTCAGATATTTGACCTACCAATAACGGGCTAGAGTTAACGGCTGTCAACGCCAGGTCGAACAGCCTTAACGCGATATAAGAGGACTAAATTTTATTTCGTCTCCGCCGCCACCACGTGGTGGAAGCCGGCAGGTTTGTCGGGCCACTCCCTATATTTAAAAGGGATGTTTACAAGGCCTTGTGTGCAGTTGGCAGAACTCTTCACGTCTGAGCTACCCGGCGAGGTTCACGACCCAGTTGTTATTCGCCCAACGAGTCGCCCCGAACGGAATCAGTCGAGAGGAAGTCTGGAAGTGGTGTGAGTTGGCAGCGCTGTGGTAGCAGGCCCTGGTTTTCAATGCCACATCTGTGTGACCCAAATTGCACTGATGGTATAAGCAAAAAGAAATTCGCAAATTTTTAGGTTTGGGACGAATTGGTACGGGTGATTGCTCAAGTGGTAGATCCTCCAAGTGCCTCACGTACAGAGCCCAATGAGGGATGAAACCAATGAAACATAAGTGTGATTTCAGTAATTTCGCCGTGGGGATCGAGTCGTGGCATGGGGTGGGTTTAGAAGGAGTTGCAGTTCTCTCTGGTGGTGGGTGGGGGACCATCAGGTCGGTTGGGCGGACGGTGGGATATATCTGACTCACCTTACGCCAAAGAGAGCCTTCAAACTTCAAACCAAATAACTTCCGCAAAAACACATGCTGTGTTAAAAAGGCAAAATGGAGGATCTGCTGACCAAGCGCCTCCATGATAATGATAATGACGTCCAAGTCATACTTGTACAAGTGGAAAGCTACTGGGTGTAGGGATGTTGAAAAAGTATCGATACTTAAAAGTATCGATACTTTTCAAAAAAGTATCGATACATATCGATACTTTTTGTCCCCGATACATATCGTAGTATCGATACTTTTTTTCCGGTATCGGCGCCGATACTTTTTTTATCCCTCACATTTCATCAGATTCAAAACTTACGGCATATAGGTAGTTGACAGTACCTCTAACTAGACCAGCAATTGAAGAAAGTTGATGTAGGTAGGTACCTACCACCACCTCCTGGAGCTGCACCAGCTCTCATATCAGAAGAATCAGCCGTCCTCGATCAAGGGCGGACCACCAAAATGTTGGCCCAACCAACCAACCCAACTCACTCATCACAGTAGAAATTAGTGTGGCCACAGCTACACCAAACGAGGGAATGTTCCCCTTTTTTGCTACCTGTACCTACCCCCCGGGGCTTGGAGCAAGGTTTTCAGTCCGATCGTTCAAACCCGTGGGGCGCTATGGGGCTAAAATGGGAAAGTTAGGCGTCGTTTTCGAAGTATTTTTGGGGGTCCCAGAAGGATCCAATTTCACTGTAGGGATGTAAAGGGCTTTCATGGGGCTACAAAAGGGATTTTTGAAGGATATCAGGAGGTCAAATATTTTCTGAGTAAAAAAAAAAGAAAACCCTTTTTTTCAAAAAATTTTCATTGAGACAGAATTAATTTTGCACAAGTAACCCATATCAAAGAATAATAAACCCTTGACTAAAAATTTGCAGGCGTTTTTGAAAAGTATCGATACTTCGATACCGATACTTTATTGAAAGTATCGTATCGATACTTTTAGATACTGTCTGGATGTATCGATACGATACTGTATCGATACTTTAGAAGTATCAAACATCCCTAACTGGGTGTGTTGGTAGCCCTAGAATAGCAGTGTTGCCTCATCTGTGGGACCTAATTTCAACCTATGAATGAGTCTGAGGAAATGAGTGAATTTTTATAATCGAATGAGCCAAACTTGAAATTGTAGACAATTTACTCTACTCAGTATACTGATTATTTGGTCAACTTATTGGTCAACTCGCGCTGAACGATCGGTGTGGTTAAGCCATATTTGACGGAAAATCTTCTGGTCGCCAATTAAGTCATATTTTTGACGACAGAAGCAGAATCTGCAGAAGCTGCTTCATCTGATGAAGATTTCATTGAGTGCTTCTTCAAAACTGGTTTCTGCTCACTAACTGTTACTTCGGGAGGTATTTTGATCTTTGGTGGATCCGCTGACTAATTGTCTCACCTACTGCTGGGGGGACCTGGTGGATCCTCTGACCTCATATCACCCTGTTGATTTCACACGGCCAAATGTCTGCCCCTCGTTACGTTCATCATTGTTAAAACGTCCAGGAAGGAAGTCGAGATACGTATCTCCTGTTCCATTGTGGGACCACCCAAGGACGCTTCTATACAATATAAATTTCTTCCAAGAATAATTCAACGGGGAATTCATTTTGACAGTTTTTCTTTTTGTTCTTGATCTTATGGGGCAATCGATTAAAAAAAAAAAATTATAATCAAAAATAGGTTACACGCATACTTTGGCAATGCATGGTAATTTTGTTCCCACTTGGCTCCACTGTTATTCATTATTCACGTGTGAAATCCCCGTTTTAATAATGTAAAATATAATTGGGCTCAACAACGTGGAATATCTGACGGCCAACGTGCTCCAATTTTCTAAAATTATGTTCTTAGCTCTCACTCGACCTGCTATTTTCTTATCGGTGGCGTTCAAGAGTCGGATGGTGATTAATCCTAGGGGAAGAAGCTTGGGAGGAAGTAGTTGTCTGGTTGGGTGATTGACGTAAGTATTGTTAAAGAGGTGGCTGAAGCAGACTTTGTACATTGGGATGGAATAGTTAGCATCATCTGCTCATATTTATTATTGAAGAGCGTTTATCTTTGTTGAACTAAATATGGACTGCAGTGTCGTCTTGAAGGTTCTTCAGCTTCCTCTGTTTTTTATCCCTTTTCTCCTCAAAATAACATCTTTATATTGCGGATCGAGCGGGAATATCGAAGTTCAGCCGACCTCGACCTTGGCCGTCTGGTGAATATTAACGACTTCCTGCTATCTCAGGCTGCACAACAAGGCTTTGTTTGAGTGAAAACCACCTATTGAGTTTTGATAACGCTCATTTCTCCACATTCGCGGTTCTTTGTTCGACCGGTTGACGACCGATTTTGTGGCCGGCACAAAAACAAAACGAACTGCGTAACTTGCACTCTATCGGCCTGTGTCAGCTGACTCAGCTCCATTCATTAGATAATCCATCAAAATAACAACTCCTTCCCCTCGATGTGACGTCGTTTATCGTCTGGCTCTGGGGAATTCATCTGCCGTCGTGATCTGGTAGTTTCTGGCTGTTCGGGCGTCCAGATTCTTCTGCAAATGATGGCTAGATCCCCAAGGCGAGGTGAGAGATGATTTACAAGAAAATGAAACTGTGTGGATTCGTTGTTTTGTGCACTGAATATATTACCGTCCCAGCAGGGTATTAGGTGAGTTCGCAGAACAAAATTTATTCTTGATTTAATCTGGCCATTGAGTACGGCGCATTTGCATTAGGACCCTTTTCGCGGAATCAAGCCCTCAAGCTGCTCTGTCACTACAGAACTGCACTATTCAGTATTTTGCGCACATCATTACCTCCTCTGATCGCTTCGCAGGACCAAAAATTCGATCCTGAACAATTCTGAAGGGGTGGAGCTTCAAAGAGCATCCTCGCTTCAGGGCCTTTCTTCTGAATCAACCAGCGCCAACGGAATTTTATTTGTTCAAGTCGGTTATTAAGTCACGTGTCGCCAAATTTGTGAGATGGGATGAGAATTCGTGAAGTGTTGACAGATGGATGCGGATAATTTCCGAGACCTGGAAATGATTTTATTGATATTTTCAAGTAAAATTTGGCATTTTATGGTTCTGGACTAACTGCATCGAATAAAATCGATATTCGACTTCAAACACTTTCTGAAGGCAAAAACTGCCTTTTATTAAATCCTGATTTTGCTCTTATCTGAATCTGACAGTTCTACCAACCTTTGGTCAAATATTATTCTGAGGTTCAAACCAGCAAAAAAGCGAAATCCTTGATCCGTGGTCCATTCTTTATGATAGGGTGTGAATCTAAAGTATTGGTGCACGACTTGTCGATGCCAATTTCGGTTTGAACCCCATCAAAGGTGCCATCACTATGAAGAACGAGGCTGGCCGACAAGGTTATGTTGAATTTGGAAAACATGGATCCGGTATGAGGACCACACTGTTTTGTAGTGTGGAAGCCATGAAAGATGTCATAGGACAGAATTGTGTCCCTAAACACTCATCTAACCGAACTGAATCCGAGCGTCCACACTGTAACCTTATCTTCAATTCAGGTTGGATTCGGCACGGTTGGGATTGGCTTTCACAAGGCAGCAAGGCTGAATGACGCGTCCGCACTAGTGTGGCTTTGGCTTTGTTTGGCCTTGGCCGAGCCATGAGAATCTGCTTAATTTGGTCGTACTGTACGACCAGTAACTTATAAGTAGGGTGGCCAGATATTTTTTTTTTTTTTTTTCGAGGAAGCAGTACATTAAACAAATAGTCGTAGGACACTTGACAAAAAAGTTGTAATGTCTAATAAAACGTCACATTAGGTTAAAATTTAACCGTTAAATCATTGCCACTGGCCCCAAAAATATTATGACTATACGATGCAGACAATATAGATGAGATCTCGTGAAGGAGATCAATACTCAAAGCTCAATACAATTCGTTTGCATTTAAAAACTAGTGAACCCATTTGAAAACCACAAAAACCGTAGCTCAGAGCCTCAAAGACCAACTTCTTCATCCTCCAATCGATAAGAGGTGTTGGTGTCCCATCTAATTTTAGTTCTTTGGAAGATATTGTCAAGGGCATAAGTAAGTAGGCAGGAAGTAGCTCTCCAAAAACTCTACTAGTTTCAAAAAGCAGTACATTTCAGGTGTACACAAGGGTCTCTGTGTACAGCAGTACCTAGGTATCACATACCTTAAAGCAGTACTGTACTGCAAAAAGCAGTATAATATAGATATTATCTGGCCACCCTACTTAAAAGTTATAAGTACCTTTGCGTCGTCTGAACTGAAGCCTAGCAGCATTAAAGGTGAAATTTTCACTTTAGCTTCTATTGTGGTTTTTTTTTTTTTTTTTTTTTTTTTTGCCTGAGCTATTTGGGGTTGGATTTGGCACGATATGGTTCGGCTTTCACAAGACAGCTAGGCCAAAGACTCGTTTGGCTTTGCCGCTTAGCCGGATCCAGCTGATCGGCTTCACGTTGCTTCCAAACCCATGTTTAGACCATCATTTTCAAGGGAGTGTAGTTAACTATAATAGGTGAATACGTAAGACGGGGTTACTTCGTGGCAACGCGGTTATTTCGCCTCGTTTTTGAAGTTATTTGACGTATGTAGGCGCCCAACCGTCCTGTTTTTGGCAGGATTGTCCTGTGTTTTAGACCTCCGTCCTGCCAAGCGTTATGTCCTGCTTTTGGTTTATTATTCTTGGAATAATACACCTATGTAATCGCGACGGAGGTCGACGACTCCGATCGGCCTCAAAATTTGACATTATTCGTTTCAAAAGGTCTAGATTCCCCCCAAACCCCTCGACCCCCAAAAATGGATTCTACGTCCAAAAATACCTCGAAAACGACACCTAACTACATAGCCGAAAACCTTCAAACACCCCTCAAGTAGCCCAATTTTAGCCCCATAGCGCCCCACGGGTTCGGGCGATCGGGCTGAAAATCTTGCGGGCGCAACTAGATGGTAAACCGAGTATTTTGTCTAAGTTTCAGATTTTTAAAACAATTCCTACTGCCTAAAATGGCTCGGACGGCGGACGGACATTTCGTTTTTGGATTCTACACATGTGTGTCATCTTGACATCTTGAAACGTATAATGTCAAATTTTGAGGCCGATCTGAATACTTATTTGACGTTGTCGCGATTATATTGGTGTATTATTCCAAGAATAATTAATCAAAAACAGCATGACGCCCTAATTAATGAACCAATATAAAATGTTCATTAATTCGGGTGTTATGCTGCCGAGAAAAAATATTTTAAAAACCAAAAAACAAATTCAAGTTGGTAAAATTTGCAAAAACCTCATCCACACCTGTCAAGTAACCCCATCTTATGGCAACGATTGAATCCTATGTGTGTAATCCTTCAGCTGCGTTCAGCCCGTTTTCGCTTCTTCTGTAGTGAGATCACAATGTTGAATGTTGATCACTAGGTTTTCGTACTTTTTGTTTCAGAATCGTGGGTCGAGCTGGGTCCGACGCCAGACCGGACGACTCCTCTGCCATTCACTCCAGCTGAAGAGTATCTGAGGCTGCTGAGAGAAGCGCAAAGGGAGAGCGCGCAGTCATCGGCGAGACACAGTTTGGCTTCTTCCCGTAAAGGAAGGTACGTTTTGGAGTCTGAGTTTCCGATTGGGGGGGAAATGAGGGCGAGAAAACATTCCGGACCGAATGAATTTTTCAACGAGAAACCCAATATGACGTCAAGCGGAGCCGTTTGTCAACGGGGTTCGTTTCCGAGACGGATTTAGCTCGGGGCCGGAACGTAGGCGGTGGAAATACAAAAACGACGCGGAAGCCGTTTTTGAAAAGGTCCCCATCAAAGTGAATGATTATCCAGGAAACTTGACGTAAAAAAGTGCGAGAAAAATCCCAGAAATGGGAAACGAGGAGTGTATGAAATACACACAGAAGACATCCCACGGGGAAGGTATACGTGCTCATCACTGCGTGATGTCCCCCCCCCCTTCCCCGCCCACCCACTCTTTACAGCTCATCCCCGTGAGAAGCTCCACTGGTGAAACTTTTTCTTTTACCTACCTTTTTTCCGCGAACAATCGACCTTGTACCGGTTTCGATGCTTCTATCGATAGCACATCCTCGATATCTCGCTGGTTCGAACATCGATTCGTTATGTGGTAGCGTGGCCGAGCGGTCTAAGGCGCTGGTTTAAGGCACCAGTCTCTTCGGGGGCGTGGGTTCGAATCCCACCGCTGCCAAGAAACGTTTTGCCATCTCACAATACCATGCCGTTCTTTTTCATTACCTATCATTTTCATTACCTAGCATTCGGTAAGGCAGCCAGCCCGGTTGGCAGAACACCCTTAAAATAATAACATAATATGTTATAAGGCCAATAACATTCCTGGGCCGTTGCACAGTGGTCCGAAATGCGAAAAAGCAGAAATGAATAAATTTTTAATGAATTCAAAGCACTTTTTCGAACGCTTTTAGTCGTCTTATATGTCGACATAATGTGTCGCAGAATGATTTGCCTGACATTCGTCTTCCATCGCTTGAGGAGTTAAACAGACAAATAAACAAATTTAAAACACGTCTTTTAATCAGAACACCGTCAATAATAATAATTATTATAATCAATCACTCCCGTCAAATCCCCACCACGCTGCCTTTTTCGGTAGGTGCCTACCCTGAGTTACCATCCACGCTTTTTCTGGCGGCTTTTCAGTTCTAGTTGCGATTGATCGCCTTCTCGGCGACAGATGTACATATACATATAAACGCCTAAGAATCTCCGAAACTGGCATCTTTTACCACTCACCTACTTGGCAAAATGTTACATTTTAAATGTACTTTTTTTACAAATAAAAACTAAACAATAGCATTATTTTTACATTCCCAGTTATTCAGAGCTGAAAGTTCGGTAGAAAAATTGAAGTAAAAAATGTTTACCTCTTGTGAATGAATAACGGAAAACCACAGTATTCCCTTATCAGCTGCTTTTACTTATATTATGCTGCTTTACCTATATTATGTAACGTTGGTTGTTTTTGTTCGCAGCCCCAAATCACCTCCGAACAGCCCCAACACTGAGCTGAGCGTAGAAGAAGATTTGAAAGGAGTTTATATCAACTACAATAACAAGGTTGGCACTTACCGAAGTATTTCACGAAAATAGGAGGACGCCAAATGAATCGCTTCGTGCAAAAAAGGACTTGAGTCACATTTTTGCGCTCCATAAGGTTTTGGGGTGCCATTTTATTGATTCCTCTGGTTAGTGGCCTTCGATTGTTTTCACCCAAATATACGGAGTTTCCACTTTTCTGGGTGATTTCCATATGTAGGTACCTACCCTAGGCCTGGATTCATGCTAGAAAGGACTTATGTTCGTCGGCTTTTCGTTCTTTTAGACATGAAGTGAACTATATATATACAGTTCACTATATACACCTAATATTATATTTTGGATTCAAAAGCAATTCACTTTTGATTGTAGCCATAGGTAATGAACGAAAAAGACGACGAACGAAAAAAGAAATGATAGCTCCAAATGTTGAGAAGTTATCTCGTTATCTACAAATGAGTTTAATGGACCTGAGTCCCTTCTTGCAGGAACCGTAAGTATTTGAAAACCTAGGAAATGATTAAGAATGTGTAGGGAAATCTGAAATTGTCTGCAGATTATCCGTAGACAAACCAAGTAAACTGAGTTGGTTAAGTCCGTCATACTTCTTTGTGCTGGTGGCGCTATGAATGACATCAGAATCTGATGTGATTGTGACTGATGTGACTCCTATGACTATCACAGATTCTGTGACTCTCAAAGAAGTATGACTCAAATGGACAGGCGATGATGTTTTCTCATCGAAAGGTCTCGCTACCATCACCAATAAGCCAGTGATGACGGGCTCGACCCACAGGGATGTAGCAATAATTGCTACGTAATGTAGCAATTGGTTTATTACTATTGGAAAATCTTTTTAAAGCAAAAAATTAAATCTTTTTAAAGCAATAATTGCTTTTAAAAGATTTTCCAATAGTGGAATCGTAATCACGACGGAGTTCGAAAATTCTGATCGGCCTCAAAATTTGACATTATCCGTTTCAAGAGACGTGGATTCCAAAATCAAAATGTCCGTCCGCCGTACGCCGTCCGAGCCGTTTTGGGCATTAATGCTAATTAGGATTTTTTTTTTTTTATCTGAAATTTTGACAAAATATGCGGTTTACCATTTAGTTGTGCTCGCAAGGCTCTCAGCCCGATCGCTCAAACCCGTGGGGCTACGGGAGAGATTTTTTTCAAGTTTTTTTTTTTTTTAATTTTTTTTTTTGTTGTTCATTATCAAAGAATGATAAACCTTCGTGTAAAATTTCCATCGGTGTGTTTTTTTTTATTGGTACCTAGGTTCCAAAGAAGTCAAAAATCAGATAGTGGTACGTACATAATATCTAGAAAATCTGTGGCGGGCATTTTTGTGGTTTGACGTCATTGCAACTTCATTGGTTGTGGATTTAAGCTCGTTCGTGGTAGGTTGGAAAAAAAAACAAAATAAAAAACGTGCATTTCTTAAATTAAATAACCTCCATAATCCCTATCTTTTGGACCCATTGAAGATTTTTTACACAAGAGTTTAATATTATTTTGTGTAGATTGTGCGAAAACAGTTTCTTGTTTTCTTCTTTTTCTTCTTGCCATGTACCTATACTTCTGTATACAGTATACATGGGCAATTATCTTCTTACCTACCAGAATTCCTACTGCCGAAAACGGCTCGGACATTAAATGGGGTCGAAATTTTCGTTTTTGGAATCTAGAGCATTTGAAACATAATATTATAATGTCAAATTTTGAGGCCGAACAGAATTGTCTGTATTATTGAATAAAACACCAAAGTACACGATGTGTAGTTTTGGAGCAGTGTGGGACAAGGAATTCGCAGCTGCTCTCGTATCTACTATGGTACGGCGTCGTAACGTTTCAAGGCAGGTGTCCCCCTTGAGCCAGCTTACCTCCCCCACCAAAAATAATTTAACGTGCTTCAACTTACATTAATAATTATTATAATCAATGTAGAATACAATTATTAATTGAATTCTACAATAATTGTAGACAATAATTATTATTGTCAAATGTCTGTGTCTCGCGAGTATTTTATTTTTCGAACATTTAATTTCGGTACATTTTCTTCAGGATGGTGAATGGGTTGGCGTTGAAAAGAACACAGACTGGATATGGGACTGGAGCAGCAGACCCGATCAGTTCCCTCCAAAGTACGTTGTTTTTCTTGAATTGAGTTTTACGTGATGTCCAATCTTCCTCACGTCGACTTCCTCTATTTTTTTCTAGGGATTGGAAATTCCGACACCCGACGCGGAAACTGCTCTCCATTCGGACTGCCAAAGTCGGCAAAGTGGCACTTTTCTCAAGAGAAATGATGTACACGATTCTCATAACGAACGTCCTATCGCTGCTCATCGGCACTGGAATGGGGTTCGTTGAGTTTGATCAGTTGGGGCAGATTTTATTCAGTTATTACGTCAAAGTTAGGGATGAGAAACGGTTATCGATTCATTTATTACGATACAGTCCTCATCAATAGTCAGCAGTCGCAGCCTTTTAGCAAGGGACATGATGTTAGTTAGTTGGTGAGCGTGAATGTAAGATAAGACCCCCCACACACCCCACTCCGGTGCGGTCCTCATGCCATGACCCCCTCCCCTCGCAGCACAACTAACCGACAAGCGCCTTCTCACATATGGTAGACCACCCAATATGTATTATGGTAGACCACCCACATTTAATCCGAAATGGTCAGCTACAAGTAATGGAATAGTATCACTGGATTGTGACAATGGAGGAATACATGCGTGCTGGCTAATAATGCATATAATACACATTATATATATTATTCGGATATATATAATATAATGTATATTCAATACACCAAGTCTTTGATTTAACCTGAAGTATAATATACTTCATATACCATGTATGTTTAACTTTTTAATAAACTGTGTTTTGTATTATTGCAGAATTTGGCTAACCCGACGAGGCTGCCTCATGTCAGCCATCAAACTCGACTAGATGGAGAACACAAGTTTTACTAACTTTTCTTTCTCTTCATACCTAATTCACGTAATTCACATACATACGTACCATTACTGTCTTAAAAACTTGGCATTTAGTCGCAAAATTTGCCAGATTTGAACAAACTCGTTTTCACCCTTCGTTTGTCAAAAAAGAAAAAAAAAAGCTGTTTCCCCCGAATTGCCGTTTTGAGGCGTAAAACATACATTTAAATATTGCTATATAAGTAAGTACTTATTTATATTTTTGGATTTTTTTAATGTATTAACTTGAGAACATCACGAAGAAGTACACCTGAACCCCCATTAAATGGCGTTCCACTAACGACTAGATGCAACAGTTGGAATGACCATTTCAAAATAATTTTGGAAACAATTATTGTTTCATTCGAAAGGTTCACTCCCTACCCATCACTTTCAATTTATCCCAGTACATCCAAAGAGTGACTTTAGTTCCGTAATGAATGGCGCCCCCCTAGATTTGTGCATTTTATAACTACTTTGCTTTTTTTTTAAAGGGAGAAGTGCATACCAATAGTTTTATTTATCATATTAAGGTGTTTCTTTTTTCAATTTCAAATTGAGCGTTTTGAAAGAGGTTTTTTCGGCAAGACTGAAAAATTTTTGCCAGAGTGCACAAAGCTGAGAATGAGTGAACTTGTCTAGAGAAAAATGTATTTAAATACGGAAAGATTTATATTTATATTCTTAATACCTAATCTATTTAGTGAACTTTTTTTTAACGTGTCGCGTAGTATGCGAATATTGCACTTGTGATTTTGTTTTCATATATTGACGAGTTTTTATGTATCTAGCTTGAAAAAGGCGTAGGAGGTGCAATTTGAAGGTTTCTTTTTTTGTACAGTTTATATTATGGAAGAATTTGTATTGACTTGGTTATAATAAATCATCAAATGAGCTTTGTTGTTTGTTGTTGTCGTCGCCCGGGGGGTCAAAGAACGGAAGGAGGCTTTTGTCACCCCAACTATGGATGGAAAGACCGTGACAGGATATAACCAATATTTGGACATTTCTTTTTAATATCCGGATAGGAGAACCGTCAAACTCCCTTGGCTGTGGAAACCACTGCAATCTTTCCCCAAGAAGTTGAGGTTGGCACCTGAGACTGAGATTGACACCGCTGATGCACCGTATGACCTTTCCAGTGCGGTACTCTCAAGACGTTCCGTTGGACTCTAGGAATTAACACACACAAAAAAACATATACAGTATGTACACATTTATTCAGCTGCAAAGCGTAAAGGTCAAAAACGAAAAGTTACAGCCGATTCGAATCACATGAATTGGGCCATGGGGTCTTCGTCGCGACGGCGCTTCATCATGAAAGCTTCCATTTCGAGGTCGGTGGGTTTGGCGACTTCCACCATGCTATTGTAAGCGCGTTTTCGGTCGTCGAGCTTTTGAAGCCGCTCGCCCTCTTTTTGCGACTCCTCCTCCTTCTTCAGAGCCTGTAAGTTTAGAAGATGGTAATACAGCGCTGCTAACGGGGTAATTTGTAAGAAAAAAAGATTGAGGCTCACCTCTTTCAGTTTTTCTTCTTCGGTTTTTTCCTCTTCTTTCTTCTTCGACTTCTTTTTGTCTTTTTTCTGCTTCTTTTTCAACCTCTTTTTAGCCTTTTTCTTCTCTTTGGCTTTTTTTGTTTGTTCCTGACATTAAAAAAAAGTTTAGTGAACAAAATGACGTCATAGCACAACTTGTTTCACCAACTCACATCGCTGGACGAAGATGAATCGGAACTTGAAGATGAAGAAGACGAGGAGCTACTTTCATCTCGAGGTTTCTTTGAGTCAGTTTTAGGGGCGTCTGAAGGTGGAGGGGGTTTCTCGAAGGTTGCTATGGACCCCGTGACGTTGGAACTGGCGGCTTTTCTGCCAGCCTCGCCGGTGCAGTAGGATCCCTGCAAACAGTTGAGGGGTCATTCCTGATTTTGTCGGGGAAAAGAGGAAATTCCGTAGAGGAAACGGACTTTAGGTTCATTATTCTTGGAATAATACACCTATGTAATCGCGACGGAAGTTGAAAATTCTGATCGGCCTCAAAATTTGACATTATCCGTTTCAAAAGATCTAGATTCCAAAAAAGAAATGTCCGTCCGCCATCCGAGCCGTTTTGGGCAGTAGGATTTTTTATTTTTTAATCTGAAATTTTGACAAAATACTTGGTTTACCATCTAGTTGTGCCCGCAAGGTTTTGAGCCCTTTCGCCCAAACCCGAGGGGCGCTATGGGGCTAAAATGGGGCTACGAGTGGCGGTTTTTGAAGGCTTTTGGCTATGGGATCGAGTTAGGTGTCGTTTTCGAAGTATTTTTGGACGTAGAATCCATTTTTGGGGGTACCAGAACGATGCGATTTCACCGTGGGAATCTATGGGGCTACAAATGGGGTTTTTGAAGGATCCCAAGAGGTCAAATATTTTCCAAATAAAATAATTTTGAAAAGAAAAAAAATTTTTTTTTTTACTGGCACACAATTAATTTTTGCACAAGTAACCTACATCAAAGAATAATAAACCCTTGTGTAAAATTTGCGTTTTTATTTAGTTGTAGCGGCTGCTATTGAGCTCATGGGGGCTGCCACGAAAGGAGTGAGCGGGGGAGAGGAGACTTTCCATCATGGGCAGGAGCCACTGCCCAACTGACATTTATGAAGGGGAGCAACTCCTGGGCCTGTGAGGACGCTGATCGAGAGCTGTTGCTCAATCAGCTGTCGTCCCCAACTGGGCCCATTATTGCTTGCTGGGGAAAAGCAGCAACCATGCTGTATCGAGACAGGCTGGACGTATCTCCTCCTGCCATTGGGGGTCATCTCGTCCTCCTTTGACGGATGCTGGGTAGCTCTAAAGCTCATGTAGGGAGGTACCTATAACAACTCATGACGCCATCCAGGCCACAGTTCTCGAGGGGAGTTGCTCTCCTGAAGCTACAAACAGACCACAAGGGTTGGACTCACCTTGACAAAAGAATGGCAGCACCTGTACCCCCACTCGCCATTGTACCAGTACGAACCCCACACGCTGGTGTGGTTATTGATGAATACGTCTTCTTCATATTTGGACCGGACGATTTGTTTCTCTTGACCCTGAAAATCATGAACAAGTTTCAGACACTTCAAACTCAACTGAGCCAGGGCGAGTACATTCCAGTTATGCCAATCATGAAATACACGTAGCCTCCTACTTTAACAAGCGTGCCGTGTCTGGTATACTCTGCGTAGTATTCTGTCTGAGCGAGCAAAAGTTCTGCTGGAGGCACATTGAGATGTTCTTCACCACCATATCTGCACACAAAAGAATTAATGTAATATTTGATGGTGATGTTGACCGTTTCAATTAATGTTGTTGGAAACTTGTTGAGGGTCAGTGACTGACCCTCAACAAGTTTCCAACAACAATTAATGTAATTAATTAATAACAAGAAAAATCGAATTACGCTATGAAGGCCGTAGTTGTACTCACTTTTCCAAAATGTCCAGTTTCCCTTTTTGTTTGAACTCGTCCTTCTTTTCGTCGTACTGCTTCTTCAGGATTTCCAATTTGGTCGGTTCCCCGAGAGGGTGGACGTCGACGCCGCGCTCGTGAGCCTCCCAAGCGAACACCTGCGTCTTAGCGTGCATCATCGTATCGCCGGTGAACCGAACGAAATTCTCTCCGGCGTAGTCAACTCTAAAAAACGCCGAGGGTTACCATCTTGTCTCCATCCTGCAATGTCAACTACTCGCAAAATACTCACTCTTCGAACTCCTTCGTCGCGTTGGGGTTGTCCCTCATTGATCGGGTCTTTGGATCGTAGTACGCCGAATTCGGGTCCAAATTCCTCAAGTATTTCGCCGTGTCTTCCCTTATCCGAAGGTTCCTGACGGTGATACGCTGCTTGCTGTCTACTTTGGTTCCGGGCATGTCAACTTCGTCCACGTACTTGTCGTCATCGGCCTCGCTGTCGTTTTTGTCCTCGTCGTCAGACCCCTCCTGTAAACGTTAGGGTTTGATTAGATACTCGTCGAAAATCCCACTCAGGTTGATGTGGTTCAAATAATGTCGATTTTTTAGAAGAAAAATAATCGAAACAAAAAAAAGAAAAAATAATGTCGATGTATGCAGGTCTGCAGGAGGGCTTCATAATTCGAAAAGATAGGACCACATTAGTTGATGGAGCCTGAACTACCGACGTAATAAGCGGAAAAGATCATCAATTTCATCGAAATCGGCCAACTATAGAGGAAAACAAAAATTTTATATTTTCCAGGCTTACCGCTTTTTTAATAATAAAAGCGAAAAGCCAGGGAAATAGAGATTTTGTTTCCCTCAACAGTTAGCCAATTGTGATTAAATTATCCACAAACTTGGACAAAGACCCAGCTCAAGTCCAGATCTAACTGGAGGTACAAGTAGAGCCAGGGCGTGAAGCACCGAGGCCCTCGTGGGCCTCATATTGTCCACAATAAACACAGATTCACAAATGACCACATACCGATATTATCGTTTCAGTATTGAAATCCCCTTCTCATCCGAACATTACCTTTTCTGTGCCATCAGGTGCTGTCTTCAGTTTTTCCGCTTTCAGTAACCTCTTGGCCTGTTCCACTTTGGAAAAATGCTCCACGACGGCTTTGTGTTGCGAAGGATCGTATCCAGCCCACCTGCAAAGGCAATACAATGATGGTTGTGGCCAAATAGAAATACCCTGCATTGGTAATCGCTTCGACAAACCTGTCCCGCTTTCCGTCGTAGTCCCGGTCCAAAATGGGTTGGACCCATTCGTCGGGAGCAATTTGGGCGCCGGAATATCTCGCTCCGATCTTCCTCGGGCGGTCCATGCAGTCCTTCTTTTGGTGGGTCATCGCTCCGCAGTTCTCACAAGCTCCTTTCCTGTATTTGGTGGCCGCGGGTTTGCTCTGGGAACACCTCAAGAAGTTAATATCTACTCATACGAACGCATTGTTACAGGCATTGTTATGGAAGACTCACGGAATCAACGCCTCTTTTGTACCATTCGTCGATGCCGGAATACTTTTTGACGCTTTCCTCTTGAATCCTCTGATGTTTCAAGGTGGGCCCCCGGGCGCTGTAGTACCACGGAGCAGAAGAAATGTACTGCGGGATGTGCGGATTGATGTCTTTGCCTTCTTCGTCCACGGCAGCAGGCGCCGTACCCGCCTGGGAACAATCAACAAGTTGTAATACGAATCGCGACAAAAATAAACAACCGAGTTCAATTAATTTACCTTTCTAGCTTCCTCGAGCTCCTTCGCTTTCCTCCAGTCATCTCTGGACTTCTTCTTTGGCTCTTCTTCGCCAGCTTCGGCTGTGCTCCGGAGGATGGCCGAAACGGGTATGTTCGACGTGGTGGCCATCTTAACTTCTGGAACAATATTATTACAATAAGTAAGTTGTGAAGTAAAAAAGGCCCTTCAGCACAGAGTACAGTGATTTGGTTATCCCCCTCCTCACGAACTTGCCGACAAGGGGGCGAATATCACAAGAAAATCCCGTAAAAAACGGAACTTAAGCACCTTCGAAAAAGGTCATTGATTAAGATAGCGCGAAGCGTTTGATAGGGCGTTAGCAGGGTTTTTACAACATCTGGAAGCTACCCAGTGTGATATCTACGTTTGTACTCAAGAGTGCATTTTAGCGAACATCGAATGACAGGGTTTGTTCTTGGAATATTGCGGTCACTTAAGTATGCAAATTTGACCATGATATTACTTATATCATACCTGGGATAGTCGAAGATAGAACGTAGATTGTAACACTATCCAGCTGAACTTCTGAAAACACTCATGTCTAATTTACGAGCAAAAGTCATACAATGAAACATACAGCATAAAACGATAATATCAATCTGGTTGTGATTTCACAACAAAACACTTGTAGGAGTGGGTCAATATAATGGACGGCCTTCAGTAGCTGTTACAATAGTTATTAGCACAGTTAAAAATAACAGACGAGTGGATGGCAGATCCCACCCGTCGGCAAGGAAGAAACGCCGATAAAGGTCCTTTAAGGACCGCCCAAAAAACAAAAATTATTCAACATTTTCATATTATGATTCTGGCTCAAATTTTTATGATGCATATTCCTTTCAAAATAAGATCCTCTTGTCCATACATAAATTTCCCCAACAATTGACATTGTAAAATTTACGATAGGCTCCTATTCATTGTGAAGAAAATTTCTTCACAATGAATAGGAACCTATTTAATATTGTCTTCGTTACGTATACCTACCTTGTTCATGTTTATGTCAATTTTTACAAATTGTTATTCAGTATACGTTGTATTAAGAAAAGTTTACGTTGTATTATCTTTCATAGAACTGCTCGCGTTTCGATTTACTTAACTTCATAGCGTGGGTGGAATTTCTAATAACTAGAAAGTATTAGTATTATTGTAATTAATACAAGGTTTGTTCCAGGTCTGACTGCGTCTGTCGACAGAAGTTGCTCTCTGTTACTCTGTGACAGAACCCGACCGCACCCTACTCGAGCTGACAACCTACGATCGACCTGGAACAGCAGTTTCTAAACTGCGCATGTCTCCGGCGATTTCTGTTAACATTCCGGATACCTGGAACAAACCTAACATTCCGTCAAACCTGGAACAAACCTACAATAATACTATTTTAATATTATTTTAATTTAAAATAATATCAAAAATTTTAAATTTTAATAATTTAAATAATTTTAAATTTTAATTAAATTTTAATAATTTTAATCAAATTTTAAATTAAAATAATATCAAAATAGTATTATAGTATGACATAATATGTCATACTATAATATTATTGTGATATTACTTTACCCCACACCCTAAATCCGCCCGTCAGATGGTTTTCCGCCCGAGCTGGCAGCCATGTCTAAAATCTACATCGATCCTACAAAAAGATCCTACAAGTCTTTCGACTCCCCAGACGAGACCAAGGAACTTATAAGTTCCTTGGAAAATACATACCCGATATGACAGAAACGATTCAAACTCCCACCCCTGTTGTGCTGGCGTTGATGTTCTCTCCACTTTCGGTCCATAGCGGGTATCACGCGGCCACAGTTCTATTCGTCTTCTTCTTGTGCCATCATCAACAGAGAAAAACGAAGTTGACGTAGCTTTTCTTATCAGCGGTCGATTATCATTTACGAGTAGGGGGATGTTTTCTCCGAGGGGATGATTTTGCGGAAGGGCCGTTCAGAGAAAGTTTGAAATGAAAGCGACTAATTTCCTCGACAGGTCACCCACTTCTCAGTGAAAAGGTAAACGGATATGGACTAAACAAAAATTATCTCGGGTAGGTATTTTGCGTAGAAAATGTACATACGGTTAGTTCACACTGCCGTGAGATTTCCTAAGTGCACATCGTTATGAGTTCTGAAACGTTTCGCTAAATTAAAAATTTAAACTTAAGTTGAGATATGAATAAATAAAATTTGAGGAAAATGTTCTTAAATAACGGTTCAAGGCTCTGAAAAGCCATACGCTGCCGCAGTGTATGTCGTTTCCTCTTCCAGCTCTGGGACTTCGCCCGATAAGTGCAAGGGCACGGATGGCCCTCATCAAACCTCTTACTTTTCCCAGATTAGAGCTTTGTGTATCATAACCCCTAGCCTCGCTTTTACATAAGACTGCTCCTCTATTTCCACACTTTGACTCATCGCATATTCTGGCCTATTCTGACAGCACCATCAGGATAACAGCAGAATCAGCACCAGTCTGGCAAACTTCTGACGGTAATAGAATAGCTGACAGGGCTCCCTAAATGTGGGGGCCTGCTGATAGCTCTAACGAGCTCTGCAGTTGCGACTTTAAAAAAACCCTTCCTGCAGCATCTGACCTTCGTGAGAA
Organism: Pilophorus perplexus; assembly: GCA_955831195.1. NCBI lineage: Eukaryota > Metazoa > Arthropoda > Insecta > Hemiptera > Miridae > Pilophorus > Pilophorus perplexus. The sequence continues at coordinate 20,354,068 of OY037014.1, forward strand.
TACAATGTACGTCATACTCCTTGCTCAAGCTGAAGGAGTGAGCTGAAAAAATTTTCTTTGAAACCCCTTGGTTTTGGGCCTTAAGGAACCATTTTCACCTTAGTCCGTTTCAAAACCAGATAAAAGTTTTTTTAAATTCACCCCAGTGTATCATTTTGGTTTCAAATCAATAGTGATAGGAGCCCGAGTCTTTGGATGTCTTTGGCCTTCTTATGAAATCTTCAAATTGAAACTTATATTTTGTTAACGGTAATATTTTTCAGGCGATTAATAATCGTACGCACTCGGGGTTGAGTATGGATTACTGGGTTGACTGATAAGCATGAACACGAACCTGTTCGCCTTTGGAGGTGTCGTTGAGAAATTTCCCCGCTGAGCGGCTGAGGTGAATTCCCACGATGAGGAGGATGGTGGACGAAAGGGTGGAAATGCAGTTCCTGGTCGAGGACGACAGCCGGGGCGACGCTCCTACCAACAGGTGAGTCTTCAAGTAGAAAGCAACTCGCTACTTGGCAAAGTGGGCCCTTTTTCTTTCAATGTTGGACGTTGAACTTTTCAGGCTCATTACCAAAACCACCGGGTCCTATTCTCGACGACCAAACCCCTATCTGGGAATAGTTTTGGCCACCATATCGTCATTTTTCTTTTCAATATGTTCTGTGATTGTCAAATGGATGGTTGACGTGCATCCCATGGAGCTGGCAGCTTTCAGGTGAGGTCTGGTGTTGAATTCTCCTAAATTCATTCTCCGCTTGTTTTGACAATTTATTCGTCTTCATCTTGTCGTAGATTTGTTGGCGTACTGCTTCCCGCCATCCCGATAGCGGTTTACAGGAAAGAAAGCGTCTTTCCCAAGGGGAAACGGTGAGGATCACATTGGCATACGTGGTTACTTATTAGCAGACAAGTTGAATAATTTATTTTCAGGATGCTGCTCATTCTTCGTTCTTTTGTCGGCACCACTGGTCTCATGTTGAGTTTCTACGCCTTCCGCCACATGCCGCTCGCCGACGCTTCAGTGATAGTTTTCAGTGTCCCTGTTTTCGTCGCTATATTCGCTTGCATATTCCTCAAAGAGCCTTGCGACGCCTTTTCCATCCTAACGATATGCCTCACGTTGACGGGCGTCCTGCTTATCACAAGGTGAGTTCCGGTTGACCCCCCTCGCCCATTAATATCATCACCCTCGAGTCTTACCAATATGTTTTTTTCTTTCTGTCCCCAGGCCCATATCCATTTTTGGGTCGTCGGTGCCGAGCTTGGGATCGGAAAACGACCTGTCGGCAGATCTTTGGGGCGGCGTGTCGGCTTTCTCTGCGACGCTGTTTGGAGCCAATGCCTACATCCTCCTCCGAGTTCTGAAAGGGATCCACTTCTCTGTCATCATGATCAACTTCGGTGCCTTCGCTTTGGTAACGTGAACGTTCTTATTACATTTTCCTAACTCATCGTCAGTTTGTTGATTAACAAGTACTATACAGTCAAGATTTCCCCCATTTTCATTATTTATTCTTGAAGGGGAAGACATCAATTGTTTTTTAAAAACTTTGTAATCTACAAAGTTTTCTCCCACCGTGTCTTTATAAATCTGTAGGCAGGAATGGTAGGTTCACACAGCCAAGACTCCTTGTTCCGATCATTAATTCTCCTCATCACTCAGTGGGTTGAAAATCTGTTGATAATAGGTTCGAAGAGGTCAACAAGTAGTTGAAAGGGGTTTGGCTAACTGAAATGTGTTTTAAACTGGTTCTAAGAGGTTAAGAAGGGTTTGCTGGAAGCTGGTTTGCAGTGATTAACAACTGGTTAAAGGGGCGTGACTGGCCGGGATGGGTTCAAAACTGGCCTGAAGAAGTGGTAGTGCCAGGGGATCTGATGGCTTCTTATATTGGTGTTGCATGTTAGGTACAATGTGCCCTCTGGTGAGAAGACAAGGAACAGTTACTACGCAAATACAAGACTACTAATACTGTATTAGTAGTCTTGTATTTGCGTATTAATAGAAATATTTTAATCATATTCTCATTGATAGTCTTATGTGTAACTTTCTGCTGCCTTTTGTGAAAGATTGAGACGCTCCTCGTTTCGTGGTTTTTGGGCGTATTGTGCATCCCGCAGTGTGGCCTGGACCGTCTGCTCATACTGGCTTTGGCGGCGTTCAGTTTCCTGGGTCAGATCCTTCTCACGAAATCGCTCCAGGTGAGTGCATGGTGCTAAATTCGTTTTTTTTTTTTTCTTTTCTTTTCTTTTTTTCATTTCTGGCGTTTCATTTTCAGTTGGAGGCCGCCGGCCCCGTCTCAATCGCCCGGTCGGCCGACATAGTGTTCGCTTTCGTGTGGCAAGTTCTGTTTTTCAACGAGTCCCCTAACGCGTACAGCGTCCTGGGAGCTGTTTTCGTCACCAGCTCGGTCATACTGATCGGGCTGAGGAAATGGGCCCGGTCGAATCCCGGCAACTCGTCTGTCGGCAGCTCCCTCACCACTCTCATTAAGTAGACGAGGCACCGTGAAGGTTAAGGCACCGTTAAGGTTAAGTTGCTTGCTTGCGGGTTGACAAATTCTGTGCTGTGCTGTGCACAGCCTAGCCGAAGCATTAGTTTCTAGGCAGGTGAACCAAAAAATATTTCTTAGTAAAAATCTATACTGTAGCTAAGCGAAGACGCTTACTCACACTTGATGCTCGAGGATGGTTGAGTACCGTCACTGTGATAACATTCTTGGATGCCTTTTCTAGTGTAATTCATGACCTACGTAGCTTTTGCAGTTAGTGGGGCAAGTTTGATTCAACATTTGGCAGAACTGAATAGTCCATCACAGTATTACCGTTTTCAACACCACCGTGTTGGGTAAAATCCGGACGCGACCGCATATTAAATTGTTAGTATTGTTACTAGACTGCCCTGAGTACACTGCAGTGTTGCCAATACAACCATCTCTATACTACGTTCACGTTACCGTGAGAGTACGTAAACAGAACGCAGAGCCTTCAACGCTCCATTGCATGGCGGGTTTGTATGACCAGAATATTGAAACGTGATCTTGTTTTTGGGCTCATCAAATACTGGAACAGCTCAGAATGACACAATCATTCATCACGAAATACAATTGAACACAAGCAGTAAATCAAGTATTGTAAAGTCAAGGGCCTGCCTACCTTTTCCACACAGTGACAGGTGCTTCCTATTTTGAGCATCCCATTAAGTGACCATTCCGCGCTGACCGTTCCCTAAGGAGGGTGATGTAGGGTTTGATGGAATGAGAGATTAGTAAGGAGAATCCTCCTCATTTTGGGCATTCCAGGGTGACGTAGGTATGTAACGTTTGTTGGAGTGGTTGGGAGACAGTATAAATTGGAAGGCGTACCTACGTATCACTTTAGTTTGGTTTGAACTCCCATTTGTACTTTTATTACCATGAAATCCAATGCTGCAAGGCAAGATGGGGCGTTACGGCAGCAAGGTGAGTGGTAGGTTGACCCGCCTCGCATGAGAGTTACGCTGGCTAATTTTGGATGTAGCTTGTTTACTTTTACTCTCACGGTAACGTGAATAGAGTATAGTAACGAATGGACGAATCCTAATTCTGGTAGGTATCTAAATCGTCCTGTTCCTTCTTCACAGCAATTTTAAATTAAATTTTTCGCGCTACAAACTTCTTTTTACTTTCTGACAAAAAACTACCGGTTGCGTCCAAACTAGTCTCTTAGCAGAATCGTGACATCGAAGCCCACCCCCTAGTCCTTTGAGACAAAGCTCGATTGGCGACTTGATGAAACCCCAAACCTCCCAACCTGATGGGTTTTCACGGTTTACTTTGCGATGTAGATTGTCCTTTTATTCACAAGTCGCTGATTAAGTATAGTTATAACCCTAGCTTCACACACACAAGTTAGGTTAGGAAATATAGGGGTTTATAGCGTTTGTGAGATTCTTTGTTTAACTATAACCTTGTCGCAATAATCTCTTGTGTTCTTCCATTTGCTTTGAAACTTAGTACAAAATTAATCTTCGTACTTGTTGTATTCCTAGTCTTATCCACTTTAGGCTGTATTTACCAAATTAAAAGCTGTGTTATTATCGAGTTATACGCTTTTGTTTTTAATTGCTTTGAAATTTGTTCCTATTAGTTTAACCTTTTCACTGGACTGTTACTTCTGCTTGAATTGACCAAGTTTTTGAAAGTGACTTTTTTTCGAGTACTACTTAAGCTTGTACTTTGACAAGATATTCGAAATATTGGTATGTTCGATATTGTCGATGAATTTTATCTTTGGGGAATGTACGTGTTTTGTGATTTATAAATATAAGCGAGTTTATTGGCTGTGGTTTTGTGTCTTTTCCTTGGAATCAGGCGCGGTTGTCAGGCGAAGGATGTGGACTCGAAGCTTCAAATCGATATACCGGGCCGACGTGACGTCACAACTGAGAAAGCAATGATTGTAGTAAGGTATTGAAAAGCCTTTCTAGACTTTCATAAAATGTATGCCTTTTAATTAGAAGCTTACTTTCGTTTAATGTTGAAACTAAACTGATTTAAAGTTGGCCAATATAGCAAAAGCAATAAAATCGACAACAAAACACCAAAAATGGAAAGGTTCATCAACAAATTCATGAAGTTATCCTCATACCTTGAGAATTCCAACCGCAGGAGACGGTATCAATCTCTGAGGGCACAACAAGGATGTAACACGAGAGCAATCAAGCCAGTATGCGATGCATCGGCTCAAGGAAGAAATAGGCAACAACTCTGTTTCAACTCGAAGCAGTCCACCTCTAAAGGTAAGAGTACCTACACCTGAGACAAAACGGGTCATTCCCGTATCGACTCAAAAATAATCCATTCCTGTGGTAGACAACCTTTCTCGCCTCCGTTCCACTTGCAGGCGGTGCAATTAAGTTGAGACGAGACAGGCAGGCAATCTGGGCTATGCCTCTCCCGCCGGATGCAAGCAAACCGGCAAATCCCACTCACGTCCAAACGAGGGAGGCCCAGCACCATAAAGGAGCCAGTACTTGTACTACTGAGCCACAAGTGAGACCGAGTATTCTAGCGCACTCTACCATCGAAGCAGGCTGGTACCCGAGTTTGTAACAAAACTCACATGCCGCCAGCAAATGTCTGCCCCCCAGGTTCCCATTCTCTCTTGCGAGAGTGGGTTAAACACCACGACCAACCTCGAATCCAACGCCAATTGAGGGGGCCGGCCAGTGGCGCTTTGCAAGTGCGGAACACCCAAGTGCCCAGCACCCACGGCGCGCCTGTGGCAGGAGGGGCTCCCCCTCTCCAGAGGATTACTGGATTAGGAGTGTGGGAACACCACGTACTCCACTTTAAGGCCGCTCCAGTCGGAGGCCCAAGAGAGACTAGGTCTCGCATCCCCCTCTCTACCACTTTACAAGCATCTCCCAATGAAGCAGGAGCCCGAACATTAGGGGATCTGGTGGGACATAGAGGAACAATGGCCCCTCATTCCAGGAACATCCAGTCCAGCCGACACTTGGTGCAGTGGTTGTTTACTATTGAGGGTGGTCCGCTTTGGATTCAAACGCCTTCACAAGTGATATGACATTGCCGGCCCGTGTGAAGAGAGACATCGCATGAAGAAGGTCCACCGCGATTGATACTACCAATACTTATTGGGAATTCCGGTAATTAAATACAGATTTCAACAGTCTATGTGCCTAAGAGGCAATCTAAATGCCAAGAAGTAGTGTTTTCTGAGCTAAAAACGCTGCAAATTTTACTCAAGTGTTCATTATTCTTTGATATAAATTGTGCAAAAATTAATTCTACATGAATAGATAAATAAAAAATTAATAAAAATTTTTTAAATTATTGTAAAGTTTTTGGACGGATGTGGGAGCCCGAAAAGTGGATTATGGGTCCGAAATCAGTCGGAAAATGACACCTCATACGACACAAGCTGAAAAACATTTTATGAAAGTTTTCCATTTCGATTTAGAAATTTCCATATCATGGAGGAAAGAATGAATTTCCTTCCTTCTTGTTTCTATATTATAAACTAGGACCAAAATGTGTTTGCATGGTGCGTTTTTCTCAATTTCCTGTAGGTAAACTACCATTTTGGCGCTTGGACTATTAGGAACTTCAGCTCTTCGATTCTCGTAATGTTCTCCGGCATGCTGGTCTCAGTTTTGAGGGATTCTACGTCCAAAAATACTTCGAAAACGACACCTAACACGACCCACGGGTTTGAGCGATCGGGCTGAAAACCTTGCGGACACAACGAGATGGTAAACCGAGTATTTTACCGACTGATGAGTCGTTTCTTCTCGCTAACAACCTCATTGGATTAGACCTCTGCAACGTCGGCTAACAACCACTTCGTTTGATTTTATTTTTAATTTACTGCAATTTAATGCTGGATTGAAAACGAAAACAAAAATTCTTTTCTTATTTAAGAATGAATGGATTGAAAACGAAAACAAAAATTCTTTTCTTATTTACTTAATAGGTAACGAAAAAAACGAAACAAGGGAGTTTCACCCTGAATTTTCGTCCGACTGGCTGCTGCCATCGCGGTCGTCGTCAGCCGTCCTCTCAAGGTGGATCGGAACTTGTCTGCCGATTGCGCTCATGGCTCCCCATTGCCTCGCCCCCCTGGGTTGGAAGGAGTTCGCCGTCCAATTGAACGCAGCAAAATTTGTATTTAATACTTGTATCGGTGACCCCGCTGCTCCTCTCGCGGTCACCCATCCAAGACTAACCTCGCCCGACGTGGCTTGAATGGATCGAGGGAAACTGGTTTTTACCCAACGCCACACCGGACGGCTCTTATTTAATAAGAATGATGAAAATATTTAAAAAGAAAATTTCTTAATGTGTCTGTGGAGCGTGCTAAATAAAAAAAACTACAACAACACAAAAGGTTTTTGATGTCAACTGTTACCCTTCGCCAGGTTATCACACCGTTTCTCCACGTGCAATACGCGTTCGAGTTGTTTATGTCCGTTTTATTGACGATTTTTGACTCTAAACCCATTTCGTTCACTATGATTTCCATTTGAAGCGCTTCGTATCATGTCGTCCTTCTTCATTCGTCCCAAAACCGACAAGAATGCGTCCGGCAAAATGGCCACGCCGGCCAAGAAATCGGGGAGGAAGGTGAACAAAAAGAGTGTCGGGAAAGTGTACGGTTCTAAACCGAAGGCGCCGAAGAGGAAGATAGATCGTCTCAAAGCTGATGACGACGATGAAATAACTAGCGACGAGGATATTTTGAAAGAAAGTAAGTCGACGGCGTAAACAGTTAGCTCTGTAAATACAGGAGCTGATACTGTATTCAACGCTCTAGAGCGTATGTTACTAACCACAGTCTGGACCATATCAAAACCCAACAACCAGAAACTTGACGTAGTACGCGGCTAAGCTCAATGATATTATTCTCCTCATAGTGAGCAGCAAGTGGTCGTGGCGTGGCTTATAGGTGGCTAGTTGTTTTGTGTATCTGAAGCATGAGCAGCCGAAGACCAACTTCGTCGATGACGTTTCCACAAAGCTGCTGCTGAAGAGCCAATGCTTTTCTGACAACAAGTTCCAAATGTTTGATCAAATTCTGGTAATTCATGTCATACATCCCCATTTACGGCACTTCTAAGAGGCTACAGGGGGGCCTAGATGGGGTTTCTGGAGTGCTTTGGCCAGTGAAGTGTCGTTTTGGCCGTAATTTGGGCGTGCATTCGATTTATGGGGGTAACAGACCGTAATGATAACACTTTGGGGCTACGGGTGGGGTTTTTTTGAAGTGCTTTGACCTGGGGGTCAAGTGAGGTGTCGTTTTGGCAGTGATTTGGGGCGAACATTCGATTTATGGAGGTCACCGACTGGTTTGACCATATTGTGGATCTCTATGGGCGTTTAAGGGGTCCACAGGTTCGAGTTTTTGAAGTACTTTGACCAGGGGTCGGGAGCTGTCGTTTGCGAAGTAATTTTAGTAACTAAATAGTTTTATGGGGTTCTCGAACGAGTCCAACCTCTCCGCGGGGCTCTGTGGGGATTCCAAGAGGCTATAGTTGGCTTTTTTGATGGGCTTTGGACGAGGTAAGGTGTAGAGTGTTGTTTTAGAACTAATTTGGAAAGTAGTATCTGTTTATGAGGCTCCCAGAACATCCTAACGGTGCGTTTCCTGCTTTCACGTCGCTCTGGATTTTTTTTACAATTTTGTCTGTTTTGCATTTGGCTAATGGCACCGTTTTGTTTCCTTCTCAGGTAATGTCGCTGTGGAAACGGACGATGACGAGGTTCTCACTCCGCAAGAGAAAAAGTTGAAGTTGGCCAAACAATATTTGGAAGAGATAGAAGAAGAGGAGAAGAGGAAAGCAGATGGGGAAGTCGAAGATGACGTCATACTTGGGCGGCTGCGAGAGGACGTGCTCAAGCAAGCGGGGAAATTCAGGAAAAAGGTATTATTAATTTGTTGCACAGGGATGCAAGTGTTGCCAACTTCACTCGTTGAAAATCGTAGGAAACTTTTTTTGTGAGCAACGTGTGTTTAACCAATTAAAAATTTCGTAACTGTCTTTTTACAGGTTGCTGACACCATCGTCACCTCCTACGATGAAAGTGACTTGTCAATCCTCAAATGCAAAGAACACAAACTAGCCATAACCTGCCTCGTCATCAGTTCCGACGACAAACTCTTCACCGGGTCCAAAGACTGTGTTGTAGTGAAATGGTGTTTGTCCTCCATGAAAAAACTCGGTGTTATCCCTCCCCGGCATAAAGACCCGACGAACGAGAACCTTCATGGGTCCAGCATACTCTGTTTGGCCATTTCCCACGACAACCGGCACCTCGCCTCCGGTGATAACGGTAGCCATATTCAGGTTAGTTACTAACCGTTAGTGTATTGTCGGAGACCTCAGGAAACATGATTGGCCTCTGAAGGAGGCTTGGAGAGGCAACACGAACGGCCACACGAAAAACTACCTGTTTAGCCATGGATTCTTTGACGGGCCCTTATGGGCTCAATTTTAAATTTAAGGTAGCTCATCCGACGCAGAATGTTGTGCTGTTTAATTTACTATATAGAATAGTACTATCTTTATATATAGTATATATAGTACTATATATAGAACGCACCCTTCCAAAGTTATCCGTTAAAAACCAACAAAAAGTGTCGACATTTCGAGTTTTTTTTTTTTTTTGTGTGTGTTTTTGACGGCGAGTATCCCACAAATTTTGTTGGGAAGCTTCGGTTTTGTGTTCAGAACCCCCAAAAAACGGAGAAACCCCGTTGAGAAAAATTATACACCATGCATTGCACCGAACACCCCTTTTGAGGCCCCTGGTGACTGGACTAATGTGCCGATTGGGTATAGTGAGCAACTACAAATTGAGCACGGACAACATTAGGTGTCATGACGTCGTGTCCCCAGGCTTACCGTACTGGTTGCCAAACGTGTTGCGTTTTCACCCTACGGTGGCCAAACATGATACTCCCTGATTTTCTCATTTCCTCTTTTTGGGGACTGAAGAGCTTAATGTTTACCAACCAGAAGGTTACGAATGGCTCATCTATTCTTAATTTTGACGTGTATTGCCTTCGGGCTTTGGCTGTTGAAAATGATTGAAATTGCTTAAAATTCTTGTTTTTTATAAAAATAATTTTAAATGATAGATCTAATTTTCAGGTTTGGGACCCGAAAACCTTAGCGCACATATTCACTTTTAAAGGTCACCGGGCGGCCGTGACGGGCCTGGCGTTCTGTCGGGTCAACCAACAGCTGTACAGCGCCTCCAGAGACAAAACGGTCAAAGTATGGAGCATCCCTGAGAGAGCTTACGTCGAAACGTTATTCGGTCATCAAGAGGCCATTTCCGGTTTGGACGTTCTCGCTAAAAACAGGTGCGCCAGGTGATGGACGTCGGAGGCTGTGGAAACTAGCATCTAGTGACATAATGATTATTGTTTCCAGGGTTTTAACGAGCGGAGGAACCGACACTTCAGTCCGCGTATGGAAGATAGAAGAAGAGTCTCAACTTATTTTCAACGGTCACCGTAAAAGCATAGACGCCGTTAAGAGGCTAAGCGACGTACATTTCGTCACCTGCGGCGACGACGGTCTAGTGTGCCTTTGGGCCAACAACAAGAAAAAACCTCTGTACAGGTATGTAGATGTGAATTGGTTATGTGTGAGCAGGGACGTTGTGAAAATGAAAATATCGACATTCCTTCCCCTATTATTCTCTTATTTGGGCGATTACAGAAAAAATGAATTGATAATTCTGTTCTAATAATATTATGACAGACAGGTTAGCTATTCCCCAAAGGGAATTTCCGAGATTTCCAGGATTTACATCTTAATGGTTCATGGAATGAAAATGCTCGTTGACTGAGAACCACTGAGTTTGGTTAGGGAGAGAGAACGACTCCTCTGCTGAATACTTCAGGAGAGGAGTCGTTCTCTCTCCCTAACTAAAATCATTGGATTAGACCTCTGCACCATCGGCAAACAACCACTTTGAGAACCCTCTCTGGCAATCTCCTAGACCTTCTGATCATCTTCTGGTGAGTTATGCGACCACCCAAATTTGGTCCAAGAGATCGCCAGGGAGCGGATCTCAGTTATCGACCATCCCATGAACCATGAAGATGTAAATTCTGAAAAATCTTTGAAGTCTGATTAATAAGCGTTGCCGCCTGCGGTAGTATTGCCGCTTGTGATCGTTTCAGCATGGTAGCAACATCGTCTCAACATACATTGTATTATGACTGCTGTGGGCATCCCCATATCCTCGGATGATTTCAGTCTAAATCAAGGATTAACCCCTTCAAAAACGTAAAGCAAAGAACATGCTTTACACATTTATTTACTAAATGAAATTGATATATTATATAAATCTACCTTCAAAATCATAACGATGTAAATATCTACTTATCTATGGTAGATAAAATCGGTTTGTGGTAGCAAAAGCACGCTATATACCTGGTTGTTACATGTAATGCCTGGCATATTTCGTGCAATCTTGCGTTTATAAATGGTTGAGAGTGAAAGGTGAATGACAGTGTGAACAGGCGGACGGCGGACGGACATTTTAGTTTTGGAATCTAGACCTTTTGAAACGGATAATGTCAAATTTTGAGGCCGATCAGAGTCGTCCACCTCCGTCGCGATTACATAAGTTCATTATTCCAAGAATAATAAACCAAAATGCTTCAATTTCCTTCAATATCAATTACCGATTATTGAAAGGAAAATATCGATATTTTCGATTGTTAACGATATTGAGACGTCCCTATGTGAGAGCAGTCACATTAACATTGACGATGATAATGAGATGCGTTCTGGAATATGACTCACGCTTTAGCGTCTGACAGGGTGCTTACTGCTCAGAAAATGTCTTGATTATATTGGCAAATTCAAAGGTGTTCGTTTTTCCGAGAAAGGGTTGGCTGCGGCGATGAGGAGCTGGAGCAGGTTCATATTCTTCAAGTTCTTCTGGTTCTTCGTCTACTCATGCTCGAAATTGAATGGCCCGTTCCAAAAACATTCAAAACGGGTTTATTACAGCCACTTGATAAATCTCATCACTTTTTATTCGAATGCTATTGGAACTAGCAAACACATACAGATATTATAAATTTGTGGTTTAGATTGGTGTTGCCCTACACTGACCTTGGTGATATTTGTTCTGATTCCAGGATAGAAAATGCTCATGGCATCAGCTCTTGTGGTGAACCCAATTGGGTTATAAGCGTAGCTTGTATATCGAACACCGAAGTGTTTGCTTCAGGTAAATCATTCCCCGAATAATGACAATATTTGTCGTCGTGCTTTGATCTGTAATCATTATGTTTCCGTTCAGGATCTTCGGACGGGCTTGTCAGGCTGTGGAAATGTGCGGACAACTACCGAGCGGCAACCCCGCTGGCGACGCTCCCCGTCAAAGGGTTCGTCAACGCGATGGCTTTCACGGCGGATCAAACCCGGCTGGTCATCGGCGTCGGGCAAGAACACCGTTTGGGGAGATGGTCCCGGCTGAAAGAAGCCAAAAACGCCGTAGTGGTCGTCCGGGTGCAAAAACCCGAAGGGGCCACGAATGGAGTCGACGTTGAATCTGATTCGTGAGGTAGGTGCTCCAATTGTCGCGTCTCCAATCATCCCAGTCAAAATAATCGTATTACAACAATTTGGCGGTGCTAAGTCCTAATTCATTGATAACATTAAATGTCACATTTTGACGGATGATCCCTCCGCAGACGTAGATAACCACCTGATCAAACATCCTCCAAAACAACTCAAGTAAACATTGTATTTGCAGGTGTTCACATCAATAGCCACTTGAAGAAATTCTGGATTTTCCTCACACTCCTTACATCAATTAACCAAACTATAAAATTACATCATTCCAAATTTTTGTTTCAGAGGGACTTATCGAGCCGTCAAACCCGTTCAAGCCCTTCAAAACGTGAACTCCACAACGCCTTTGTGAAATAGACTGTACCAATTTGAAAATGCATTGTTATTACTTTTTGTAAATTATAAGGATGTATAAAGAAACCTCAAAAGGGAAATGTTGCCAACTGCACAAGATCGAAGTGGAATTGATAATTCTGCTCTCCTGAGTTGAGGCCCTTATTGGAAAAAAGCTTGAATAACTTCTTCCTTCCTACTTCACACCTGGTGGTTGCTTGAGACTTGTGGAGGGGGGGACATGGATGAGGTCAACGAGTGGGTTGAGGACGAATCTTATCTTCAAATCTGCCACTTGAGTGAAATACATCATTCATGCCGACTCGGCAGCCGGTCGTGCGTTCCGAGTCTCCGCCGAATGGATCATGCCGTCCCCGCCGTCGTTTTTCGTCCTATTGGCATTTTGTCTTCCCGCAGGTATTCCCATTCTTGCTGCAAATTTTACACAAGGGTTTATTATTCTTAGATATAGGTTAATCGTGCGAAAATTAATTCTGTGTCATTAATCATAATAATTAATATAATAAAATGTAATAGAAAATAAAAACGCTGCAAATTTTACACAAGGGTTTATTATTATTTGATTTAGGTTACTTGTGCAGAAATTTAATTGCCAATGAAAAAATTTGGGATTTTTTTTCAAACTTTTGTTTTTTACTTGAAAAATATTGTACCTCCTGGGATCCATCAAAAATCTCATTTGTAGTCCCATGAAAGCCCTACAGATCACAACAGTGAAATTGGATCGTTGTGGCACCCAAAAAATGGCTTCTACGTCCAAAAATACTTCGAAAACGACACCTGACTCGATCCCATAGCCAAAAGCCTTCAAAAAACCCCGCCCGTAGCGCCATAGTGCCCCACGGGTTGGGGCATCTGGGTGAAAACCTTCCGGGCACAACTAGACAGTAAACTGAGTATTTCGTCAAAATTTCAGTTTTGTGAAAAATTCCGAAAACGGCTTGGAGGGCGGACGGATATTTCGTTTTTGGAATCTAGACCTCTTGAAACGTACTCGTAAAATGTCAAATCTCGAGGCCGATCAGAATTGTCGACCTCCGTCGCGATTACATAGGTGTATTATTCCAAGGACAATAAACCAAAAGGGAAGAGCTGAAGTAGTCAACCGTTAGATTGTCGATCTTTCTCAGTTCCCGGTGTCGTTGGCTTCGAGTGCACAAACGACGGTGACTGCCAAATAAACGGAGCCATCTGCCAAAATGGAACGTGCGTTTGCCCGCCGGACCACATTACCAACAGCATCGACACCACCTGCCTTCCAAGTGAGTCCTCTCCGAAACCTTTTCAGCTGTACCAACTATCCTCCATCGTCAGATTTTTTTTTCAGTCGCTCACGGATTGGGGGCCGCCTGCTCTGACAACCTGCAGTGCTCCACGAGCCTCAAATCGGGCGGTTATTGCAACAAGGGAGCGTGCGACTGCGAACCAGGATTTCACTATTACGTTGGAAACTGCTGGAAAACGTCCGGTGAGTCACTTCTAGGTTCTTTCCAGATTCATTTTGACAAAATTAGGACTTGGACTACCCAGAAATCAGGACAATCACAAATTTTCACAAACTATATCAACTTTTATTAAACATTTGTAAATTTGTTTAAAGAATTTGTAACTCCAAAGGTTTTAGATCTCATCAAACGAGTTTTATATTACTTCAAACCCGCTCTATAGTTCTGCAACCGTTTATATCGGACATGAACATGAACAAACACACTTCATGCTATAAGGTAACGGCTGGTAAAAAACCAGCTAATAGCAAGGACGTTAATCAGAACGCTTAGATTGATCATGACTGGGGCTCGGATTGATTATGCTCGAAAAACACCGATTAAATCTACAGAAAGGAAAGTGAAACGAAAAAATCTACAACAATAATGTCTATAGATTGGGTTTTTGAAGAACCAGGAAGTTAAATGAGGTGTCATTTTCGAAGTAATTGTGGACGTAGACAACATTAAATGATTTAGACGTCTAATAAATTTTATTGGAAGCCTCAAATCCATCCAGTACAGCGCGAGGCTCAGTGGGGCCAAAAAATGGGCACAGGAGGGGTTTATGAAGGTCTTTGGCAATGGTGTCGAATGGAGTGTCGTTTTAAAAGTTTTTTTTAAAAATAAGCTTATTTCGGAAAATAATTTCAATTAAGTACAGTGAGTAATTACAATATGTTGTATAAAAAAAACTCATGAGAATTTGATAATAAGGCTCGAAGCAGCAAAAAATAATAATAATAATACTATAACGATGAAGTGGACTTGATGCGACTGCCGGTTAGAGATTCGGAGATTTGAGGAAGGTTCCACACAGAGGGAGGCATCACTCAAAGATGGGCATACCACGGGCCATTTCCATGCTAGGAAACTGGTGAAAACCTATGTAAATCGAGCAGCCTCTGATTTTTAATCAACGCAGAAGTTTTCTGAAGGCAACCGAGGAAACGCGTAGGAAGAGTTGATGAGTGAATGGCACCGTGTGCTGCATGGAATAGGCGCTGAGTGAGAGGCACAGAACCCTATTTCGGTCAGAGTTGAAAGTACTTAAGTACATTTGTACTTAAGTACTTATCCAAAGTACATTAGTAAAAAATAGGAATGTTCCCCTCCAAAAACATGTGTAAATGGAGAAAAAGCTACTCCAGTGATTTATATGGTTCAAGTACTTGAAAAGTACTTGCCAAGTACAATTACTTGTACTTGTACTTTAACTAAAGCGAGAACAAGTACAAGTACTTGTAATTGTAAGTACATGTACTTGAGTGGGTCTACGGGCAAGTACAAGTACTTGTACTTGCACTTGCACTTACAATTACAAGTACTTGTACTTGTAGAAAGTAATTGTACTTGAAGTACACCAAGTACATACCTTGAAAATCTCGAGAAATTCAAAAATGATCTATGTTCTGAGATAGGTTGAGCGCCCTCAAGGATTTTTTCCGTTTTCCCCTCCTTCAACCCCCTCTCCTTCCCTAAAGAAGGGAAGTAGTGGGGATTTCAGCCAATATTGATTTTATTATTGATGATTGGAAGTCCAAGTACTTGTAATTGTAAGTTCAAGCACAAGTACAAGTACTTGGATGTAGACAAGTACAAGTACGAGTAATTGTACTTGGAGTTCCAAGTACAAGTACTTGTACTTGTACTTGTTTCTCATGGTGCATGTACAAGAACAAGTACTTGTTTCTCTTACTTGTACTTGTTTCTCTTGATGCAAGTACAAGTACACAAATGTACTTGTACTTGTTTTTCCAAGTACTTGTACTTTGTAATTAGTACTTGTAAGTACAATTTGTTCAACTCTGATTTCGGTATATTGAAGTCCCAGTTGACAAGAAGGGATGAAAATGGAAAAACGGCCCAACGATACTTTGATGTCATGGAACCCCCACCGCCACCAGATCACAATTGCAACGAGAGATAAGGTGGTTGGTTAGTCCTACATCTTGATCAAAAATAAAGTCCTGCAACCTCGTTACAACCAAGAAAAATAAAGTCGCTATCCTGTGAAGAAACACAAATACAGAAATCTTCTAACTAGGTCTTGAGATCGCCGATGTTTTCATAAATAAAATTTAGTTCTGCTGGAGAAGATGGTGTACCTATTCAGTTTTTTGAACTGGTCCAGATGGATGATGCTGGGCACGCCATGAACAAACTTGGGGTTGAGCCCACCGTCCGTCCTTCTCTTCAGCTCATCAAGCAAGGCTCTCATACGATTACGCTGCAGCTTGATCATATTTAAGACCACTAGACGAAAACCACTAGAATATGCATTGTGAAGACTGCTGTTTTATGCATTTATATGCTTGACAAATTTAAATTCTGTTGGTCCCAGAGAGGTGAAAATACTACCAAAAGGCTTCTTTCAATGTTTACTAACAGGGGAAAAATATGCTTGTATGCTCGAATCCGAGGCCTTAATCATGACTCTCATAAAGTCAAAACTTGGACGGTCAGAACTCCATAAAATCAGAGCATGTACCGGTAAATCTGTAAGTCGGATATCCCATGTCACCTTACCCACTTACCTTTAGTATAGGTTGTCAGACAATTTCTCCACCCTGGCACCCCTGAAATCTACCTACTCATTAATAATACATTACCACAATTTCTTTTTCAGGACTGTTCGAACAGTGTTACTCCGATGAAAACTGTTTCGTCGACGAAGATTTCGACTGCGCCGTCTGCAGCTCGAAGAAAATTTGCGTGTGCAAAGAAGGATATTACCAGAGAGAATATTCTTCCTGCCGAAAGGCTAGTTACAGTATGTCATTCATTTTTTCAAACGTTAACGGTAGATGAGCGACCGTTAACGTTTTTGGTGTTATAATACAAGGACACGCGATACGATTCTTCAAACTAGACAATCGATATCTGGGATGTGTCCAGTCTCTTCTCTATGTTTAGATTGTTCCAGGTTTGACGGAATGTTAACAGAAATCGCCGGAGACATGCGCAGTTTAGAAACTGCTGTTCCAGGTCGATCGTAGGTTGACAGCAGTTGGACGGAAACTGACAGCTCGAGTATGAGCTGTCCAACTTCTGTCGACAGACGCAGTCAGACCTGGAACAAACCTAATAGTATTACTTCCTCCACAAGTTATTTTGTTGAGAGCTGCGGGGTTTGAATGACTTGGGTTGTAGTAATATCACTCGTTTCTTTTTTCCATTCTTTCGTTGTTTTTTTTTTTGGCTTAAAACGTCCAAACTTTAAATTAAACCTCTTCGATGTTTTTTTTTTTTTTTTTTTTTTTTTTAAAGAATGGCGCTCGGGTTAAAAATACAGGCTAAAATACGGGTTAAGAAACGACGGAGAATCAAAAAAAGAATATCCCTGATTGAAAAAAAGAATAGTTCTATTCAAAATAGTTCTTCATGTCAAAGTCGGCGAGAGGTACCTACCTACAGAAATTAATTAACCTTCTACTTAACCTGTATCTCTTCTTTATGACCAATCTCCTGTAGAGCTTTTATATCTCTTCTTCATGATTTGATTTTTTTAATGCCGAGTTCAAAAAGTCAGTCACTAGGTCAGTTGTAGGGATGGGTATCAAGGGAAAAATATCGATAATGGATATCGACATGAGTTTTTGAACATTCCACTGATATTTCGACGAACAAAAATCCTATGATGGAGGAGGGATGATGGTGATGATGGCCGGGGGGATCTTACTTCTTACATCTTACCGTCGGGCACATTCAAACCAAAATTATTTAAGAACCTCCGTAAAAACACATTATGTGTGAAAATTAAACGGGCTTTGGGGCAAAAAATGACAAAGTTTACATGAGTTCATTGCTTTGTTTTCACTATGTCTGACACAACAATGTCTGAAATTCTACAATGTCTTCTAGGGAGGGGGTGGTCCATAATATCAAGTGCAAGTAGATCTAAAACTAATACTATAAAACGATCAGCGTCTGGGGCTCCCTGGCTATGACGTAAGCAGATGACTGTATAGTGACAATACCCAGACATTCCAGCTGCGACGTAAAAAGAGCTACATAATTTATAGTTAAATTTGGTATATTATACAGTGCTAGTTGAAATTTTAGAGCCCTGGAGTAGGAAGGTTTAACGGTAATTTTCTGCCTCCATTTTTGAGCTCAAAGGCGAATTTCTCGAAGGAATTTCGATAGGAGAAAATTCTCAGTTGCAGGTGCTGTTTTGATCAAAGTATGGTCAGATAAATGGGCATAAATAGTCTGGAGGTGATTTTCAAGTTTCTCCCTTCTGGCTGAAACCTGAACAGTTCAGGTCTCACTCAGTTACATAGAGTTAGCTACACAGGTTAGGGAGTGGGTTAGTTACATTCAGTTTCTATATAGCTTTGGGTATTCCCCGCTAAACACTGGTTGGGTTTGGTTGACAATCCCTGCCTGTGTGTGGTATGGGCATTCTGCTAAGCTCATACTCCAGGACTGTCCCTTTTTTCGCTAGCTAGAGAGAGATGGCGGCCATGAAAGCCATAGCGTTTCTTAAGAGCAATTGGTGCAATTACTTGGAGTCTGTTGTAGAGTCTTTCCAGATTCGAAGCATTCATTGGCTAATGTGTGCCTGGTAAAGTTCATATGGTTTGACAGTGTTGCAGTAACAGTATGTCCACACGACCAGGAGAATCCTTCCTGAATGTCATTGGCCTGTTCCCTGGTATGGGTGGTGGTCGGTTTTTAGTTGAGCTAAAAGGAGATTTAAGTTTAAGAGTTCCTACCTGGTGGAGTCTCTCCGCTTTGGGTAAGGACCTGTTGAAAGCTCACACAAGCTACAAAGCAATTTCCTCAATCGTTGCGTATACTGCTGAAGGAGGAAACCTTCCCAGTGAAAAATCTCTCATGACAGCACCTTGACTTACCTATCTACCGTCTGCGTGTTCTGAATTCCCTCTGCTTACACTTGCTGTTCTGATGTACTCTCAGAATATATGCTATAGCTGATATCTTTCTTCACTTGCCTGGAGGACTTTTATCGGAACTTGTGGCCCATCAGTTGGTAATCTCTGAATTAAATCAGCTCGAAAAGAGATAAAATAGATTCTTCAAATTCCTAGAACCTGGCGACCCTTGCGGAATCTCTTTGGACTGCAAATTTAACGGATCGACTTGTTTGTGGAACCACACGTGCGCCATCGGTAACAGCTCCGATCTTCAACCAGAACCAGCTACAGAACTACACGCTTCACTTGTGACAGTCGCGGTTAGCACTCCTGGAAAACGTGAGTCATTGTAATTGTATTGATTCGAATCAGGGTGGCTTTGTGTAGGTATAATGTTGTTTTTATCAGTTGGCAGCAACTGCAGTACGTCTTTGGAGTGTCCAGTGAATGCGGAGTGTTCTGAGGGAGGCGTCTGCCTTTGTCTGACGGGGTTCTACACTCTCGATCAGACTTCATGCCATCCGGGTGAGTTCATTTGCCAGGGGGTGGCCAAAAAATGTTTTGAGGTGGGATGATAACCAGTGAGATGTTTCAGAGATAGGCGCCAACTGCTCAGTGGATTCAGACTGCTTGGGGCGGAACACACTTTGCGCGGGTCATTGCGAATGCACGATGGGGCATGTCGTGTCCCAGGACCGCCGCTACTGTGATAAACGTACGTATCAAATGGGTGACGTATTAGAGAGATTCTACTAGATGCGAGGGTAACTACGGTGACGGGAGTAACTTACGGAAAACGCAAATACTAGGGCGAGCCAAGGTGAATGCTAACCGCACAGCCACTTCTTACGAGACGCTATTTACGGGATTTCATTGGTAGGGGCACCAACGTGGAATGAGAAGTCACCTCAAGCGTCACTCAACGGTTGATGGTGTGTCTCATGGTGTTGAAAGAAGTAGTGTGATTGTTTTGTTGATATAGGGATTTTAGACTAGGTGTTACTTTTTTTGAGAGAAAGTGAAAAATATAATTGAGATGAGTTGTAGGATACACATTGTTTTTAATATTGTGTTCTAATTCTGAAATATTTACTTATACGAGTAGGTATGTTTAGTTAGCACAAAAGGAAACAAAACACTGTTTGAGAATCTGTGACAAGTAGAGGGGGCTGGCTCATCTTTTCCAGAATAGGTTACCTGTCGAAGAGGATGTACAAGTGCTCATTACTTTCAATTTTTACTGTTACCTTGCTTACGATAACTTACAATTGGATAAAGCTTGAAAACCCACATTTTTAATTAGGTATGTATTAGTTTGAAACATTGAGCAAACTTAAGGGAAGATGAAGAGACCAGGAAATTTCGACGGCAATACCTAAGTATGTGTAAAAATTTTGCTACTTCAACCTGTTATGCTACATGAGTGACTGTTTATTCCCTTTTTGTCTGGCTATTTTACTCACAAATGCAGTAGGTATGTATTTTAATCCAAGCACAAAATAAGTAGAAGCGTGGCTGTAAATTAGATTGTGCAAAAAGCCAAAGTTGAATAATAAAATGTTTAGACATTTCAGTGTCATGCGATTTTCAAATTGAGTGGTCCACTTCGAAACCTACCTGAGTAGGTACCTACCTATCCTAAAGTTTTCTTGAATTACTGGCGGGCCTCATTAGATTTAGTACCAAAAAAATTACAAGTAACACTATTCATGAACAAAATATCATTTCATGTACCTAGGTACCACAGTACCAACAGATACAGAGCGATTTCTGTTTTTCGCATTATACCTAATACAGCACGCTACTGATGTACACACGCGTGTATTTTATGTACACGCTCTTCTCTACTTTACTACAAACTGCTACTTACCTACCTACTGCTCATGAATCTACCAAATTTTCTAATCTAATCTAATGAATCTATCTAATTGACCGTCAGGAGATTCTCAAGTAGAGTGGGTTTCGCCCATCAAACATTTCATACCATTTTAGAAGTAGGAAAACTGATTAGATAGATGCATATCACTTACCTATTCTGTGCAGTAGTTTAGTTAGTCACCACAAAAATACTAATGAAGAACGAGGACGGAATTCCCTTCTGACCTGAGCAACTGATAACCAGCCAGACGGTGAAGGGTTATCTATCCAGAAGGTACTGGTTCAACAGCCTTACTACCTTACGGGGTTCTATTTGCGGTTCTATATGCGGTCCCTTCCCGGATTAAGAGCCCTTTATGCGGTTGTGGTCCCGCACGTACGACTACCTGCGTTCCCGCGCCGCCCGTATACCGTATTTACGAACGCAAATGGGGCCGCATCAAGCCCCGCGCAGGTAGTAGAAACTCTCTATTATGACGAAATCTAAACTACCTAACTTGTACGTGTATAGTTTCTAGAGGCATTGGATGGAGCTGTCTGAGGGACGGGTGGTGCGCATATTTCGGCCCACAAGCGGTATGCAAGGATTTGAAGTGCAGTTGTTCCAACGCAACACATTACGTCCCAGATGAGATGTATTGCTGGGTTACCAAAAGTGAGTCTTTTCAACTCAGTGGTGTTCACTCGTGAATTTCCGTGACTCAATTCGTTTGTAGAAGCCAAAGAGACGTGCCAGAGCGAGTTGGACTGCGGCATGAGCGGGATGTCGTGTGTCAGCGGGGTGTGCCAGTGCCACAACAACACTCATCCGTCAACCTCTGGAGAAATGTGTCGCCCGAACAGCCGCGCCGTCGGGGAGAACTGCACCGAAACGATCGACTGCATGTTTTCCAACGCTGCTTGCAACGGGACGTCCGGCTTATGCCAGTGCGCTCCCAATTACGTACAAAATGGAACGAACTGCGTGCCAGGTAAGATGCGGGATCCTTCGGTTGTATGCGTTGTTCATACGGAACTGCAACGTGTGGCTTTTCAGGAATCGGCGGCCCTTGCAATAATTCCATTCCTTGCTTTGTGGAGCACAGCGTATGCAGCAACGTGACTTGCGCCTGTGCCAGTGGATTCGTGTTGGATTCATCGAATATTACTTGTTTGCCAGTTCAAACCAACATGACTGGAACTTGTCAAGATACCACGCAGTGCGCTCATGTAAGAATCACCAGTAGATTCATGCGATGTCTGGGCATCTTCTAAACCCAGTTTTTGTTGCAGTTCAACGCTGAGTGTATCGACAGTAGATGTACCTGTCCTAAGGGGCACCACTACACCGAAGGGTGGAGCTGCTTCAAGGACGTACAATTGGGCGGGGAATGTTCCCGGAATGGCGAATGCGTGGCGGATCACGCTTCATGCCTCAAATACGTCTGCACGTGCGACCACGGTTATACCCCGCACGGTCTTCTCTGTTCAGGTATGTGAACGACTTAGCCCCGGTTTAGAAGAAAGAAGAAAACTGACCTCTGGAGGTTGAAATCGGCGCAGAGTACGGCCGTCATCAGGGTGACGCGATCCTATAGGACAGTCTCAGGTGTAGCTGTTAAGAGTCATTGATGGGGTTGTCCGTGTTGGGATGGAGGCGGCCCCCCGTTGTGCGGCCAAGAGGATTCGTGAGATACGTCCCTTTCAGGAGCTGGGGGGGGGGGGGGGGGATTCGAGCCAGGCTGCGCTGGGATGCGTTAATCATAAATCTCGGCCAGTGGCAGGAGGAGTGGGCTGCCGAGTCCACAGGGAGACTCACCTAAGAGTTATTCCCATCTCTAGCACGGCGGTTGCGGGTGCCATGGGTGGTCCCGGTAGCTATGGGTACTTACCGGCTAACCTGTACTTCCTGGCGCAGGCCGACGATCCAGGCTGCACATGTCGGGGTGACCCTGAGGGCTCAGCAAAGCATGTGCTTCGGAGCTGCCCAGCATTTACGAGGGAGAGGGCCTCAGTAATGGACCCAGTTGGGGATGACAGCTGGTCGAGCAAGAGCTCCCACTAGCTATGCCCATTGACTATGGAGTTCCGCCCTATAGTAAGAGGCGGTTGAGCAGATGCTCCCTTCCCCCACTCGTCATGGATGGAAAAGGGTGGATCCAGGCGGTAGCAAACGAGCACAAGCAGTTGCCACTTTCTCTGACTCGGAGAGAAACGTCATACTGTCCGAAGAAAAGTTCTTTGAAGGCTTTAAAATGTTAGAACACACAGTTTCGGCCGAGTGGGTTCTTGTAATAAGCATGATAAAGAATGGGTTCATACAGGATGTTTTGCGCAGAACCAAATGAGCCCTACTGAAACGCCTAGTTCTGATGATTTAAATTTTTACAGTTTGTGTGCTCTCACCTCATATTCTTGTTCGTATCCAAAGCTTCCAAGTCACACCCCCTCCCATCGCAGCTCTGACAGATAACTCTTTCTCATCCACCTTTGACAATGCTGACTTTTGGTTTATTATTCTTGAAATAAGGCTATGGCGTCGTTTTCGACGTGTTTTTGGACGTAAAATTCATTTTTGGGGGTTCCAGAGCGATTCGGTTTCACCATAAGGCTTTCATGGGGCTACAAATGGGATTTTTGAGGGATCCCAGGAGTTGAAATAAGGTGTCGTTTTCC
Source organism: Pilophorus perplexus (assembly GCA_955831195.1). Classification (NCBI taxonomy): domain Eukaryota; kingdom Metazoa; phylum Arthropoda; class Insecta; order Hemiptera; family Miridae; genus Pilophorus; species Pilophorus perplexus. The sequence continues at coordinate 20,377,422 of OY037014.1, forward strand.
GAGTAATTTTGGAAGCATAACCCATTTTTCGAGGGGAACGCACACCTGCCCAAACATTGTACACATTTTTTTTTTAAATTTTTTCAAAAATATGTTCACAATTAACCTTTACTTATCAAAGAATAATAATAATAAACCCTTGTGTAAATTTTGCGGCGTTTTATTTTATTTTTTCGATTTCAGGGTCTCACCTCATCACCTACTCTCTTCACTGCCTACTTCTCCTCGTCGCCCACATCGCAACCAGTTAGCAATATACAATCCCACAGCCCTGTAAATGATCTCAAACAGTGTTTTTTTATTGTTGTTGATGTTGTTGTAAATATAACTAATTACTTATTAAATTACCTCCTGTAATATACCTTCACTGGAACGGGAATAATCAACAACTCGTTTATACATTAAGTTACAATGGATATATTTCAATAGTAAGGCTTTGGTCTTTCCATAGATCTTACAAATAAAAACAATTTTTTTTTTACAATAGAGGTTTTTTTGTTTTGTTTTTGAAAAGTCGATTAAGTGACTACAATTTGTCAAAACCATCTTCTTCTTTTTTTAAATATAACTTTTTTTTTTACAACATAGGCCAGTAAATTTGTTTTTCTTTGAAAAAAAGATTACGCTCAGTACCATCGTAAGCCCATCAACCGTTTTAAAACTATTATTATAGAAAATGAATCTGTGCAATCTTTGATTTCCGCCATTGATTGCAACAAAATAAAACTTCGAGTTGATATGAGAAAACGTTAGAAATATTGCACTTAAACACCGAATAAACGTAATTTTCATCATATACTTCGAAAAACATTAACGATTGTTACAATTTAATAATATACATTGATTATACATTTTACACGACTATGAAAAATAAAGGTAAAAAAAATTCCCAGGGGGAGGGAGTGGGAGAAAAAAAAAGGACGTTTGTCTGGAAGTCCTACCTCATTTTGAAAATTTAAAAAAGTGTTCACTATGTCGGCGCAGGTAGTTTTTTTTTAAATATTGAGATTATAGCTCGAAGGATGTCTGCCAAATATTTTAACCTCAACCGTTCACAGTGTCGCCAGACTGGAAAATTGTCACCTCCCCCCACTCCGTTATGCGCCTGGCGACACTGCATGCTTTTTTTTTTTCCTTCCAGAAATTTAAAAACGAGGTAGCAGATCGGATAGAGATAAATACCATAACATTGAACGTACAAATCACACTACAAGTTTTTTTGTTGGTTCTTTGAGCAATCAACACACAACCCAAAAACGAAACAAAATTGTTGCAATCAATGTACTCACGTTTATGTACAATTTTCTTTTATTGGGGGAGAGGGGGGTAGTGAAACTGTGGATTATTGTAAATCTTACAGCACAAACTACAAAAGTTATCATAGAATGTACAAATTCGCGATTAAGTTTTGAAATTGTCCATACAGCTGGTAGTCAGTTTTTTGGGGTAATAGAACTTTCCTTTGACGCCTCAGTTGGAGAAGGCTGTGTCCTTGGTTTTTTTAAAGAGCGAAAAAAATTAATCAAAGTAAACGATTAAAATACAACATCGCAACTGGAGGATTGGGCAAATGTTTGTTTATCGCGACAGGCCGCAATTTCGGGGCTCGGTGACTTCGGTAACGTGACGAGATCAACAAGTCGGAATTGGTCGATAAGGAAACCGAGTTTTACCGAAATTTTTGCCTAAAAATGTCAAAATTTGTAGCATTGAACATATTCACGGTTTTGTAAATTTTAGCAAAAACTTCGATACAACCAGTAGTTTTGGTAAAACAATCTGGAAACCGAAGAGATCAATGGAGTTCATAATTTTCCCTTAAAAAGGGATTTTGGACCAAAAGTAAATAAACTCACTAAATGTGCAAATCACAATTTTCGAACTCAGAAAACTCTAAAAAATTCGAAAACTTACTAAAAATCACAGACATGAAATGTAACGAATCGGGTTACGAAACAACGAATAAGGTTAATCCCACTAAGTACAAAATATCCATCTTAAACTAAGCGAAATTGGCAAGTGACATTTTGAGAGTGTGATTTGAGTTGACGGACACCGTAAAAAAATCCTTCGGGTACAATGTTAAGCCGACCAACCGTTAATGAGAGTTCTGATGGAACCATCGTTTGCTTGAGCTTCATTGGCACACTCTTCCCCGACAGAGCGCGGTATGTTTTATTAATGAAATTGTTTCGTTGCATGTAAAAGAAACGCGGTGTTGAAAATTGAAGGAATTAAAATGATTCAGAAAACATTTTTAATTATTCTAACTATCCAAAGCTGCTATTGGCAACACTTTTTTTCCCCATCAATAGGCTGGTAACACTATAATTTTCCCAACTCCAACTGGCCACATTGTCCGTTTCGTGTTCACAAATGCCGGCAACATGGCCAGTTTCATCACCAAAATGAAGAGTCGCCATTAGCCACAAAGGGATGAGTATTTCTCACTTGGAAAGAAATTGACTGATGTATGAGGCCACGTTTTTCTTCAATAACCAGTGAGTAACCAAATGAAGGTTGCAAAGGGGTCGAACAAATCGAATTTTCATTGACATTGTACCCTAGTTTGAAGGGGAAACCGCAATGATGGCTTTTGAGTCTAAGTTTTACCAGCCACACACACACACAACGAATTTAGGACACACACGACATTAACGAATTTAGGACACACACGACATTAACGAATTTAGGAACGTCGAGAAGCACACAATACTGAAAATCATGGGAACATCTTGTTCTAATTCGGCACATTTTGAACTCAACGTCCACATGCTCAGAAAGGGCAAAATGAGCCAGGAGCCTTCCTGTGTTGGAATACTCATGGGCATCTCAACGACATTAAATAACGTCAAAAGCGATAAATTAATCACAACAAACCCCTTGAAACTGAGCCTTTGTTTGCCTCAGTTTGGGTGGTTACTGGAAGGTTATAATGGGGCTTAGCCCCCACCTTCTCAGATAAGCCATCGAGCAGCCTATTGAGTGCAGGCTTGCAACACAGTCAACTTCGGAGCCGCTTCTCTTTAATGGAATTTCTCAGCACTCTGATTTTGGGGGGGAGTGCGATCGAGAAAAGTGAAGGGGATTCGATCGCCGCTAAAAGGTCACTGATGTTCACAAAGCGGTGAAGATTCTTATCTTGCTTCCCGAGCTGTCCCAAGGCCTGCAAAGCAGGTACCAAGCTGGATAAGGCATTGCAAGACTTGCCAAGATGGTTCCAACCTGGATAAGGGTTAGCAAGGCTTGCCAAGATGGTTCCAAGCTTTCAAGACCCGCCAAAGGCTTGCCAAGCTCGTCCGAAGCTAACTAAGGGTTTCTAAGGCATGCTAATATAGTGCCATAAGGGTTTCCAAGGCTTGCTAAGCTGGTCCCAATCTGGCTAAGGATTTTAAAGGCTAGCCCAGATAGTCACGAACTTCACAGAGCCGTCCAAGGCTTGCTAAGTTGGTCCTAAGCTAGCTAAGGCAATTTTGTGCTCGAGAGTAGACCGCCGTTTTTCGCAGTATCCCAAAAAGGGAGTCAATTACACTCCCCGGAATTGGCTGTCTTTAACTTAGCCCGAAAAGGGAGTGGATCACAATGCCTGCTGATTTTCCCAACTGAAACTGGCAACCTCATCAGTTCTCCCACCAAAATGTGGCAACACTGACAGGTTCCCAAATACAACTGGAAAAACTAACAATTTCACTTGTTAGTTTCCTAAAACGCAAATGGCATTACGTCCCAGATGCACCAGTTAACACAGGCTATGGCACAACAGCAACTGGCTACAATGTTTCCCACCAATAAGCGATTTTCATCCTTTTGTTTATATAACTTGAAATCGAAGCCCGTGGTGACAACCTCTTTTGTCCTAAGTAGGTCAATGAAGCTCACGCAGACGAAATTCCTGTCAATTATCGCCCTTCGGTGCGGATTACCGCTCGAGGCCACACAATGATCGTTAACACGTCATACTTTTATACATATCTCAACTCTTTTTTTGTATTTTTTTTTTCTCCTTTAAATTCTACTTTATGTACATCGCGCGGACGATTTCCACCCTCGCAAAACAAAACTCGTCTAAACGACCCTGGTTCATTTTCCACGACAAAATTTCACGAAAAAAAAAAGAAGAAATACAGCCAATTTTTACGGATCCTGATTTTCCCTCGGTGGTAAAACGTAGGCAAACATCTATTTTTTGGGGGGAGAGGGAGGTGTATGTACAAGTCTCAAACTGCCAGTCTTATGAGTAGGGATAAAAAAACACCGCATGATTTTCCCTTCATGTTTTCAATCGCGGGATTTCAGGGGAAAAACCGGAAGTGTCGATATTTTAAATTAGTTTTTTTAAGACTGTATTTTCTTGAAAGACCTTATATATTTTTTTTTTTGTTTGACAAAACTTTTGTCCCCTTATTTCGTATTTTTTTCTTGAAAAAATGCCATGCCTTAATCCTAAAAAAGTGTATATATTTTGTATTATATATATTTATAACATATGGTTTATTTATAAGTATATTACAAGTTTTACATTGAAATTATAAAACGAAAAACGATTATTTTTTTATTTATAGGTCAAGTTAGGGAAGGCAGTAACGTGCGGTAACTTTGGTAGGTTGATGACGTAGCCCGTTACGGTCGTCCCTAGCGAGACAAGTAAAAACGCCACTATCACTTAGTTGTGTCCGGGTGAATCACAGAATTAAACGGCGTGGAGAAATCTGAAGTACTTGGCAGGCACGAGGCCGTGGGGTGCCCAGGATTTGCTCCTCCGCCTGGGTTCCTTGTGTCATACCGCGTCCGACCTTTTGAAATTAATGTTCTGGGTAGAGCAAAAGTCCCGGGTGAGGGGGAGGCAGTTGAAGTAGCCGCAGACCTCGCAGTCGTAGACGGGGATGACGTAGAAGAAGAGGACGAGAAGGAGGAAGAGGAAGGCCGTCGTGACGAGGCACACCCAGATGAGGAAGATCTTCTTTTGACGGTCGTACTCCCCCAGGGAGACGAAAGGGAGGATGGCGTAGCTCAGGAGGAACCCGAATATGAAGCCGAAGAAGGAGGAGAAGTTGTCGAACCAGGGGAGGAGCCCGATGATGAAGAGGAATAAGGCGATCAGGAGGTGTTTGAAAAGAGCGTAGTACGGATGTTTCAGCATCGGCCACATGTTGAGAATCTCCACAATCAGGCAAGCGAGAAGACCCGACTGCGAACCGGCAGGCCCAACCTATAAAACATGAACAACATAACATCAGAACTCAACACATTTAAAAAACGCTGCAAACAGTTTGGGATGGTGTAAGGAGCGGTCCAAACCAATTTAGGATAGTCTACGGACGTTCTGAGAGAAAAAACGCTGCAAATTCTTTAAAAAACAAATTCTGTACAATGTTTGGACAGACGTGGGACCTCGAAAAAACGGATTTTGCGTCCAAAATTACTCGGGAAACGACACCATATTTTACCTCCTAGGATCCTTAAAAAATCCCATTTGTAGCCCCATAGCGCCCTACGGGTTGAGGCGATCGAACTGAAAACCATGCGGGCACAACTAGATGGTAAACCAAGTAATTTAACAAAATTTCAGGTTTAAAAAAAAAAAAAAAAAAAAAAAAAAAAAACCAACTTCCCAAAACGGCTCGGACGGTGGACGGACATTTCGGAATCTAGACATCTTGAAACGTATAATGTCAAATTTTGAGGCCGATCAGAATTTTCTATCTCCGTCAAGATTACAAAGGTGTACTATTCTAAGAATAATAAACCAAAAGGAAGAAAAATCTTCAATCTACTCTATTTAATAGAGTAGATTGAACAAAGAAAGAGCCCCCCCCCCCCCCCCCCCCCAAGAGTGCTCCTCGGCCTGCATTTTACGTAGTGCAAAGGTTCCAAATTTTCCATTACAACTAGGTACGCTAAACCTAGGTACGGCAGTAGATACAACGTACGGAAGGATGATCTCGATGGGGAACGAAAATTTAAAGACTTGAATAATACTTAATATTATGTAAATTCTACACCACTTGATGTTATTAAATATCACCAAATTGCGGACTAGAGGAGTTTACTTTCAAAAGGGCATATTATGCCCATATATATTATCCATGTTGGGAAAATTTTCGACGTATAGTGAAAATTACATGGAACACACACACCAAAAAAAAAAAATTTGCATTACAGAGCGCATACCTGATCACATGTAAGAGCTGTGAATACAGGTGCATCGATTTCAATCCCATATTAAAAGCGAACTTAAAATCGAGTTTGCCACCAAAATGGCATAAAATATCCAATATATCCCACCCATAGTAAAATGTAAATCTGTTTCCACCAAAGAGGGACATATCCTGCAAGTTAAAAGGATTGTTTTTGTTTGTTTTTTTTCAAAAAGGCACATAATTAAAAAGGTGTTTTTTTTCCATGAGTTTTATTGTAGTTTACGGGGTAACTACTCGAGCGCGAGGTAAAAAGATAATGTATGCCTACTCCTCTCGAGTGTAGTCTTTGGACTACAATATCGTCCTGAAGTTTCACTGAGGGGGTCGCACCTCACCATCTTCCATTCTGACGCCATAATTCAACGGAGAAAGGACAATTTCTTCATTCAAAACCATGTATACCGACACCTATTTAGTACCATAATATCTCCCCAATTCTAGATTTCATTGATTTATGCATTATTCCAAGTTCGCTGAGTCTTATGAATTAAGGTACTTTATAACAAGGCAGGCATAATAGAGGCTCTCCAGGAGATACATGTAACACCGTGTTAGGAATATATCACGCTCAAGGAGCATTACATGTCCTTTTTTCAGGGCTGGTCTAGGAGTGAGAGCGATCCTCTGCTACAACAGGATTGGACATTAGGTGGTCAAACGCTCGGAGAGGGTTTTGTGTTTTGAATATGAGATCTGTTACAGTGGTGACAACTAACTAGGTGTCAATTAAATAGCTCTGTCTAACCGTTGTGTGAAGACCCAGCTTCATGGCATTTTTAGAATCGAAATTAGTACACCATGGCATAATAATAATATTATGTCGGCGTATTATCGTAAAAGTTAAAATTGGAGTATCACAAGGCACCCAAACTCAAAGTGAAAATGGGACTTGAAAATGGGACTTCTTGATTCAAAACTGACTCAAAATGGGACTTGATTCAAAACTGACTTCTTAAATTTGTGCTCACTACAATGACAAGGGGCAATCAAGCTAGTTCTAAATTCCATTATAATGATTGAAATTCAACATGAAAGATTCAAGCTCCGCGGAACGCCCCTCAAGTGTATTCAGATAGCTCTGAGAACCCGAAAAATGGATTCTACGCCAAAAGATACCAAGAAAACGCAACCTGACTCGACCCCCTAACCTAAATCATTTACCTCCAAAGAGCCCCACAGAGAACCAAATCGTCAAAATGTCAGATTGAGAACCAAGATGAGAACAAACGGCCAGTTTTTCTTCTCACTTACGTCTGCTCTGTAAGGGACAAAAATGGCGCTGGCCAGATTTCCCGCCACGCCGGACCCGATGTAGATGATGATGATCCGCGACGTTCCAGTGAGCTTTTCCAAATCTCTCATTAGAAACCACTGGATCCACAGCGATATCCCCAGTTGTATTACCCTATGGGAAAAATAACCGAAAATAATGAAGGACAGTTGATTGTTGCGAATAGTTTGCCGAATGAAAGAGTTGAGGTTTACCCTGCGTGGAGGAATATTGACGTGAGGAGCCGGTAGAACTGGTCAGGCACTTCGGAGTTGATGAATGGAAGCATACCGCAGACGTCGTCCAAGCATGAAACCTAGAAAAGTCAACATGTACAAAATGAAGATGAACAGCTCAGCACATGATCTACAAAGCGGTCAATAAGAGATGGACGTGCACCCGAATTGCGGGTTACATCATCCTGTGCCATGTTGTATGAAGTCAAAAAAGAAACCGCTGCAAATTTTACACTAGGGTTTATCATTCTTTGATACAGGTTGACAACACGCTCAGTGAGTCCCATAACCCCTTGTTTACGCGTGATAGTGATATCGGGCGAACGGGATCCACCAGCGGTCAAAGGTGCAGAATGATAATGCCCACTTTCCGTGAGCGGTGCAGAACGATACGCCGTCTCGTAGACTTTCACTCACTTTTTTCTAATGGGTGCAGAATGATCCCCGCCCTCTCTCGGTGTTGAGTTCATGTAATCGAAACAAAAGGTCGGCGGGGTTTCGGTTAATTGGGTGGCATAGGATTGGTTTTCCTTGTGACTAATAATCGACATGTTTTTGGAATTACTAGATGCTCCGGCTCGCTTTGCTCGCCTACGCACCTTACTTGTGCAGAAATTTAATTCTGTGTCAAAAAAAAGAATTTTTTAGAAAAAATGTTTTTAGATTTTTTTATTTTCAAAATTTTTTCGTTTTTTTTTTTTCTTGAAACATATTTGACCTCCTGGGATCCTTCAAAAATCCCATTTGTAGCCCCATGAAAGCCCTATAGATCGCAACAGTGAAGTCGGATCGTTCCGGGACGCCAAAAAATAGATTCGACGTCCCAAAATACTTCGAAAACGACACCTAACTAGATCCCATAGCCAAAAGCCTTATAATCCCGTAGGCCCATAGCGCCCCACAGGTTTCGGCGATTGGGCTGAAAACGTTGCGGGCACAACTAGATGGTAAACCGAGTATTTTGTCAAAATTTCAAATTGCGATTTTTCCATAAATTTTATAAATTTGTAAGAATTGCAATTTTTGGTGTTATTTGGAAGCCTTCTGTCGATAAAAAAAAATAAACCAGAAACACGTCCATTCCTTATTCAGAAGAAGTCCCGCACCTGTGAGCAGAGAGAGGCTTCGTCGTGGAAATGCCCGTGAACGAAGTCGCAGTACTCTTTGGTCGTGATCCGGCAGGTGGCGTGGATCCCGATGCAACAAGGGTGGCCGATGACTTCGCACGCCATGTGCTCCGCGGCGGTGTGTTTGGTGCTTTTCCTCTGGAGGGACGACGACGAAGAGGACGACGAGGTTTTCCGGCATATCGGCCACTTGGTGATGTCGTCGGGCCACTCGTAGGGGGCGACGGACGCCGGAGCCTCGCAATACCTGCAACCCCGCGAACCCCGATTAGGTACACCATATCAGTGTTGCCAAAATAATAAACAAACATGGAGTTTCTTACTTAGGATCGAGCCCGCACACCGATCCTGATATCCTGCCGCCAGGCCCAGCATCCGTATGTCCCCACTTCTTCCACGTCGAGATGGTGTCCTAAAAAACAACAACCACAAATTGTCATCCACTCCTACAATACCACTGATAACAATCCCGAGTCTACAATCGTGAAAAATCCACCATGCATTCGTGCAGCAGCCATCTCTGTTACCTTTGGAGTAAGTCCTCTCGACAGGTGATTTCTCGAAGAGACCAGCAGAGGGAAAGACAAATTCAATGAATACCTCCGCAATAAAAACTGCACTATAATTTGCTACTACTCACCGAACACTCGCTTTTGGACGACTGGACGCAACCCGAGTCGTCGTTTCGGATGCAGCAAGCCGTCTCCCTCTCTTTCTCTCTTCCTTTCTCGATTTCCTTCATGATTTTCGCGTCCCTCCTCATGCACGGAGCGAATTTGGCGCCTAAATGTATCAGATCCGCCTGAGGAAATAAAAATAACACGTAAACAGTTCTATGTCGAAGCAGCAGAAATGGAAATCCAAACAGCCGAAAGAGCTCTCATATAACTATCATAATCAAAAAGAAATTGAAAATTTCAATTAATCTCAATTTTTTCTAAGTCAAAATTTCAATTAATTTCAATTTGAAATTAATTATTACAAAATGGAGGAGCAATGGTGATTAAAAAGTACAGCTGCGGTACACCAACATTAAGAAGGTATACAAACTTAGTTCTTTCAAAAATGCCATTCCTTCCTAATTTTGTTCCTACTTCATTGCAACAGTGAAGAAAAACACACATAAAGAAGGAATGATATCACAACAAATCCTACTTATATCCCTCACGATCTTGTACATACAAGTGAGTTGGTACCTACTTGAACAGTATCGAACCTGCCTTTCAACACGATGAAGGAATGTCACCATAGAAAACATAATTGTGAAATACCTTCTTCATGTAGGTGAGTAGGTAGGGAGGTAGGTACTCAAAAATGCAAACGCATAGAGAAGTTATCAACTTAATGAACGAATTTCTGGAATTTATCTTCTCAATATTGGCAAGTGTTACAGAACGTGAGAACTTAATGAAACAATAATAATAAAATTTATTATTTAATGTTATCACAAATAATTTGTGATAACATTAAATAATAAATCCCTTAATCCTTAATTATTAAGGGTGACAGGTGTGTTTGACTTGACTGAAAGCATTTTTCATGGTCAATTTTAGAAAATCAACATTATTGATTTTTTCGGTGTTGACCAAGTGACGATACATTGGGGAAAAGACTGTAAATAATGTTATGTAACATAAGTATGGTTCTTCTGAAATTCACTTATACGATTCAAGGTGTTCTTCGCACTGAAGTTGGAAGAAGGGACAGAAGAAAAGTAAACACAAGCCTTACTACCAGGATTGGGCTCATCCAAACTTTTTTGAAACGTGATATGTATCACTACATCTTTCCAAGTTCATGGTTGGTACATTTCCCGTACGCTTACTAACTACAACTGTCTTCAACTATCTACTGTTCATAGCTGAGTGACTCATCATCCGTGGAACTGTACCGATAAGGGCACAGGGGGGGATAAGGGTTGTACCGACACTCCCCTAGTCAGAAGAAGTAAAATCTTACCGCTCGAGGACCGAGCCAAAAGTTCGCGGGTTCCGTAAAGTCCACTTGCTGTAGAGACAAGCTGGTGACTAAAACCTGAAAACAGAAAAAGCCGCTGAAGAGGAGAGTTCAACAAAATATTTTACTATTGTACGATAGTTGACGACTTACTAGACTGGATTGGTGGTGCAAGTCCATGCCGAACGGACCGAAACCGTAAGACACCAAAGAAATAGCTAAAATTAATATTTGTACGGTCGTCAGCCAATACGTGAAGAAGGGTCGATGGTCTTCCAAATCCTCCAGAACCTCTTTGACAGGCTCCCGGCTCATGACGGACCTCTTCAGCGATCTCCTGTGCAACCGCAAACCCCAATTCAATATCCATCTTCAAAACTTCACACTAAAAAACACCAACTTACCCGAAGAGCCTGTGGATGATCCCCTGGCCGAACTGCCTTCTGTCCGAATTGTCGTGAGCTCTGTCCAGGTCGATCCCGGATATCCGGCTAAGCCCGACTTGACTCCCCGTACCGTCCCGTCGCCCGAGACCTTCTCCAGCGGCCCTTTTCCACGAACCGTGTCTGCTTGAAGAGGTAAACCGAAAAAAAAGAGTGAAATTTACTAAAAAATTCCAACTTTGGACAAACCTGCACGTTTCTGCAAAACACTCCGGTTGGACCTGAGTTCCATACTCAATAATTTTTTAACTCTACTCTCCACTGTTACAAAATTAGTAAAACCAATTATGCGTCAGACTACAAAGGATGGAAAACGAAGGCTGCGGATATTGTAAGGTTGAATGCATAAATGACTACAAGGCTCCCCAAAACAGTCTAATGTATTCATTAAGAGCAAGCAGGGCCTTGTAAGACAATTTCCCGCGTTATTTCTCTGGAAACGGCCTCAACAGAAATGCGGCCGGATCGTGTAAACGGGAATTGCATGCAGATGACGGGTATTGAATTGGTCATTCATGAGGCTTGCAGTCGTCGGCCTGCAATAACAAATAATGGGTGAAAAGAGAATCGAATCGGGCAGAACGAAAAAATCGCCGTTCGCGTTTCAGATCTTTAAAAAAAAATCTTGTACAAATAGCATTAAAACTGGCTCCTTTGTAAGAACAAATAGCGGCTGGCGGATTAAAAGGAACCTATTTATTAAGAAAATGAAAGGTAGATAATCCCCTCGTGCTGTTAAACCTCTTCCTTTTTAAAAATCTTTTTTTACTGGGTTGCCCTCTAGTCGTAATCCGGTGAGCCTTCAGAGCCCGGGAAACATAATCAAGGGTAATGGTATCTTCTAGGAGTTTTAAGTGGTGAATGAATGGTGATGCGGGGTTAGAGGGGATTTAAAGAGATAAGGGGTAGTAAGGAAGATTTAACGGGAAATGTGAGTCACAAGCTGTGACTCACAACTTAACAAAATTTACATTTAATGTAAAATAAATTTGCTTGAAAATTTGCTTTCTTCTTTGACAGTTCTGACATTTACGAGGCGTGTCTTTTTAATGATGAAGCGTTAACAAAACCATCACCGTTGTGTCTTAACGTTAATTGATCGTAAGGTACATAAACTAAGAGCATGCCGAGGCATCCACAAAATGGCTTTGGTGGGAGGGTGGGTTGGCAAGAGTGAAACGTAACCTGCCTGTAACTTCCCTTCCCCTCTTTAATATCAAGAACATGTTTTATGCATCGGCTTTCTTCCTTTTAGCAGACTCCTCCCCAGGGGTGAATCTACATTGCTAAACTAGTTCGAACCTTAAGAGAGGCTGAGTAAATTTTTTTTCTGTATACCAACAACTCCGGGAGGGATTTTTAGTTCGCTCGGACTGACCTTTCACGGACGGGGACGGTCGTTAGGATGGGTTCGGACGTCGAGTCGACGAAGTCCGCCGGAGGCGGGGCGGCGGGAAGGACGGTTTCCGTGCCGCTGGTTCGATCGAAAAACACCTGAGAAGCATCGAACAAATGTCAAAAAAGAAATACATACCACGTATATCATTACGAAAGTAGTAAAATATCGAAAGGAAAAAGTGATCACCCCATCAACTGGTTCTTGACCTCATCAAACTGGTTATTGACCCTTGGTCCTTAATCTCTTCACACCTGTTTTCAGCCCCTTCCAACTAGTCATTAGTCTTCAGTCCAGTTTTCAACCATTACAAACCAAGAATGCCCCGACAAAGCCCCTTGAACTCTCTCAACTGGTTCTCGACCCCTTGAACAGATCCTTAACCTATTCAAACCGGTTGTCAATTGATACAATGTCATCGCCACCAACAGTTCTCAACCCCCTTGAACAGTTCCTCAACGTAAAAAAATCTGTTTTCAACCCATACATATCTATCAGATCCTTTTGAACTGGCCCCTACCCTCAAAAAACCGGTTATTGTATGAATCCCTTCACACCGGATCTCAAGGCATGGGTACCAGTAAGGCACCTTCACTCCGGTTATAAGCCTCTCCAAACCTGTCACAAAACCTTACAAACACACCCTTTCAAACTGGTTCTTTACCTCTCCAACTGGTTGTTGCCCCACAACTTCTTGAAAACGATTTTCAACCTGCACATGCCACTAACGCCCCGTCAGACTAATTCTTAGACTCTGCAAACTAGTTGTCCCCTTTGAAATGGTTTCAAACCAGTTGCCAATTCATACAAACCTGTTACACACTTTCAAAGGGGACGACAACTCAATCCACCCATCAGTCCTTCAAAACCCCAATTGTCTCGTAGGCCCTAACATTTTGAGGCGGATTAAAGTAAATATTAATACCTCGTCATCGTCTGAAGGTATACCGCCAGTGTGAGCACCACCGTCGATCAAAGAGGGGGAATAGCTCCTTGTGGACCTTGGACCCCGAGAGACTGACTCCCGAGAACGGTGTTTGTTCAATGCCTGAAACACACAAACGTTGAATCCATTGCAATCCAGAGCCACTTTGCTACATCATGTAGGTTGCTTCACTTACGGCTGCCAAATAAGCGACTCCTTTGAACGTCATGCTTGCTACGGAAGGTTTCTGTCGGGCGGGCGGCTGGTCGAGCGGCCATCTCGGGGACGCGTCGCCTTCGTCTCTTCCGGGCAACGTCGGGCAAACGTCCGGTTGGAGGCTCTGAACGAAAAAAACGCAACATTCACTTCAAAGTTCACCAAACAAGACCAAAGCAGCGTTCCGTTTTCTTACTTGAGGAGTCGGTTGCCTTTGGTCGATGTTGGGGGTCAAGGCTTCCCGGTATTCAGGTTTGAGCTCGCCGTACCTGCAAAAACACAAATTAGATCACCAAAGTTTCCCACTTTTGCGAGGAGTTGGCAAGCGTGCACTACCTTCTGCTGGCCAGTCTTTTTCTTCGTCCCATCCAAATGCATTTTTCCTTCTGCTCCGTGTCAGCGTCCACTCCGAAGAAGATTGCCGCATTTTTCTTGAGCTTCCTGCAACACAAATGTTTCAGGGTCATTAGGAATGTGCTTCATGAGCAGTATGCTGAGAAATCGTAACATGCAGTCAACTATTGAGATTGCTAAGCAACCACCTAGATAAGGGGGACTGGCAGCACTGTGACCTGCCGTTAGTCTCAATACCGTTTCTATAATAGAGATATCACTACTTGCTGCCTCCAAAAAAGCTTCCTAACAGTCATAATGTTCCCGTTCAACATGTTCCCTTCCTTGCGGTCTCGACCTTTTAGGGCGACCTACATGAGTTACCCCGTGGCCATGTTGTCGGGCAACGAGAGGGAAGACGTCGAAAGGGGAGGGAAGATCATCATGCCTCCGTCGGCCCTGCAGAGCCTCAGCAGCGCCAACGTCAGCTACCCGATGATGTTCAAACTGGTCAACCCCAAAATAGGGAGGACGACTCACTGCGGGGTGTTGGAGTTCGTCGCCGACGAAGGACGAGTCTACCTGCCTTTGTGGATGATGGAGAACCTCATGCTGGAAGAAGGTATACCCATCACTCAACAACCACTCATCACCTTGAGTTTTCACCCTTTCAAACTAGGTTTCAACCCGTCCAAACCGGTTATCGCCCGTTTGAACTGAGCCTCAACCCCTTCAAACCAGATTGACCCTTTCGAACTGGTTCTTCAAACTGGGGTTCAACCCCCCAAACCTCCTGTTTCCCGTTTAAACTGGATCTTGAACTCTTCCAAAGGGTTTTCAACCCCTCCTAACCTGCTATCGCACCTTTAAACTGGATCTTAGCCTCGTCGAACTGGGTTTCAACCCCTCAAAACCTGTAATAACCCTTCAAAGTGGGTATTTACCCTTTAAAATTAGTTTGAACCCTTCGAACTGGGCCTCCAATCAATCGTAATCTCTTGAGACTGGTTTGTTCCTTTCGAACTGGTCATTAACCTCACACTGGTTTTAAACCCTCAAAACCGATTATCGCCCTTCATACAAGAATTTCTGTACCTATATGCCTGATTTTTCACCAGTCAAACTTACAGGTGATCCAGTTCAGCTTCAAAACGTGCTCCTCCCCGTTGCCACGTTCTCCCGGTTTCAACCCCAGTCGCCGGATTTTTTGGACATTTCCAACCCAAAAGCCGTTTTGGAAAACCTCCTCCGGCACTTCGCCTGCCTCAGCGCCGGCGACGTCATCAACTTGAAGTACAACGATAAGGTGAGTACGGAATGGCAACCGAGCGGTCAAATGGCTTAGGCCAAGTCAACTAACAGATCCCTTACAGGACTACCAACTTAGCGTTTTGGAAACCCAGCCGAGCGAAGCCGTCAGCATCATCGAATGCGACATGAACGTAGATTTTGCTCCTCCGATCGGCTACGTAGAGCCCACCACCAAACCTACCCAAGTGGAACCCCTACCACAAACGTCTAAGGTAAGCTTTAAATGCTAACAACAAAACACTTTCCATAATATTTTTTGGTTTATAATTTCTGCATCAGGGCTTTGTGGCTTTTGGCGGGGCAGGAAACCGTCTAGACGGGAAGGCGAAGCGTAAAACGGTTCCGGAGCAGAAAAGGGCTACGACCCACGCAGTCAAAGGCATTCCGGATTTTGACTGGAAACCCGGAACCCTCATTTTCATGCGTGATGTCCATCATGGTACGAGCTGCGACCCCAACAATTACTACGAGTGATGTTTAAAGGGATTAATTATTGTAACTAGGAGTGATATTATAACTTAATAACGAATTATTCATCAGCAATAAAGCGTTCATAATTAAAGTCGATTTTTTACCTCCAAGATGTTTCCTTGGCAAGTTGGTATGCTGAGTCATATTAGAGCAGAATATGGCTTTCAAAGTATATTTTCACCCTCGGTGTGGGTGACCGACTGAATCTAAAAGGCGTTGGGGTTATTGGGGAGGTTCCGAGGGTCTCAATTAAGAGGGAAGCCCTGAAACTGTTGATTCTGCCCGTGGAGCTATCAAATATCAATTAAAGCGGGGGAAGTTCTGGGAAGGACGAAAGGGATATTCAACGGTAGTCATCCTACTTTTTCAAAATGGAGAATTTTCTGGAAGCCAGTTACTGGTTCCACCTAATATAATCAGTTTTCTGATTGATAATTTAAATTTAGTGCAAAACGCTTATTGAGGGACTGAAAATTTGATTCCGGTTGAGGGTATGACTTTATGGGAGTAACTTGTAGTAAACATAGCGTCGATGGAAGTTCAGTAAATTCACCGGTCTAAGGTTCCCTACTACGTTATTGTAGGAGATTTTAAACGGAAAGAACTGACAGTAATGACTGAGGATGGCGTTGAGAAGGCGCCCAACAGATAAATCTGTTCGAAGACTCCCAAACCGTTTGGAGATTCTCCGAACGGTTTGGGAGTCGTCAAATGAACGATTCAAGAAATAAAGGGCCCTTATGGATTAAGTCAGAGTGAAATTTACAATGTGAGGCGTTGGACGTCTGTCCTGAAATTTGGTGGTTGAACCGTTCAACATAAATCATCTATAAAAGCTCAGTTATAAAAAGTATGGGTTCTTTACCAACGATCTTGGCCTTATAAAGTTGGGTACTCCCCTCGTATGTTACTACCTGGATCTCGATATCTACCCGTCGAGGCCAATGCCTACCAGGGTTACAAAGAAAATGTTTTTTAAAATCCCGTCATAATATCATGATAAAGAATGAATTACGACTCGTAAAGAACCAGAGAACTTACTCTCAAGAAATATCCATATGCCTCGATACTCCCCATATTGATATAAATAAATAATATTTAACGATAACTGGAAATTTTTAATGTAAATATTATTATTTGAGCTCGATACATGAAAAATTTCCAGGTATCGTTAAATTAATCCAAATAAATCCATGTATCGTTAAATTAATCCAAATAAATCCACGTACTTATCGTTAAATGAATCATACATGATTTGAGCTCGATACATGGAAAATTTCCGTGTATCGTTAAATTTTTCCACGAAGTTGCGTTCCTACTTCGTGGACAAATTTAACGCTGCTTCACTTCTTAGGCCACATACAACCCCACAAAAGTCTTGTGTCTTCTAGATGAAAACGTTTACATTGCTTGAGCTAATGTCTACTTTGTGTAAAATTTCTCGAAAATCCATGAATTTCCTTCTCAATGAAAAATTAAATTCGTTTGAACGTATAACTGCTGTATGCTAAATTTTCCAAAAGACGTTAAATTTGTAGTATAATAATAAATAAAATTTAAAGTGTAGCCAAAATTAAATTTTGTTATTTAATAACAACAATTAAAATTTTGGTACTTTTCCGTTATACCTAGGGTGGCCAGATGTACTGCTCTTTGCAGTAGAGTACTGCTTTTAGGTATGTGATACTGCTGTTCACAGAGACCCTTGTGTACACCTGAAATGTACTGCTTTTTGAAACTAGTAGAGTTTTTGGAGAGCTACTTCCTGCCAACTTACTTACGCACTTGGCAATATCTTCCAAAGAATGATGGTGCCCAGACGCCCGGACCCTAAATTAGATAGAACACCTTTTATCAATTAGGAGAAGAAGAAGTTGGTTGGTGGAGCTACGGTTTTTATGATTTTCAAACGGGTTCTCTAGTTTTTAAATGCAGCCGAATAATATGGATCTCCTTTATGGGATGTAGATTATATCATAATATGATATAATCTACTATATTATAGTCATAATATTTTTGGTGCCAGTGGCAATGATTTAACCTAATGTGATGTTTTATTAGACATTGAAAAACTTTTTTTTCTCTATCTATAGACAAAAAAATTTTATTGTATAATAATAATTTTGTCTATAGACAAAAAAAGGCTCTTGTACTATAGTAGGTACTATATACACATAGACTATATGTATATAGTATATCATACTATAGTGTCCGACGTCTATTTGTTTAATGTACTGCTTCCTCGAAAAAAAATATCTGGCCACCCTAGTTATACCCCCCCCCCCCCCCCCACGCGATTTTGGTTGGCTTTGGGTGCCCTAAAGCCATCGGGAGGGGTGTGTATGAAACTCGAAATCGAGTGGGAACGGGTGGGGGGGGGGGGGGGGGTGTTATAAGTTATAACTTATAACGGAAAAGTACTCGAATTTGGGTGCCTTAAAGCCATCGGGAGGGGTGTGTATGAAACACGAAATCGCGTGGGGGGGGTATAACGGAAAAGTACCAAAATTTTTTTTTGAAACCCAAAGTCGGCAAGAACGAGTATTATCACGGAGAACAATGTATATCGTATGCTTAAATACGAATGACGAACTGACGTGTGAGGGGGGGATTGAAAAAAACGAACAAAATTCAAATTTAACTGGTACCCGAGCGTTCATAGAAAATTCATCTTATAAGAGCCATTATAGCGTCATTATAGCGCGTGAGAGCATAATAATATCAACAAATTACCTATGTTAAATAATTATTATAATAGGACCCCCCCACCGTATATACGTTCATTCGATTTTTCTTCATGCTCCGTATTGGATGAAGTCTGGAAAGTACCGTGTGGGACAATGTGAGGGACTGAAAAATCACCCATTTTAAGCTCAAATTTAAAATATATAGACGAGCTAGAACTATTAACAGAGCAAGAATTGAACACAGAACCCACAGGGCAGGCATCGGACAGATTAGTTTCTAGTTCCCTAGTTTCTAAGAATCATCTATTATAATACCTAATATTATATAGGTAGTCCAGTCAATCTGAGCTTCACATAATATCATTATGTGAAGCTCAATTAAGAGGTAGCTTCAGAAGTTGCGCAGAGGATCGCTAGAGGCGCTACAATGCACTCTATTGGTTTTCCAGCGTTAGGCCACACGTAACATGTATTTTGCATTATTCAAATGATATCTCAACTGCACTTAAAGAGTGGCAGGTGGTTGAGGGACGTTCGTGACTCGAATGTTCACCGATGAATTTTCCCCACAAGGTTAACTTTTCCCTTCGACAAAAATTCACTCCTTCACGCCACAATACGTCGATTTGGGCTCTGAGCGTTTGGCTCGAAGACGGAGTCTGCGGACCAATTGGCGTCTCGTCCAGGTTCGAACCCACCGAGGGAATTTGAGTTGCATCTTTGAACGTCCCTCGGGAAGTTTTTTTTTTTCTCTCGCGGGGCGGGAGGATTTTAATATTCAATCGGGCTCACGTGAAGAGAAAGGAACTTCATCTCTACCAGACAGCGGCCTCGGTACACAAAATCGATACCAACCACCGTCCCTACAAGATTTATAGCGTTCCGGTCGCCCTCGTTTTGATTAAAAAAAATCTCCCAAAGACAAAACGCTTTCCCTAACTGCCTCTACGGGGACCGTTCGGGAGAACGTGAATTTTCCGCCGGAGCCAGGAAACAATATCGTTCTGGTGAAAAGTTTCATTAAAACGGGGCACACAGTGCGTCCGTTGTGTCAGAGTTGCCACTAGAATTCATTGAACCTATCTATCTACATTCTCCGAACATTTCACTTTCGTTCACCACAGATTTCACTCTATTGCCGACTTTACAGTTTGCTGCAGTGTTGGAGAAACAAATTTAGTAGGTACTTTCATGGGCTCAAGGGTTATAAAATTGAGTTGATCGTGCATTCAATTTTTTTTTTTTTTTTTGGTTTTGCGATATCCTTTTTTTAGTAGTTTTTCTTATTCCTACGTTTTTTAAATCTACAGTTTTCTTCAAATTTGTTGATATTCTTCATCTTTTTCAGTTTTTTACAATCCTTCATTATTTTTCTTAAATTGACAGCTTTGTACCAATGGGTACCTGTTTAAGACTTGAAGTTGAGGAAATCCAACCAAAACCGGAGGAAACTGTTACAGTTTTCTACAGTAGGCCTCAATATAAAATTTATATTTAATATTGTATAAAATTTAGTATTGTAAAAAATAATATTTAATATTGTATGGTACACTATAAAGTGGCAAAAGCCAATAGCTGTAGTTGTGAGCCTCTTGGTAATGGTTGGGGTCAGCTCATGGTCTGCCCAGACAAAGATCTTCAAGGTGATGATGAGATGTGGTTTGATGGAACCTCTGTGTGGGAGCTTGGGTTGCTGTTGTAAGTTGGTTTCTACAAGAGCGTACTTCACTCTGATCACGAATATAACTCATGCCCCTATACCTGAAATAATTTCAATTATTGCTTCTTAGCCTGATTTATTAAAAAAAAATATAAAAAAAATAAAATAAATAAATTTCAGTATGGAAGCCAAGTAAGGATTCTTACGAAGTTTGAGCACAAAGAGAAGTTGTAGAGCAATAAATTTTGCGTCGATTCAACACCCTCAAATATAAAATTTCTACAAAAATAAGAGCATAGTAGATGATTTGGATCGAACATCACTCTGATTTTGTTATGTATGGAACCCCGCAACATTCATGAATTCGATTGAACACCCTAAAATTGAAAATGATTATTTTAATTTATCAATTTTAAGATGTTATCTACTAATATAACATATCACTATTAGATCCCATCATGATGACTGATGCAATACAGAGCCACTCACATCTCTAAGGTGATAAAAACAATCTGGCCTTTTATATTTGATTCACAGGTTCGAACCAGGAATATCTAGCACGCTGTAATTTATTTTCTTACCCACTTATCGAATTAATTCATCTTCACTTTGAAGACACTGTTCCAACTGTGCCACTGTGCCATCCACTGTTCCAACTGCCAGCGCCCAAAGGCACCGTGAGCAACAGCAGCTTCAAGACTTGAAGCGACCTTACCAGTACCAGGGCTACACCTAACACCACAGGCTTCTTTAAGGTGGGATTTCCCTGACGCGTCTGCGGCCCGCGGCGGCGGCTCGCGATTTTGTCATGTTTCTACTCAGCCGCCAGCCGCGCCGCGCTATGGAAGAGTGGTTTCTCAAAGAGGCGCGGCCGCGGCGGCGGCCAGAGACCGCCTACCTTGGCCCCAGCTTCAGTCGAGCGAGGTTATTGTTGTGGCCCTTTTATTGTCAGAGAAGGACGAAGAAGAGGGATTATTGTTGATGGATAGGGAGCCTCACGCCCCTAAGACGAACAGAAGAGGGATTTTTTTTTTTAACATTCTCATCGACTGCCACTTGAAAAAGAACGAAAAACGGTTCAGATCGTTCTTTCGGTTGAATTTCCAACAATTTGACTACCTACGTTGTTTCACTGGTGAGAGAAGACCGGACGAAAGATGCTACAGCTACCCATGTTTTTTCTTTCTTCCCATTGTCCTTGTAGTCTTCCGACTCAGTATCATACAGGAATGCCACGATGTGGATGAGAAGTTCGTCCTCTTCGTTTGTGAACTTCATTTCAGACAAGCACACAAGCACACGAACGCAAACGGAAAGATAAAATTCACTCGTTTCCCCCCGCCTCTCTTTACTTTACTTGCTGCGTCATGAGCAGGCTCAATTTATTTATTTATTTTATTTATTTATTTATTAACGGGCAAGCCCAATTTACAACAGCATAATAAAAGTAGCAATTCAGTGTTTACCGGAACTTATACATTCAAGAAAAGGAACGATTTTACCAGAAACAGCAATAGGTAATGTAGCAGTGATATAACTTATGAAAACAGTGGATCAATTTGGAGATAATAGTCAAAACAAGGCGGGAGAAGAAAGCTGTGACAATTCTGTGATTCACAGTCAAAGAAAACCACTGGGGACATTGTGAAGGTTTGCATACCCCAGCCGCGAAGGCGCGCGGCTTGACTGCTAGGGGGAGGAGTCTGGCCGCCCGGCCGCGCGTCTCCCATGTAGCTCGGTTCAACCCCATGTAGCCGCTGAGACGCGCCGCGCGCCGCAGCCGCGCTGGGGAAATCGGTTCCATCTGAACAACACTGAAGGAGTGGGGAGCGTCTAGACGCGAGCCGCCGCCCCGCGCCGCAGACGCTTCAGGGAAATCCCACCTTTATGGGGGCCTAGTAGAAGACTAGCAGGACCTGGGGAAGATAACTTTGCCGTCCGCTGGTTACTCACAGCTGGCTCTCGCCAGGTGTGCAAAGGTTGTGTCTAAAGGAAGGTAGGAAGGGCAGTAACTGTTGACAGCACATAGACTGGGTGAGGTAGTCCTGCCCGACCACAACTCCCAACAAGCACGTCCAAGGGAGCCGTTTCCTACCTTGAGGGGGTGGATGTGTACACCATTCATCAATGAGCCGGTGCGGATTGTTCAAAATTCCATTTAATGTTATCTCCCAGATTAAGACTCCGCGCAAAGGAGCGCAACTAATTAAATTTTGCCTAAAAGCTGGGGGTCGGATCAGGTGAAAGTGCGCGCAAATGAGCGAGCCCCCTGCCCGCATTATTCTTCTTAAAAACAACCCTTGATACTGTAAGAAATTTCAGTCGTATTTGAGTGATTTTAGTCCAAGTTTCTGGGGTGCCACCCGCGCTCTCGGAGTTGAACGTTTTCCGCTCGACGCACCTGAAGACCGAAATGGTCACCAAAAATACACCACCGGATATTCCCCCAAGGCTGTTTTGCTATTCAAATCGGTTCACAGGTTTGGCGATTATACGGCCGATATTGCTTTGAGGCTTGTAAAAACTCGACCTGAACCGCCTTAAATTATCCCCCGCCACGCAAATTCATCACAACGGTTACGTTTTATTTTTAAAAGGCGAGATCAAGTTTTATTCGCGAAAATACGTTACACTGGCCTCGATTAGCATTTTACAGGGGAACGCAAAAAAACTAATTCCGGCCGAGAGTTGAAACAACGTCGAAGCACGCATTGCCATAACTTGTAAATATTGATCATGAAAGATTTCTGAAGTGCTCACTTCTGCATGGTCAGGCTGCTCAATCGTTTTCTAAAAAAAAAAAAAAAAACCTTTTCCCAAGTTTAGCGAGAAATCTCCAGCAAGAATTGGGCGGCAAATTAAAGGGGTTTTATCCTAGAGGCGAACCGAGTAGAAAATCTATTTGCCTTATCTTAGTTGTCCGAGACAGCTGTAATTACTGCAACATTTCAACTAAGGGAGTTCATGCCGTTGAGTTCATGCGGTTCCTTGTAGTTGAAGCAGAAGATAAACCCCCCTGCGTGTCCACGCAATCTTCCTTTCCGTAATTACCTCCACTGGGTCGTTTACCCGATTGAGAAATGATACCCTTCAAGAGTTTTGGTGATTTTTTATTGTCCACGGAGGATTTTCTGGGGTTGGTTATTTCACGCGTGATGTTTACAGAACTGGACGGTTTGAACAGCCTTAACCGGTTTGTTTAGGGGTTGATTATTCAATGCGAGTGAAAGCCGGAAGACTTAAATCACTTAGGTGGGTTTTCGCTTTGCCGTTGTGGGGTCAGAACTCACCCCCCCCCCCCAACCAGATCCGCCATTATCCGCAGAGTCACGCTAACGGCCTATTATCCGCCCCAGCATCATCTTTTGTAATCGAAATAATCCACAATTTATCTTCATTTGAGGATGGAAAGATTCGTGAGGCCGACTGGAACGGGCGATAGGAAAAACGTGAATTCGTACCGGGGAACTGCCTGCTACTGTGCGGGTAATAGGATTAACTGCAGACATCGGATATGCGGGGCTTGGCCTACCACTGGGTTGAGCGAGTAAATGGATATACAGCATCTACCAGCAGTTCTGCAGACTGCTGGTTGGCCTACCAGAGGACAAGGCAGGTGACGGAACATGAGCAGTCTCCCATGGTGGTGGTAAAGCTTGAGGAAGCCAGCTGGGTGAATGCCATTAGCCTATGGATGGTCTGGAACATGCACTTGCACATCTGCCCACAACTAGTGGTGGCCTAGGTAGACCTTGATGCCAGATGTGAGTGGGGCTAGTGTATCCTACCGCCTTGGTTGGTGGTATGTACGGAAAATGGTAGAGAGGCCCAGGCTGACCATAGCCAGGCATTCTGAATCCCTGTCCATATTTACCTCAAAGCACAGGAACAGGTAGTGAGAGAGCAGCAATGATGTTACATTCCTAGTGGATTGTTTTGGGCGCCCATCATGGCAGCAGCAGCCAGTTCTCAACTAAGTGCTCTCCACAGTGATGTGTCCACTACAAAGCCCAAAGGCCTCTGCCTGGCATGAGGTAAGTAGCCTTGCTGTCAGGAGGTCCTGGCTGAGTAGTTTTGAGCTAGCTGTTGCTGGCCCCCAATCTTAGTTTGGCCGATATTTTTGCCTGGGTCGAGGCGATTATGGATGCAGGTTAGTACAACAACTACCACCAATATTGCTGACGCTGGATAAACCAGAGTTTGACCCACAACTGAGTTATTCTGGGGAATACAGCAGCTGCTAGCAGAAACATCTCTGAGTTCTATCTCGATTTGCTAGTCTCCGGTTCTAAACATTGACAGCAATCTGAGTGGCTTCAAATGGTTCAATCACTTCAACGGAATTCTCCGCTAGTTTACAACTATAAAAAAAAAACAAAAAAAAACACGCTTTACTTCGGCTATTTGGGCTTTCCCATTTCTCGGGTATATTTGCTATAGCCGAGTAGTAAAAACCAGAGTTTATGAGCCTCTGTTCGCTCTAAATGCAGGGTTTTACGGTGCAGTCAGTTCCGGAACAGACTAGTTTTATTTAAGATGAAATCTCCGCAAAAGAGAGAATTCGGTAGAATTTTCAGACCTGTTATGTCTGGTGTAGAAAATTGTACTCACTGCTTGATGATGTCTGATCGGCTGTTCGACCTGTTGAAGGCACGCTGTTGGTTGGAGGTGACCTCCGCCTGTGTGACGGGTAAGGACTGCTGATGTTGGAGCAGCCTCGGCGCCCTGTGGGGCGTTGGGTCCGCCGGGGCCATCCCCATCGACAGCGACGGTTCTTCGCTCATCGATCGGACGACCGGCGGGGGTTGGATGAGGGCGGACGAGCCGGAGGAAGCGCCGGACGACTGGGGCGAACCGGACGAGCCCGACGGTGCCGTCGAGCCGCCGGTCGTTGTCGAGCATGTTGACGGAGCTTCGCTGCTCGGACCGGACGACCTACTGTACACCCCCGAGTCCAAAACACTGAAAAGATTTTTTGAATGGTGATAATCACAAACAAAATAGACGAAAAAATACCAAGCTAATACATAACATAATAATTTGGGTAGGTACCTAGGTGTCTACTAGACGACAAAGGATATCGGTTAGACTCAAGATCACCAGCCCATGAGCTCTGCACATGTCTTTTCAGTGCTCCTTCATGAGCCGCCAAGGAAAACAACTCCAAAACAAAACCAACAAAGGCTGCCAGAGATTATTATAATAGTTGGGGTCATTATGATATGCACGAGTGGCCCCGGATGGTACGAGTGTCCCCACCTACCTTGTGAGGAGGGGCCATCTTTATTCTAGGGTTCTTCGGAAAGCCGAAATCGAGCAGAAGGGGTGTGAGGCCAGGTGGGAGAGGACGAGGGTTGGCTGCCTTTTGGCCCCCTAGTCAATAATATTAATGCTCCAGCCTGAGGAGGAGAATAATTTTTATTCCAAGGTAGGATCAGATCCTACTTCTTAAAGACGGAAAAATTTTAAATTGGTAAGGAAAAACTTAACATTATCAAAAAGCGTGTAGATGGGGTCTGAGGCCAGTTGGGGGGGTCACTTTTCTGGGGACACTAGTGCCGCCCACCGAACGAGAAGCACCTATGACAATGAGTCATGAAGCAGTAGGTGACCAGAAACGCATAGGAGCCAGAAACTTTGGGATCAAAAAGCAGCTGGTAGCCAGAAGGGTCCAGGAGCTACGAACCTTGCGTACCAAAGGCATCTCGGACCATAAATGCCCAGTTGCCCTAAACCAGGGAAAGCAAAAGCAGCAGGAAACCAACACATCATAGACAAAAGCATCGCGAACCTCGTCCTGGACTTCTCCATAGAACGAACTCTCGACAGCTCCATTGAGGACACAGAAAACTAACCTGGCTCATCACATTCCCATAAAACAACCACATCCTTCTCACAACAAGTGGCAGCGTGATTTAGTACGTAGCAACTCCGAAACTCTGACCACCGATACAACCCAAAAACAACCTTTTTCGGAACACACCTACACGTTGGGTCACAAAAAACCCGCACCGTGGGGTCAGTTCCCATAAAAGGGATAAGTATTTTCCCTTTCAACATATTTTTTCTGGAGTAGGCTTGTTAGCTTGTCTGCTTAGGTCCTGTCTTCGGAAATTAGGCCGCTTCTGAATGGGCTCGTTTTGAAAGGGTGGAAAACCTACTAAATGTGGGGCATGGTTATTTGGTTTTGGCGAGACATCTCTTCTCAGTGCGCAGATACTCTCTGGGGGGAAATACGGGGTGACTGACCTTTCGAGCTTCCCCGGCATCCCCCTCGGACTCCCTTTTGCTCATTCATTTTCCGAAGATACCCAACGGTGGAAACGTCCCTGGCGAGGGAAAATACTTCGGGGGGGAGAAAATCCTCCCTTTGAAATCGTCGAGAAGGGAAACCCCTCGACGGCAAATTGGAAAAACGGGATTCCACGGAGAGTTATTTTGCGGGCAAGCTTCAACTTAGGGCGGTTTTCCTTTTGCGTCTTTTTTTGAACACAACAAAGATAAAACATTCACTCACCTCGGAGGCGAAGAGGTGGTGGTTTGCGAGGGGGGCGACGGTGAAGGGGAAGGCGGCGATGGAGCTTGAGACACAGTCCTCCTGCAAAAGAAAACGACGTCATTTATTATCGTAACTGAAATTGGCATCAGGACATGATGGGCCTCGCTTTGCTCGGCCATTTGAAGTGAACTAAATCGTCTCGTTCTCAGGGCTCCAAATCCTAATTCTCTCATTTGGAGCCCCAAATTCCTCTACCCTATTTCGCCAGGCAAGTCGTTCCCCATGACGTCTTTCTTAGCTAATACCAGAATCTGGTCTGATGAAGACAGCGCAAAGAGGGGAAAATCACCGAACAAGGTGGACAAAACGGAAGGTTTAAAAAAAAACATTCTGCGCTATAGGTCAATCCTTACCAACGGAGGAGCGCTTGTTTGTTCAGGGAATCGGATGGAGTTTTTGAATATCAAAAGAATTTTTTTGCGCGTTGGAGGCGTCTCTCCCAACCGCAAAATTTTTGGTTGGGAGCATTTAATGCTACAAGGACTCCTTGACGTTAATTGACAATAATTAAAATTAATTGCCATTATTTAAACTACTTTTTAAGTTGTTAACTGGAATGAACTTGGCAAAAAGTTGACATTAATTAAAAAATTGAATGGGTTATTTTAGGAAGGGAATTTGAACAGAATCGGTTTTTTTTGTTGTTGCGAATTATGAAACTAAAAAAGAACTATAAAAGCTTGAATGATCGTGTTTACTGTGTCTATTTTAGAAAGGCAGTTGTCCCTTTCAGGAGTGCCCAGTGTGGGTTCTTCGCTGGGTTTTACGCCTGAGAGGAGCGCTCCTCCGGCTGAATGACGGCGTCTATGTGCGATCGGATTCACCACGCCGACTGTGCTCCATGTGTAACTACGGCGTTGAGGAGGACATAATACACTTTTTCGGTGTCTGCCCTATTCTGGCCGAGTTCAGGCTGCGTTTCCTTGGCTGTGGTTTG